>JACCIC010000086.1:0-1200000 GCA_018907035.1 Sycobia sp. Sy_11 | reverse complement strand
AACTTTTAGTAGTCTTCTCATCGATAGTTTTCTTTTGAACTACCAAATCATAATGTTACGCTTGACAATTAGGCTTCCCAGCTTTGCATAGTTCGTATATCGTTGTGTTATTATTTTTAATTTTTAATTTTTAATATAATTTATTGTAGTAATAAGTTCTATTTCAAATTCTTCGGGAGTGAATGTAAACAACGACAGTCCGACTGTCATTATTTTAGTTAATATATTATATTATAAAGACTGTAAGACCGATAAAAATATTTATTAATTTAATTTAGAACAGTCGACATAAGTACCATTTGTAATTCTTTATGAAAAAATAATATTATATTAATCTTCATTATGTAAATTTCTTTATAGGTCTCCGACACATGTCGTTGAATTTATATGAATTGTACATAATGATAATGTGCAATAATTCTTGCCGTTTCCTGTTAGTAGGCATAACATGCTTCACTAGGTTCAATCTCATTACTTTTCACAATTCTTGCGATGATTATCACCATCAATGAAATCCTCATTCTTCTGTGAAAGAAAGGGAGGTTTTACTAATCTCTTGATACTTCGTAGGCCGTACCGACGTGGTTTTCCATGTACAAAACATACTAATCAATGGCCTTTCTGTTTTTCTATGACTAATTTTTGATAGCGTGGTGTCGTCTTATCGCATTGTTGTCAATGGGTTTTAATGTAAATTGCTTTATTCCCAAAACTTTTCTTAGTTTTGTCAAGTAAATTACGCATCTCTTTTTGTTTTGAATAGAATTTATTATAAAAGATAGAATTTCAGTTTTCAAATTTCGTCGTATTTTTTGATGGCATCGTCTTCCTATTCTATAACATGTTTATAGAATTTTGTTTAAACTTTTGTTTATTATAAGTTTTTATTTATCATGGTATCTTATAATAATTTTGGTTTACTAAAATACTTTATTTCTCCCTCATCGTTGAATATACTCTTGCAATTTTGTCCATTCGAAGTGTGTCGATTGACAGTAATTTGATGGTAAATTAATTAGCAACTTATTTCTTCAAATATTTTCTGGCACGTCTACACTATCACCAATCCGGTTAGAATCGAGTACAATCTGAGAAATGTATCGGAAAAACGTTTCTCTCTATCTTATTTCTTGAAATCATAGCTCGCATGTAGACCCATCGGTCTTGTCTATATCTATACATACTTACAGAAATACACATACATATAATTTTATACACTTAAATAGACGAATATATGTACACCACATTTTTCTATGTATTCTAAAAGAGTATTAGTTTTATTATTAGATTTATTGTATATCTGAGAGCTTTATTTCTTTTTCACGGTTATATTACAGCTAACCCTAACGTCCTGATTTTAACACCTGAAATTTTTAACCTTTTTAAAACTTTTAAAACTTTAATAAATAACTTCAATTTTTACATAATTTTTGATAAATTTTCAATAGTAATCTGTAAGTCCTAAAAATGGTTTTACCTCTTTCTGTATTTTTTGGAATGGCGTATTTGTTATAGAATTAATTTTTTTAGGATTTGTCTTAATTTCTTCTGATATTATAATATTACCTAAAAATGAGAGTTCTTTCCTTAGGAATTCGTTTTTGTTTTGATCGAACAATTAGTTCATATTTTTTCAATTCGCCTAAAATTTCGATCGCCATGTAAAAAAATCGAACAGCATGCGAACAAATTTGTAATGTCCGATTTCGATGGTGAAGCCTATTTTTTCTATTGAATTATCATCAAGCAGTTTTTATCGAAACCTTTTGCTGATTCTTATGTACTAAAATATGCATATTTGTCTAAAGTTTCTAAAGTTTCTTCCATTTTCGGTAGAGGATACTTGTCTTCAATGATTTTATCACTAAGTTTTCTGTAATCTATAATTATCCTCCACTGCTTTTTTTAGTTGTGTCCTGTTTGGTCGAAATAATCGGTTGGGGATGCATAAGGTGAACTTCTCGGTCGTATTATTTAATAGCTTTATTATTTGCTCCTCGATTGCTTCTTTTAAATGATAGGGATATCTAAAGTTTTTGCAATATATCGATTGATTATTTCTTCATCTTATAGTTTGAATCATTATCTTCAGCTTCTAGTTTTCACTATAGAAGCAATCTTTATATTTGTGACACCATCTGATAATATTTTCTCTTTCTTCTATGCTTATGTTTAGTTCTTATTTGCATTTTTAGTTCTTGATTCGGACTCGTTATTTATATTTTTTGGTTATCTTATATAAATAGGTTACCTCGAATTTATATCTTGTAATCTGCGCAAGTCTTTACATCCAATTAAGCAATTATACGTAGAATGTTATTGTGATGTTATAAGAAATGTGCCTAAAAAAGTTTACGTAAAATTGTGAATATGTAAGTGCATGGTATCTTGTATTGCATTCTACACGAATTTACTATGGACTTAATCTCTATGTGGAAAAACAATGTGAAAAATTATGTTTTGAAAATAATTTGTAAGCTATGTTTAGATTAATCATTGAAGATGGGACTCTAGAATCTATAAGAATTCTTAAGAGTGGATTTGTTGTAATTATGTGCGGTTCTAAGGGACGATTTCCAATAGTATTCAAATTTACTACATCTGATTTGTAGGTTCGGTCCCTATTGAAAATTTCCATATGGTAATTTTTATCCTTTAAGATAAGTTGCTTTCTCCTACAATTGTTCTTGGTTTGAAAAATTTTCTACATAATCGTCAATCTCTTGTAAATTTCCTTCATTATGTAATTCTTCCGAAATAAAATCAAGTAGGCCGGTACTTTTAAAAAAGTTTGTGCCTCTTGGTGGCATTTTATTCGAAGTCGCAAGCTTATTGTGTGAACTGAAATTAGTATTTGATCTGTTTGTGTCTCGGGTACTTATCGGCATAGGAATACATTGATAATGTTGTTGTCTGGTATTTTTAAAATTTGGTCTAACAATATTTCTCAAAAGTATTTCCGAAGTTGATGCGTTTGGTACTATGTTGTACTTGAGGAACTGAAAATGCGTTTTTTGCTTTTATTTTCTTGAATCTTAGGCAAATTAAGTGGATTAAACATCCCTCAGTTTGTAGATGTAATAAATGAGTTAATATTTCTTGAATTTATTAGTATATTAAATAGATTTACATGGAATGATGTTTGCATTATAGCACTTGGTGAAACTTATTAAAGTAAATTAATTCAACTATATTTGAAAGAAAAATAATCTCTATTACCTTATTAGTTTCGTAATGACGCGATGTAATATATCGAAAACTTCGGCCAAATGGCAGTTTGGTCAAAATTGGGAATTTAGTTTCTTAGAAGTATGCTTTTTAGGAATATTAGTAGCTGAATCAGCAAAAGTTTCTATGTTATTTTCTAACGAGTATACAATTAAAATTTCTCATTATTCGCTTTAGTACTATATTTTCTGCCATAGATAATTTAGTTACTTCTGTATCATAAATTCTTATTCATTCTAACAAGCATTGTACGTCTAAGAATTGGTTACCTGTGGTCCGACTGATGAGCCCAGCAGGGGGTTCTGAGGGTGTAACTTACAAATAGTATTCCTTTCAGTTTATGAAAAAGCCTTTATATTTTTAATATATCCTCTCAAAAGTATTTTCTTGCATACTTCTAAGAAAGTAAACTCATAATTTTGGCCTACTCGACAGTTGGAAGAATTTGCTAATGTTGTAAATCGTGTCCTTGTGAAATAATTCAGGTGATAGACATAATTTTTTTATTAAATAGATTTGATTTAATTTAAATAGATTTTACTTCCTGAATTATTAAAATGATTATGTTTCAATTTACTCTCTCATTCCCTGAAAGTTAAGAAATTCCGCTTGTTGCTTGTGGTTATCAAGTATTCTACATTTTGTCCAACCTGCTTCCGTATCATTTAGATCAAAGTTCAATAGGTGTAAATGGTATGGCTATTTTTTTCAATGAAAAACGTATTTCGCGCAATATTTTCATAAAATTCATATTTCATATATCTTAAGTTAGGATCTACTGGCCGTTTTTCCTATAATGCTTGCTTCAAACGAATAAGTTGGGTTTGATACAACGGTCCTTTAATCATTCGACTACTCAAAATCAGTTCGTTTTGTACGAACTGTTGATCCCATCATATGCAGAGCATGACCTTATTTATGTGAATGTGTCGTTTCGGCATCGATTGGGTGAACTCGCCGAGCTTTGTATATTTTTCTGCGTTTAAGGTTATCATAATAAATCCATGTTTCATCACCAATGATAATTCGATGCAAAAATGATTTATTTTTATATATGCAACAACATTTCGGACATGCGAAATCGCCGTTCTACGTCTCGGGGCTTAAATTTTTACAGCATGCAGTTTTCAATCTTTTGAATGAATCCCAATACATTTAGGCGCAGAAAAAAAGCTTGCTGCGTGACGTCCAATGATGTAGGAAGTTGTTCTTGAATCTGCCACGGATCTTTATCTAGAAAAGTTTCTAATTCCTATTCATCAAAACTTTTCGGTTTTGAAAACTTCAAAGGATCATTGTCTTCAACTTCAAAATCGCTACTTATGAACCATTTAAACCATTGGCTGCACTTCAATTTACCAATAAATTCCAACCAATAAGTTTCCGATTTTCACATATTAAACAAATAGAAGCAGCACTTCCCGCAAATGACGTTTATTAGGTGTACAACTTTGATTTCGCCATTTTGCAGTAAATGGCTGTAGCAGTTAGTGGTAGTCGAAATAACTAAATCGTCGATGTCATACAATAAGCTTAGGTATTTATAAACATAATATCATCGAAATATTAGTCGATTTGTGTGTATATCATAAAGTTATTTTTGAATAATCATGTCAGCTTGCGAGCCAAATTCTCATCATTTGCGGAAGGTTTTAATTTTCTACTATAAAATGAAGAAACCTGCGGCTGAGGCTCATCAAATGCTCTCAAATACATATGGTGAGGCCGCTAGTAGTGAATGAATGTGCCAAAAGTGATTTCAACGATTCAAGAACGGTGAATTTTCACGCTGAAGACTAACATGGTAGTGGAAAAGACGAGGTTTTCGAAGATGTAGAATTTAAGGCATTACTTGATGAAGACTCACGTCAAATGCAATATCAGTTGCCAGGATCATTAGAAGAGACGCAACAAGTTATTTCAAAATGCCTGAAAGTCGTGGAAATGATTCAGAAACAAGGAAAATCGATGCTAGAAGAGTTGAAGTCAAGAGATGTTGAACGTCGTCTGTTTGCTTATGAACAGCTGCTAACAAAGCAAACACGGAAGGGATTTTTGCATCGAATTATGACTGGGCTCAAAAAATGGGTTCATTAGGATAATACCAAGGGCAGAAAATCAAGGGGATATCCTAGCCATGCTTCTACATCGACGGCCAAACCGAATATTCACAGTTCCAAGCTCATGCTCAGTATTGGATGTGACCAACTCGACGTAGTGTATTATAACTTGTTAAAACGCACTGAAAAAATCACAGGCAATTATTACCGTTCTATGAAAAAGTGATTTTACAGTATGACTCCATGTTGCGATAGTGGTCAAGACATACTTGGAATCGTGGAAATGGGAAGTTCTACCCCACCCGCCGTATTCTTTAGACGTTGCTCCCTCAAACTATCACTTGTTTTGATCAATAGCACACAGGCTTGGTTGACCAACACTTCCAGTCTTATGAAGAAGTTAAAAATTGGATCTATTCGTTGATCACTTTCAAAGCTGACCTGTTTTTTCAACGCGGGATCCGTATGCGGCCTGAAAGGTTGGAGAGAGTAGTAACCAGTGATAAAAAATACTTTAAATTATAAATGTATAACCAGTTTTTTACAAGAAAGTTTCGAAATTCGAAAAAAAGTCGAAACCACCGTCTTGATGTTATTCATATAACTCACGCATCTCAATCAGGTCTGCTTCTTTTGATTCGGCTGTCATCGTCTTCTTCTTGTTCGAAACTGACGTCGGCTTTTTGGATTTCGAACAAATACAAAGCTTAAATATTGAGTATTGCTTAAATATTAGCGATTCCTTTGACCTTCATCATTATATATATATATATATATATATATATATATATATATATATATATAAATTATATAATTTCACTTATTCTTACCAACATAAGACTAAATGCTAAATAAGGCACGCCTTAAAATGATAGAAATATTATACAAAAGATCACTATCACAAACTACAATGCAAATTAGAATTTCTCTTGGTTTATCTGTATTGGTCTTACGAAATTCACTCAAATTTCGTGTAAATGGATATACCGAGTCGTGTGAATAAATGTGAGACAATATAATAAACAGAAAGATACAGAATATATATAAAGGCCGCTCGAAATCTCGGAAATTTCAATAAATCGATATAGATACATAAAAGGAAAAGTGTGTGGAATAATAATTTACTTTTGTTTCATAATTTATGTTTCAAGATGTCCACAGTGAGATCCCGATCATTTATTAATTTTGTTGTTTTATTGTTGAGGCAATAATATTTTTATGACTATATCTTTTCTTGTAATTTGTTAAAAAAATCAAACGAGTTAAGAGTTATTCATTCTAATTCTATTAGAGTTCTGATACATTCCTTGCTATTCTAAAAAAACCCTCACAATAAGGTACCATTTAAACAACATAAAGTAATATCTAATAATCAGAAAAAGAGAGGAGAAGGAGCGTTATAATGTGGGAGGGAGAGGTAGTTTAGATAGCACTCGAGTTCGTTTTGTCTGAAAAAGCAATCTGCCTCGGCGCGAGACAGAACTGTGCTGTCCCATGGTTCAAGAATTAGAGCATCTCCATAGCTTATATGTACTTAAGCGACCAACTCGTTGAGCCACGCCTTAATGTAGTAGATACATCAGCGTAGAGCGTGTTAGGGGAAGATTAATGTTGTCTTATTATATTCAAAATAATATTCAAAAACTGTCGAATCTATTTTGGATAATTTTAAATCTATCTGAACATCGACCGTACGATCCATATTTTATATTTTTATATAATGATGTATTTGAGATTCAACTAGCGGGAAGATAACTAGGTAATTTAATGTTGTATCTCAACATTCGATAAACTAATTCATTTTCTCTATTTATTCGTTTTTGTGTTAAAAAAATAAAATAGAGAATGTAGAAATAACCATTTTAACTAATTTTATAAAACAGTCAATAATATTGTAAAGTACTTTAATTGTAATTACTTCTATTGTTTACGTACCAATAGATGGTCGGGCAATAGCACAGGGTAGATTCGGAAATTCTTCAGAAACTAATTTTTCTGACAAACGCTTTGAAAAAGTATACGTATTCGGATGCGGGTATATTAATCTGTAATAAAAATATCAAAATATTAAGTTTTATCTTTAAAGTTTTGAAAATTAGATAGCTAAATAGCTTTCGTTATTTAGAATACAGGGGTGTAGTGAAAATTTTCCGGCCTGATGAAGAAAAGCAACTTTTTTTTGACTTTTTTTGATTTATTTCTTAACGTAATCTTTATTTTGATAATGATTCTCTAAAGTAGTTATACCACTGTACAGTCTGGTTTGTTAAGTTCCTCAAAATATTCATTAATAGCATTGATGACTTATTCGTTGCTACAAAATTTTTTACCTCTAAGCCGAGTTTTTACATTAGACAGTAGGTGATATTAACTAAGTATTAAATTTTATGAATATGGCGGATGAATAAGTAATTTGAATCTTCCGGGTGATTTTAGGCATCATAATGATCTACATATGAGCACGTCCGTTATCATGATGAAAAAAAATTTTTTTCTTTGCTGAGTTAGGTCGTTTATTTTTCACTTCATATTTCAAACGTTACAATAACTCTATCAATAAGTATTCATATAAATAAATAAAATAGTTTTTTCTTTTTTTGGTGTGGTTCAGGTGATTTAATCCAATGTTTTAACTGTCTTTTACTTTCAGATGTGTAGTGAATTCAAGTTTCGTTTACAGTGAAAAATTGAAGCAAAAATGAGTTTCCCATTCACAATGTCAACTTCTCGATAGAAACCGATTTCCACTTTAGTTTTCGATTGAGTCTTAGCACATGGAATACTTCATAATTTCCATTATCTTTTACCTTTAATCTACGTTCTTCTACCACCATTTTGTAAATTTGTTAGTTGTTACCTCAATGGGGCGTCCTGGGCGATATCCATCAGCAGTGTTTGTGTGTTCTCTTTTAAATTCAGAAACTCATTGTAGTCGTTGAATATGCTGGATCGTCGTCTTCCAATACAGAATCAATTTTATCTAGTTCTTCTTTCATTTGAAGTTCCATCAGTGCCTTTAAATAGAAGTATTTGACGACTGCACGCTTTTCCACTTTTTTCCTTTTCACATAAACAATAGAGGCGTCATGTTCACTAGATTATTAAATATATACAAACAGAAAAATAAATCTGAATAATTATACACGAGTTAGTTATATGTACTACGCTAGAATACAAATCAGAAAGTAGTTCTGCCAGGATATCTCTAGATCAGGTCGGAAAATTATCACCGCATCCTCGACAACTACATAGCACATATCAAGTAAGAAAATTAATAGTAGTTTAAATAGTAAGCTTATAACTACAAATGGGAAAATATATAATAATAAATTAATAATATATATTGACTCAACGCGTATATTCTCAACATATATAGTATATTGTGACACAATTGTATTTATAGTAGTCATCTTTCTGTACAATATATACATACAATTTGTAAAACATGTCAATATTCACCATTAAATTAAATGTTAAAAATTTAACTAAAGTTATTAGGAGTGTGAATAAGTCTTTCCCGTTTTTTGTAAGAGATGGCGCCACCAATACTGTGCGAGTATTCAATGGTTACATATGTCATAATCAAAGCTTATTCATATATCAACAATTCCATACTAACACATTAGTTACAATTTTTCCGCATCATAAATTTTTGATATCGTGAAAATGTCGAAATTTGAGTCGAGTCGACGTCATTTGCGGGAAGTTTCACTTTATTGGTTCAATTTGAAGAAATCTGCTGCCGAGACGCATCGATTGCTTCAGGAGGCTTATGGAGAAGGTTGTGTCGATGATTCAAGAGTTCGCGGATGGTTTCGACGCTTCAAAAGCGGTGATTTCGACGTGGAAGACAAGGAGCGTTCCGGGCGGCCGCAAATCTTTGAAGATCGAGAATTGGCGACTTTGCTTGATGAAGATTCTTGTCAAACGCAAGAAGAACTTGCTGAAGCATTGGGAGTTGACCGAACAACCATTTCCAAGCGTTTGAAAGCCATGAGAATGATCCAAAAGCAAGGAAATTGGGTGCCGTACGAACTGAAGCTGAGAGACGTCGAACGGCGTTTTTTCACTTGCGAACAGCTGCTTCAGCGACATAAAAGAAAGGGTTTTCTGCATCGTATCGTGACTGGCGATGAAAAGTGGATACGTTACGATAATCCGAAGCGAAGAAAATCATGGGGACTACCCGGCCATGCATCATCATCGACGGCCAAGCCAAATATTCATGGCGCCAAGCTCATGCTCTGTATATGGTGGGACCAGCTAGGTGTGGTTTACTATGAGCTTCTGAAACGGAATAAAAGGATCACAGGCGAGGTCTATCGATGACAATTGATGCGTTTGAGCCGCGCACTGCGAGAAAAACGGCCACAATACTCCGACAGGTACGACAAAGTTATTTTGCAACATGACAATGCTCGCCCACATGTTGCACCGCCGGTGAAAACATACTTAGAAACGCTCAAATGGGAGGTCCTACCCCACCCGCCGTATAGTCCAGACGTTGCTCCGTCTGATTACCATCTCTTCAGATCGATGACGCATGGCCTGGCTGACCTGCACTTCCATTCCTACGAGGAAGCCAAAAAATGGGTGGATGACTGGATAGAGGCCAAACCGGTCGAATTTTTTCGCAACGGGATTCGTATGTTGCCAGAAAGATGGGAAAAAGTTGTAGCTAGCGATGGCCAATACTTTCAATAATTCATTTGTAACCATTTTTTTACAATAAAGGCTCAAAATTTGAAAAAAAACGGGAAAGACTTATTCACATACCTGATAGTACATGTTTATGTTTTGGTATTTCGATCGCAAGAATATATTAGCTAAATGTATCTACCAGAACCAGTTGAAAGATAAGAATTTCATTTTTGTTTATAACTTACTATGATTGCAAGTAACGGATAAATAATGTTATTAAAAGTAAAAATGTTTTAATAATTTAGTTAATCAAAGAATCATTCAAAGTGATAGATAAACGATGTTACACGTACAGTGACTGTGTAATCTATTACTTTCATGTAAATTATATGCATTAAATGTATTGGAAATGAACCTTTATTTTCATCAGATGATGGTTTTCATAGAGCAGTTTACATCGATTTTAAAACAAATACCGTATGAAATAGCATTTTTAAATTCCATTGACATTGTAAATTGTAACCAAATATTTGGTCGCCTTCGACACTTTCAATGATTATCCTATGGTTATACTATGCGGCATCTTTTCACTAATATAAGATTATATATACTTCCTTAAATGTTAAAACGATATATGTATGGCTAAAAATATAATGCACGTATGTGTATATGTACGTCCATATGCATATACGTATAGAGATACATATATTAAATACGGCGAAATTGTAATCAAATATAAGTATTAATATAAAAATTGCATGTGATGCGCAGCGAAAATAAACATGAAAGAGAGAGAGAGAGAGAGAGAGAGAGAGAGAGAGAGAGAGAGAGTAGGATGCGAGACTAATTTTCGCCGCTTGAACAAAGTAGTTGCCGTATAAAAACCACCAGCTGCAGGGTGAACTCTACCGTCTCTGACCATAGAATATCCGCGCCACTGCGTCTTCTTGTCGAGGAGGCTTATCAGAGCAGGAACGAGGACCAATATTTATATTATATTACATTAAATTTGACAGATATTTTTAATAGTTAAGAAGGATTTTATAAACAATTGATGGGCTAAAATACCAATTTTAATGATTTTAAAAGTAAAAATTAAGATGAATGTTAAGAAAATAAAATCAAGTATACTGCAAAATATTTTGGCCAGTACCTGTAGCTAATGGTTATAGAACATACGCAACAAATGCGTCATGAGATGCGTAAGGGTGGTTGGTATGTGTAATGCTGAGAATCGTCCAGATGTGTTTAAATAGATCAGTTGTTTAAGAAAATCAAGGATGCGATTCTGAAGTAGAACACCCCACTACAATGCCATGGCTTGACAGGGGTTAAGATGCTAAGGTTAGACATACTTGAGGAGACAAGTCGTGAGACGGTAATTAGAGAAGACTTGAGGTATCCTCTAGAAGAACTTGAAAAGAGAAATGACGCTAAAATCAAAGAAAATAATTTAGAAGTCGCCAAAGAGCGCGCAAAATTTCTCAAGGAACACAGAGAATCTAATCGAGAGCTAGTAAATACTCAGCTGACTTCGAGAGGAGAAATTATTGATTCTAGAGATAACTATGCAGCAGCTGGAAATGTAAATAAGGATAAGTTTTACATTGCTAATGTATACTGTAACGATATAATTGATAGATCGAATACATATTCAGCAAAATTAACTGAATCAGATGAGATGAGAAAAATACAGTTGATCCTGATAGTTCAGCAAGACACGAAAAATTCGATTGAAATAAATACGTTATCAGAAAAGAAAAATGTGAGATTTGAAAATAAAAATGAATTGGATAAAAATGAAAATAAGAAAATGATATTGACTGATCATTTAATTAGCAAAACCGATGAAAGATCCTCAATAGAAATGTATATTGAACAGATGAACAGTTTGGTTGACATGAAATTGAGTGATGCGAAACAGGAAAAAAAATTGATTTACTGATTGAAAAACTGGAATCAGTATTACCAAAGGACAGTAACAGCATACGAAAATACAGACTTTTTTATGACAGAGCCCAAGATAAAACGATTAGATTATATAATGAGCTTAGAGTCACCGGAACTAACACGATTTTTCGGAAAATAAAATTTTAGACGGCAAACATAGAATGCGAGAAATAATTATAAATCATATACATATTAGCTATTACATGAAAATACTCGAGATAAAATAACCGAGAAAAATTATTGAAAAATTGATAGAATACAAAAGATTAGAATATAGAACAACAGAATGTAGACTGTAGAAGCGCGTACTTCTGCGAGAAAAGAATTGTACCGTTATAAATACATCCCTACGAGAAAACGTTATTTGGATTAAACTCGATTTTTTTTATTAAACTCGGGGATAGAATCAGAATTTTGAAAGCCGCAGACGATAAAAAACTTCCCGAAATTATGTTCGCGTACTGTCTATTCGAGGGTACGACAGGAGTTGAAATGCTTGAAGCTAAATGAACTTATATTACAGGTAGAAGCTGTAATGCCAAAGAGAAAACCATCAGGAAACTTTTTAAGCATTGGAGACGGACGGTAGTTTTCGAGATTCTCTAGAAGGCGGCCGATGGTTTGCAATGCACGATGAGAAGACGAAGAAAAGGTGCTTCAAGTGGACATCTGAGCGCCAGTTGGTTCAATCTGGAAAACATATGTTGCTACCGATACAAAAAGGCAGGAAATCACATAGCAAGGACCTGCAAAGATAAGCGAGAAAGAGAGGAGACTGACTCCCACGGTAAGCGACAGGATTGGTTAAAACCGAGACCGATGTCGAAGAGGAACAAGTTTTCTTCCAAAGGCGAGTAAAAACCATTCATTTTGAATGCCGGGGGTATAAAGAGTGAGACGGTAAAAAACAAAATGAAATTTATCTAGATTATTTTTCAAAAGATGATTTGCATAAATTAAGAAGAAATGACGTGCTAATATTAATAGTAGATTCGGGAGTAACCGAAAACTTATGTAATTGCGAAATAGCATTCGAAAAATTAGACAAGAGCTTTCAAGCTGAAGTTCCGTGCGTGAACAAACGAGCAAACTTCAATATAAACGGTAATGGAGATATCTGTGCGATTACCAAGTCAAGAAAAAAGCTAATTTAAATAGCGTGTTGTATTCTAGAAATATAGCGGAAAATTTGCTTTCCTTGAGAAAATACGCCGAGGAAGGTAAGAAGATTCCTCTTAATAATAAAAGAATAGATATTTTCGATCGAATAGCTAGAAAGCTAACATAACTATAGTAATAAAGTCAGCTCAACTTATGCGGCTGAAACCAGTCAAAATAGTCATAGATATTTTACTTGAAGTAAGAGTAGCGCAGTGGCTAAATTAGATAAAACAGTTCAGGAGAAAACGTTAGAAAATAAAGATTCAGATCAAACACAGGGTGCATCAACGAACACCGGAAGGATCTCTGATATTCTAGTAACTGCGAGCGACGAAAGCTGTACTTGTATTTCGGCAGACAGTTCTAGCATAACAGAGCTGCAGCCTCAGGATTTATTAAATATCAAAAACGAAGCACATAAAATCAAAATTAGTCAAGCCATGTTATGGCACTACAGACTAGGACATTGCGTCAGGTAAACACATAGCGGAATTCGTAAAACAAAATTTAGAGTCCAGATTAGAATTAAATAAGAATGACATGAATAAAATAGCTGACTGCGAACCTTCCCTTATGGCAAAAAGTTCGAAACTACCATTTAAAACGGTTAAAAGAGAGAAAATCAACCTTTAAAAATTATACATGCTTACACGATGGGACGGGTATCACCGGAAGCTCATCCGAAAGGTTACAAATTTATTCTAGTAATAATAGCTGATTGCTCTAAAACAACGACAGCATACCGGCTTAAACGTTTAAGCGATATGCCTACATATTTTGAGAAAATGAGTTTTAGAAATATGTTAGGAAAAGACGAGAAAGTATGTTCCTTGTGTTGCGATAAAGGAACTGAGTTTACAAGCTCAGAAACAGTTGAGTTGTTGAACCAACTGGGAGCAGAGTTACAACTGGCATGCCCAGATACTCCCCAACACAACAGAGTTGCAGAAAGGTTCAACAGAACCATCAAAAATAAGGTAAGAATAATGATACAAGACTTCTCGCAAACTGCTGGGATGTGGCAGATAAAACAGCTGTCTACTTATAAAATCGATCTCCGCATAAGACATTGGGATTTAGTACGCTGCTTAAAATGCTAGTCAAATATTTCAACATAGAAACACGTAAATGGAAAATGTTCGGTTGTGTTGTGATCTTCCGAAAGCAGAGAGGTGGCAGCACGAAATTCAATGCAACAGGTATTAGAGGTTTTCGAATCGGATATAGCACGATGGGATATACCTTGCTCGTACTGGAAGAGCAAAAGTTATTCGAATTACGGGTTGTTAGATTGATAGAAAAATTAGTGTTCAAGGACTACTGCGGAACAGATACAAAATTTCAACTAAACTTTGAAAAACGACATAGTGATAATTTAGATAGTGCTGCCACACAGAAAGGAAAAGTTAGGGAAGCGACAGACTCAAAATTCATGTGTACAGTAGTATATTTATACTTTAAGCCTAGATTAGTAATTGTCGACTTCATGGATAATAACAATTACGACGTACGGGAAACTGACGCAACGGTATCTAAATTAACGTTAGTTAGGTTGTTTCTAGCAATAGCTATTAAACTTACTTCTTCAACTAAGACAGCTAGACGTATAAACAGCGTTCTATACGGAGATATAGATGAGGATATCTTATTACGAATACCTGAAAGCTTTGATGAATTAAAATTAGACTCAAGCAAAATATTGAAATTTAGAATGTCATTATATTGGATTAAAATTAGTCCAAAGCATTGGGATATAAAATTTGCCTTGGATTTGAAAATTTATATAAAATTATGGGAAAAAATGGTTACAAGGAATCCGATCCTTGTCTGTTTATTAGAGTCAATAGTAATAGTGTGTGTGCGTTGATACTTTCTTTTTACGTTTTTATATATCATACTGATTATGGGTAATACATTAGGTAAATCTTACTGAAACCAAGTGGAACATGGTTAGGAGGGTTTTCCGATACCACGCAGATACTAAAAGCAAAGGTCTTATATATCGGGGATATGGTAGTAAACGAGAAGCCTATTCTGAAGCCAATCTGTCAGATTGTAGAAATGTTCTGATCATTTGTGGTCACTTAATTAGATTACGTGGATATTCAGCGGGTTGGAAGACTCAGAAACAACCCAATATTGCCTTATCAACTTGCCAGACAGAATACGTAGCAACAAGCTTAGCTCATCAAGAATTAATTTCGTTATATAATTCAATTAAGGAAATCTTAGTCAGAGAAATGTATCCGTTATATTTGTTTTGCGACAATCAAGCAGCATAGATATGCGCTGAAACAGAAGGGAATAATAGACTTAGACATATGGTAGATGGAAAGAAACATTACAATAAAGAATGCGTTAGATACAATCTAGTTAACTTTAAATGGATTAGGTCGGGGATCAATTAGCAGATATTTTTACCAAGAGATGAAAACTGGAAACTCATGTTACATTAATACAGAATATAGTATATGAATAAATGGATATCACCGCCTGTTTCAGCTCCAAATGAAGATGAAAGTTAAAGTGATGTGGAGTGAGAAAAATATAACTTATAATGAAAAATTATATATTGGACAAGAAAATAACACCAACTTTTATACATATATACATATTGATATGCATATAGACCTAGTCATTTATACCTATCCAGGATTGAAGGAAGGTATATTGAATAGAAACCTACGCACACACGCACACACGCACACACGCACACACGCACACACGCACACACGCACACACACACACACACACACACACGCATATATACATATATATATATATATATATATATATATATATATATATATATATATATATTAGGTGTACACATAAGTTTCCGCCGTTTTGAAAAGATGGCGCCATCGATAATATAACTTCGAAATTGTCAGCTGTAAAAAGTCGTATAGTATATGTTAACATCTGGAAACAGTATAACCATTTAATACCTCTGACTTCTTGCTAGCATAACTTAGTTTTCATCGTGTTAAGATGTTAAGTTTTGAGTCAAATAAGTGTCATTTGCGAGAATTGTTAATTTACTTCTTTAATTTAAAGTAATCTGTAATTGAAGCACATCGGCTACTCATAGAAGCATATGGTGATGTTAATTTGAGTAAAAGAAGTTGTCGGGAGTGGTTCCAAAAATTAAAAAGTGGTGATTTTTGTTTAAAAAAATTTAAAAGTGGATTCACTACGACAACCCAAAGCGTAGGAAGTCATGGGGTAAGCCCGAGCATGACTTTACTTCGATGGCCAAGCCAAACATTCATGGCAAGAAGCCAATGCTGTGCATTTGGTGGGATCAGCTTAAAGCATTCTATTGCGAACTACTCTAACGCAATCAAACCGTAGCCGGGGAACGTTACCAACAACAGCTGATTCAATTGAGCCGAGCATTGTAGAATAAACGTCCACAATATGCTCAGAGGCACGATAAAGTCATTTTTCAGCATTACAACGCTCGGCCACATATTGCAAAAATCGTAAAGGAACCGTTAAAAGCACAGAATTGGGCCATCATTCATCTGCCGTATTCACCAGACATTGCTCCTTCAGATTACCACCTATTCCGGTCGATCACTCATGGTCTAGCTGAACAATACTTTACTTCTTATGAGGAATTGAGGAAATGGGTCGATTCGTGGATCGCCTCAAAAGACAAGCAATTTTTTAGACGCGGTATCTACTTGCTACCCGAAAGAGGTCAAAAGTAGTAGAAAGTGATGGGCAATATTTTGAATGATATTATTTGTACCTTTTTTTACACTAAATTCTTATTTCTTTATTAAAAAAACGGCGGAAACTTATTTGTACACCCAATATATATACTTATTAATAACATTTGAATAAGAAATATGCATGCTGTACTTTGTTGAGAGTGCAGATAACTAAATTAAACGCAATGTAACTTTACATAGATTCTACTTAGAATTTATAAATACATATTAACAGCTATGTTCATGCCACTTTGGACATGTACATTTGTAAATAGAAGCGCCGAGTAAAACAAGAGAATGTTAGAATCGATACGTTTTCCGAGGCGCACGACCAAACACGTGCAACGTACATGTGTATGTCATGAGTATATGAGCGCTTACCACTTGGGTGCCTGTGGCGGTCCTCGCGGCCCTTTGTGTCATTCGTTCCGAATGGCTATATAGATCAGACGTGTTATTCTAGAGAGCTTCATAACGTGTTTCTTTGTTATAAATATGATACTTGTTTTATCATTATTATACTTCCTTCCCATATTTAGTTCTACATTCCCGTTTAGTTCTACAAATTAGTTCTAATATTAAATGATATGAATTAACAGAATGGAATGGAAAACTTTACATAGTTAAATAGACAGTTATTTGTAATAATAAAATATAAATTACAAGAAATCAAATTAATAAATATAAAATATATTTTAACGTTATATTTGTCCTTAACAATTTTTTTCATCATACTTATTTCATAGATTAGAGTTTCAGTAATAGTATCACATATTGCTTCTGAAGCCAACGATAATTATATCTGCACACTATCCTTCTGCTCTATTTTTCGTATATTCATATTTTGCAAAAGCACGTTCATAGAACTTTTTCTCAACGTTTTCTAATTAAATTAGTTAACAGATTCATTAGCCAATTCCAACCTTTTCTTTGCTCTTCCCTAATACACTATATTTGAGTATTTATAGAAGATCTAGTGCCTTATAAAGGAGTCTATTAAGCTGCTAGACTTAGTAGAAACACCTGAATTCATATAAAGAGTATGTCTCTAAATTGTCACACATCGTGGAACTATAGAATTTTCACTTATTCTATCTATGAATAATGTTCTTATTGATGATTAGTTTTTCATTGACTGGTTTAATCTTATTCTTTCGTTCATTCTGAGTGGTTGACAATATACACACACACACACACACACACACACACACACACACACACACACACATATATATATATATATATATATATATATATATGTGTGTGTGTGTGTTTCTTCTTTTACAGTGCAATTGAAGCGTTCATATCTGATAATTTGAAATTACCGCATATTTAATATAAGTTAATTTTCTTTTTTTTACATCTGATCTTGAAATGTGGTATTTTAAAATATTGTTAACATTGACTGTATATAAATTTTTAGGAATACGAGGGTGGACAGATAAGTACCTGGCCCAACAAATAAAACTCAAAAATTTTGGAAACAAATATATTTATTTTTTAACATAATCTCCTTTCAGCTCTGTACACTTTTCCCAGCGGTGTTTAATAATTTCGATACCCTTTTTATAATAAGAACTATCAAGCTCTTCATAATAGACATTAACTGCCGACATCACCGCTTCATTGTTGGAAAATCTTTGACCAACGAGCCATTTTTTTCAGTATGGGTGCAGAAAATAATCCGAGGGAGCTAAATCTGGCGAATAAGGTGCATTAGGTAGCAATTCAAACTTTAATTCATTAATTTTGTCGATTGCAATAACGGATATGTAAGCTGGTGCATTTTCTTGATGGAACAATAATTTCTTTTCAGCAAAATGTGGCCGTTTTCACATGATTTTTTCGCTCAAACGTTGCAATAAGTTCGCATAAGACTTGCCGTTGATAGTTTCAAGGTAGTCAATGAAAATTATTCTACACGCATCCCAAACCACCGACGCCATAACCTTGCCTGCAGATGGAACGGCCTTTTCCTTCTTTGGAGCCGGTTCTCGTTTTTGAGTTCATTGTTTTGATTGTTCTTTTGTTTCGGATGTGAAGTGGTGCACCCATGTTTGATCCATTGTTATGAAATGGCGCAAAAAATCGGCTTTATTTTCCGGAAACATTGGCAAATACTCATCTGAAACATCTTCACAACACTGTTTTTGTTCCATTGTGAGCAAACACGGCACTCATGTTGCGCACAGCTTTGTCATGTCTGTTTTCAGTTAATATGCGGTGTACTGCACTTTTTGAAATGCCTACTATGCCTGCTACCTCGCGCACTTTTAGTCGACGATCATCCAGTACCGCTTTTGGGATTTTTTGTCAATATTTCTGGAGTCGTCATCTCGTTTGGTCGACCATTGCGATGCTCGTCTTGGAAGCTCGTACGGCCTTGTTTAAAAAATGCTACCCAATATTTTACTATTGCAAACGAAGGAGCAGTCTCACCCAGAGTAGAGACTAGTTCAGCTTTTATACTGATTGGGCTGAGGCCTTCCAAATAAAAGTATTGTATCACATATATTACAGACATATAATCAGACAAATTAACTGGAAACGTTCACTATTGATGGCTGTTAAAGAAATACTAAACATCATTGCGTCTTCAAACTTGAGACGTATGCTTTATAGATTGTGTACTTTCTAATACAGTGATATTTTTTGAGCAACTACCGCCACCTCTAGGTCAGGCCAGGTACTTCTGAGACAACCCTCGTACATCCGAGTGAAAAAATAGTATAAAAAGTTACTAGAACGTTTTTCGTAGAAAGGTTGAGCCCATAAAAATATAAAAAAATTATATATAACGGTCTACAATCGCTGTATCCTTTAGTTTCTGGAAACTCAGAATGTATTTCAATAAGAACTATTTTCCAAGTCCTATACTACGCGATTCCATTTTTCGACAATTATAATTTTAATAAGCTAATTTTAGGAATTTCTTTCTTTATTTTGTATTTATACTCCATTATATTTTTTTCATTGATAATATTTAGCGCAGCTCTAACTTTTAAGTATGTTTTTTTCATTCTTACCAATGTGTAAGTATTTCAGCATTAATTTGTGTTACTATATTCTTGATGCCCATACATCGAAACTTTGTTTGATTATTCGAAAGCTGATCGTATTATGTCTATAATTTGATTGATTGATTTAATTATGTTGACTCGTATATATTAAATGCAAAGATGTATTATCATTAATTTAATTTTTTTTTAGATTTATTGACATTTTAATTAAAAAAAGATGATAACAATCTTAACTGCATACCACATTCCGATGCGTACACATAATACAGCTTGCCGTTTTCTTACTATGCGTATGCAATAGTTACATACGCAGTACTCTATCGCTATTAGTGATACCATTATACGAAACAAATTGTTAGTCACTACTTTGAATTAAAATCTTTTTATAAATGAATAGTATGTAAAATATTACAAGTTTTGCTTCGAATGCTATATTAATTAATCAATTGTTTTTACAGATATTTCTGATGTAATGTTGACATTAATTTGTCGAAGAAATATTTTTTAGCTTGAATGACTAGCAAAGACGCAACTAAACATCCTCAAATATTACACAGAGACGAACTTGAGTAGACAAAATCGAAATAGCAGAATCAATACGATTTGATCATAAAATATTTACATTGAATAAAAATCTTGATTCACAAGGCACGCTCCGTAACGAGCATTCTATAGCTTGAATTTATTCAATATCAAAATTGCCGATGTTCTTATAGTTCGTGAGCGCTATATGCTCTCTTCTGTTATCCTTCGACGATAATACAATTATTTCACTACTTCTCTTATTGTATTTCTTCACCTCAAAAGCTGTCGTTCCTTATAACAATGACGCCCTCGTAAACACTCTATCTACAATGTCTACCTCAAATATATCTAGCGTCAAAACCTCATATTCAAATATCGCTCAACAATCATAAGTCTTTAAAAGAAAATGTGCAGTTATTATAAGAACTATTACTGGAACTCCAGTCAAAGAGTATGCTATTACTATTAGTATCGTCGACTCTAAAAACATACAAGCACATTCAAGAATTTCATGTAGCGGAGTATGTATGTATCTTAGTACGGAAGAATGTGCGAAAAAACTGACAAAAGAAATCGAAGCAATAGAATTTATACATTAATAGTTTTTTTATGAAAAATATTAGTTAAGATCGTTGGAAAAATCAACTCATATGTGAGATTTTTTATGTGTTTTTTTTTCATTTACTTTATGGATTTATATATTTCAAATAATTATAAGATGATTTTATTCGATGTAGTATCTTTATTTACAAATATATCATTATTTTTATTTTAAAAAATTATAGAAGGAAAATGGACAGTAAGTAGTACACACACAAAATTAATAGAAGATGAATTTATTAAAGCAATAAATTTAGATTTTAATAACACAATTTTTTCTTTTTAAAATAATTTTTATAAACTAAGATATAGTTGTCCAATCACCTTTATCACCGATCATGGTTAATTTGGTAATGGAAAAATAAGAAAATATTGCATTAAATAAGCTAAATTTTGAACCAATTATATATAAAAGATATGTTGATGACATCTTTACACTAGTACCAAAAAGGTCTGTAGACGACATGTAGACGTAAAAACAATGTCTTTATGATGTTAAGATGTTTAGAATGTTTAGGATGTTTTTTATTATAACACCATTCATGATAGAATTCTATATACCACCGAAATAGAATTAAACAATAAATTATGTTTTTTGGACGTCAATGTTATTAGAGTTAGTAATAACACAGTAAAATTAAATTTGTACACAAAATCTTTAACTCACCTTATCTATTCGGAAATAAGATAGGTACTATAAAATGACTCATCGACAGAGCAATCAAATTATCACACAAAGATTTTAGAAATGATAATTTAAAATTATCTAAAGAGCTATTCATTAATAATGATTATTCAATAGACTTTATAGATAAAATTATTGCAGAGAGAGTTGATCAGATTTATAATAATACTAAAGAACATAATATGGAAAAGAGGGAGAATAATAATAAAATTGCGGTATTACCATATGTAAAGGTTACCGGAAAAAATTAGAAGTGCATTCAAAAAGCTTAATATTCAAGTTGACTTTAGAAACAATAATAATAATATAAGACAATTATTTAATAATTTTAAAGATAAGGATGATAAATATTTGAAAGCAGGAGTGGTATGCAAAATAAATAAATATATAACAAATATTATATGGGACAAAAAGGAAGACACCTAAAACAAAGAACATATGAACATCAGTATAGCTAATGAAGCATGAATGGTTCATCCGGGCTAAAAGAACATAGTTTAGATTTGTTACATTTTTTCGATTTTGAAAATGTAGATATTTGGAACCAGGGACTACATCTACATACAGACTGACACGGCGCATGCGTCGACCAGTATACAGCGGTAAGAACCGACAGCATACAAGAGTATGTACCACCGAGAGACAGCGGCGGTACCCCGACGCGGAGTGGACAGCCGCAAGTACCCAGCCGCGGCAGCAGCCGCGGCTTTCTCTCGTACTAGTCATTGTAGAAATTAAACGTGTCACTCGAGCACATAGCGTAAATTGTAGTACAATAAATTAGTCTTAATTAATATTACACCACGCTATATTACTTCCCCGATCCCTCCATTCCGCCTAGTCTAGATGGCGGATCTCCAAGTATCTTACAAAGGTATTAAAAATAAATATAAAAGAAAAACTCTTGAAAATTTTCATATTTTGAAAAATCGCAATAACGTAAATTTAATATAAAATTTGTATTTCGTATGTAAGTCAAGAAGATGGGGGTCTTATAAATATTATACCAATAAATTTGAATTAGGGATGAGGTACATAAAGTAGCATGCTGGGTTTTTCATTTTAGTTTAGTTCCTGTTCTCGACCTTTGATCCGCCCTTCAAGCTATTCGCGCGTCGCGTTCTTTCCGTATCGTTCCGTGGTAGTTGTAACTATACCTTATTCTTATATTACTTAAGTTGCGTATCGCATATCAATTAGTTGTACGCTTTTAGTCTTCGGATAAATTTATATAAAAACTCCGGGCGCGTATATTGTTGTAATATACGATCTCCCGTCTAATCCATGCGGGAGGCGGTACATTGTACAACCTCGCGTATCTACTCCTTATGTAAAACGTATTGTAATGGTAAGTATTGCGTATATAAGTGTATTTATTGTATGTTCCTTATAAGCTAGTGAAGTTTAAATATCAATATTTATTGACGTGTCTGTGTTGTCAATTTATTTTTGCGCATCAACGGGGCAAGGACCTAGCCTTGTGAAGATATTGCTACAAGCAAGTCTCCGAGGGTGTTCCCAACGGCACTTGTGCCCGGTGGCTGCCGTCCGTGGCGATATAGTTCATCTTCGACCTCACGAACTTATTATTATTATTATTATTATTATTATTATTATTATTATTCCCATTCGTTGTCTATACCTTGAAGAAGATCGGCTGTTTCACTACCTGTCAACCGATGGGGTAATCGGCTTAAAAGAGTACCTCCCTCTACCAATGAATGGAAGGGTGAAAGGATAGTAGGATGGCTGCCATTTACGAAAGAGCGGACGTCCCCTGAAGAGGACAGTTACAAAGTTACAAGGACAAAGTTAAGGCACGGAGCGGTGATGTGCTGGAAGACCCGAAAGGGTGACTGATAGGGTCTTCCACGCCGACCATGACCGAAGCTGCAGGTCGTCAGTAATACAGAGATAAAGGAAGGCACACTCGCTCAGAGACTCTATAAACTAAATCTCCTGAGGAGTGAAAACACACGCGGAGCGTAAGCGAACGATCCTGTAAAAGGGGTCTTAGCAAAGTTATTATAGATGCATGAGGGAGCTTCAGGCATTGGAGCTTAACTAGAATACTTGAGCGAAATTGTATGAATCTTCATAAATGAAGGTTAGTATGAGGTTACCATGAACAAATGACAGACCGCCGTGTTAGCCGTACGGTGAGAACCGTGAGCTGCAAAAGGAGATCCTGGGTGTTGAAGTTTATGCCTGATTGCATGCTGGGTGACCCGAAACATCTTTGGCTCACGGCAAGATGGGAGGCTAGATCCTAGAAAAATCTAGTCAATCGGCTATGGCGAGTGTGTTCGGTGCGTGATTTCCTCCGATGTTTCTCCAAATAGTGAAACACCTTGTTGTTGGGGTGTGAAGCTCGAGATGACGGAGGTGGAATAGCGCACCAGAGCGTGCTATATTCCTGCAATTTGGTCCGAGATGAGTCAGCCCTTACAGGCATGTGTTGGGGAGCTGCCTTATCGAGCTCAACGTTGAAGGGTCCAGGAGGCCGACCATCTGCAGGAATGAAGTAACAAAATAGACACATGGATTGCCTAAAGCAACAAATAGATCACCTTGGGGTGGGGGAGGGAGACCCGGCTGAAGCCGGAATCAAGTGTGTTGACCAGTCGAGTGAACTAGAGATTATTCTCCAACTTGCTCGGCTGCTCAAAGATATGATTAAAGCAATGAAGAGCCAACCTAATATCAAAAAAGATATTAAGGATGGGCTCCCAAAAGCTGAGGAGCTTGTAGATGCTCTTTAGCAGAAACTACAAGGGAAGAGGGTACCGGGAGCCTCTTCCGAACAACTAGGTTGCTGATTGTTGAAGGTGCTGATTGAACTCAGACATACCAAACCCGAAGGCCGGAAGGTACTTGCTGAAGTGCTCAAGGAAGCCACAGGCCAGAGCGGCGTTGTCAGGGAGCTGACCCCTAGAGGATGTCTAGAGGTTAGAGACCTGGATTGCTACGTGACGTAGGATAAGGTGTATGAGGCCCTCAAAAGCAAACTGCCCAATTATCGTGGCGAGTTGGAGGTCAGAGTGACCAAAACCAATACCGGGAAACAGCGTGCTGCCATCGTATTGTTGGAGGAGGTTGCTCCCACGCAGCTGATGAAGATCAGGTTTTTGCGAGTGGGCCTAATGAATTGTCGAGTACGCCGCCGCGAAATAATGACGAGGTGCTACAGGTGCCTAGGCTATGGACACCGGAGCCATAGCTGTAAAGGCCCTGACCGTAGCGCCTGTTTTTATCATTGCGGACAGAGAGAGTACAAGGTTGCGGCTTGCACCGCAGAACCGAATGTTTTCTCTGCAAAGGTGAACCAAAATCGGGGGGACATTGGCACGTTGCCGCTTCCGGCACCTGTCCGACTTTTCGCGAGGCTCTCTCAAAAAAGGTTAAATGATCGTAATTCTGAAAGGGAATATAAATCGCAGCAGAACAACTGACACGAAAAACAAAAGTAGAGGCTCATGGATCTGGAAGGGGCTATGTTTGGGTACGATGCAATCGCATCACGTATGTGAGTTGCTATCTTACACCAAACCAAGCCAAAGCCTTCTTAGGATTGCAAATGGCTCATCGACAATTCAGCAAACTAGGGAGTTGACTAGCGCCACAATGCGCATTCTACGCCGGCCTTGCTAAGAGTCGATGCCGAGCAAAGCGGTTGGTGGGAAAAGACGTCCTGTTTACTGGTAGACGGCTGAGATAGCTGATATGAGGCATATGTATTCACATCTACGAGGAATATCACAGAGAACTCGTAAACACGGAGTTGACATCACTTTCAGGAGGGCTGAATACAAGCTATCCAAGAAAGCCTTTCGATGAACGATCGAGGCTAGCAAATGCCGATGCTGGAAGGCGCTGTGTGAGAACATAGATGGGAATCCATGGGGACTGAGATATAGGGCAGTTGCTGGAAAACTGGGAGCTCATGGAAACATGGACACCTTGGACTCCGGCACAATGCAGAACATCGTAGATACTCTGTTCCCTACCCACCCTGATAGATCTGATTCAGCTCCACCGGAACGAGAACTGGATGTCCTTCTTTTCAGCAAGGAGAAGCTCGGTAGAGCCGTGAGAACTATGCGGAATAAGAGGGTTCCAGGACTTGACGGAATTCCAGGAGAGGTGCTGAAAATAGTAGTTGAGAAGCATCCAAAACTCCTTCTGTCGATGTAAAATTCGTGCTTGAAGGCTGGCTAATTTTATTCTAGCTGGAAGGTTCCGATACTTGTGCTTATCGACAAGGGGAAGCGTCCGCCAGAGGCGTCCTCGTCGTATCGATCTTTATGCAGGATAGATACCGCTGGAAAGCTGATGGAGCGACTATTGAAGCCACGCAACTTAGTAGGTTGATGGCCAATGTCGGCGGCCCTGCACCCTGCAAGCGGCGTCTGCTCAAAAGGACCTCTGAATCCATCATGCTATGGAGGTATGGGTCGATGCACTGATGGCCCAAAAATATAGGAAAAGAATGGCGTCAGTATAATGTAGAGGGGTACTACGGATCGCGAGCTCCTACCGTACGGTCTCCGAGTCGGCCGTGCTGGTAATCGCATGTGTTATTCCCATTCATCTCCAAGTACAAAAAAAAAGTTATCCACCAGGATAAAAACATACTCGGCAGAATAGAGGCAGCTGCACGGGCCAGAGCTACCACGATGACCGAATGGCAGAAGCGCTGTGAGAGGGATCCGCGCGGCCGATGGACGACTCGACTCATCAGTCAGTGAAAGCCATGGTTCCAGAGATCGCACGGAGAGGTTAATTACCACCTCACGCAGCTCTTATCGGGGCACGGTCGGATTCGATCCTATCTCCGCAAGGTGGGGAAATTACCGGATCCGAACTGTACCCATTGTCGTGCTCCCCGAGACGATGCGTTTCACACGTTCTTTCAGTGTGAGGTGTTTTACCTTAAAAGAGAGCGCCTCTGGATAGACATAGGGTCATGTGGGCCGGAAAATATTATCCAGCTGATGCTGGAAAGCCCGGAGAAGTGATCCAGAATTTCAATTTTTGCAAGGCCATCCTGGATCACAAACGAAGTATTCAAGAAGACATGTAAGCCCGCAAGGGTGAATAGGATGGCGCAACCCAGAAGTAATGTCGTCATAGACGGTTTCTGGGCTGCATTTACGCCATCGTGAGGAGGTCTCCTCGGTGCACGCCCGCCGACCCCGACTGTCGGGGGGAATGCATTGAGGAGATAGTTTTTTAGTGGTTATGCCTTCACAGGTGAGTCCTACATACCCGGGGACCGGTCCCTGGGATCCATAAAGGATTTTTCTCGTCCTCATAAAAAAAAAAATTATTATCATATTATAAATCAACTCAACAGTAGTAATAAGCTCTATTTCAGATTCTTCGGGGGTGAATATAAACAAGGAAAATCTGACTATCATTATTTTAGTTAATATATTATATTATAAAGACTGTAAAACCACTAAAAATATTTATTGATTTAATTCACAACAGTCGACATAAGTACAATTTTTCATTATATCTTCTGTTAAATATAGAGATTACAATATATGAACCAAAGATTAATGCGAGAAAATATGTATTATCTTTGATCAAAATTTGTAACATTTTTGGACAGCATAATAATATTATTACTGTACTATGCTTAAAGAGGATTTGTCTATATAACATTTGAAGTGCAATAAAAAAGATAGCTGAATCGATTATTTATTCTATTATTTATTAGTTATTATAAAATTGATACCATAAATGTTAAAAAAAAACAACTTATAAAGATGATAGTGAACAATAAAGATAAAACTGATTTGAAACAATAAAGTGGTATTCAAATTTCATATACATTAGGATGTAGGGCCAACAAACCATTCTTTAAAAAGAATATATGAACATTTTAGATCAATTAATATTTCTAAACAATCTATAGATATATCCAAACATTGTATTATTAATATACGCGATTTGGATTGATTGAATAATATTAAAAAAGTATATAATATTAATAATAATTATTATATTAATAATAATAGGAAATTAGATTGTCGAAAAATATTTAAAATTACGAAAGCATTAAGTAACGCTAAAATTATCTTAAATCTGTTATTTCTCAATTATAAAACTTAGCATCAAATTTTAATAAGTTGAAATGTTTCCTTGATTTTAAACACACATTCAATATTATTACCAGTACATGGACGGTTAAAATATTATCACTATTCTGTATATAAACTTATTATTTTAAAATTAAAAATTGTATGTATGTCGACTGCTTTGAATTAAAGTAATAAATATTTCTATTGGCTTTACAATCTATAATGTAATATATTAACTAAAATAATAATAGTGAGACTGTCTTTGTTTATTATCACCACCAATGAATCTAAAATAAAACTTATTACTAATGAAATTAGATTCAAAATTAAAAATAATAAAATAAAATAATAAGAAAAAGAATAAAAATACTAAACTATATTCTATGTTAGTGAAGGATAACCTGACTGCCTTCACCACCATTTTTTCTCCTTTAGTGCCCGACATCTCGGTCAGCTACGGTTCATCCTCAGGAACTAAACTATTATCAATGAGGAAAAGTGCGAATTAGTTCTATTGTTTGCTTTCGGAAACTTATGAAGCTGAATGTATTGGTGAAAAGTTTTGAAGACGAGGAAGTAGACCCTTTTGCTGGATGAGGACCTGTGTCAGATCAGTGGGCGTCAGGCAATAAGCTGATTTAACGCACTTCAAAAAAATGGGATTCATAAGCTTGGAATCTGGATGCCATACGAATTGAACCAGAGAAACTTCGAACGACGATTTTTCATGTCCGAAATGTTTCTTTGATTGGGGATTAAAAATGGATTTTTTATGACAACTGTATATACAGCAAAATCGTATACAAAGCCTGTTGAGCCGGGCGCAATCGATGCCGAAACGAAATATTCAGGTATATGGTCATGCTCTGTATATGGGGAGATTCAAAAGCATGTCATATATTACGATATATTCGAACTACTTTCGAGTGATCAAATCATCGACGGAGCATTGTATCGAACCCAACTTATTCGTTTGTAGCATTACAGGAAAAATGGACAGAATATGAGACCGAGAATGAGTCCGTCGTTTTTCATCACGACAACGCTCGGCGACATATTGCGGCTTCATTCAAAAACTATTTGAAGAATAGTGAATGGGGAATTCTGCCTCACCCGCTTTACAATCCCGACTTAGTACCATCTGACTATCACTTGTTTTGATTAATGCAGAACGCTCTTACGGGAATACGCTTCAGTTGAGTAGTGGGAATCAATAATTGACTCGATACGTTCTTAGGCTTGAAAAACGAGAAATTTTTTTATTTCAGATTCATAAATTGCCAGAAAGATGGAAAAATGTATAGCTTTCAATGTACGCTAATTGGAGAAAAGGTATCTTATTTGAACACCCAATATAAAGTTCACGTCTAAAGTCATTATTGCACTAGACTTTATTTTAAATGTAAAACAAAATTTCATTTTAATAGATAATTTTCTATTAAGAAATAATGATAAACTTTATTCAATTTACTTAAATCTAGCATTAAATTTGTGTGATTGCGATTTTTCAAAATATGAATACTTTCAAGAGTTTCTCTTTTATATCTACTTTAATAACTTGTTCTACAATATCTACATGTTCAAAATCGATAGAACAAGTGTAATCTATGTGTAATGCACTTAGTAAACTATATCGATATTCATATATTCTTTGTTTTAAGTATCTATCCATTTTTCCAATCTAGCAATTGCAACAATCATTACAATTTATTTCGAATACAACTACTCATTTCAAACATTTATCATTCCTCTCTTTATAATTCCTAAATAAGCTTCAAATATTACTATTATATTTTAAGTAAATTTGAATATTATGTTTGTTAAAAGGACTTCTAATTCTGTTTGATAAATGTGTTACATATACAGGTACTGAAATTTTATTATTATTATAAATCGCATTCCCTCTATCTCTCTGCAATCATTTTTTCAAGATCTGCTGGATATTTATTAATTATGAATATCTTTTTAACTAATTTTAACTAAATGAACTTTTCTGAAATCTTTAGGTAACAATTTAATTTCTCTGCTAATGAAAAGAATAACGTGCCATCGCAAGAAATTTATAGCATGAAGTAGTTCATCAGGCTGGACACTTAGCCGTGCTATAATGGTCAGTCTCCCGCGCTTCTTTTCTTTTTGTCATCCATTGCAAGCCTTCGGCGTAGAGAAACGTTCTCACTTTTCTGTAGACCTTCGTTCAGATAACTACATGGGTACTTTCTTTGTTATAATTTTAGTTAAAACAAATTTTTATTCGCGCTTAGTTATATCGCTAATTATCTTCGCACTTGTTGTATTCAGCTTATTCTATACTCCTTAGTAGATGAGGCGAATTTAATTTCTGACCTTTTTAGTGGAAAAGGGACATTTATGATGGAAAATGGATACACGATAACGTAATTAAAATATTTCCAGTCATTTTCTACTACTTTTTCCCATCTTTCAGGCAATATGGTGATACCGTTGCAAAAGAACGATGACGGTTTCGAGGCGGTCCAATCATCCACAAATTCTCGCACTTCTTGAACATGTCGGAAGTGTGCATCAACGAGGACCTGCTACATCGATCTGAATAGGTGATAATCAAAAGACTAATAATCTAGGATTATTTTTGTAATAGGATACATCTTTTTTGATATCAAAATAGTGCAAAAGGACATGTCAAAAAAACGATTTATCATGATTCATTTTTTGTTAATCAAAAAATTATATTAGGAGTGTGAATAAGACTTTCCCGTTTTTTGTAAGAGATGGCGCCACCAATACTGTGCGAGTATTCAATGGTTACATATGTCATAATCAAAGCTTATTCATATGTCAACAATTCCATACTAACACATTAGTTAAAATTTTTTCGCATCATAAATTTTTGATATCGTGAAAATGTCGAAATTTGAGCCGAGTCGACGTCATTTGCGGGAAGTTTCACTTTATTGGTTCAATTTGAAGAAATCTGCTGCCGAGACGCATCAATTGCTTCAGGAGGCTTATGGAGAAGGTTGTGTCGATGATTCAAGTGTTCGCGGATGGTTTCGACGCTTCAAAAGCGGTGATTTCGACGTGGAAGACAAGGAGCGTTCCGGGCGACCGCAAATCTTTGAAGATCGAGAATTGGAGACTTTGCTTGATGAAGATTCTTGTCAAACGCAAGAAGAACTTGCTGAAGCATTGGGAGTTGACCGAACAACCATTTCCAAGCGTTTGAAAGCCATGGGAATGATCCAAAAGCAAGGAAATTGGGTGCCGTACGAACTGAAGCTGAGAGACGTCGAACGGCGTTTTTTCACTTGCGAACAGCTGCTTCAGCGACATAAAAGAAAGGGTTTTCTGCATCGTATCGTGACTGGCGATGAAAAGTGGATACGTTACGATAATCCGAAGCGAAGAAAATCATGGGGACTACCCGGCCATGCATCATCATCAACGGCCAAGCCTGTTAATTGAATTTTATTAATAAATAACAAAACTAAAAAATAAGTACTAGATTAAATACATCTGACTTTTCGTACTAGTTATATCACCCTCTAAACGTGAAGATCGGAAACTAAGTTGACGTCGTAATAATAGACTTCCGTATGTATTTAGTTTATATCCGTGTATTATCCTTAATATTACTAATTAGTCTGAGAATAGTTTGTGGAATTATGTTACTATACTGTGCGTCGTACATAAGTAATTGTACAGTACAATCTAGGTGCATCAGCGGGCAAGACATTTAGTCTAGCGGAGATTTTGTGTCAAATAAATCTCCGAGGAGGTTCACGGGAGCATTTGGACCCGGAAGCTACTGTTATGGCGAGAATCGCTCTATTTCTCAGACGTCAGGGACGTAACACAGCAGAAGGTTAATACGGAATGATCCTTCCCAATTGAGCCTCACCTGCTGCTCGAATGTAGTCGGTGGCAGTGACGTCACCCTGGTGTACTCTGTCAATCATTGACAAGGATCGTATGTATGTAAATAATAATAAAATTGTTGTATCTGTATTTGACTTAGATACTAAGGTCGCGTTTAGGTAATCCTTTTCTATTGTACTATCGACGACTTTTTCTAACGATCACTGAGTAGATATTTTTTATACCTTAGGTTAGTGTAAAATGAACTATAATATACTGTAATGATATATAATATACTGCAATTATTTCGTCATTTATTTTCAGTCCCCAATATACATTCATATATGTGCACACTCCGCTTCCTTAAATATTTTATAAATAGATGGTATGAGTTAAAATTTAACAACCTACCTGATCATGCAGATTTTCTACACAAATGTAGTTTTACTCTGTCATTACTGTAATATATTATTAATCTAATATATTATGAATATAACACATATTTATTATAATATATTGTTACTAATAATCTGCTATTACTAACAATAATAAAACTGACCCAGAATAAACTTAATTTATTGTTTAACTCTATTTCATTTAAATTTGATCGTTCTGTCGATGACTACTATTGTAGTAGCTATCTTATTTCCGACTTGATAGTGTGATTTAATCTACTTCACCATGTAGTTTTATAATTTCTTTTATAATTTTTTAGTTCTAGAATTTAATTTGCTTTAATACTAGGTTTCACTTCGGATTTTACGGGTGTGTTTATAAACAAGGACTGTCTGACTTTCATTATATTAGTATATTCGATAATTATAGAAAAACTGTAAGACCGATAAAATTTTACGAATTCTAGGAATTACGATAATGGTCTTGAGGTTGCGGAGAATTAACCATCGTGTATAGATTCGATTGCACCTCGTGCAAATACTTCTTATCAATGAGGAATTCGAGTGCTTCTATTTAATTTATATGATTTTAACATATCTAATGCTTAAATACTCCCTGATGCAGTCTATACCTATGGGGTATTCACCTAGCCTTCTTTCTACATGAGTTGGTGTGATTGATTCACATTCTGGTATTTTTAAATACCTGAGTAATCTTGTGAACTACAATAATTAAGAAATGGCTGTAACTTTCGTCGACTTAAGATTGCATACAGCAATATTTTTAGTCTAGTTTTATAAATGATATATCGTTCTGCTATTTAAAAAATATTTAGTCGATTAAATGAACCTTAAATTTCTCCGTTATAATGTAATTATTTATCACGAATTTCTACAAATTCCAATAAATACGTATTCCGATTTTACTTTGGAATACGGATAATATCGTGATTATTCGTTTGCTTTTCTTAGCCCGGTTCGATGTGTCCTAACCTAAATTTCGCTTTCGAATAAACGTTATATCACATGTACAACATAACTATCTTTCATTACAACTGGGTTCGTCGTCCTTCCAATTACAAAATTCATATTTATAAAATGTTCTTTATTTTCTTTACCTTTACCTAATATATACAATAATATGTACAATTGCGTATGTACTGTGATAACTTTCACTTTATAATTATCGTATTGACATTAACATGCATAAAAATCGAATTTTCGTAGCTCTTATGCACACGCATTCATTTTGTATTTACGAGGAATAGAAGTCATCGAAATGCATAGTTTTGGACAATGCGCTGTCATTAAGTTTATTGTGATAGTAACACATTATCCGATGGCTTAAGTTTCAAGTGGTTTTTAATTATTTTAATTAAATTTCGTCAGGCTCTTATCATTCAATTTGGAAATGTGATTATATTCTCGATAAGTTTAGCCTTTTCTTCCGTTTCTTCGTTTAACTCCGAAGCCTGTGTTTTTGAATAGGCTTTCCTGTTTATTTCGGTAATTTCTTCAGCATTTATGTTGTTTCTTTTCAATTTCAACCTTTATACTATCTCTTGACGCTTTAAAACTATTATCAATTTTATTTGATTGATGACATTTGATATTTTGTTTTTTCTATTTTACTATTAATTGTTCCTTATTCAATCCTATCCAGCTAGTTTCACTATATTTACACATCTAATTCTGTAAGTTGTTTCTCTTGCACTCATATTTCTAATTAGCACAATAACTTTATTTACATTAAATTAAGTAATTTTTTTCTCATTTCAGCGCATTACTAGTCTACTACTTGTAGCTGATTTATATTATGCTTGGCAATATTTTACATTACGAATTCCATACTATCTCATCGCCATAATTCATGTCTTCAGACAAATAAATTATCGTAAGTCGACGTGGATCATTATCAATGACAATAATGATGGTTATCGATATCTCTGTATTGATGACGCGGATGAATATCTCGGTGACATATTTCGACGTTCTCTCGTGCTTCTATCTCTAAAGTTGCGGAGATATGATTTCTGGTAGTGACTAATGTTTTCTACTTTTTCCTCATTAGTCGAGGGTATCTGTTTTTTTATCTATGTGTTTAACTGAAATTGATGCATATGGTTCTATAAATGTCACTTGTTTCACGTGACTTTTGTTCGCCTTCTACGGCGAAGCAAACTGCCATACTCACCATGTACTATTTGAGTGGAGGTGGTTCTTTATAGCTAGGCTTCAATTCTCTTTTCAGCTCAATTTTCTGGCCTATAAACTGTTTCAGGTTGTTCATAGCTCTATGTAGTTCATCGATCGATCCAAATTCATTTTTGTCGATTTGGACTATGAAATCGGGATGTAAGTTTAGGTTCTAACGAACTGGGTCCCGAGGTACAAGTCTCATGCCTCTGAGGTACAAGCCGATTGATTCCTTACAGCCTTCTGTTCTGTCTCGCAATTCCTTCTCCAACCACAGAGAATGTTCTATCGACCGAAATCGTCGATATAATGCAGATTTTAGATCATTTAATGACTGTCTTGCCTTGTGTATTGATCTAGCCCATACTTGTGCTATGCCGTATAGTATCCTGAGGAAGAGTTTTAGATTGTATGCTTCGGGAATATTTAAACTTTGTACAGTTTCCTAGAATCTCTCTATAAATTCTTCCACATCTTCGCGTGGTGTTGCAAGAAATTGTACTTTCTGCGGGCCTAGCATCTGGCCTGCCATAGTTTCTTTTAGGTAGGTACTGTTGAATGTTCTGCCTTTTTTTCTAAAGTCGATTACATCGACTGGCCTTCCTTCCCTTGTATGGGCATCGTCTTATGCATACCCGCGTACGGCATTGCGACGTAAGACTGTAGCATCGCTGGATGCGCATATGTCTACGCACCTAACGAATATTTCTAATTGCTGTGCCGTGCGCAGGTGGCGACAGTAATGTTCCAAGATAGTATTCTGAAAACAGGGAGGCACTATGGTGGCAATTTGCTGAAGCTCTCCTTGGCTTTCTTTTTTTCAGCTTCTTTCTGTTCTTTTTGTGCTGGAGTTTTATCATTCGTGACTCGATGATCGAGCTCTGTGAAATTCAGCATCTCTGCAATCTCCGTAATATCAGTCTAATTATGTACCGCGGCTTCATTTTGGCTAGTGGAATTCATTGCCTGAGGATCCTCCATTATCATTTTTTTTCTTCGTTTCTGATTTAATTTAATTCCTTTAGTAATTTTACAACTTTTGTAAATTAATTAGTAGGCTTAGTAGACTTAAATAGTTGTTTCTCGTTTTCCTTTTGACTAGATGGTTGTTTCCTCTTTTTTTTTTTTTTAAATAATTAATGAAATTTATTTAGAGAGTGATTTATTCTTCCCTTTTTTCAATAAAATAATATTGTTTATTAATTTACATAAGAAAATCAATGTTATTAATTATATAATAAATTAATTATTTATTTGTTATATTTATTAAATATTTATTAATCCCTCCTTTCTTTAAATTGAATTAAAATGAAAATCTAAAAGAGAAAAAGAAGTTTAGTCGTGTAATTGTTGTTAATTAATTTATTTGTTCATTTATTTAACATGTCTTGGCGTGGTCCCATTTCTTAAAGTTTGTTGGACCTCTTCCTATCTTATGTTGTTTTTTTTTTGTTTGTTTTTTTTTCTACGGAGTCTGTGAATGCTGTTTATGCATCTCCGATGGTCGTTCAGCAAGAATGGTCCTGAAAAACGACCACCGGAGTATGTGCGACTCGACAGAAAACCCATGTCACTACGCACTAAACAGATATCTCCGTGTTGCACCGACACCAGCCCGGAACTGTTATACACATTACTTCAGCCTGGACGGCAGTCCTTGCGTGGTCATTTCACGTTCATATCTTTCATTCCAGATTCTCATGCATACTCTATATTACATTCACTCTTCATAGACTTTCAATCGTCCAGACATCCATCTGCTCTTTTGTTCTGAAGCACATTCATAACGTATTTTGCGATCAACCGCCAGCTGTCCGCGTCCGTCATCATAATTTTCGTCACGTTTTCTGGCGTGATCGCTCCTGTCCTCGTCTGTAACTCTAGTCGTGGCTCAGTCCAATGTTCGCACACAAAAAATTTGTGCTCCGCATCGTCCCAAGCCCATCCGCAGTATTAGTCTTTTCGTCCACAGTCCTCTTTCATCCGTCGTCCACTGTCTCTGCCATGTCTCGATGGTCTTCGTCCGATTATTATTATTATTATTATTATTATTATTATTATTATTATTATTATTATTGTTGTTGTTGTTGTTATTATTATTTCATCTCAATCGAGGAGATGAGCTCCTGGCTCCCGAGGGTTCTAAGGCACCGCCTTTCACAAAGGTGGAGCTATAGAGAGCAGTGCGCTCTCTGAAGAACAAAAAGACACCTGGAACTGACGGACTTCCGGCGCCCTGACTCGTAATATCCGCCGGAAACTCTCCAGAGATTGGAGCACCTTATTTTTGGGGTGTGAAGCTCGAGAGAGCGGAGGTGGGATAGCATGCCGGGGCGTGCTATATCCCCCCGCTCTGTGAAAGAGCCTTACACGAAGGTCCAAACCAAAATGACTCCTACAGGCAAGTGTTGAGGAGTCATCTTGGCGAGCTCGTCGCTGAAGGGTCCATGGAAACCGGCGTCGTGGGGGGACGAAAACTAAAGAAAGAAGTATGCATATTGCCAACAACAAGAAAGAAGATGTAGAGAAAGTGAAGAAGACGGACCAGAAGAGTACGGGGGTAAACAGCCTAGATGTCCCCCGCACGGTCAGTAACGACAAAGCTGACAGCGCTGCTGGTGCAGCAAGTCACGGCAGCACAGTCGTTGATGATCGCGATAAAACCCTCATCGACTCCATACAAAATTTGTTTAAAATGATGATGGAGTCGATGAAAAGGCAAAAAAAACGTTAACAATATAATAAAGGAAGGGCTTCCGGCTATACAAAGCTAATTCGAGGAGCTCGTAAGTAGAAGGCGCCTCAGAGCACAGCGCCTACATACACCCGAAGTTGCCGAGATAATAAAAGGCCAAAAGAGACATCCTTCTACCTCTCCAACGGAATTACCTGAGGGGAGGCGAAAGAAGAAGAAAAAAAAAAGAGACGAAGGTCCAACAATCGAAGAAGACGGGTCTGCCAAATCAAACCGTGGGAACGAGCCACAGCCTGAGCAAGGTTGAGCAAAACTGCCCCCATCAGGCAGGCAAAGAGAGCAGCCAAAAAAAAACAAAGAAGATCAATACAAAGGGGGCTACCAAATCTAGAGAGGGCCCCACCAAACCGAAATGTGGAAAAGGGAGAAGGGCAAGGCCTAAGGCGCTGCTCCTCAAGCCCACGGAGGGGAAGACCTACGCAGAGATCCTTGGAGGAATCCGCCATAAGGTCGACCCCTCGCAGCATGGACACACAATCACGGACATTCGTCGAACATTAAACGACGATGTCCTGATCGAGTTTAAGAAGGCTTCGGCGGAGGGAAAGGAGGGCTTTACGAATGCCCTCAAAGAGGTCGTCGGGCAAAATGTGGCAGTTTGCGCTCTAACCCTCAAGATTACCTTGGAGGTCAGAGACGTGGATGGCTGCGCGATACTTAAAGAAGTTAAGACATCCCTCCTTGGTATTTAGTGGGACTATACTGGCCCCCTCGAGGTGAGGCTTACGAGGGAGAATAAAGTCGGTAATCGACTAGCCCTCGTGAGCCTCTCTGAAGAGGCTTGCCAGCGGCTACTGGAAGTTGGAAAGGTGGCCATTGAATGGGTCTTTTGTGGCTTGCGGCGATGGGTCCAGGTCGAGCGCTGTTACAAATATCTCGGCTATGGTCACCGCGGTTCGGGTTGCGATGGCCCAGACAGGAGCATCGCCTGCTTCCGGTGCGGGCAGCAGGGACACAAGGTGTCTGACTATAGAACGCCTCCACAGTGTTTCCTCTGTCCGGGGACCACACCCGCAGCGTTAAATCACGTTGCGAGGTCGGGGCTTGTGCGGTATTCCGCGAAGCCCTTGCCAGGTCTCGCCAAAATCTTTAAAGTCCTGCAGGCGAACCTGAACAGGAATCGGACGGCGAGCGACCTCCTTCCGCAGATCTGTCTTGAGAAGGGTACTGACATCGTCATCGTCAGCGAACAATATCGAGATGGAGATGCGGGAGTCTGATATCGCGACGACCTCGGTACTGTGGCGATTTGGATTTTTAACCCGCACCGCTTTCGAGTAGAGCGCCACGGATCTGGCCGCGGTTTCGTCTGGGTGAGGGGCAACAACGTAAATTACGTTAGCTGATATCTCACCCCGAATGAGGCCATCGGGGGTTTCCAGTCTAAATTGGATGCCCTTGAGGATGTAGTAAGAGAATTGGAGGGGGTGCTGATAGTGGCTGGGGATTTGAACAGCAAAGCTCTCGAGTGAGGGGAACCCTTGCTGGACTCTAGGCTTGTGATGGATATGGCATGCAGACTAGGTCTGGTTGTCTTGAACTCTGGATCTACGTCGACCTTTCGGAGACTTGGCTACAGGGAGACCATCCCTGATGTATCCTTTGCGACAGAGATTCTGGCTGCACGAGTGCGGGACTGGCGGGTGATCGAAGACTATACAACCAGCGATCACCAATACATCACCTTCCGCGCTGGTGATGCTACGCTAGTCAGGGCGACAGTTGAACGTCGCCCAGTCAGATAGATCGTCGCGAGGATGGATCACGAGAGGTTTTCCCAGGCACTAGAACGCGGACAGCGCCTCCTGGTTGAATTACCAAGGAGCGCAACGCTTTGCGAGCGCGCGAAAGCGGTAACGGAAGCTACAATGCATCTGATCCGCCAAAACTGCAAGCAAGCGATACCGAGGAAATTCGCGGGTCCTTTCACAAGGGCGGAGCTAGAGAGAGCAGTGCGCTCTCTGAAGAACAAAACGGCGCCAGGACCTGACGGACTTGCGGTAGAAGTGTTGAAAGCGGTGGTACAGAGCCATCTGGAACTCTTGCTTGGTATGTACAACTCGTGCCTTCGTGCGGGAATATTTTATCCCTGCTAGAAGGAGGCGAGACTTGTGCTGATAAGTAAAGGCAAGGAATCATCTAGTGCTCCGTCGGCATACGGATCCTTATGCATGCTATACAGCGCTGGGAAACTCCTGGAAAAGCTGGTGAAACCCCGCCTACAGACGGCGCTTTTTACATCTGGTGACCTTTCCGAGAGGCAGTATGGCTTTCGGAGAGGGCGGTCAACCATAGATGCTATTCAGGAGGTAGTGGAGGCGGCCAGGACTACGGACCGGGGGAATCACTTCTCCCGACCTGTGTGTCTTTTGGTGACACTCAATGTCAAAAACGCCTTCAACTCGGTTAGGTGGACAGACGTGCTGGGGGCACTGGAGAAGGACTTCGATGTACCTAAGTACCTACTCCAGATCATCAAAAAGGGAGAGCGGGATCACATGATCGGCGCGATCTCGTGTTTCACCACGTGTGCGCTACTGCCGCGCGAAGTGTGCGTAAGATAGAACGAAGAGTGCTACACTCGGTATAGCTACACTCGAACTATCGTATGAATGAGAGCATAATGTGAGAATGTGTGACAGCGCACTTACACACGCGGCATACATTGTACATGTGTGTTGCGCCGTATAGTCCCACAGATAGTAAGAGAGCGAGAGAGAGAGAGAGAGAGAGAGAGAGAGAGAGAGAGAGAGAGAGAAAGAGAGAGAGATTGAGAGAGGTTCGCGTTTGTGAAACAGAGGGACGTACGTACTGCTAGTCTCGCGTGATGCATCCATGCGAACGGTGCCGCGGCCAGCGATGAAATAAACTGTCCACTGCAGAGTTGTAGTTTTGTAAGAGTCAGGCGGGTATGTCCCAGAACTTAGCTTACGAACTTAGCTTTCGTATAAACGATGTAATGACTTTGTGACACGCTCCTCTTACCAGAGAGGTTGCTAATACTCCTTAGTCGTGTCTCTGATGATTTGGAGATATATAGTCATACCCAAGGTCGCGCGTTGCAATTGATTAGGTACAGGCCTGTACGTCAGTGAGGTGAGTTTTTAATATAAGAGGCAATGCGAACGCAATGCGCACTTAAAATAGAAATTAATTCTTGAGAGATCAAGATGCGAGGGGCAATAGGATCAGATTATATAAAGTAGTTAGATTAGCAGTACTGAATACCCCTTTAGTAAGGCAAGTTCCAAGTGATCTATAGATTTATCGTAGAAAATAGCCCCCAGTCAACATTAACCATTGACGCGGGAGAATGATTATATACGAGCACTAATTTAATATTTTATTATTAATTGAGCAAACAGGAAATTACCTATTATATCTCAAGGCAGTGACATTCCAAGGGAAGAGGTAGAAGAAAATTGGAATGATGGTGTAAGTATCAACGATGACAATATTAAGAAAATGGTCAAAGTTCTGATTGCCAGAGAAACGACAGATGACGAATGAATACGACGCGACTATGAGAGTGTGAACGGATCATACAATAATCCGACGGTAACACTCGATCAATTTAAATGTATGAAAAGACGCGACGATGTGTCCAAAACACGATGAGAAGATAACTACACGTTCAAAGAAATTAAAAAGAACGATGCGACACGACAAAGATACAAGATTGAATCTAGTAAAGAAGAAGATACTAGTAGAATGCAACGAAACGCGACGAAAGAGAGATTGCTGAGTACATTGAAAAGACAGTGAAGAAGTTGTTTGAAAGTAAAATTAAAGAAAATGGTAAAACTGATAAAATCGATTAGCAAAGATAGCGGGACATCAAGAAAATACAGATTAACAACGGAAATGCGATTTGACCTATTTAAAGATTATGTTATGACTGGACTAAAAACCGAACGCTTAAGCTACTAATCGAACGAAACGGATTTGTTAAATTTGAACTTCGGAAAGAATAATTGAAGATGACAAACATAAGGTTCGCGAAATTATGATAAATCACATTGACGTAACTTATCATCAAGGTATCAAGGGATCCATGTCTATTTGTAAACATAAACAACAAATCAATATAAGTAATGTTGATCTACGTAGACGACATACTGATTATGAGCAACGACGATGATGAGTTAAGTAGGACGATAAAGAACTTAAGTAAGGAATTGAAAATCAATATGTTGGATAAACCAATGGAATATTTAGGCACCAACATTGATGACGATCGAACCAACAGATACATGCAATTGTATCAAACCAAATTGATAGAATCAATGTTTAGGAGATTCGGATTCGCAACTACTAGAACGGCAAAAACACCTATCACTCCTGATGACGCTACTCACGTGAAGAGGAAAACCCGAGAGGAAACAGATAACAAAAATACAGACATACCTAATACGCTGTAGAAAGAAGCCGTTGGGTCGTTGCTATGTTTATCTAACTCAACCAGACCGGACATTTTTTATGTTGTCAATGTCCTCAGTAAACATCAAATAAAACTCACCGAAATCGAATGGAATATGGTAAAAAGAGTATTCCGATATCTGGGTGGAACCAAAAAGCTAAGGCTAGTATTCAAAGGAGCCAAAAATGGGCTAATAGGATATTTAAACGTCAGTTTATCCGACTGTAAAGGTTCCTTGACCACATCTGACTATATTATAAAGTTATATGAGGATACAATTGGATGGAAAACTCAAAAACAGTCAATTGTAGCCTTATCTACTTGCCAAGCGAAATACGTGGCAATGTGCAATGCGTATAATTTTGTCAACCGATCTTTATCCGACAACATTATTTTGCGTGTGCGACAGTTAGCATGCGCGAAAACTGATGGGAGTGGTCGTCTTAGACACTATGATAGGAATGACGACTATGAAATATTATAGATAGGAAAGAATATTATATCAAAGAATGCATGCAAAGAAATCTAGTAGATATTAAATGGGTTAAATCTTCAGAACAATTGGCTGACATTCAGGAATTAAAAACATACTTAATTATTAACATATTTCTCTGAATTATAAATTATCAGGAGGAAGACTGGAGTGACAACGAAAACTAATGTCTAAATCATATATAATGTAATCAAAGACCACAATTATGACAACAGCGTAACGTATTAAATAATTATTCTGTCACGGAAAATCGTGACTGATTCTGGAACACGATAAAAAAGAAACACACAAAGATTACTGCTAATTGATTTTTATTCATTCACACACACATAGACAGACATACTAACAAATTTAAATTTGTAATTACACAAGCTTAATATGTATGTCTGATTAATTTGGACCTTGTAACAATAAAGATATGAGGCATGGACCGAACGTGCGTCTATGCTAATGAGAGAGCGTGTAATAATATAGATGCATTAGCGCGATGCCTTTCGTTGTACGTCTTAAATAGATCCTAAATTACTATTATTCTTCTTATTGTAAATTTCTGTGTATTTAGCCTGTAATGTAAGTTACGAGAAAAGAAAAGTTTAATAGCTTAACTTAGTATATATACACGTAGAATTAATTTATAAATAGATAGAAGCAAAAATAATGAACATATAAATACACACGTGGAAATAAACAAACACGGACATAGAGTAAATTAGATATATAATATAATAAACTAACCATGTACTATAAATAATTTTAATTTAATTTAGTTTAAATATTAACCAATAGAAATAATATTAACTTGAATTAATGTAAACATTAACCAATCAAATTTTTGTTAACGTACTTTTACAATGTTTAAAAGTGCAATAATTTTTGCCAAGAGCGCGGTCCATTTTCGGCACTCTTTGATTAAGAATACCTTTCGAGTGATGAAACGAATCGACACACTCCGATCGATTCTCTATTTCCCTGGGGCAGATTCATTTTGGTACTCGTTGAGGAAAGGTACATCTCGAGTAACAAAACGAATCAAAATTCTATCGAATGATACATCCCTTACAGGAAAGATTCGATTTCGGTACTCGTTCAGGAAGGATACCTCTCAAGTAACGAAACGAATCGAAATTATACCGACCGATCCGTCCTTTACAAGAGCAATATACTTTCGGTATTCGTTGAGGAAGGATACCACTGGAGTAACGAAATAAATCGATACTCTTCTGGCCGACCAATCCTTTCTCATCTCTAGAGAAAAAAACTCTTTTGCGAGGCAAAAGGAAGGCACCTTTACTCGTACAAATGAGTCTTAAAATTGCTTGCTCAGAAAAACGGACACTCCCCACTTCCGAAAAGGCAATTTTTTATTTTTCAACTAGAAAAGTATAAGGAAAAGTAAGCGGAATAAAACGATGAATTTCGAAACCAAACACAATTTATTTGGAGAAAAAACACTCCTTTTGTCCCAACTAAATTATTATAATGTAACGTGAGTTACAAGTAAAGAAAACCGTCTAAATTATTATAACAGTTAGATATGCGCGCGAAACTATTTCTATAACTAATAAACAAACACAAACATAGAGTAGAATATATAGAATAGATTAATCGTATAATAGTTTAACCAATAAAAATAATATTACCTTATTTTAAAATAAACGCTGACCAATCAGATTTATGTTAACGTACTTTTACCATGTATAAAAGTGCGCTAAATTTTGCCAGGAGCGAAATAAAGCATTTAAATTTCATTTAAATTCAGACAGAATATAATTTATTCGGAAAAATACGCCCCTTTTCTCCGAATTAAATTATTATAATACATAGGTAAAAGTCTGCCAGACAGACAATTAAAAATGCAAGTCATGTCAATAGAAACTAGTTGAATAAATAAATTATTTAATTTATGTAAGACATATTTGAAAGCGATAATATAAATAAGAATTAAATATATCCTTATTAAAATTTCAACCTTTTTATATTATTGATAAGGTACACCTTAGAGTAATATAAAAACGAACAAGTGTCGTTGTGAAACAAATTTGTCAAAACGCACTCGGTTTCATGTAAGTAGACGAACCAAGCCGTACGGATAAATATACGAAAATATAGAAATAGTAGAAAGAGAAAGAATATAGGCGAAGGCCTTTCGAAATCTCGGAACCCGAGATAATCGGATTAGCGCACGAAACTCTGTAAATATATGTATATGTATTCATAAGATACTCGAAAAGTGAAATAATAATTTATTATTTTATTTATTTATATGTTACAGGAAATCTACAGAGAGATCCCGATTGATAAATACTTTAATTATTTATTTTGCAATTTTTTGTATTTTTGATAAATAGAATAAACTATATATTATTTCTTTTAGTAAAAACTTTACGAGTTTAAGTTATTCACCTAAATCTTCCGACTACCAATCCTGATACGCGCCTACTTCTTCAATTGAACCCTAATAGTATAATAAAAATTATAAGCAGAGTGGAAACGGAGCATTACAATAATACTAAGGCAAATTTTTGCCAGATAGACGTCAAAAAATTGCAAGTCATGTCAATAGAGGAATGACTATTCAATTATATAAATTATGTAAATTATGTAAGACGCGCTTGGGAGTGATAATTTTGATAAGAATTTAATTTATTTTTATTAAAATTTCGAACTTTTTATATTATTGATTGAGGCACACCTTAGAGTAATATAAAAATGAACAAGTGTCGTTCCGAAAAAAAATGTTAGAATCACTAAGGTTTATGTAAGAAAACAAATCAAATAACGAAACAAAAACAAATAGGTGAAGACCGTGCAGAATCCCGAAATTCGAATAGTCGGATAAGCAAGCGATATTTTGTAAAAATATAATAGTTATGCAAAAGCGTAATAAACATTTAATTTTTTCTTGTTTTATTATATGTTCCAGAGAATCTACTAGAAGATCCCGATTAATTAATAGTTTATTTATTTATTTTATAATTATTTTTTGTATTTAAATGAAACAAAATATATTAATTGTTTTTGTTATAATTTAAAAAGCGAGTTCAGAGTTATTCACATAAATTTCCGATTACCACTCTCGATACGTTCCTCCCTCTTCAATCTAACCCTGATATAAAATTATAAATACCAAAAACATAATCAACCTAAAGAGTGGAGACGAAGAGTTACAAGTCGAATCCATAAGTGGTGGTGCTCAGATGGTTGGTCAAATTGCTGTGGACAACCGAAAATGTTTGAAGATAGTGAATTGCAAGCACTATTGTAGGAAAATTTACCTCAAAGACAGAAATAACTCGCTAATAAGTTAGGGATCAGTGACAGAGTAGATGGCAAACATTTACATGCGATGGGAAAGATTCATAAAGAAGGAAAATGGATGCCACACGATTTGACCGAAAAAGCCATTATGAATCAATACAACATCGCACTGTCTTTGCTTGCCAGACAAAAAAGAAGAGTTTTCTGTGGCGTATTATGACTGGTGATAAAAAGTGGATATACTATGACAATCCTAAGCGCAAATAGTCATGGGTGGACCCAGGCCAACCGTCCACATGAAAAACCATTGACACCAAAACGGAATATCTACCGCCAAAAGGTATTGCTGTAAATTTGGTGGGACCAACAAGGTGTGCTATACTGCGAGCTGCTAAAACCGAATGAAACCCTCACTACCGAGATATACAAACGCCAACTGAAATTGATCCAACATAGATTAGCAATTGCGAATAAAAAGTGCAAAATCATTCTCTTGTATGACAATATTAGGCCACATATTGCCAAAGCACAGCTTACTCGCCAGACCTATTGTAATTAAAATAATTTTTAATAAACTCTCTGTTGTTTCATATACTATCATTTATTTATTATTATATACAAAGTTTTTAATCTTTTCACTATTTTAGTATTAATTCAGCCAATTTAATATATAATGTTTCAAAGCTCGAAAAATTATTTGTAAAAACCTACTCTTCAGTGTTATAAATGTATCATTACAAATAAATCAAAAATACTAAAATACAATAACGGTGAAGGAAATTTGTTATATGGCAGTATGGTAATGACATATCTATATAAATATAGTTTATTTATTTAAATATTAGAGAATTTTTTTTAGAAAAAATTTATAAATTATTACAATAATTAACATGATTCTTTAATGTATAATAATTAGATATTCATACACTGTTATAATGCATGCGATAAAATCATTTAAAAGTACTTGCAAAATTACGGAAATCATGTAGGCTCGAATCATGTTCTGTCAGAGAATCATATAACAGATAAATATGATAAAAATTGTTCAAATAATAATAACATCCTGCAAAATCTATTAAATGATTCGATGACAGTGCACCACGCGAGATAGCCATCGTGTTCCAGGTTCCCCAAAAGCGCGTACTACAACTGCAGTTTTATCCATTAGTTGTCAGTTATGTCGTAAAATTCTTTTTCCATCTGGTTCTACAACACATGTAAGTTAATTTATAATAATTTATAATATGTTAGAGTGGCTTCAAAGGTGTTGTATTTAAAAGTGGTTTCAAATAAATAACAAAACTTTACACTCGCATCACATTCTGTCAAAAAATAATATAACAGATATAAATATAAAAAAATTTTAAATGACAATAACATTCTTGAAAATCTATTAGATGATTCGATAACAGTGCACCACACGAGATATCTATCGTGTTCCAGGTCCCCCGAAAGCGCGTACTACACCTGCAATTTTATCCATTAGATGTCATTTACCGTCGTACAATTCTTTTTCCATTTTGTTCTACAAAACATGTAAGTTCGTTTATACTAATTTTTAGGATTGCAACAATCTGGAATGTATGTCCGCTGAAGCAATTAAAAATACGTTCCCTATAACAGAAACATGAGTAAAGTGCATTCAAAAACATGTGCTGGAATTGCAGTTTAAAACTTACATCTTTAATTCGAGATTGTTGCAGTCATAAAAATTATTGCAAATAAACTTATATGTATTGTAGATGAAGATGGAAAAAGAATTTTGTCAGGATAAATGGCAACTGAAGAACAAACTGCAGTTGAAGTACTCGTTTTCGAGTGCACTTTACTCACGTTTCTGTAATAGGGAACATTCTTTTCATTGCTTCAGCGGGCATACATTTCAGATTGTTGCAATCCTAAAAATTATTTTGAATGAACTTACACGTATTGTAGAACAAGATGGAAAAAGAATTTTGCGAGGATAAATGGGAACTGATGTGTCAAATTGCAGTTGTAGCACACGCTTTCGGGGAACCTGCATCACGATAGATATCTCGCGTGGTGCACTGTCATCGAATCACCTAATAGATTTTCCAGCATATTTTTCTAACCTAAATATATTTGTGATAATCAAATTAGAAAAATGAATGTTCTAGACAAAGTTCTCCGAATTTTATGGTGAAAAGGATTAAAAACTTTGTATATAAAAACGTATAAATTATGATGTATAAAACAATATACAGTTTGTTATATATTGTTCTAAACAAAAATTGGAGGCCTATCTAAAATAAATTAAGTTTTTATAAACTAGGTTTTTACTTTAAAACTCGAATTTTATGAGTAAACTTAGAAATTAAAAAGTATTTGTACCATGTATCATTTGAACGGTGAGGTTGATCCCTAACGTATCGACCGCGACTTGGGCTGATTATAGTAGCTGAAAACGCTTATTATTAATTACGTTTTTCTTGAGAATTAATTTTGCAGCAAAAAAAAGATAGAACATAAAAAATTCATTTGAATAGTACCTACAACTTTTGTTTGAACATTTTTTTCTAAGCTCAAAATTATTCCGTAAAACTTGGTTTTTATCAGTTTGTTAACATTTTCATAATGTTTGTCGTTCTTTCTTCGATTTTCTTTCTATGCAAAGGTGATCCTACCGACAGAGAAGACCTCATAGTATTCGGGGCTGGTGAGCAGTGACGCAATGGTAGGAGCAGTTTTGTAAGACGCTTGCTCGCTACCATAGCTGGTCGAAGAAGGGGAGAAAGAAACCGTCGGTGGTTTCTTCTTTCCCCGCTTTCTGTTTATATGTGGCACGTAACTTGCACTCTCACGGCTCTTCTTGGCGATTTACCTCTACGCTCGCGCTCACTCGGTTTTACCAACACGCGAATTCGCAACCACCGACTTGGGCGGTTATTATACATATATACACACACACACATATATATATATATATATATATATATATATATATATATATATATATATTGTCACGGGGCCGCATCCGAAATGCGCTTCGCGAGCTGCGGCACGTGCATATACGTAAACACCGTGCGACCTCGACGCGGCGGTCAGCCGCGTGAGAAGAGCGGGAAGAGGGGGAGCGAAGATTCGTCGCGGTGAGGCGTGAAGTACAGTTAGTTAGTCTGGTGTTAGGCATAAGGGAATCATGTGCGTCCCGGCCTCGTGCAAAGTAATTCTTCCATACACGGTTCGGACGATTCTTTCACAAGAAAGACGAAGGGAGAAGAAGGAAGAAACGTCGTAACGAGTTCCGCTCCGTCTGCAGCGACGTGTATCGAGTTCGCAGAAGAGAGTAGTGCTCGAAACCTGGTAGAGTGTCTGCGAGAGCCGACGAGTCGTGGTGTTGCCGGAATTGAAAAGGAGGTCCTTCAACTTCCGCCGAGATAGCCAGGACCTGCCGCGTGTTCCAGCGCACCGCGCTCGTGCACGCGTTCATGTAGAAACTGCGCAGACGGTGTAGGCGGATCGTTGCCGTCTGCTGCTCATGAGCATTCGCTTCTACCACCCTGCGCCTACATTCGTACTCCTGGGGGACGCCCCGCTAGCGAGCGAACGACTATGTGTGTGAGAGAGAACGAGAGTGAGAGAGAGTGTGTGCACGAGTATTACAGTCTGGACGAACCCGAGGTTGTCGCCGTGCGTGCGCGAGTCTTGCATCTCTTAACTTGTTATTCGGTGTAGCCTACCGCACTGAAAATAAACGTTGTAATTATAAATCACGTTTCCGTTTTCTTTGTTCTTTCTCGCAGTCTTCCTCCACCTTCCCTGTTTTCCCACATCGTGTCAATCCCGCGCGTAGGCTCCACCCGCCTCCGCGGGCACGGCGAAGTCCTTCCACCGTGCGATCTGAGCTGGCCACGGACATCCTTGGGGAAGGAGCTGCCTTGCTGCGGACGTGGTGCTCGTTGCCAGAGCACCGCGCACGAGACACGTAAGAAGACTCGCACATTCGTGAATTAATCTTTGGAACGGGCCGGCGCGTCGTAGCGCGCCAAGACTCCACCGCCGACGGGCGCTTATTCCCTGAACGGCGAAAAGCAAGAGCAACGTGGGTTGCGCGTGGAAAGTACGAGAGCGTTCGTGCGTCGATATTCGAACTATTCATCGAACCCACACAATTGAACACTCACATCAACCACTTCACAGAGTTGAACAACTCCGTGGATGTAACCACTTATCCTTGTGGCTGCTTGGCGAGCAGAGGCCTAGCAAATTCATTCCCGCACCCGACGGCGAAGACGAAACAACAACCTTTGCCCGTCGGGCCGAGCTCAGACGCACCTAACAGAGAGGTGCGCCGAGCACTCGCGGCACCCGCTCGCAGCGTTAGGCACCGTAGAACCGTCAATTACGGAACGGCAAGTCGCGAAAACAACTGATCAGCCCGACGAGTCCCAACCGACGGGTTTGAACACGCACGATATTGACGCGCCGGCCGACGTAAATCTGAATGAAATCATGGAATACATATAGTCGACGGGCAAATTGCAATAGCATTTGGTGTGACATGTGGAACAGCTGACTGAGATTGTTTTCAGCCTGTGGCCACCTGTAGCATGAATGCTGACGTGAATGAATTTATACCCGTAGAGCAATATCCGTCGCCGTCAGCTATCGGACCGGCCGACGGACAGCCGCAAATACGAGCACATGTGAACTTTCAAGAGACATTCACATGTCGTTAGTTTGATCAATCACCCACAATAGCAGCGGCGCAGAGTGTACTCCATGCTCCTGTTCCTGCAAGCCAACCGCTGAGTACCTCAACTGCGCCGCGGGGCGCGGACGTTTCACCGATCGATGCAAGCGACATAGACTCGCAGCGCTCCGTGAATAGCTCTGGCTTGCCAAAATCCCGTGATATCGGACACATTGTACGACGGTAGAACATCGTAAAGACGAGAGTATCGACCTCTTTTTGACAAGAATAGAAGAGTGCCGAACTCTCGCGTGCCTCGACGAGAGCGACGTCCTATCCTCGCTCTCGGAACTCATGAAGGCTGTTGCGGGCATGTGCTAATACAACAACCGCGAGCGATGGCATACGTGGGACCACTATGGTGAAGCTTTTCGCAGATTTTATGGCAACAGCCGCAGTTACCAGCAAAGTTTGGTGACGGAAGCGAATCATCGCACGCAGAGCGCAGACGAGCCCGTGCGCGACTATTTAACGTATCTGCTTACTATCTTTAGAAAACAGATACCGCAGCCGAGCGAGCATCTGACGGGATCAAATTCATTTGGTGGAAGAATTTATCGACGTCGCAATACTAATCGAACAAAAGATCGAGGCTGAAGAATCCTTTAAGCCGCCTCCACCGTTTGTGCCAGAAGCTTCGTACTTCGAATTCCGTTGTGCCAGAAGCTTCGTACTGGTACGTAAAGGACAACGAAAAACTGTGAAAACGCACGGAACGAATAAATCCGCCAACGAAAAGGCAAACGCGGCGTCTGTCAGCATCGCAGCCGTAGAAGTTCCTCCAACTACAAAGAATTCTAGTGAGCGGATTTACAAGGACCTACTCGACGAAATGCGTAAAATTCGCGAGCGTTTCGATCGAATGGACATACCTACTAGTGGAAATAGTTCCTCGTTCCTCGTGGCAAAGCAGAGGCAGAAGAACGTCCCGACAAATAGTAGGAAGAGCGGTGGTAGTCCAAAAAGATCACCGCCGCGCGCGAGCTTATATCGCTCGCTGCCGCACACGAAAATCGAGGGAAATTCTCGTCGCTCGCCGCCTCGATGATACGAGAGCGGCAACCAATAGCCACGATGCCGAAAACCTGGGAGGCACGGTAGATCGTTCCTGCGACGGTGGTCACCAAGTGAGTGACTCCGAATCCGGTGCCAAGCAGAAGGCGCCGAGAACCGACTTGAAATGCTGGGATTGTGGCCTCCCCAGGTACACAACCCGTATGTGTCCGAAATGTGCGGGAAACGAGACAGGGCGCGCGTAAAACAGGCCGTCGACGCCCCCGCCCTCATTCAGCAGGCCTCTCAACCGCGGCAAGAAGAAAGCGAACCGCAGGAAGCGTAAACGCAACCGTCTGGCACTGCGGCACTCGACACGAGTGCTAGCAAGGCGGCACTCGACACGAGTGCTAGCAAGGCGGCACGCGCCGCTCAAATTGGCGAATCACCGGAAGGATCAAGATGGTGGCTACGAGTGTGCGTGAGTGGATACGGGCTCGGCGCGCTGTTCGATCCAGGCGCCACGTTAACTGTTATGGGCCCCGTCGGCTTACAAATAACGACTGCGTGCGGCCACGAGCTGCAGCCGAGCACTGGAAAATGTACGCGCGTAGCAGACGGACGCCACGTATCTATCGCTGGGTACGTGAAGCTGCTATTCGAGGTAGCCGGCTTGCGCAACGAGATCAAGGTAACAATTTTGCCTATGCTTGATGAGGATTGCTATGTCGGTGTAAATTTTGTCCGTGCATTTAAAGCAATCGTCGACCCGGACAGCAACAAATTATTTATTAAACATGCCGAAATCGCCGATTTGTTGTCTTTAGAGAGGGAACAGCTCGGTCAGCTGTTAGCTCGGATGTTGCCAGACGCAACAGAGCCTTTCGGCTGCACGGCATGGGTCGAGCACGACATAAACATTGGCTCGGCTCGATCCATTAATCAGCGTTATTACCCGGTATCACTCAAAGTCGAGAGCAAAATGCATGAGCAAGTCGATTCCATGCTCCAAGCCGGTGTGATCGAGCCATCGACGAGTGGTTGGTCGAGCCCCGTCGTTATGATTAAGACGTCCAATGGCTCATATCGTTTCTGCGTTGACTTCCGAAAGGTCAACGCAGTGTCGTAGGCAGATGCATATCCATTGCCATATATGGACAGTATTTTACGCAAACTGCAGAGGGCGAGATATATCTCGACCCTTGATCTAAGCAGCGTGTATCACCAGATATCGCTGACGCCTGCGTCTAGGCCGATCACTACTGTTACTGTCCCTGAAAAAGGCCTCTTCCAGTTCACGAGGTGCCTTATAGGTTAAGTCAGGCAGGCGCGACTTTCCAGCGCCTGATCGACCGTGCCATCGGCCCTGCGTTCGAGCCCTTCGCCTTTTCATATCTCGATGACATCATCATCGTAATCGAGACTTTCGAGGAGCATATAAAGTGGCTCGAGCACGTATTGCAGCGTATCAAAGAGGCCAGGCTCATTGTAAATAAGGGAAAATGTAAGTTCTGCAGAAGTGAAGTCAGATACCTCGGTGTTCTAGTAAACCGAGAGGGATTTCGGTCCGATACAGCTAAGATCGAGCCGGTTCTGAATTATCCGGTTCCGAAGAATTTGAAGCAGCTCCGGCGCTTCATGGGCATGGCTTCCTGGTATAGGAAGTTTCTGCGAGATTTTGCCAGCACCGCGGAATCTCTGACGCGTTTAACGAAGAAAGATGCTCGATACGCGTGGGCAGAGGAAAGCATTTTTCTTCCATGAAAGCGCTCATTGCATCGGCGCCCGTAATGTAGCGGCCGAGATTCGACGAGTTATTTATTGTGCAAACCGACGCAATCAACACCGGCTTGGGAGCCGTGTTACTCCAAATGACTGATGGCGAGGACCGCGTGCTCGAATTTGTCGCGGCAGAATGCCGCGGCAGAACGCAATATGGCATAACGGAATGCGAATGTCTTGCTGTGGTATGAGCAGTTAAAAGATTTCGCCCTTATCTGGAAGGTTATCACTTTAAAGCGATAACCTATCATAGCAGTCTACGGTGGTTGTATAATCTGCGCAACCCTACCGGACGCCTTGCTCGCTGGGCCCTTGAACTACAAGGCCATAGCTACGAAATTGGACACCGAAAAGGTGGCCTTAATTGCGTCGCTGACCCGCTCTCGCACATGTACGAAGAAAACGAGCCATCGATAAATGCTATGTCATGGGCTGACGAAACGACCGACAAATGGTATCTTGAGAAGCTGAAAGCGGTTCAAGCAAATCCGACGGAGCACCCGATTTGGAAAATCGTCAGCGGGCAGTTGTACAAATATTGCCCAACCATACGAATAGCTGGCACCACGAAGGGCGACGAGGCTTGGAAAGTCGTCGTCCCATATGAAAAACGCAAAGTCGTGTTGCAAGAATACCACGATAAACCGACGGCCGGACATTTGGGCCGAGAAAAAACATACGCTCGCGTGACGGCTTACTATCATTGGCCTGGCGCTTACGACGACGTGGCAGCGTACGTACGCCACTGTCGCGTATGCCAGCAATGTAAAGTGGAGCAGCTGGCTCCTGCTGGTTTAATGGGGAGACGCGAGACCAGCCAGCCATGGTAAATAATCGCGAGCGTTATTATGGGCCCCTTTCCTAAGAACAGGCGAAGATTCGAATATATTTTAGTTTTCGAAGACATCTTCACGCGGTAGATTGAGTGTGTACCGATCCAATGCGATAATCCGTGAGTTGAGTGAGAGAATTGTCTTGCGCTACGGTATGCCCGAAGTATTTTTAACAGACAACGGCACGGAATTTAAAAACCGTGCCATTGAAGAATTTCTCTCGTTTTTGGGGGTGGAGCATACGACGGTACCTCTGTATCAATCCCAAGCCAATCCCGTCGAGCGCATCAATCGGACTATTAAAACCACGATCACGAGTTTTATACAAGGAAATCACCGGTCATGTGACGCTAACCTCGCGGAACTCACTTTTGCATAGAACACGGCGAGGCAGGCTGCTACGGGCGTAAGTCCAACTATGTTGGTGTATGGCAGGCAGCCTGAATCGCCTGGCATGGCCCGACGATTAATGGAACAGGTCGCCGCGGAAAACGGCAAGCAGCCTTGGCGCTAAACAGATGGAGAAGCCGCACGGAGAGGCTCCACGACGCGACCGCGCAAGGCAGACTGGCCATACACTACGACGAGAAGAGGCCGTCTGTTCAATATTCTCCGGGAGAGCTCGTATGGAGAAAAAATCGAGTTCTCTCTTCTGCGGCTCAAGGTATTGCAGCGAAATTGGCCCCGAAGTTCACTGGGCCGCATACGGTAATATCGCAGCTCAGCCCTGCTGGCGAAAATAAATAAAATTACACCGTTGAAATTCCAAACAAAAGAAGCAGATCAAAATTTTTGATAAATCAATATAAATTTCAGCAAATCAAAAATATGGAATTGACGATCAATATGAGGCTTGCTTATAATAATCGACTTGCTTACCTTTCAGTCTAACAACTCCATTAACATTATTCTAAAGGATTCTAAGTAATATTTTAAAGAAATAAATCTAATTACAGTAACACAAAAAAATATTATACAATGTTTAAATAACATTACTTTTATTAGTTTTATCTACCAAAAATTTATACTATTGTACAGCCGCTTCTTATCTATTAAGAAAAAATAAAGAATTGAAATGATCAAATGAATACAAAAACCATTGACACAATGAAAGATCTTCCATACCAATTTTAGAAATATATTATTATAATATTCAGATGATAATAACATTTAGAGCATAGACCACTAGCAAGCGCAAATATAAAGTCTAGAACTTATGAAGAGTTGAAAGGCGTAATTTACACAGTGTAGCTTTATAATAATATACGCTCCACGAAAAACTAATATGTAACCCAATTATTTAAGAAAGAATCAGGTTTTAGAACCAAATATTAATAAAAATGAAATATAAAAAGTCGTAAATTTGATAACTCTCGATCTCATAAAACATATTAAAAGATCAAAAAGTGAATGAAAAAATAAATTATATTACAATAAAATTCGTAGAATAAACAAAATATTTATTCTAAAAACCTAAAACAGAAGGAAAAAAATTGACATAGTAGAAAAGTACAAAGTTTAATACTAATTTACACAAAGAATGTGTGTCACATAGGAATTTATTGCAAAAACAAATAACCATATTCCACACCTTAAGAAATTTAATAAAAATCATTAATCATATATGGAAAATGCAAAATATGTAAAATATGCAATATACATAAGAAAGGAATCAACATGTCAATAAACCAACAAAAAAATATTTAAAACTATTTAACTGAACTATTGGATCAACTCTGATTCACAAAATGATATTTTGATCCGGTGAATATTGTTAATTCAAAATTTCTATTAAAAAGCAATCAACGCATTGGTTAAGTGGCGAAAGCACATCTCGGACGATCCAAACGGTTAACTAGCATCTGGCGTGTCCACTATCCGCTCGGATGCTAATACTTGTTTATCCCTTAGGTGTTTTTCACACACAATAATGCGAGGAGAAGATGTAAGTCAAATTCGATATTGGTGACCTACGCAAATTATCACATATACCGAATTTGTGCCATTTCAATACACCGACGTAGCAGATTTTCTTAATTGCCATTTTCCCCTCTGTGTTTGGCCATAGGTAGGTGGGATAGGTTCAGAATTACATTAAGTTAGTGTGTCAGTACGGAATCAAACACCAAATAAAGTGGAAGGGGACGTATTTATAAAAAAATTTTTCGTAATATGCACATGGAATAATTAAAACAAATAAATAAATATCTATTAGAAAGCATAAGTACGTTACATACAAAACATAATTGGATCCAGAAATGAAACACTCGTAAACACCGTTAGATATTATTTATGTTCGATGAAGAGAGACTAATCTGTAGAAATTATCATAGGTGATTTAGTATACATAGTATTTACAGATTAATAAATATAATCATGTTTTTAGTATATTTGGGCCTTGCGGTCTCATGCCGATGCTTTATCGGGCATCATATATTCGCTGGTTTTACATGATCATGATGTTCTCCTTTACTGTAGTAAATTCCATGTAAGGGGAGCAGGAAAGATCGAGCTACGTATTTTTCACGGTCAACACAGAGACTGACGTGTACAAACGTTATAGAAATTTAAATTGAATACGGAGTGCATGGCTATTAAATAACAAAACTCGTGATAAAAACTTTATTTTGGTTATATATATATATATAATGGGCGTCCCGAATGAAATCACCCGCTGTATTCAATTTCAAAGTATAATTAAATACTTTAAACGCCGAATATATGTTTATATATATATATATATATATATATATATGTGTGTGTGTGTGTGTGTGTGTGTGTGTGTGTGTGTGTGTGTGTGTGTGTGTGTGTGTGTATGTGTATATCATTGTACGTATATAATAGAATATTTGTACGCAGTATAACGACTGCAAGTATTTATATAATTATTATAATTATCAGAATTATAATTAATATTACTAATGATTATTATTATTAAAACTATTATTATAAAATCGGTGGCTTAGATGAGCGGTGACGATTATACCCGATAATTTTAATATGAAAGGGTCTGCAAAAGGCAAAATCTGGGGTGTCGTCCAGTGAACCAACTGACCCGAAGTCTTTTCACTTGAACTCCTCCCGGAGCTAAAATTGTTCAGAGCTCAGCAATTCCTGCCTAAAATATTCCTCGGAAACTATTAGCTTGATCTCTGTTACCAGGCGCTCCACATAAAACAAACGGCCAATAATTTTACTTTTCCAGCAGAGAACGTGATCCTGGTTGCGAGGCGCATCTCAAAAGACCAGTCGTTCTCTTATCCCGTCTAAATACTTTTCCACTTAATCCTTGATTCTGGTTGCGAGGCGTTCCTCAAAAGATAAACGGAATTAAGCAGATCTTAGTTTATACCTATATGAAATTTTACTTTTCCCGTTTAAATTCCCCGCGTGGAAACTAAGACCGGGTATCCGTGCGGTAAATAGCGTCGGATTAATAAACGTCGCGGAAAATAGCGCGAGCTTAGAATTATTATATATCTAGCTTAATTTAATATTTTTATTTCTATATTATTCATTTAAGTAATTGTTATCGTTTTATTATTTGTTACAGAATCATGTCCGATCAAGTTACTCAATAAAAGTATTTTATATTTTTGTTACTGAAATATACTGTATTATTATAATTATTTTCCTGATCCGCCGCCCAAACCTGAATATACTTCTTCCCCTCTCAAAGTAGTCTGAAAAATACCGCGCAAGCTATCCCGAGGGGGATAGGAACGTTACAGTGCGTTGTAAATATTGCAATATCTCTATAGTAGAATCTCTAATAATACATGACTGGCAATACATATAGATGGCTGCGAGCTGAAAACTCGTTCTCCATCGCATCACGACTTATCCAATAAAGAAAAGACAGTGAGCTGCGCTATCTGGACCGCCGAGGCTGGTGTCGGAAGAACGGGGAATCTCTCTCTATCGTGGAAATCAACGCGAGCAATGGACGCCTTTAGGAGATCAGTTGCTTCGAATAAAAGGGCAATGCCAACCTTAAAAACTTATTAAGAGCCTGCTCGACAAAAAAACAGAAATTCGACAAGCTGATAATTGCAATCTGGGGCACAGGAGTACCTGAAGCCACTCAATAGTGAGGGTGTGAGCAACCAGTGGGGTAAGCAACCCTACATTTTAATTATCATATTATAATTGTCTTTAATAATCATTGTGGGAATCGATTGACTCTAAACCAGAATAGAAACATCGAGCGTCAAAGGTAAAGTAAGGTGTTATAATATAAATAAATAAATAAATAAGTAAATAAATAATTTAATTGTACTTATGTCGACTGCCCATATAGAAGTAAATATTTTGGTCTTACAGTCTTATTGTATTGATTGGACTGTAAGACCAATAAAAAATATTTATTAATTAGTAAATAAATAAATATATATATATTTATTATTGCCTTACATATATACGCCTCTATTCTTACATCACTCTATGCGAATCTTCTATTGTTCGAAACACTGCTAACATTATTTTTCTGTCAGTTTCTTTAGGTCGCATATCGATTTCTCTTTGCATCGATTTCGGGACTCGATACGCAAAAAACGTCCGGAACATTGAAAAAACAATTCGTGGCTTTTACATCAAGATAATGCACCTGTTCATTCATCATTGCTTGTCCGAGATTTTTTCGCCAAAACCAGCACCACAGTCATGTCTCAGCCTCCATATTCATCAGATCCGACACTCAGTAATGTTTTTCTTTTCTCAAAACTGAAAAGACCCATGAACAGACATCGATTTTCAACGTTTCTGGAGATAAAAACTGCATTACTGAAAGAAATCAAGGCTATACCTAAAAATGATTATCAGAAGTGCTCCAATTATTCGAAAAATCGTTGGTACAAGTGTATTATATCTAAGGGGGGTTACTTTGAAAGGGACAATATAAGTATGTACGTATTAATAAATAAATATTTTTTAAGAAAACCAAAACGCCACCTTATTATTTAAACACACCTCGTACTTGCTGCATGTAGAAATTTTCGTATAAAATTTGTTTCACGTATTCTTTGTCCAATCCTACAGATTCAGTAATTATACGAATGCTTAAAGAAAATTCAGGTCGAACAACCTTATGCACTTTTTCGACATTTTTACTGATTTTTGAAGTGAACGGACTATCCGAGTATAAATCATCTGCAACATCTTCTCGGACTTCTGAAAATACTTGAACCACTCAAAAACACGAGAAAACGATAAACATTTATTGCTGTCACTTATTTGAATACATTATAAGATTTAGTTACAGTTTTTCCAACTTTCATCTGAAATTTCACAACACCCCTTACTCCATTAGCATATGGATCATTTTTGTGGTGAAACGAAGGCCAGTGTTAGACTGATTTATCTATAGATACGGTAGGCATTGCATTAGAAAGAGTAGGTTTCAGACAAAATAACTAACAGTCGTTAATCTTTGATGCATAAGTACTTCTTCTGAAGCAGCGCTGATCTTGTTATTTAATAGTGGCCCCGCGTATTAGTTTAAAAACAATTGTTATAAATTTCAAATATATGTTATAACTTTCAGTAAATTTTAAATTTTTATAATTAAACAGGTGATTCTTATTCTTTTGATAAACTATATACTCACTTAGATGTAACTGCTTGCATAGTATTATCATCTAAATATTCAACAAGTTTTATAATACTTGCAGGGTCGTCAGGTGCACTATATAGTTTTTCGCATAATTCCTCTTGATCCACGTGACAGAATGCAGTACTCAGATAAACAAATGCTTCAATGCTTGTACATTTTTTAACTAAACTTATAACATTTCTAGTGCCAACCTGAAAAAATAAGTGAATTTGATTTACTTGTCAACAACAACCATGAAAATCCAATTATAATTTAAAGATTCAAATTATTTAACGATTATTTATGTTTTATTATATCTATAATTAAAAATTGTTAATCATTTAGAATAATTATGTGTATATATGAATTACAATGGAAAATTATTTTCACTTCGATTTACAATAATCTCTTTACAAAATTTATACGAATTTTTAGCAATTGTTATTGATGGGTAATATTGTAAGTTTTTTAGATATATTCTCTTACCCAACGAATTCATTATTTAATTCAAGAAAAGACAGAATTATACACATATACAGAAAAATATTTTTCTTTTTTTTTATTACGTATTTGTAAAAAATAGATATAATAAAATTTAGGAAATATGTTTGAAAATGTTTAAATGTACTCGAAGCGAAGAGTTAGAGAGCGATTCGATTCTTCAAAATGTGCATACAGCATATGAGTTAAGAGTCTGATTACGCTTATATATTTATTTGTTCTTGCCCCATACAGAAAGCTATTACGCAAGAGCAAATGAATGTTTTTGAGGAAAAACTAGATCAGCTGACTAAATTCAGCCATAGTTTTATAACCGCTGATTAGCAGGGGTGTTTAGCATGGTAATAGATCCGCCTGAATAGTTAAATATGACCCACGAGATTCTTTGACTTCCCAGACATTTTTTCATTTCGAACCTACATTTTATACATGCTAATGCTAACAAGTAAATTTTCAGACACATTCATTTTGAACTATATAGATACTGCTAACGCGCCAATGGCCACTGCTATTACAATTAATTCTACGCTACCATCAAACAACATGCAGCGTTGAATTCCAAACTCGAAGGAAAGAAATATCCTCAACTGCTAAGTCAAGCACACAGCAGTCAGCGAGTGCTGTAAGCATCTCACGTGATGAGAAGCTAGATGATATCAGTAATATCCTGCGTCGTTGGGACTGAGACTTCTGAGACGCACGCGATGAGAATATCGATTTTTTTCTAAAGAGAGTTGAAGAATATAAAAATCTTACGAATTTTGAGCAGAGCTAGCTTCTTTCATCTCTGTCTGAGTTAATGATCGACGTTGTACGTAAATGATACTGCAAGAACCGTGACTAATGGATCACCTGAGACAGATCGTTCGAAGTGGGCCAACGGTGGTGCAGAATAAACACGGATATCAAGAATGATTAATTTTTGAAACAAATGAACGTATGAAAGACAAAATTGAATAGATACGTCACTACGTTATTTGCCTAGAGACTATTATACTGCGATTTAACGATAAAACTAGTCTGCCTTTACCAAACCCCATAAAGCTGTAGTGCTATATGTATGGTTTGCCTGAATAGAGACGCTCAATATACTTACAATGTTCAAACAAAAAATGGAAGGAAATACGTAAACGGCTCATAATCGCTGCCAGTCCATTCACTTCGACGGCCGTGACTCAAGCAAATTATACGCCATAGGACAATCAACATGTACTTTTCATTCTGCATACGTCGCGTGGTCTGACGAGCACGTCAGCAAGTTCCTTTCTGAGACAGTCGAAGTACGCTGTTATCCATGGATGTCAGCGCACAATGAGTACAAGGCATCCACTGCACTTGTAGGACGGAGCGTAGCCCAACAATTCTAGTAAATCATGGAAAGCGATGACCCTTCCCAAAGAGTGCACATGAACATACACAGACGGTGTTTCGAAAATCTGAAGTGAGAATGCTCTGTCGGCACGAAACTGCAGAACTGTTATTGGCGGATGACGGCTCAGAACATTTATATATGATAAATCTCAGTAGCACAATATATATATATATATATATATATATATATATATATATAGTAAACTAGAGATTATAGCTCTTTTTTCTGAAGTTGTTCTTATGGTATAAAAACTAAAAGTTTCTTTTAGTGTAAATTTCTTTATACCATTTTTTAAACGTTCCATTTATTATACCAACTCAATAAATTCTTTATATAACTGTAAAGAATTTTTATTTCATTTCAATAACTTTATTTCTTTTTTCTTCTTTAATTTTGTTAAATGAATTCACATTTTTTAGTATAATTTTACCTGTTACTATATCATTTTGTCTGTCTATGTTGTCAATCCCTCCCATTTTTTTATTGTAGTCCACTATACATTTTGGTTTTATAATATCTTTATTAGTACTCTAATGTTTCTTCCCTGTACTTGCGTAACCAACTTCATAGACGGTTGTTATCATATAAACATCTTTTTTGACCATCCACTTTATTGCTATCCAAGAATCGCTATGGACTACTTCAATTTCACCTCGGTTGAATTTAATGACAAGGTTCGGCATTCCTTTTCTGCTTTTCTTCACGGTCCCATACATACCAGTATCTTTGTTATGGAGAAAATTAGCAAGTTGAAGAGATGAGTACCAATTATCTATGAAGATAACGTGAAATTTGTTAACTTTGTTGTGAAACTTTGTTGTGAAATTTTCTTGAAACATGGTGTTAGGAAATCAACTACTATATCTCCAGGGATTCCCAAATAAAATTTTTCATAATCTATATCAGCTCCTGTATAGATAATGAATAATAATAGGAATGCATTCTCACAATCAACCAATTCGAAAATATTTATACCAAACCTGTGTCTTTTCAAGGATAAATATTACTTGAAATTTTTGCTTTCCACAGCATCAAAATTTCATCAATGCAAAGGTTTTTCCCAAGATGCAAAGTACAAAAACATTTCTGATTGAGACAATCTATTACAGATTTAATTTTTTTTCAAACAATTGTTCTTGTCGGGTGATGCATTGTCTCTATTATTTTCAAAATACAGACATTTACACAAAATACATAAACATTTAAAATTTTGAGTTATCTATTACGGGTCATATATTTTCTGAATATTAGAGTGAATAATAGAGGATACATACTCCAATAATCTTTGACATTACACTTACGAACCATGGCAAATTACACTTACAAACTTATGGCCCATGTTGATAGATAGAGCAAGAACGATTCGCAATTGTTCTACTATTACATATTTCCATGGTGACATATTAGAATTGAATGGATCAGGGTTCTGCTTCTGAAAGAGATTGTTTGTTCCAAAATTACTTTCAAAATAGTCGAATCCATAGACAATTCAAAATAAGCTAATGGAGTATGCTCTGGTATAGGAATATTTTCATAAAAATTAGTACGACCTAAGAGTTTTTTCTGGAAAAGAAATAGACAGAATCGAAAAATACACCGTGATCTTTTCCAGGATGATCAAAGAAGAAGCATTTACTTGAATTTTGAAATTCTGAAGAAACATTTAGTTGTAATTCACCAGTCCTATCGTCAGCATACTCCTTTTCTGGTTCTGATTCACCACTACAAGCACTCATTCTTTTGGCGCAAGGAAGGAAATTTCTGTTGTAGACTAGTGATTGACGCTATGAGTTGTTAAGCTGCATAACACAATTTTGTATGCATGATAAGACCAACTCAAAATCAAAAGGTATTCCGTAGGAAAGATATTAAAAATAAGTATCAAAGTGAAAAACGAGAGAAGTATTCAACTCAAACGATGGGATGAAGAGTAAGAAAGTATTGAAATGGTAGAGTTACGGTGGAGTAACAGTTAGCAAAAATTTCTCACAAGCGAATCGTCGAGTCTCGTCTTTTCCCCGGACTTCTACCGTTGAGACGATATTTCTTGTGCCAGGACACTTAACGACGTTGTTTCGCCACGTAGCGGTGGAGAGTAGAATTAGCCTCTCTTGCGTGTCGGCGGTTTCCTGTAGCAGGAGTTCTATAAGTGACTTATGTCACTTATATTATTTCTTCTAGAATAAATTTTTAGTTATAATTGTACGATTTAAATTATGATGATATATACGTTTCTAGCAAAAAGTATTTCTGTAATTTTACAGGCAAAATACTTTCATGAGAATAGATTCAGAAATTTATCTGAATAATGGTATTGATAGATATGCGATTGGTTGAATGTCAAAATTCGGTGTCAAGCGCTCTGAAAATCTAAAACCAAATTTTAAATATTTCCCTGGGTATATTCTCAATCTTACCTTGGAGAAGTCTCCATCTCTTTTTTTATTTGAGGTCAAAATGACGTAAAATCTGAACTCAGTGACTCCATAAAGATATATATTTGGCAATGTCATTTGGTTTGACCTTCAAATGACCTTTATTGATTTTGACTCTGAAGTGATAAGATCAAACCAACTTCAGATACAAACTTATCGCATCAATTTACTTAAAGTTAAAGATGTATCCCAACATTATATTTTTGAGCCGATATATCGGATTTCCGGGCCTTTAAAGATTAATACGTCAAACTTAAACAGAAAATTAATTAAAAACTGTATTAAATACAGTAATACCAAGAAATATCAGGTATGTAAATAAGTCTTTCCCGTTTTTTTCAAATTTTGAGCCTTTATTGTGAAAAAATGGTTACAAATGAATTATTGAAAGTATTGGCCATCGCTAGCTACAACTTTTTCCCATCTTTCTGGCAACATACGAATCCCGTTGCGAAAAAATTCGACTGGTTTGGCCTCTATCCAGTCATCCACCCATTTTTTGGCTTCCTCGTAGGAATGGAAGTGCTGGTCAGCCAGGCCATGCGTCATCGATCTGAAGAGATGGTAATCAGACGGAGCAACGTCTGGACTATACGGCGGGTGGGGTAGGACTTCCCATTTGAGCGTTTCTAAGTATGTTTTCACCGGCGGTGCAACATGTGGACGAGCATTGTCATGTTGCAAAATAACTTTGTCGTGCCTGTCGGAGTATTGTGGCCGTTTTTCTCGCAGTGCGCGGCTCAAACGCATCAATTGTCGTCGATAGACCTCGCCTGTGATCCTTTCATTCGGTTTCAGAAGCTCATAGTAAACCACACCTAGCTGGTCCCACCATATACAGAGCATGAGCTTGGCGCCATGAATATTTGGCTTGGCCGTCGATGATGATACATGGCCGGGTAGTCCCCATGATTTTCTTCGCTTCGGATTATCGTAACGTATCCACTTTTCATCGCCAGTCACGATACGATGCAGAAAACCCTTTCTTTTATATCGCTGAAGCAGCTGTTCGCAAGTGAAAAAACGCCGTTCGACGTCTCTCAGCTTCAGTTCGTACGGCATCCAATTTCCTTGCTTTTGGATCATTCCCATGGCTTTCAAACGCTTGGAAATGGTTGTTCGGTCAACTCCCAATACTTCAGCAAGTTCTTCTTGCGTTTGACAAGAATCTTCATCAAGCAAAGTCGCCAATTCTCGATCTTCAAAGATTTGCGGCCGCCCGGAACGCTCCTTGTCTTCCACGTCGAAATCACCGCTTTTGAAGCGTCGAAACCATCCGCGAACACTTGAATCATCGACACAACCTTCTCCATAAGCCTCCTGAAGCAATCGATGCTTAAATCGACAATAAAGTGAAACTTCCCGCAAATGACGTCGACTCGGCTCAAATTTCGACATTTTCACGATATCAAAAATTTATGATGCGAAAAAATTTTAACTAATGTGTTAGTATGGAATTGTTGACATATGAATAAGCTTTGATCATGACATATGTAACCATTGAATACTCGCACAGTATTGGTGGCGCCATCTCTTACAAAAAACGGGAAAGACTTATTCACACTCCTAATACAAAAATTTACCTAAATCCCATTGTGTACCATAAAAATGATACAAGATCTTCAGTCCCCTAAATAATGCATAAATTGCATTGCAGTATGCTTAGTTGGAAAAACTTTAAAACCTGTAAAGCTTGTTATATACCAACGCATAGGCCCCGAGAGTTTTGCGCGCGTTTACGCTGAATGCATAAAATCTCCGATACACCCTTTTTTTCGCCACGGCGATTCCGAGCCAATCAGCGCTTGCGACCACCAACGGACAACCGTGCCAAGAATATTCGGGCGTTCTTGACGACCAGGAAAGGCTCCTGCCACCTGACTTACACGGTCCCACCATAGACTCCACGCCCGCCGTTTATCTTACGGAGCAACAATCCTTGGCTGACGAGATAAGAGTAGCTTAACAAGGAGACAAGAAGTGCTACGATCTCGTGAGGAAGCACCTTAACCTCACGCGAAGGAGTAATCTCCGTCGCGACGAAATACTATTTCAGGAGAAAAACCTTATAATCGACGGAGGTCTCTGGATCAGAAACAACTCAAAGGACCCGTGGAAGCTTTTCGTGCTGGAGGCGGTTTGGTTCCGGGTCCTTCTCGAATACCACGACTCAGAACACTCAGGACATCCCGGTGCGGAGGAGACCCTTAGAGAGATCCAAAGTTCTACCGTTACCCTGGGATGAACCGAGATGTAAGGGAGCACGTAAAAGTCTGTCACCTCTGTGCCTGTATTAAGAAGACGCTTGCTAAACCTGACGGATTGCGTCCTCATCAACCAAGTAAGCCATGGAGTACTGTCTCAGCCGACATCATAAGCCCATACCCACAAACGAAGAGGTGTAAAAGATTCATTTTGGTGATAACCGATATGTTCTCCCGATGGGTCGAAACCTTTCCATTAGGCAACGCGAACGCGGAAAACATCACCAGAACCATCGAGAACGAGGTATACTCCAGATGGGGCTACCCGAGAGCAATTCGCACGGACAATGGGCTGCAATTTGTCAGCCGCCAATGGAAAGCGGCTTGTGAACGTTGGCAGGCTGAGCCTTGAACCACGGCGATTTACCACCCTCGGGCAAATCCAACCGAACGCCGAAATCAAAAGATCAAGGAAGGCTTACGTCTACATTTACAAGGCGAGGATCATCGAGAATGGGATAGACATCTGCCGAATATCCTTTTCGAACTCCGAGGTAGGAAGAATGCCGCCACAGGGTACACGCCAGGAGGCGCGCTTACAGGGTGAGACCTCCGACGACCAGGCGATTGGGAATTTGAATTTTATGAGCCTTCTCCGCCCGCAAAAGAAGAATGGCCGAAATCAGGGAGCACAGACTAGGGCACCAAGCTAGGTACGCCTCCGATGAGAATGCTAAGCCTCCATATTGCCTCGGCGATATAGTCTATTTAAAGGCACATTATCTCTTAAACGCAGCTAAGGGGCTTGACGCTGGCTTCATGCCAAAATGGGAGGGCCCATTTAAAGAAATAAAACCCTTGTCCGCCGTAATTCTACAACTCGATCGAGCTGGAAAAACGATCAAGGCCCATACCAGCCAAGTAAAACCAGCTAAAGGACAAATGGAACGCGCAGCCAGCCATCCACTGGATCCAGTTAAGATACGGGCTCATACGGCCCCCAGCATGGAGAATCTCATCATGGTATCACCACCCCAGGATCTAAACAATCCGGGCAACACCACGTGACCCCAAGATCTAAACGGTCCGAGCAACGCCGCACCCTCCCAGGACCTTGACGGTCCGGGCAACACTACTCCACCCCAGGATGTAGATCATCCGGGCAACATAAAACCTGCGTAATCATAATTTATATACAGTTAGTCAAGTAAGAACGTGGTCAACTTTACTGACAGGTAATGAAAGAGTTCGCTCTATTTAATTCGCGAGCCGATACAGGGATGCTTTTCCTTAATGCATTATCAACAAAGATTCAGTTATCGTTGATATTTTGAAAGAGAATAACGTTAAATTCAATGATTGCTAAGTACGCATTGCGGTATGTGGCTGTGTTCCTTTGCATATACCCGAAAACTCCCAAAATGTCGCAATCAGCGGCTGCTAAATATATGAGAAAGTCGAAGGAATTTTTGTAGAAGTGGGTACAGCGATATAACGTGCCTAAAATTGTCGATGATTTACCAGACCGTGGCTCTATAGGAAATGTGAACCAAATAGAAGAAAGAATAATGAATCTGTTTTCGGTGAAATCCTGCTTTAACACTGCGGCAAAAACAACCAAAATTAATAGCAAAAAGTTTCGATATATTCTACGAAACTAACCGAATCCATCTTCCTAATCATGGACTGAAATAGCGCAACACAATGAACAAGCCTCTGTTGACTGAAAGCATGTGACAAAGCGACTCGCTTGGGCGCAAGAGAATATTCATAGAGATTTTGAAAATGTCATTTTTATTGATGAATGTTTTATATGCGCTCGTCGCGTCCTTACACGAGCCTGGTCACTTTGTATCAATAGGCTTGTTCGGCGGACCGTAAAACACGTAATAATGATACATCTTTGGGGTTGCTTCTCAAAGCAGGGATTCAACACTTTACACTTATTTATTGACAACCTAATGCCCAGAAAATGAAAAAAATCTATAAAAAGGCTTTACTGTCATCTACCAAACAATGGTTCAGTAGAAAAAATGAAGGTTGGATTCTGCAAGAAGACAATGATTCTGAACCATGCAGCAAGCTCCGTACTGACTGGAAGACTCAACCTGGTATCGTTACATTAGATTGACCGTCGCAGTAACCCGATGCAAACGCTATTGAAAATGTGTGGGCATATATTAAACAGAAGCTTTTTAGAAGACGCAAATACACTTTGAAGCAGTAGTCTTACCAAATCGTCGGGTCTGGAGAACGTTGCCACTAGAATACGCCATCAAATTAGTAGAAAGCATGCCACATGTTGCGGGTTCGGTCCTTATTAAAAAATTTTATATAAAAAATGGAATAATTTAAGAACTGCTAGAATAATTTTAATTATTTCAAACAGAAAGAGTTATAAGTATAGCTTAAAAACAATTTTATTTCTTCGCCAGTACATTTAAGAACTATATTTTTAGAATGCATTAATTACTTGTAATAATGCAATAATTTGTATTTTTGATATATGCATTTTAAATAGTGAAATGATTAAAATATTTACTGTGTTTAGTAAAACTGCATCCTTCAAATTTGATTCGAGTTTCAGTGTAGCTGCACAATGGAAAACAATATGTATTTCCTTTTCTAAAAGGTCTCTATTACCATTTTTAATTCCCAAATCTTCCAAAGTTATATCGCCAAGCATAGGAACAAGTTTTTGCAAAACTTCTGGTTTTGAACGTTTTATTCTAACAAACATCTAAAAATAAATCATAACAATTTATAGAAAAACTTATTTTTAGTAATATTTTTAAATTTTAATATACATTACGAAAAATTTTGCTTTACTAGAATTAGTTAATTTTAAAAATTGAGTATAATAGATTAAATAATCAAATTGAAACTAATAATAATTCTGTCATATAGAACTTTCTTTAATTATAATGTAATATATTACCAACATAATAACGATGACATAACATTTATCAACGATATGAATTCATCAGATTTCATTTCAATGGATCGTAATCCTAAGCCTAACAAGTTAAAGCTGACCAGGAAGTTATGATGGCATTAAATATTGTTAGCAATAATACAAATGTAAATAAATGTGAGCAAAATATAAATTTGGATATTAGAATGGATAGTATGAAATTAATAATTATATGAAAAGGAAGAAAGAATATTACAATGTAAAAAAGTGTTATATTCAACTTTTAGTTGACATGTATCATTTAGTTCGTATATGTATTTATACAATTTCTTACATTAAAATCAATATCATTTCAAAAAATTGTTTTATTTTTCATATTCCTGGTTCAAAATTTTTACGACATCCAAATAAAAAGCATGAGTATTACTTCTTTCATTTATATGTATATATAACGCAGAAATTTCATTTTTATTTAAAATATTTTTTAAACATTTATAAAACAATTAAAAAAACATGTTTCGATTCTTCAACATTTCTTTGGAACATTTGTAGAATTTTTATATTTTAATCTTGCCACTTTGAATTCCATGTATTAATAAACTTGATACATATTAGATCATTAGATCATTTATTTATAGTTATTATCGTTTATATAGTAAATATCCATATTCTTAATCAATCACAAGGCAACGGAAGTGCAATTTAATAATGAAATAATTTTCTTTCGCATTCGTATAATCATTAAAATATCAAAGAATCATTAAAATATTCTTATATAGTAATGATAGCTATTTTTAGGTACTTGTAGTTCAAAAATATAGGTAGCCACCTATTGACAATAAGCCACAAAATGTAAATTAAAAAAAAATATTTGCATGATCAAGCAAACCGCATACCACCGCTATACTCATATATTAAGGCAGAATTTTCTCTAAAGCTCTCTCTTTTTTAAATTTGTTGCATTTATAAGTAAAATAACACTTCTTATACAATAAATCAACAGATTTATTATGCAGATTTATTTATAATCAACAGATGAATTTTTTTTAGATTTAAGAATATAAAGTCCCATTTGGAATTATTATAGTTGAAATAATAATAATTTAAGTTTAATAATTATGAAATATTAATATTAAGGAAATTTTTTATTAATTAATTCAAGAAATTGTTTCCTTATTAGATATTTTTTCATGAAAAAAAATGCAAAATTTTTAGTACATGTTTTATTTTAATCAAAAAATATTAGTACAGGTAAATAATTATTTTGTTTATTCAATGAAATGATTCTTTACTGACAATATATTTCTGTGATTTATTTGTCTAGGACATTTAACTTTTCTGTGATATTGGTGCAATATGCCTTGTAATGTAGTAGCAAGACCAGAGCTCCATTATTAAACCATTGATTTTCCGAAGTAAACGGTTCGCAGCAATATTTCATAATTTACTATTCGAATCCATTTGTCTAGGATATTCATTGGTATGCAGTGATTTTCTTGCAACATTTTGGAAACATGATGACATTACAGTAATATTGGAACGTGAGGAGTAATATTATTGTAACATTCCTGACAAATTGCCTGTGATATATTACGATAGAAGTTTCCTGTGTTATTGCTGCGATTGCCATGTGATATTTCACGGCACAATATTCCTGTGGTATTGGTACGATATTGGTCTGTGATAACAGCACATGTGATATAAAAAAACGTATAAAAACTATTCCATAATTTATTGTTAATTTAAGTAATTTAATTTAAGTTTCAATACTACGCACTAGAACTGGGCTTTGATGTCTCAGTTTTATATCAGCAATCAGGATTAGACACTGATACCTATAAGTAAGGTGCACTTTCAGACTACTGTTAAATAAACTTATTTTATTTTCTTATGAGAATATCGAACTATAGACTGTGAGAAGTCCTTTTAGTTTACGATATTGCTCATGAAAGCTGTTAAAGTCCTTCATGACTTATATACTTCCAAAGTACGAAGTAGCATAGACATTTTTTGGCCCTTGAAGGCGGATTTTTGTCATCATTGTGTAACGCTCCTATCCCCCTCGGGATAGCACACGCGGTATATTCCTAGGGTACTTTGAGAGGGGAGGAAGTATTTCGGAATAGGACAGCGGATCAGGAAAATAATTTATTAGGAGTGTGAATAAGTCTTTCCCGTTTTTTGTAAGAGATGGCGCCACCAATACTGTGCGAGTATTCAATGGTTACATATGTCATAATCAAAGCTTATTCATATGTCAACAATTCCATACTAACACATTAGTTAAAATTTTTTCGCATCATAAATTTTTGATATCGTGAAAATGTCGAAATTTGAGCCGAGTCGACGTCATTTGCGGGAAGTTTCACTTTATTGGTTCAATTTGAAGAAATCTGCTGCCGAGACGCATCGATTGCTTCAGGAGGCTTATGGAGAAGGTTGTGTAGATGATTCAAGTGTTCGCGGATGGTTTCGACGCTTCAAAAGCGGTGATTTCGACGTGGAAGACAAGGAGCGTTCCGGGCGGCCGCAAATCTTTGAAGATCGAGAATTGGCGACTTTGCTTGATAAAGATTCTTGTCAAACGCAAGAAGAACTTGCTGAAGCATTGGGAGTTGACCGAACAACCATTTCCAAGCGTTTGAAAGCCATGGGAATGATCCAAAAGCAAGGAAATTGGGTGCCGTACGAACTGAAGCTGAGAGACGTCGAACGGCGTTTTTTCACTTGCGAACAGCTGCTTCAGCGACATAAAAGAAAGGGTTTTCTGCATCGTATCGTGACTGGCGATGAAAAGTGGATACGTTACGATAATCCGAAGCGAAGAAAATCATGGGGACTACCCGGCCATGTATCATCATCGACGGCCAAGCCAAATATTCATGGCGCCAAGCTCATGCTCTGTATATGGTGGGACCAGCTAGGTGTGGTTTACTATGAGCTTCTGAAACCGAATGAAAGGATCACAGGCGAGGTCTATCGACGACAATTGATGCGTTTGAGCCGCGCACTGCGAGAAAAACGGCCACAATACTCCGGCAGGCACGACAAAGTTATTTTGCAACATGACAATGCTCGCCCACATGTTGCACCGCCGGTGAAAACATACTTAGAAACGCTCAAATGGGAAGTCCTACCCCACCCGCCGGAAAGTCCAGACGTTGCTCCGTCTGATTACCATCTCTTCAGATCGATGACGCATGGCCTGGCTGACCAGCACTTCCATTCCTACGAGGAAGCCAAAAAATGGGTGGATGACTGGATAGAAGCCAAACCGGTCGAATTTTTTCGCAACGGGATTCGTATGTTGCCAGAAAGATGGGAAAAAGTTGTAGCTAGCGATGGCCAATACTTTCAATAATTCATTTATAACCATTTTTTCACAATAAAGGCTCAAAATTTGAAAAAAAACGGGAAAGACTTATTCACATACCTGATATAAGAACAGTATATTTTAATAACAAAATAGAAAAATTAATTTATTTACGAAACTTCCTTCTATTTACAAGGTTTTCTGAAGCAGACAAAATCAATTGAAACAATTACTTAAGAGAAATAATTTTAGCTGGATGTATATATATATATATTATAGCTACTGGCTTCGCGCTAGTTTCCGCGTCGCGTAGTTTAATCTGGCGCTATTTTCCGCACGGATTCCCAATGATATTTTCTACGCGGCAGACTATAAAAATACGACAGGTAGAATTTAAAATAGGTTTATTCTAAGGTGAACTTAACTCCGCTGGTCTTTTGAGGAGCGCCTCGTAACCAGGATCAAGAGTTAAGGGGGAAAATGTCTAGTCAGGATCAGAGAACGGCTGGTCTTTTGAGGAGCGCCTCGCAACTAGGATCTCGTTCACTTAAGGATAGGTAAAGCTATTAGTCGTCTGTCTTTTGAGGAGCGCCTCGCAACAGAGATCAAACTAATAGTTTCGAGCAGGATTTAATGTCAGGATTATTTTGAGCTCTTGATGAGTTTTTTAACTCCGGGGAGAGTTCGTGTGACTCGACATCGGAGCAGTCAGTTCACCGGGCGAACTCCTCATTTTGCCTTTTGCAGGCCCTTTTATAATAAAACGGTCGATTATTTCTGTCGTCGCTCATTCAATTTCAGAAGAGCCGCCAAATTATAATAATTATATTAATAATAATGATAATTAATAATAATAATATTTAATTATAATCATAATAATTATTATTTACACGTATAATAGTGTATGCGCACATATACGTGTATATATATATATATATATATATATATATATATATATATATGTATATATATACATGTATATATATATTTTCAGTACAATTAATATTTTTATTTATTTATTTTTATTAAATACAGCGGGTGAATTCGTTTTCGAACACTCGTTGTATATACTGGAATGCGCGCGCCAGTATAAGGCTTGCGCGTTCGCCTACCGCAGTATTCGCTGCTGGCACGCGCCGTTCGACGAGAGTGTACGGTAGTATGTGTGCAGCGTGTATTAGAGGGGGATAGCAGCCGCCGGCCTAATACACTTGACGCGACTCTCTCTTGCCGCGCGCAGTATATCCCCTCTATCGTATGCTTCGAACTTAAGCTTAGCAGTTGAGAGAGAGACTATGTATTGCGTTCTCTCTCTATGATTTGGTTTTCGGCGGTCGCGTCGACTACCTTCCGCAGTAGTCGTCGCGACCTTTGTTCGTTTTCGGTATATTTACCGCGTTAAATCTATTCATTTAATTTGTATGTAGTCATATTTTCGTGTATTCTAATAATTTGACTTCACATATAACTTATTATTCTTTTCGCGTGTGTGATGGAAATAAATTATTATAATTTAATGTGTTTACTGTGTTCGCGATATATTTGTATAATAAATTTATATATCAGTCGCAATGAATTTGCGCGGCCATGTTTTTGGCCATCGGAAATGTACAGTATATTGATCAAGTGCAGGAGCATATACTAATACGTATAAATTTATGCTATACGTGTTTGACTTGACTGTCTGTTTTTTTATGCTAAATTCAGTACGCACAGTATATTGCTTAATTTAAAGGAGCATATACTAATAATATTATGACTGAAAAGGTAATGAAGATTTGTTAGCAAGATATAAACAGTGCTTCGATTTATTTATGAATTTCAAATCTAATAAGTTTAAACAGAAAATTGCGGCATCTATGAACGTTGAGGATTATCGGTCGCAGAGCACTGTGTTTGACACTTATTAGAATGAATTTCGTGAGCGTTACTACTAACTCAGTTCCTTGTCGGAGTCACTTAGGGAACGTAGGAATTTCTAATGAGATTTATATAATAACGGACTATCTTAATACTTGTCAACTAAGGCATGGCTAAATGATCGTACTAAAAGGCTTGGAAGTATTCAGCCTCCTGCTCAAAACTTATTTTTAACTACGCGGTACTAATTCACTCATAGCAGGCCTCTCTTGAAAAGGTAAAATTACCTAAATTTAATGGCACTAAGCATGATTGGCAAAGCCTTAAAAGTAGTTTAAAAGTTAAGCCTTAAAAGTTTTAGTCTCTTGTGTTACATGATACTATGATGCCGACTATATTAAATTTCAGCGGATAATCTATGGATAGGAAGGTAAAGCAGCTTCAATATTGAAAAGATTTAATTTGATGGATGAGAACATTGTATCATCTAGGGAGTCATTATGTAGTCATTAAGATAATTCTCTATTAATATTCTCTATCCATTTAATACTCTTGCATACTACCTTGAAGGGTAAAAATGTGTTCACTTTTTTAAAACTTCCAGTTGAACATTGGGACACGATATTTATATAATTAATTGAAAATAAATTTCCATCAGTGACACGACTAGATTCGACACGTTTAGATAAAAGAGATTACAATAATGAATTAAAACATTCTTAGAGGCTAGGATTCAAAGTCTGCATATCCTCGAAGACTTAAAAATTTCTGTTAAAAATAATACCAGATTTGAGAAAAACTATAATTCATTTAGTAACATACGCTGAAACACGTTACCACTTTAAATTATAAAAAAAAATAATACCAAATCTTGTTCTTTTTAGCAAGGACCGTAATTTGTGAAGTATTGTAAACAGTTGGAAAATATTATACCAGCCAAGAGTAAAGAATATTCTTCCCCTCAAAAGCTAGTTGATAGGTTTATGGTGGCAAATACCATATAAAGCTTCATTCTGAGGACTCAAGGAATAGAAAAATTGTCAGTCTTTGAGAAACGTTAGCTAGTCCCTCAACGTGGATTCACTTTATGGCTTTAGATAGAAAGATTTCTCAATCGTTGATAGCTACGGCAGTAGTTGTCCTTGAATCCTCAGCATATGCTCGTAATACTGTCCGAGTCTTATTAGATTCGTACGCCGAAAAATCTTTCATATTTGAAAATATGGTTAAAATATCATCGTTAAACTAAAAACCAGTCAACATTGCTGTATTTGGTTTGAACAGTACGACTCATACAGTCGCTGATGGCGAAGTACAGCTTACTTTGAAATTCCTAATAAATCCAAAATTTTCTCCTAATTATACAGCCTCAATAGTGAAGCGTGTCTCCAATTGGCTGTTTTAAGCTGGGTTTTAATCAGAAATGCAGATACGCACAATACTACGGAAACTTCGATACATTGTTTAGCAGTGGATCATCATCTTTCAAAAGAAAACAATCGGTTCTAAAAGTCAGAAGAGAGTCCTAGGAATAGCATATGTCCCCTGCAGAACAGAAATGTTGGAATTATTTCAAAACAGTATATTATGGATGGATTCTTTTTTTTCTCATCATTCAGTATTCAAGAAAAAGGGTAAAGTAGGAAATTCGTTAAACAAATTGTTATATTCTGGCCCACAGCTACAGGAAGACACTGTTGTTATTATTATGAGGTGCTAAAATTTTTAATATGTATTTGTATGTGGTATAGTTGAAAATGTTCGTCACATGCTTGTCGATCCTAGTGTTACTAAGTGGCAACGCATCTATTGGTGTTTTGATCCACTTTTCATTCTTCAAATTTGGCAACTGCTTACAGTCACATATGGAACAATATCAGCTCCATTTTTAGCAAATGCTTACTTAGAACAATTAGCTAATTTGGTTGGACTTTCATATAAAATTGGATCCGCAATTATTCTTAAAAATAGAAACGTTGATCACTTTTTAGCTGGTGGTGATACATTGGATAAAGGCATACAAGCATAACATCAACTTACTGAAGTGCTTAGTTTTGCTGGTATGTTTGCTGGAATATATGCAGCATGTCACAGAAATTGAAATTTATTGAATTCTCAAGACGATTTTAAAGACATAAATAAGAAAGAAAATGTTTCGAATTTTATTTTACAAAGCAATCCTTTTAACAGTGCTTTTCATTTTCAAGCTAAATTGCCTTCAGTACCTCCAGCAACCACAAAGCCTTCTATTTTTATCAGAAGTATCTAAACTCTCAGACCTTGTGGGATTTTTGTCTCCAGTTATTATTCGTACAAAAATACTAATTCAATGTTTCTGGATACAAGATGTGGATTCGTCATTTTTAGGTCGAATTCAGAAAGAGTGGATTCTCTGCAGAGAATAACTCACTGAAGAGATTATTGTTAGAACAGCTAACTAAGCTCCTGAAGAGGTTCATTGTTGGTCTGAATCAAAACCCGTTTTGGTCTGGCTAAGATCACATCCATCTCTTCGGATCATATATTGTAAATAGAGTTAGTGAGATTATAACTCTTTTGCCGACAGCTAAATAGCGACATGTGCATTCAGCACATAGTCCAGAACATTTAACAAGCAGAGCATGTATCACATTACAGTTACAAGAATGAAATATCTGGTGGTTAGGGCCTGTTTGATAGACTCAGGATAAATCTTTAGCTCATCCAATCATCCGAAATTTCAACAAATTATTCGTCAAGTAGTTCGGCAATATGTCACATGTGCTCGACATAATACTTGCGCTTAAGAGCAGTTGATGGGATCACTCTTTGCAATTAGAGCACGACTTTTTCAACAGGCTGGAACTGATTTTACAGGCCCTTTTTGGATTAAGGCGTCTTCTGAAAGAGCGCAAAAGTCAAAAAAAGGCAGTTTTGCTTGATAAAACAGTTTATTGCGAATGAGTATCTGAGCCTACTGCACTACAATTTTTATCTGTACTACGAAGGTTTACTGCTCATCGAGGTCTTTGTAAAGTAATTTATAAAATCTTTTTATAAAAGCTTCTGCTTCAGAATAAAAATTGCATTTACTTTGGCGAAAGATCAGGTAGATTGGCGTTGTATTCTTTAATTACCTAGAGTGGTCATTTTACGTACTACTACTTTGTAATATAAGCGAGCAGTCAACAAATTAATGTTACTTCCAGTTCATGACAATACATCACTTAATCTATTAACATTACAATCGAACTAAGCTATGTATCAGCATCACCACGTTTTCTGATGATTTTTGCGTATCCTACGAAATTATTTGTCCGAGATGGACGGTATATCTGCATAATATTATAAAAGTAAGTAAAAAAGTCTTATATGCTTGTCAATTGGCATTCAGTTTTATTTTACTGAAATAGACCACGTAGTGTCAACATAAGTTCTAATACTACGGATAAAAACTGGCCTTTTATGTCTTAGTTGGCTATCCGCAATCAACTTTCAACTTTGATAGCTATAAGTAAGACATTCTTCCGAGATCACGCGTGACTTTTAGAGTGCTTTTAGCCTACTGCTAAATACACTTATTTTATTTGCTTGTGAGTATATTGACCCATAGACTATGAACTCGATTTAGCTTGCGGATATTGCTCTTGCAAGCCGTTGAAGGCCTTCTTGACTTATACACTTATACACCAAACATCGAAATTGTTTCCATAACCACAAGCATAACCACAAACCTATAACTACCCGTAACAGAAATATAATATAAATAAATGCATTTACTACTTCGTTTTTCTTATTCGATTATAAAACTTCTGTCATTAGAATTTATTACCGACAATATGTTATTGATTTTGAAAAGCATAGTCTATTATTTAATGTCTCGATGATAGTTTGTGTAATCAGCACAGAATTACTTCATTAAGTTTCATATTATGTCTCCGAAATATGACGATCAAATACTAGACCTTGTTCTACAGAAAGTTCTCTTTAAGTTGAAATTTTACGGTGTTAACGTTAAATATCTAACCTTCAAAAATATACAAGACAAATTTCGCCAAAATAATAGCATCATATTTGTTTATCTCAGTCAATATGTCGGTTTTTTTTCAAGTAAATCACATTTCATCAAAAGAAAAGCAGCTGGAGCAGAGCGATTGCTGATAGAAAATCATGATGAATATGCTCCAGTGATTAGAATATATAAGACATAGTTTTGTCAATTGAAAAGATCAACTCAATTAGAACAAAAGATGGTACATATACTTAGTGTGATATAAGAAGCAATTTTCCAACGTTTAAAAGCTATGGACATGATTTATATATGTGGAAAATGTGTGCCACAACAACAGAATAATAGGCAAATGAAAAATCGAAACACTATTTGTGAAATCTGCTTCAACACTTCCAAAGAAAACCTTGTCTGCATAAAATCGGAACGGGGGTCAAAAATGGGTTTATATTGAGAATCACAAGGGGAAAAAATTATCATTTTCATCTGGTGAAGCCGTTTCAACGTCTACAAGGTGAAATCGCTTTGGCACTAAAATGATGCTCGTTATTAATGTCTAATTTCATGAGTCTAAATTCAACTAAGTGAGCTATTAAAATCTGATGAAATGACGAATGAAGACGCTAAAAACCACAACTTCAATTAACTTCAATCATGTGTTTATCAAAAAATGGATAGAATAGGCCTGAGGTATGGCAAAATTATTTTGCAACCTACAACTCGCCGATTTATACCGCTAACCTGATGAAGGGCATATTGAAAGCATTCAATTGGAGTGGAGGTGTTATCGATTTCATCGTAATATAATGCAGCATTTTACCGTAATGTATATATATATATATATATATATATATATATATATATATATAAATTGATAAATTTGATGTAGGAGCCTTGTCGGGTTTCCAGACTTCAGTCATAGACATTATTTGAAGTTGTCTTATTCTTACTTTCTTCTGTTCGGCTCGAATGGCGAGGAGACGAAATTAGGGAAGGAGTGGGTGGACGATAGGAAAATAAAAAATATGCTGCTTGCCTACTCATTAATACGGTGTTTATTCACTTGCTAGTATTAGTTCGCTCTTTATCTCACATGCAGTACACTACGTGTGCTGCTTTGGCGAAGCTCCTGTACTAGATCTGTAATCTTGGAAATGCCATGATAGGCATCACGACAAGGTGACAGTCCGTCTCTGTCTCTCTCTCTCTCTCTAATGTTCGTATATCGTTATGCACAGACCTTGATGATAAATAATTTCTTTCTTTGAAGTATCTCTCAATGGACTGAGGTCTGGATTAAGCCCCGAGTGGCATGTTTCATTCTAGCTCTCTTGTCTACTATATTGGACAAGCCTGAACACGTCAGTCTGCCTATCGTAATGTTATATCGGCAGTGACACTGAATGTTTACACTTTCGTTGTACCACATTTCCTCTTTTCTATATGATCTATTTTGTGCATTGAGTACTACGTATTTCTCTACTCCTTAATACCGGCTCTATTAGTGATGTCGTATCTCTTTCAGTCCTTCTTTATCTTCTCATTCATTCGTGGTCATTCTCATTCATTCGTGGACGCCTCTAGCCAATCCTGTCATACGTGGTAATCGCGCACAGTCGTTTCTCGCAGGCATAGGCACTCACTGCTCTCTCAATGAGGCGTTTTCAATGATATTGGGACTATGTTTTATTAAGTTCTAATAAGAAGTAGGTTGATTTACTAATCTTCTATTTTGATTCATTTTGGTATATGTCAGAGACTCTTCAGATATCGAACACGGCTACTGCTCACGTTCAAGGAACGGAACTCTATGTATAATCGGTGCATTCGAAATTGACCATATCAATGCTGATCTAATTGGCCTGGTGAGCGTCGTCAATGGCATAACACTAAACACCATCGAGACTAACGAGGCGGTCGTTGTGACCGTTTTCCTTCCACAAATTAGTATTCTATTCATATTATTAGTGTTCTATTAGTGTTCATCTGCATGGCGCTTCAGTAATTGTCGTCGACGAACTGGCTTTTGATAGTTACATTTCTGTCGCATTTTCAATATCCGATGTTTTTAGAACAGGTGGCATCCGGTCAGTCATATCACCTCCCGTATCCTTGTCCCATTCCGAATATCATGGCACTCAGGTGCCAAATAGTTACGAAGTATTTCGAGTTAACTGTTCGGCTAAAACAGGCATCTCTTCTTCTGGGCTCAGACATAATTCTCACAGCCCGTTAGTCAAGCTTTGCTGGTTTTCGGTTCAGAAATTCCTCAGCCGATGATGCATATCTTGATCCCTTATTAGGTGTGCCGCATAACTTGTCTATATTCTTCCATTTAGACTACCCTATTTATCTTTGATTGCTGAGAGATAAAGATTAATAAATATTTTTTTATTGGTCTTACAGTCCAATCAATTCAATCTAAAAATAAAATAAAAATAAATAAAAAAAAATAAAATAAAAATTAAAAATAAAAATTAAATTAAAAATTAAATTAAAATTATAATGACAGTCAGACTGTCCTTGTTTACATTCACCCCCGTAGACTAATCTGAAAATAAAATATTGAGTCCCTGATAAGGAGCAGTAGCGAGCTCGAAACGTTGGACAAGTCTTCAATTAGGTAAGGGTGTTGGGGACAGTCAGACTGCAGTTTACTAACAAAGAATTTTTTCAGCTAATATTTTATTTTCAGATTAGTCTACGGGGGTGAATGTAAACAAGGACAGTCTGACTGTCATTTAATTTAATTTATAATTTAATTTTTATTTTTAATTTTTATTTTATTTTATTTTTTATTTATTTTTATTTTTATTTTTTATTTTTATTCTTATTTTATTTTTAGATTGAATTGATTGGACTGTAAGACCAATAAAAAAATATTTATTAATTTTTATATGGGCAGTCGAGAAAAGTACAATTCAATTGAAAGATAAAGATGAATTTTCCTGGGGCGACCTACTTTTAGCTCTATCAGCAGTATGCCACTGTGGCAGGTGGATTCGTTATAGGGCCGAGATCGCTGCGATGGTGAAAGGACCGTGGAATTTCAGGGCAAGTTTGGCGGTGACGCCATATGCACTAAATAAAAGTTTACGATTGCGCCACCATACGCGATTGACAATGACGTAATGAACATCGCGACGTCTGTCATTATAATAGGAAGCTTGAGTTGCCTGTGCTTGTTGCGAGTATTCCACTGTTTTTGTGTGAAGACGAGGTATCTTCTCCATGCGCTCTTTCCAATTCTGCAAAGCAACCTTTTCATGCACTTAATGTGCGCGCTGCTCTTCTAGGCAATGATATGTACCAGAGGTACAGGGTGACCGTAGTGGAGTCTTATACGTGGAGTGGAGTTGGTATTTCACGTCTCATGAGATTCCTCGATAAAGACTATTATCGAGGTCTTCAGGGTCCGATTGACCCTCTCTACCGGATTGCCTTGAGTTTTATAAAGGAGTATCGTTGAATGGACCACCCCGTGTTCGAAATTTTATTTCGAAATTATGCCGTTTTTATTATAAATTATCCGATACGAATACTTCGGGCGTACCCAAACTTAAAAATGCGCAATCTTTCAACTCGCCGTAAATCATTTGCACATTTACCTTTTTGATGGGGATACATTCTACAAATGAGTAAACAGATTCTTGAAGACGAGTAGATACTCGTATCCTCGGGTTAATCGTGCAAACGAATCCATTATGTCTCCAGTTACTACATCACAAGGGCGGATGTGTACCTTATATTACTGGCACCATATGCAATGACGGATAAATTCAAAGGTCACATCTTTGTACAACGAGGGCCAATAGTATAATCGTGCGATACGGTCATGCATTGAGCAGTGCATGAATGCGAACTTACAAATGCTTACCTGTATCCACCATCGTGAATTTCGATCTGGATGGAAATCTGTGGCTGAGTCAGCAGAGTCACGATTGTGATGCTCATCCTTTACAGAGAGGAATGGACAGTCATCATTATCCATTATCTTCACAGCTGCATGCTGATTATCACAAAGGGTAGTGACGTGTTGAAACTTGTTTATTCGTGCTTTTTCGCATTTCTCTAGCAGTCGGAGCAACTGCGCAACATCTGGCCAGGCCAGCTATAACCCCAGCACAGAAACCACATGTAGGGCCTACTGTCTGAATCTTATTTCTTACGCACAAGCTTCCTCCTAGTGGAAGGCTCTCAGACAGATTTAGGCGAGGTCAACACTCTGCTCTTTCCTGCATGCGGATACCTCGAACGCAAGTAACGACTGTCATTTTTAGTCGTAAGAGCTGCGACCATTGGCAACTTTAAACCAGGAAAGGTGGCTCCAAAACCCGTCTCTTACAATACTTCTCATATAAGAATTGTGAACTCCGGCGGCTTAATTCCAATATATGAGAGTAAGCTATTTGCCATCCAACCATGGCTCTTCAATCCTATTTAAAATTGTCAAACAAGCAGAACATGTATTCGAATGTCGGTTCACTTTTGCTCTGTATGCGCTCATGCCTTTCGCTAATCAGTCTGGCTTGAAAGCGCATGTCGACACCGTAGCAGCTACGTACCGCAATGTAAAACTTTTGGTAAGTATTCCCATCTTTTTGTAATAAGTGTTAACAATGTAAGATAACGCCATACTATAGTACAGATTACGCCAAACCGGGCGCGTGAGGATTAAAACAATTTGGGATTTTTACTAAACTATTCATATATTCTGGTCAATTACGGTCTCAAAAACCTGAAGTTACCAATGTTAAAAAATGTTTTAATCAATAATTATACAACATGAAAGAAAAAAGTGCAAATTTATCCGATTTTTAATTAATTAATATCTTAATGGTTAATAATAAAACTAAAAATTTAAATTCTTAAAATGATCTTATTTTGTGAAAAAATTTTGTTTCTTAAATACAATTTGAAAACAATTTTTTTTACTTAAAAAATTTTGTATTAACAATTGGTATACTTTCATTCTATTTGGTTTCATATCATTTGGTATCATTTCAATCTAATATATCTAAACAATAAACTAATATATATATATATATATATATATATATATATATATATATTAGTAATATATTAATATATATATTAATATAATAAACTAATATATATATATATATATATATATATATATATTAGTTTATATATTTAATAATAAATATATAAACTTCACGTACAGGATACTAAAAATTCTGTTATAGCTTTAATTTCATTGAATTAATAGAGTAATAAGTAATAATAAAAAGAAAATAATAGTATTTAAAAAATTTTGCAACGAAAAATATGTATTGAATTTGTAACGCTCATCTCTACTCTTTTTAAATACTATTATTTTCTTTTTATTATTACTTATTACTGTATTGATTCATTGAAATTAAAGCTACAACAAAATCCTTAGTATCCTGTACCTGAAGTTTATATATTAATATTTTTAAATTATATCAAAAAGAATTGTTATATTCTGATTAATTAAATACAGACAAATATAAAATAAATAAATAAACTATTTATTAATCGGAATTCCCTCGTAGATTCGTAGCAACATATAATAAAACAAGAAAAAATAAATTATTATTATGCTTTTCGTTATATACACATATGTTTACAAAGTATCGAGCGCTAATCCGATTATTTTAAGTTCCGAAATTTCGCACTTCACCTATATTCTTTCACTTTTTTTATTTCTGTATTTACATATATCTATTCACACGGGTCGAAATAACATTTTATTTCGGAGCGACTCTTCTTCGTTTTTATATTACTCTAAGATTATCTTAATCAATAATATAAAAAGATCGAAATTTAATAAGAATAAATTTAATTCTTATCAAAATTATCGCTCCCAAGCGTGTCTTACATAAATTAAATGAATTATTTAGTCGACCAGTTAATTTTCTATTTATATGACTTGCAATTTCAGCGGTCTATCTAGTAGAGTTTTTACCGGCGTATTATAATAATATAAATCAGTGAAACGGGGCGTATTTTCTCCACATAAATTATGTTTAATCTCGAATTTCACCTGATCTAGCAATCGTTGGAAAGTTCCAGGTGCGAAGTGTGATCTAAAGAGCATGACGGTGAATTCATATAACCTTTGGCCAGGAACGGTAAATGCGGTAATCGGTCGGCTTTTTGTTATGAGTACTACTTATCAGTAACCACTTTTGAAATCAATAGTAGATAGGTATCTAGCTTCTCGCAACCTATCTAAAATTACATTAATTTAGGATAACCGATACGCGTCATTTTTCGTCACTTTGTTAATTTTTCGTTAGTCGACGCAAAAATGATCTTCTCGACGGTGTTCGACCTTTTATATTTCCTAATTTTTTCTTTTCTTTTCTTTAACTAGAATATTTTACGTGCAAAATCAACAAAATGGCGGCTAAAATACGAGAGAGAGAAAATTGCTTTTTTCCATCTTTTTTTGCAATAAAAATATAGTTAGAATTAAAATTTTAAATTGATTGTAGTTAAGACGTTTGATACGAACATACAGCATATATGTTCAAAATTTCATAAGGATCAGTTCAATAGTTTTTTTAGTTTTCACGACCACGGTACTTGATAACGCTGTTTTGAGAAACACGCGTTTAAAGTTTTTGTAAGTGAAAAATCGTAGAAAAATTTGGTGCCATAGCCCAAACTGTTGAGTTGAAACACTCATTGTTATTTTGAATGTTTCTGCCCAAAGATCTCTCCAGCAAGATCTTCGTAGATCGGTGTCAGCATCTCTTGTAAGTCACTAGCAAGAGCAAGACGATGTTTATGATTTTTTAAAGCGTTGTTTGTTTCGGCCTTCTTATACTTGCACCAGTTGTCTGAATAATACGTATGCTGAGATTTGGATTCTGTTGAGATTTTGTAGTAAAAGCCGGCCCAGATCTCGTTTCGTATGCCTTATACTGAATTTGAATTCCTTTCAATTGAAAGACTGTAGTTTTTAGATAACTACTTCATTAGTGTGATACTTAGATCAGCAGTCTTTTTTAACCACGACTTTTGGTTTCTTCACAACTTTCTTCGAAATACAGAAGCAAAGTTATAAAGGGAAGGTAATATTGAGAAGCAAAGGTATATAGTTTGATGAGAACATATATAGGTGTAATGATTTACAATAGGAGAACAGCTGCTACAGCGAACAAGGCCAGGTACATGGCTTATCCGGCGCGCACGCTCAGCGGGTCGGAATAGCGCGCTCAGGTAAGTGCGTTCGAAAGGTGAAAAAGTATAGTTAGACTACCTGAATCTTTCTAAAATTTTGAGTTAACATTCTTGAATATATTTACTTTCGAAAAATGTAAAAAAAATAAAACTTTTTTTTTCAAAGTTGTAAACTAGAATACTACCTTAGTTTGACTTAGGAGCTGTCGGCTAATACCGTAAAAACCAGTACTAAAACCATAACGAAAAAAAATTTCAGATAACTGTTTATTTACGTACGAACTCACGGATCCCGTATCGATAAGTGCATTTATGTTATAGTCACCTATCATGACCTTAGTAAATAATCTATTATCTAATTCGTCGTTTTCTTTTAGGGGCGAATGTGTTGTATTACAGGGCCGGTCCGTTTTGCATTTCCCGGTGCATGACACTTGCAGTCTCGAAAAAAATTCCGTCTTTGCCGTAGTATGAACAGAATAGTTTTCTTCCATTAGTAAATTTAAATCTATCATGTCCACGCTTTTTATATTTCCAACAGCATTGAGCTCTATCATATATAATGTATATATTATATTTGGTCGATGCATCTGGTCTATTTACATTCACTTTCTTTGAATGAGCGGATTTCTTGAATGAGTCGGCACTTATATTTCTTTCTATTTCAAATTCTTTCTTGCTCTTTAAATATTCTTCAACTTCCTGTATTATATCTACGGTTTGGTAAACGGCGTTTCGTAGTATATGTATCCGATATTCGGCATACATATTATAATAAATTGTTTCTACCTGTTTTTCTTCACTAAAACCTGCTTTACGGTACATCAACGTCATCAAAGTATTTATAAAAGACCGAATTGATTTTCTGGCCTCTTGTTTTCTCTTATTTATTTGATATTCTAATTTCTTAATTCTAGTATCAGGTATGTGAATAAGTCTTTCCCGTTTTTTTTCAAATTTTGAGCCTTTATTGTGAAAAAATGGTTACAAATGAATTATTGAAAGTATTGGCCATCGCTAGCTACAACTTTTTCCCATCTTTCTGGCAACATACGAATCCCGTTGCGAAAAAATTCGACCGGTTTGGCCTCTATCCAGTCATCCACCCATTTTTTGGCTTCCTCGTAGGAATGGAAGTGCTGGTCAGCCAGGCCATGCGTCATCGATCTGAAGAGATGGTAATCAGACGGAGCAACGTCTGGACTATACGGCGGGTGGGGTAGGACGTCCCATTTGAGCGTTTCTAAGTATGTTTTCACCGGCGGTGCAACATGTGGGCGAGCATTGTCATGTTGCAAAATAACTTTGTCGTGCCTGTCGGAGTATTGTGGCCGTTTTTCTCGCAGTGCGCGGCTCAAACGCATCAATTGTCGTCGATAGACTTCGCCTGTGATCCTTTCATTCGGTTTCAGAAGCTCATAGTAAACCACACCTAGCTGGTCCCACCATATACAGAGCATGAGCTTGGCGCCATGAATATTTGGCTTGGCCGTCGATGATGATGCATGGCCGGGTAGTCCCCATGATTTTCTTCGCTTCGGATTATCGTAACGATAACATAAAGATTAACATAACTTTCTTTTATGTCGCTGAAGCAGCTGTTCGCAAGTGAAAAAACGCCGTTCGACGTCTCTCAGCTTCAGTTCATACGGCACCCAATTTCCTTGCTTTTGGATCATTCCCATGGCTTTAAAATGCTTGGAAATGGTTGTTCGGTCAACTCCCAATGCTTCAGCAAGTTCTTCTTGCGTTTGACAAGAATCTTCATCAAGCAAAGTCGCCAATTCTCGATCTTCAAAGATTTGCGGCCGCCCGGAACGCTCCTTGTCTTCCACGTCGAAATCACCGCTTTTGAAGCGTCGAAACCATCCGCGAACACTTGAATCATCTACACAACCTTCTCCATAAGCCTCCTGAAGCAATCGATGCGTCTCGGTAGCAGATTTCTTCAAATTGAACCAATAAAGTGAAACTTCCCGCAAATGACGTCGACTCGGCTCAAATTTCGACATTTTCACGATATCAAAAATTTATGATGCGAAAAAATTTTAACTAATGTGTTAGTATGGAATTGTTGACATATGAATAAGCTTTGATTATGACATATGTAACCATTGAATACTCGCACAGTATTGGTGGCGCCATCTCTTACAAAAAACGGGAAAGACTTATTCACACTCCTAATAAAAAATCTTCTAATATATATTTCTATATCTAATATAATTTATATCTTCTAATTTCTTAATTCTTCTGGTGATAAACATAAATTTCTCATTTCTATTTCTCACTCCTCTAATATACTTATATTTACCGTATAATTTTGATGCTATAATTGTGCGTCTCATGAACCCGCGTTAGTTAATAGTCTTCAATTAAACAACGTATACAGAATTTGGCGTTTATTGTTGTAGGTGGTAATCGGGTATCTAACTAGATGAATTTTTTGGGAATCTACAATGATGCATCATACATTTTAAAATAATAAGGTGACTTTTTGGTTTACTTAAAAAATATATTAATTATTTATTTATTAATCACTACTTATGTTGTCTCCTTCAAAGTAACCCCGTCAGATATAATGCACTTGTATTAACACTTTTTCCAATCATCGAAGCACTTCTGATAATGATTGTTTGGTGTAGCCTTTACTTCTTTCAGCAATACAGTTTTTGTTGAAAATCCATATCCTTTCATAGGTCTCTTCAGTTTTGATAAAAGATCGAGAGGTGTGCATATGGTGGCCAATTGCGCGTTCTTTGCGCTCTCTGTTTAGAATGCGTAAATTTATTGTCGTTGTATCAACAGCGATCGCACCTGGGGTCCAACTGTACGTCTGTGATTGAGACAAAGCACTGTTTTCCATCTCCATTCACTATTGCCATCAGGATATTTTTGAGTTATCGTTAATTTGAATTTAGTCGTAGATCAGAGTACTTCGCTTAGATTTGTTTCCTCTCTAGTTTCAACGTCCGGAAGATCTTAATCTTGCGCACTTAATAATAAGTAATTTAATGTAAAGATCGCATTCCTGTATATGTAAATAGCATGTATGTATGCATATTTGAGTGTAAGCGCGTAATTTTGTACATGTAAAGTGGTGTATCAGCGGGACAGGGTATCTGTTGGCCTTGTTGAGATTTGCCCTTACTCATCTCCGAGGAGCTTCTCGGCGGTGCTTGTGCCTAGTGGCTGCCGTTGCGGTAAAGGTTGTACCTGTACCCCAAGATTGGGGACGCAGCACAGAGCAGGAGGCAACTGCGGAACACTCCTTCCATAACCAGCCTCACCTGCCGTAATAGTTCGAGTTACTGCAGCCTTACTTGCGCCGAGTGTGTCCGAGTACATAGAATATAAAGTGAGTAACGTATGTGTGTCTTTTAGAAATTAAGAGTAAATTTTGTGATGGCTGTTACAGTGTAATTATTAAAAATGTGTAGTTACTATACTTATATACTTATATGTTTATTAGTAATATTATTGATATTTGAGGGCTTTTTCCTCCACTCATCTAGTGGAGGTTTTTTATGCCTCTAGGGACAGTTTAATAAACATAATAACATATAACACCTTCTATACATATAAACACACATATACATATATATGTATATATATATATATATATATATATATATATATATATATATTGAAAGACTTGTGCGATCCCTGCATCGCGTTAGGTGCTACATAACCGGTCATGTATTAGTCTTGAGCAGGAGAACGGCGAACACGGCCGTTACAAAGAAGGTATTACAAAAGTTACACGAGTCAATGTATATACTGTCGACTGTTGAAATAAAACTGTAATCACAAAATTATATATACGGCACCCCTTTCAATTTCTTTATATTATGTACCCGATCAAAATATTTATATCAAAATAAATTATTTACAATTTCTGGAAAATAAATACTTCTCGAACAATAAGAAGAAAGGTTATTCTTCATCCCATACTAAATTCTCATGAAAAATGAGGAACTTGACAAATGAAAAAATTCATAGATAAAGAATTTATTATTTAATGAGTACTTAAAAAAACAATATCACAAGTTAGGCTCTATAAATATCAGATAGCCACCATACCATAAAGGAAAAAGAATTTTTAAAAAGCTTAATCAGTCCCACAATTTTCCATTTATTCTTCTATTACAGATTCCAAAATAAATCTTCACCTTCCTGGATCTTCAGAACATACTACAATAAACTAAATTGTCTGAAAATTAGCATGCCATACTAGGGATACAAGGAAAATCTAATTATATACAATGTTTTATTTCTTTTAATAGCATAAAATATAAATTATAAATAATAAAATTATTTATACTTTAAATAATAAAGTTATTTGTTGCTGCAAAATTCTATTAAAATACTGTCCTTGAATCTTAAATAGGAATATATTATGTAAAATACAAATCTATTCTATAAAAATGAAACTAAGAGAATTTCTTAAGTTATCTGAATGTACAAGAACAGATAAATGAAATGCTCTTCAAGACTCCATGGCAACAGCTACATATCGTATAGAGCTAATAAGAAAAGAGTACAGTATTATATTCCAATTTCTACAGGTGATATAAATATGGAGGTCTATAAGCTCACACAGGAAAAAAGATGAAAAATATTATATCATGTAAAAAGACTTCAGAATTTTGATTTAATTCTAGTCGCAATAATAAAATTTTCTGTATTGAAACACCGTTGAGTTCTTGTAATCTGAATGAATACCCATAACATAAGAATTCAACATAAATTCGTATCAATTCAAGAAATTCGCGTTAAGTGAAATCACTAGAAAGTATCAAATTAGCAAAAAATCAATAAAAATTTTTTTAATGATTTTCCAAAAAGACTGCTACCAAAGGAATTTGAGAATCTAATCTTCTAGAAAAAGACAGATTGTTATAAGTAACAAATATTATTGTGGAAAAAATTTAAAGAATCACTTCATAAAATAGAGCCTTTGTTCAATATTCTAAATCCATAGCATAAGTCAATTTGTATTCCGTTTACTCTTCTTATATTCTTTTTTCTAACACTACAATTGTATTTAAAATTTATATATAAGTTTATAATTATAAGATATGAAAATAGTATTAAAATAAGATATTACTGGTAATTCGAGCATCTTCTGTAACCGTTGTTCTATTGAAAGTCCATGTTTGGTTCTTAGCAGTATATAAATTTTTTGTATACTGCTACAAGTATATAATAGTTTTTCAATTAAAACCTTCCCCATAAAGCCAGTACCTCCAGTAATAAAAATATTTTTGTCCTTATAATAATCTTGAATTGTACTGAATTGTTCCATATCTAAATAGAATCATGCATAAAAAAAACATTATAGAATAGTATTAAAATAATAAACTAAATATTCGTTTTATTAATAATTATGTAATATATATTCTTATATGAATTAATAATTATGTTCATTAATAGTGATGTAATATATATTATTATATGATCTAAAGTAAAATAGAAAAAGAATTTTGTTTTAATATTTATTATCATTGATATCAAACTTGTACCATTCTAAAAGTGTAGCAGTGATTTGAAACATACGTCAGGAAGTTGCACATGTATCTAACCCTAATATAGGATTTGGGAGCAGTATATTCATGAGATATGGAATGAGCAACTTTTTGTAAGCTCAAAGGATGGAAATGTAAAGTTACATTATAAAATAATTTTCATCTAATAGAGAAACAAAAAAATTTTAAACGAATGGTTAATTTGGTTGGTATGGAAGCATAACAGACATAATAGTGTGTGAAATTTGAATTTTTTTAAAGATCTTGTAAGTCATTACATTATTAGTCTGCTGAGAAGTTTTGTGCAAAAAATATTTCTACTATAAAACAGCATCCGCAGAAATTCCAGCATCCAGACTTCCTTTTTTGTAGTTTTACTTATTTATTTTAACAGTCGACATAAGTACAATTTTTAATTCTAAGGAAGAATATCATTTAAAATAAATATTTGGATGTGCATTTTTTGCTCTCTACAATCCTGTCTGTGGAATTACGATTACCATACTTTTTATATGCAAAGTGGAGTTAACAATGGTACCATCTCCAGATATTCTAAAATACTAAAACATAACCAATTTTAACCAGATTAATAATATATACCAATGATTTAAGGAAGAGTATCTTTAATTAAGAGTAGTAAAATATCGTTAATTGATCCTTAAAATGAAAGATGCATCGTTGTACAGTCAATAAGGAGTACTACCTTGAAGTACAGTAGTAGTACAGTCAATAAGAAGTACTACCTTGAAGCTATGCGCCGTTTGCCAGAAGCGACACGAAAAAAACATGGAACTTTGGAAAAACAGTTCGTGGATTTTGCATCACGATAATGCACTTGTTCATTCGTTGTTGCTCGTGACAGATTTTCTGGCCAAAATCAACACCACAGTCATGCTTCAGCTTCCATATTGACCAGATTTGGCACTCAGTGATTTTTTTCCCAAAACTGAAAAGACCCATGAATGGACATCTATTTTCAACGGTTGAGAAAATAAAAACTTCATCACTGAAAGAACTTAAGACTATACAGAAAATGATTATCAGATGTAATTCGACGATTGGAAAAGGCCTTACCATAAATGTATTATATCTGAGGGGGGTTATATTGAAGGGGACAACATAATTATTGATTAATAAAGAAATATTTTTTGAAAAAAAAAAGAAAAGTCACCTTATTATTTTAGCACACACCTCCTCTACTATAGTAACAGCGATTGGTCAGGTGCAGATATAGTCATAACATGTATCTGTCTTATAGTTTTAAAGAACTATATATCATGTTGAACATGAAAAGAGAATTATGTTAAATTAATCAAAAATTTTACCGATCTTACAGTTTTTATACAATAATTTAATCCTACTAATATAAAGGCCTACGATGGCTCGATCGCTAGAGCGAAAGACTAGTAACTTGGTGATCCGAGTTCAAATCCCGGTCTCGGCCGCTTGACACAAGCACCGCTGTAATAATTTACATGTGCTTTGTTTACAAACGCATCATAGACCTCCGTCGCTGATTAGCACCAATATTTGGAAGCATAAAGAGAGCGACGTTAAATAACATAAAAAAAAAAATCATACTAATATAATGACAATCCGATGATTCTTGTTTATATTGAGTGTACAAATAGATTTCTGCGGTTTTTTATAAAGAAATAAGAATTTATTGTAAAAAAGGTACAAATCATGTTATTCAAAATATTGCCCATGACTTTCTACTACTTTTGACCATCTTTCGGGCAGCAAGTGGATACCTCGTCTAAAACATTACTCGTCTTTTGAGGTGATCCACGAATCGACCCATTTCTTCAATTCCTCGTGAAAAGTGAAGTGCTGCTCAGCCAGATCATGAGTCATCGACCCGGATAGATGGTAGTCCGAAGGAGCAATGTCTGGTGAATACGGCGGGTGCGGTAGGACCTCGCAATTCAGTGCTTCTAACGTTTCCTTTACGATTTTTGCAACATGTAGCCGAGGGTTGTCTTAAAAGCATATGCTTTTATGAGTAGCTGATGTGCTTCAGCTGAAGATTTCTTTAAATGGAAGAAGTAAATTAACAATTCCTGCAAATGACGCTTACTTGGCTCAAAACTTGGCATCTTGACACGATAAAAACTAAATGATGCTAGCAAAAAGTCAGAGGTATTCAAAGATTATACTGTTTCCAGATGTCAACATATACAGAAAAAAAATTTGTACTGCTGATACAGGATATATGTTTGGGAGTAGCTTAATAGCTGTTAGATATAGAGGATGAATCTTCTATTCAGTTATGAAAGACGGAAATTTATATACATTAAACAAGGAGGTGTAAGTCACTTTGTAAATTAGTGAGGTGGCCGACAAGAGGATAGATAAAAACGAAAAAAAAACAGAATAATGGCGCATAGTATATGTATATATAATAGATTTTAAAATTATATAGGTTGTAGATATATGGATAGGTAAATACGAGGGTGGTCCCTCGTATTAAGTTGCTTAAGAAATACCACTGTATTAGAACGTACACAATATATAAAGCATATGTCTCCAGTTTGAAGACTCCATGATGTTTAGTATTTGTTTGACAGCCATCAATAGTAAACGTTTTGAATGAATTTGTAAACATGGAAAAAATTGGTCATCGTTATGTGATGCAATACTTTTATTTGAAAGGCCTCAGCCCAACCAATATAAAAGCTGAACTAGACTTTACTCTAGGTGAGACTGCTCCTTCGTTTATAACATTAAAATATTGGGTAGCAGAGTTTAAACGAGGCCGTACGAGCTGCCAAGACAAGCATCGCAGTGGTCGACGAAACGAGGTGATGACTCCAGAAATGTTGAAGTAAATCCACAAAGCGGTAATGTATAATTGTCAACTGAAAGTGCGCGAGGTAGCAGACATGGTAGGCATTTAAAAAGTGTGGTACATAGTATATTAACTGAAAGAGATGACAAAGCTGTGCGCAAGATGGGTGCCGCGTTTGCTCACAATGGAACAAAAACAGCGTCATGAAGATGTTTCAATTGAGTGTTTGGCAATGTTTTGGAAAAATAAAGCCAAATTTTTGCGCCGTTTCATAACCATGAATGAATCATGGGTCCACCAGTTCACACCCGAAACAAAATAACAATTAAAACAATGGACTCAAAAAGGAGAACCAGTTCCAAAGAAGGCAAAGACCGTTCCATCTGTAGGCAAGGTTATGGCGTCAGTTTTTTTGGAATGCGTGTGGGATAATTTTCATTGATTATCTTGAAAAAGAAAAATCTATCAACGGCGAGTATTGTGTGAATTTATTGCAACGTTTAAGCGAAAAAATCGAGCTAAAACGGCCACATTTGGCTAAGAAGAAAGTGCTGTTCCATCATGACAATAAGATTTTTTCGACCTATAAGATGTGATTTTCAATTAATACACGAAACTGCCCGTGAAAATGAACGATAGGCATCTGAATATCTTTTGTCGATGTTACTGTCTCCTGTTGCTTTCCTTAGCGCAAATTTTTGTGCGCGCATTCGAGTTGGCTGCATTTCATGTATTATGCGACGTATTTACACACTTTCACAACATGAAATCTTTAAATTAAAAAATTTTTAAAATAATCTCTACACACAAAACGATAAGGGAGACACGATATATAAATGAGAAAAGAAGAACACGTCGCGAGAGGTCTATAATCATTGTAAGTTATAGTGCTTCACTCTATGCTCTTGTGGATGCAACGTTGTTTGTTGCTATTTATTTTACATCATATAATTCCAAATATAAATAGTTCAGGATCGCATATACTTAATTCGAATCCTAGTCGGATCTAGGGTGCTACAAGTACTTAGAAATGTTATGGGGGAGTTATATACATGTCGAGAACTACTGCACGACACCAATATACGCACGGGACACACAAGATGTCCCCTGGTACCCTGGCTTATAATTGAGATGCACATAAAATAAGCACCTTGACGTCGGCGCGGAGACTGCTGACTAGTGACCGCTGTTCCTCTCCCTTTTCCAAGTATTCTACCGTAATGTGCTCGAAAAATTATGAAGAAGTGTGCTTAGAGTACGACCAGAGATCGCGAAGACTGGGGTTCTGCATCAAGACAATGCTCCCTGTCACAGTGCGTTCAGTATTTCTCAGTTTTTGGCGGCTAAAGGCATCGTAACGTTACATCCTGCGACGTTCTCCTATTTCTTCATTTGAAAAAATTTGTCAAAGTTCGGCATTTTGTCTGTGTTGAAGACATCCAAGAATCTGTGACGAAGGAATTCGGAGAGATTCTACAAGAAGTCTTCCAGAATTATTACGAATACTGGAAAGCTCGCTGGAATAAGTGTATAGATGCTACTTTAAAGGAGATCGCAGCGATGCACCTTAATTTTTAAATATACTCGATTTTTGAATTTTGTCGCATTACTTATAATTGTCTGATATCGTATATATATATATATATATATATATATATATATATATATTATAAGAGATAAGTATTCTTTATATATTGTCCAAAGTAGAGTTCTTTGTATCCACCAATTCCTTACTGCCAATTCATTCCTAGCTACCTATGATCATGTTTTCAGTTTCAAGCAGCTTTTTAATAGACTCAACAGATTCCTGTATTTAAAGTATTTCTTTGTTGAATAATTGGAACGCCAGGTAATTATTCGTGCTCAATAGAGCGCTTTCCTCAAGAAATATATGGATTTTTTCTCGAAATCTGATATTTATTTCATTATATTTAAGGCAAATCTTCTGGAAGTTCTTCGTTATTCCTGTCTCTCTACAAGAATATGTATCGCTATTTTTGAGAGGGAATCGATAGACCTAAGAGGAATGTCCAATAAGGAATTGGATTAGCGATCGCGACAGCCTTGTGCAGATTCCGCCTGTCGTAGCTTTGATATATCGTAGATAGAAATCTGTTGACAAGCGATTCCAGTTATTCTGCAATTCATCCAGATATCTTGTGACGCGGCAGTGATCCTCATATGTTGCTGCATTCTTCCTGATTACATACATTTCTACTCTGGATCTGCACTCCCGTTCAATTCGGATTTTTTCCGTTATCACTGATGGTACATTTAGCTGAGTAGTTCTGTACATAATAATGACTCGAATGTGCGCGTGTCTTTGAGTACTTGACAACTTTCGTTCATCTTCCTTACGTATTAAATAGCGTCATCCTGCAATTTCGTAAAGAGCGATAGATGATAAAATACTAGTGTAAATATCACTGAGCGCTCTTAATTGAAGACCCCATTCTCATCTATCTAGGAGTTCAATCATGTTGAAGAGTTCTCCACATTTAAATGTTATTGTATTTATATGGCTACCGATATTCAAATTTGTGCTCAAATATATACCAAAGTATTTCACGATTTCTAACCTCTTAACTCTTAATCACAGATAGAACTTGGGAGTGTAGATAGCGACTCAAGATTAACATAAATATTTTTGACAGTCCATCCTTATTTTATTAAGACGACACCAACTTTCCACTTCGGCGATATAACTCTGGCCTATACTTTCAATCTCTATTCATGAGTCTCCCTCTACTAAAAGCATGAGGTCCTCAGTATACGTAATGACCTCACACCGAAGACCACTAAGGCATGCTTTGCTATGTAGCGCTGTCATTACCACTGTCCACCAGACATTATCATCTGAATCCTTAATGTCCAAGATAATTGCTACAACATGTTTTTTATGTTACTCACTAATCATCCTGCCAAACGGAATAATGTTGTGCTATATGGAGCGCTCCTTCCTTAAGTTCTATTGCTTAGGAGGTAGCTATGGTTCGATTCTAAAACTCAGCTTGTTCACTATTAAAGCTTTTAAGGATTTCCCTAATAGAGGGAGAAGACATATACACTTATAGAACGCTGGTTCCTCCGGTTCGTTGTTTCCTCCTTTTCTAATGATGATTTCTTGGCCAACTTCCCACTCATTGAAAAGAATGGAGTATCTCAAGCATGAATTATAGATATCAATCATTTCTTGATTTATGTTCTACAGTATTGTTCAAATGATGGTCAAGTCGAAACTGTCAGATCCAGGGGCGTTCCTCAGGTTCATTCTGACTCAAACATGATCCAACACGGCAAAAGTATATTTAAGTTTAACTCCTCTGAGTAAAAGGGTATCAACCTTTTATCTAATGTTCAAATTATTCGCTGCTGCATCCAATTCCATCCTGCACAGTATCAGGAGCGAACAATTGGTTCAAAACATTCAGCACTGGAATGTTCAGTGAACCTGATTAGAGAACTACTTTAACTTATCTAATTCAAGATTCCACTAGAAAACCTTCTTAACTTCGAATCGAATAGCCAAAATTCAACAGGAGTTCGTGAGAATTACGTAGCATTGTATTTCAAAACCATATGACATCGCACGACTACTGATGTCGTCTCAAGAGGCTTGTGATCAATATCATTGAAAACGTGCTACCTTTAGTGGAATGGCTAGGGCTGAATAAGTGCCTCTTCCTCGAAATAGCCTAAAGCACCATGTAATTCGGTTACGGCAGATTCATCGGCGATGGAGCTAGCCTGGCCTTACTCAAATGCTAAAGATAGGTATCATTAATCACATAGCGGTCGGTCAGGAACGCTAAGACCCTCCAATCATCCAATCCTGAGAATTCCTCCTCCGTCGAGAAGGAGTTTTTCTAAATCCAATATTCACATCGCTGGAATGCAACGTCAAGCTCTCGTACTGTAAGGGGCCACATCTGCTTGTTCGTTCTGATTAGTCTCTCTTTGTAGCGAAGGCTTAGACACGGAGAAATACCCTCTCTATTCGCGCCAAGACAGCAAAGCAATTGCCCCTTCAATCCATGCAAACCCCTTCAATCACTTTTCTTCCTTGATACGAATGGAGAGGATTATTATTATTATTCTTGATGGAGATCCATCATCGCCGGTCGACCAAGAATATTCCCCAAAGTAGCTTTCTTTGAAGCCTGTCTCCATGTTAAACCCAGCTCGACTACGCTGGGCCTTTTCAGATCAAGGAGAACAAAGATCCTAGTTCTCGTACTCAAAATACTTATCTAGCTTTCCTCATGTGTCGCACCACCAAAGCTGTGCATTTCGAAGTTATCCGGAATCTTACTACAAGAAACTTTTTGATTGCCGTAAGATGCTTTTCCGGACGTCGTGGGGGATCATACGAGATCTGGAACGACAAAGAAACCGCCTTTCAAGGAGCAGTGAGTTTATATAACGGAATCTATGGAACCTTGCAGATATTAAAAGTTACTTGAATATTTTTAGCACTTATCCTTTGTTTATGTAACTTCGTCACCATACGTTTTTGGTTGTTCACAATCTTTGATCATATATTCTTACTTGTTGCATTCAAAGTTTAAAGTACAGTTGTCATCCCACATCTCGTAACATCTTAAGCACCTAGTTTCTCGCTACCAATCTCCAGAATTGATTCATCTAATCCTCAATCTCCATTCTTTGAATATTTTATTTTCTGACATCGCAAAAATAAGATCGTAATTGCTTGTGTATTGCTATATAAAGTTTATATTGCACATTTTGAACTGTAAAATTACTTCGATTTATTATTTTATTCATTTCTTTCAGCGATTTTCCTAACAAATTTCCCTGTCACACTTATGTAATTCAAGCGGTAATTCCTCAACAAATATACCTCTTATTCTTGTGAGATTTTAGCCAATCTACTGCAATAAAGGATCAGTCAAATCAGCTGTAAAGTACTACAATGCACTTTCTTTTTTAACTTTTACTTTTACCTATTCGACACCTCCTATTAATAAAAGTTGATATGGATGTTACTTCCATTGAATTTTACTAATTGTGATATTTTTATAGCTTAATCGGCTTAGGAAATAGACTTTCAAATAAATAAAATTAATAAAACTATAAAAAGAGTGACCTTGAATAACATTATCTTTTTTTAACCCTACGATGTGTCTTGAATTTTTGCTTGTGTTACCATAGTGTTTCATCAAATGAAGATTTATTAGTCATTTTTCAAAAATTTACTGATCTATTAAACCCTTCTAGACCATTGCATTTGATGTTTTAAGTATTTTCTCATCTACAGAAGGTTAAAAATGATCTTTCTTTGCTATCTCCACAACTTTCAGAGAACTAAGACTTACTACATGATGAAAATTCTAAAATTATAATTTAAATACTTTAACTCGAGCGTTGATAAAAATTTGTAGATAAGCTGGAACTAAAGATATCAGATTTTTAAGATGCGATCACAAACTCTTTCATTAAAATGACAGGTCAGTTTGTTTTTCTTTCACTCCATCGGAACGTGACAAAGCGTTAGTCGACGTGGCCTTTTATTATAAATTGATGACGAAGGTCGTGAGTTACCTTTACTTCTTCAACACGAAGGAAATATCCCAGTTTTTGGAATAAAACTAAAAAATTTGGAGAAAATCCCTCCCCCATTTTCACAAACGTTGGTGAAAAATATATGCAGGCGAGAGTCGGTGTGTAAGTGTGCATAAATATCCATTAGATAAAACATGCACAACATTAATTTCGCTGACTAATCTAGATCTTAATCTAATAAAGATCAAATTTTATTCCACATAGACATGTATGTGATACAAATCTGCATAGTGAATAAGATATTAAATGATAAAACATATATATATATATATATATATATATATATATATATATATATATATATATGTATATATATATATATGTTTTATTATTATTATATATTATATATTATTATATATATGGTTTGATAAGTCCGTGACTTTTAAATGAAAAAACAATTTATTACAACAATTTTTTTTTATTTTTCAATATAGTCCCCTCCCAACTCGATACATTTTTTCCAGCGGTATTCAATCTTTTTTTAAGCCTTTCAAAAAGTAACTTTTGTCGAAATCCTCAAAATAATCATTTGTACCAGTGATAATCTCTTCATTTGATGAAAATCTTTTACCACCAAGCCAAGTTTTCATTTTTGGCGTTGTTATGGTAGAAGATCGCTTTTCTTTCATTATTGCTTCAAATCTATCCAATAATGAAGCATAACACTTTCCTGTAATTGTTTTTCCCTTCTGTAGGTAATCGATTAGTATTATACCCCGTGAGTCCCGAAAAACTGTAGCCATGACCTTACCGGTTGATGAAACAGTTTTTGTGCTTTTTCGGAGCAGCTTTTCCATGTTCAGTCCACATTTTTGACTGCCATTTCGTTGCTGACGTACAGTGATGAATCCATGTTTCATCAACAGTAACATAACAGCGCAAAAATTCGGTTGGATTACGCTGAAACATGTCCAAACATTGTTTAGATGCACCAATGCGTGACCGTTTATTGTCGACTGTGAGCAAACGCGGCACCCATCTTGCAGATAGTTTTCTCATATTCAAAATTTCTTCCAAAATATGAATTACGCGTTCAGTCGAAATTCCTACAGTGTCATATCATAGATTTTATTTGCCATATCTTGATTAGTCACCTCTTTTGGGCGGCCAGAATGCTCAGCATCACTTGTATTCATTCTACCACAAGGAAATTCAGCAAACCACGTGTGAACCATTCCATGTGATGGAGCAGAGTTCTTATAATATTTTTTAAGCTTTTCTTCAGTTTCCTTATTTGTTTTTCAACGCAAAAAGTAATCTTTAATAACCACTCGAAATTTGTGTTTTTCCATGCTTTTGTAAGAACAATGAAACACTAAACCCAAAAGACTATCAAAAATTTTCTAACCAACATATTGACTAGAAACTTTGTATAGAGAAAGAGAGAGAGAGAGAGAGAAAGAGAGAGAGAATGGCATCAGCATATAACTTAAGTGTCAAGTGAAATTGTATCCATATTAAAAATCGTTTATAGAATTTAATTTAATTAGATTAAACTTTCAATTAATTCCTATAATGCTTCTTTATTTTAAGATTTTATATCGAAGATTAAAAAAACGTAATTAAATTTATGAATTAATGAATAAACTTCAACAGCTTTTAATAGAGTATATTTTTATTAACTAAACCAAAGAATTTGTTTTAGTGTAAACCAAAAAAACATAACTGAATACATTTGAAAATGAATCCAGCAATGAATTGCATCCTTAATGTACTGGAATTAACTTTAATAACTTATTTTGAGCAAAGATGTCTCTCTCTCTCTCTCTCTCTCTCTCTCTCTCTCTCTCTCTCTCTCTCTCCTCTTCTCTCTTCTCTCTTCTCTCTTCCTTTAATAATCTAGAAAAATGTGATCATAAAGCATTTCGTAATGTTGGAAGATTTGAAATAAAAGGCACATATAATTTTATATAAGTTTCTGATCAGCACCATGATCATTTATATATCTATATACATGTCTTTGATAGACATCATACTTATATATATATATATATATATATATATATATATATATACTAATTTATAAAGACAAAGCGTGTTTTTGTTTGTACGCGATAACCGAAAAAACTACTGAACCGATTGTTCTGAAATTTGACATATAGATTCTATATTATCTTGGGAAGGAAATAGGCTATGTTTTTTCTTGAAAATCATTTTACTTTTAACAATAAATTAAGTTAACAGTTTTAGTAGTCAATTTCACCAGCGACCACTACGTGGCGTGAAAAATTCTTTCTCTCTCTCTCTCTCTCTCTCTCTCTCTCTCTCTCTCTCTCTCTTTCTCTCTCTCTGTCTGTCTTCTTTTATAAGATGGTTGTATGCCAAATCATACTAAAAATAATTTGTGAAAACAAATTATAAGAATAATTTGATATTTTTTGAATATTCTATTTTTTTCTATGCAAGAAGAAAATGGAATAATTATTTTGAAACATGAATTATACAGAATGTTCAAATAAAAGCATCAGAATAACCAAATAAGTTTTGAAAAGGGTTTAGTCTACAATTTTCAGATTTTTCGTTTGCTTATTGAATTGTCAAACGAAAATCAAATTATTTTCATATTACAATGGGTTTTCAATATATATATAGAGTTGTGGTCTCATCGATATTTATTAAAAGAAATTAATTTTAAAAAATAATTAAAATTATTTATTTTAACATATATTTATATATACTATTTCATATAGCCAAAAATTTACATTTCAATAGAAATTGTTAGAAGTGGTATCCAATATAAATTTTGTTTCTTTTACTAATATACATTTGTGAATTATTAATTATTTAAGCAAACAAATTGAAGTTAATTTCTATCGGGGCCCCTCTTTGATACGTCAACAAGTACATCCTCCTTAAAACTATTATTTATCTAACCGATTTAAATCATGACAAAATTTAGAAATTTCAAATTCAAATTTTAATGTTAATTTATAATTATAAAAATTAATATATTTATTTTGGCCATTAATTCCATCACCGATTCTACTACTTCTATATGAATTTATACTTTTTTTTATATAAATTAAATTTTCTACTACATTAGTTTGATCAATCTTGTAGTTCTTTTTTTCCGAATCTAAAACAACCTTATTTCTTTGATTTTTTTAAATTATCCGATGGGTTTTGGCAGTACAGGATGTAATTCAAAATTTTCTTTTAAAAAAGTGATACGTGTCAAAAAATGACATTTCCTTTTTAAATGTTGTTTTCAATTGTATTAAACTGGTGACTCCAATAATTTTTTCTACCATTCAAAAATGGATTTCAAAGTTCAATTTCCAGATTTTTCAATTCTGATGGATTTGGCAAACTGTACAACTAGGTGAAGTTAATTGTTGAAACCGAACGTAGATTTTCTTACAATCATATTGATTAGATTGTTGTAGTTAAATATATCATATCATATCATATTATATCATATTATATCATATCATACTTCATATCATATTATATCATATCATATCATACTTCATATCATATCATCATATCATATCATATCATATCATATCATATCATATCATATCATTTCATATCATATCATATCATATCATACTTTATACTAATTTATAAAGACAAAGCGTGTTTTTGATTGTACATGATAACCGAAAAAACTACTGAACCGATTGTTCTGAAATTTGACATATCTATATTATCTTGGGAAGGACATAGGCTATGTTTTTTATTGGAAATGATTTTACTTTCATCAATAAATTAAGTTCATGGTTTTAAAAATCAGTTTCACCAGCGGCCACTAGGTGGCGTCTTAAATCACGAACATCAATTCAAAGTAGTCCGCTTAAAGTATTAATACCAGGCCAGCTCAAACGAATTTTCATATCCAACTTTTGGATTCGTATCCTAAAGAAGGTGTGATGTTAGTCGGTATTACCTTTTTAGTTCTTGAGATTAATGTGACATTACTCTCACATCTTATGGATATCTTTTGATTTTTGTAAATTTTATTTTCTCTTACGTGGAAATCTCTCTCTCTCTCTCCCTCTTTTTCTCTGTCGCTATCTCTTTGTCTTTCTTTCTTCTTTTCTTATAAAATGGTTCTGTATGCCAAATCATACTGAATATAGTTTGTGACAACAAATTATATTTTTATTATTATACATTCTATTAACTTCAGAATTGTGACAAGAGACTTTTTTTAGTTTGTAACATAAGCACTTTGGTGAGAGCTAGTTCGGGTTCTTTTCATCCCACCAAAGGTTATGTTCTATTCGTTTTAACTTGCATAAACGAGTGGCTCCGGCTCAACCCGCCTCGGCCCCTAGTCGCTCAACGCGCCACTAGGTTCGTTTGTGCAAGATAATTTATTTTTTATTTTTACGGTGTGTACTATACTTTGGCCTACGCTCAACACGCCTAGGCCCTTGGTCGCTCAACCCGCCACCAAGTTTGTTCTAATACACACCAAACTGAGAAATCCAATTCTCACTCTCGCTCAACCCGCCAGAGTTCGAATTGGATTTTATTTTATTTATTTGTATTTTTTTTCTTCTTTTCGTTGCTGGATTGAGGATCTAAATAAATTTCTATTTATTAAATAATAAGAAAATTTATTTAACAAAATTTAATAAAATGATTAACAAAAAATTATAAAAAAACTAAATAACTATTTTATTTTCGGCCATTTGATAGCTTAGCCGCTACTATCGACTTGTTTAGTCACGCCATTATCCGCTGTAACAAATAAAATCATAAAATATATTTATTTTATGATATACAAATTTAACAATTAATTCTAATTTAAAATTAACGCTCCGCGTGAGCGTAATTGCAAATTTTATTTATTATCTATGTTTCGTGTTCGCGTCCCGCCCTGAGTGTGCTGAGACTCTTCGCCCGCTAACGCGCCGACGATAGGTCCCCCTTGAATAGCCAGTTTCGAGGTCGCTGGCACACTGAATTTTCGCAGTCAGTGCGGCTCTATTTGATAATTGGGAGCGAGCGCTCGCTCTCCCCTTACCGCACTCTACCGCGCCTTAGTACTAGGCAGCGCCGTCGCCGCCTGCGGTCCGAGAGCGCTCGCTCATCCTCGTCGCTGCCGGCGCTTTATCCCCGCGCCGCGCCACGAAGCCTTCGGCGCTCCCCCTTCGCCGCGCCGCGCCGCTCGCGACTTCGCGACTTATCTACAATATATATAATTTTTGCGCGAGACTATTGTCTAGTCGCAAGTTCGAACAAAAGAAATAATGGCAAAATAGGATTCTTTATCAAAAACCTCGAAACTATGTATATATAAATAAAATACATCGTAACTTCTGCATAAAAAGGCAATATCCATCGCCTATTTAAAAAATATGTTATGCGAATATCAACATTTTGCTTGAATTTCAGTTAACATCACTACGAAAATATTCACGGTATTTAATTAAAAAAACGGAAATATAAAAAGTATATATATATATATATATATATATATATATATATTGTATGTATATTATATTGTACATGATATATATACATATTTTAAATACGGTTTCTACTGAGCAATATTGTATTGGCGTGTATGGGCGGTTGATTACGATATTCCGTTACCTCAAGACGATTTCTTTACGCAGTTGTGTGTTCGGATGATAGAACGCGATGTCCGGGTGTCTCTGGGCGATTTCTGCAGGAAATATTGTATTTAGTTGATGGAAAACGAGATCCAAGTATGAGGAAATCAACTTCTATGGAAAGATTCGTGTTGGGACAGTAAAATACGATATCTAGGTCTTTCCGAACGACTTCTACGAGGAGTATTGTGTTTAGTCATTAGAAAGCGATGCTATCTTTCTCGGGCCAACTTCTACTGGGACTATCGTGTTTAGTTGGTAGGAAACGATGTTTAGATATGTTGGGACAACTTCTAGGGGAGTTTCATGTTCGGATCATAGAATGCGATTTCCAGGTGTTTTGGAACGACTTATACGGGTAATTTCGTATTCGCTCGGTAGAAGACGATGTCAAAGTATGACGGGACGATTTCTACGTTGAGTATCGTGTTTAGTTGGTAGGAAACGATGTTCAGGTATGTCGGGACAACTTCTACGGGGAGTTTCGGGTTCAGATGATAGAATGCGATTTGCAGGTGTTTTTGAACGACTTCTACGGGGAATTCCGTGTATAGCTGGTGGGAAACAAAATCAAGGTATGCTAGTACGACTTCTATGAAGAGATTCGTATTCTATCATTCAAACACGCATACTCCCAGTAAGAGTCGTCCCGGGATACCTGGACATTGTATTCTACCTCCCTAACACAAAACTTTATATAGCAGGCTTCCCGAGAAATTTCCTATAGTCCGAACATGATACTCTCCGAAAACGTCGTCTCGAGAGACTTGGACATCTTGTTCTATTGCTTGAACTCGTAAGTACAATTTTTTTCATCTAAGCCATATTTAATATGTATATATATATTTTATAAAATTGTCGGCAAAATTTTAACTTGTTGAAGTGGACGCTACATTGAAGCAGCTTTTTATACAGAAGTGGCGATAGGTAAATTACGGTCAATTATTTATAGTAATATATATTTTTATTTATAGAGTACTTTTTACTTAAATATTATGGATTTGTTTATGAAATCGGTTAAATTATTATCTCGGGCGAAGCCGAGACGGGCGATGCTAATAAAATAAGATCGTCAAAAATTTCTTGGGAAACTTTTTGCGGTATAATGGGTTATTCACTTAGACCCGATTACTCCATAGATAACTACTAGACCAATCGTCAGAACAATTTTTTCCAAATGACTGGTAAAGAAATTATTAATTATATTTTAGTTGCTCCACCTCAAACAACCGAGAACGCATTAAAGATAACGTATATTATTATGAATACCAGGTGATTTAATTATTGTCGATATTTATTGTTTGTTCCAAGTTAAATATAGTTCATATAAATATTAATTATATAATTCAGATAAAACCTTTTGTTCTGCTAAATATTTCATTTAGCTTAAGAATTATAGAAAATATGTTTTTAATATAATAAATTATATATCCATATATTTATAATAAAAAATTAACTCATGATATTTTTATATTTTTTTTAAATTAAGTACTTATATCTCTCACTTCGCGTTTTTTTCAAAACGAGATGAAAAATTTTTCATAAAAAAATACTTTCATTGTCCTAATAACGTTTCCAAAAGTTATTGCATTCTATTTAAAATTTTAAAAATTTTGATTTAATTTATTTATAGCAATACTTAAAATATACTTAATTTAATAACTAAAACATTTTAGGTTTCTTAATAACACTAAGCCTTTCATATATTGTTTCAGAAACCATTGAAATAAAAATATTTCGTGTTATTTAGGAACAAACTTTAAATCCATATAGAACTCAAATTCAAGTTAGTTCTATACAGAAAAAAAAAATTTAAGTACAAATCCAAATAAAAATTTGAACACAAATTTGATAAATACTCATATAAATTATCATCTACAACAAAACAATAATGGAATTATCTAAAAACCAATTGTCTTATTTGTTAGAATTTTAACTTTTATCAGAATTTGCTACTAAATCACATCGATAATAAGATTAAAAAATCGATTTTCCAATATTCAAATAAAAATAAAAAAAATTTATAATGAAAATATTATTAGGATACATCGTGTTCTTCTAGTTTTAATATTCATATGGTATAACCGAATAACATAATAATAAATTAAAAAAGATGATGTTTAGAACATTTTTTGAAATTTGTTTAATAAATCATACGAAATTTTCAAGCAATATTCAACTTCAATAGGTAAAGCAAAACATGTATATTGTATTATAACTATTTAGTTGTATTGAATTTTCATAAGATATAATGGCATTATATAATATACAACATTTAAAACTAATTGATTACTATCTATTGATACTACTTACTTATTTACTTATATATTCTCAATCTGTCCTTTATCTCAGTATAACTTCCTCAGGAAAAATTACCGTATGTTCAGAATCTCTCAATGTACACTTGTGTTGCATTACTAAAGTTATTCACTCCAATCCCCACTATATGACCATATAAACAAGTTTCTTCCCCCTTTCATTTGTACTACATTTATACTCCATAAAGCTGAATTTAATCTTATAACGAATATATAATACTGTTTTAAAAAGTTTCAAAGTAACTATGAAAAGAAGTTCTTATTATAATAGTACCATAATTTTAACGCATGATCTAATCCAGCTGGACATTTGTGAAAAGAAGTTTCAAAATGTACATCATAAGCTTATTTTTGATTATTGTTATATAAATAATTTTAAACGTTAAAATAATATTGCATCTTTATCTTACTAATTAAGAAATTGATTTAAAATATTTTGAGATTTTTTCGGAAGATAAGTAAATTCGAATTTCTTATTTTTATAGTTTAAAAAATGATTTACGCATTTAATCAACTTAGATATAATGATTATATATCTGTATTTTCATTTAGTTATTTTTATAATAACTTGTGATATATAAATCTGTGAAAATTCGTCAATTTCAGAAATATATAAAAAATACTTCATTAATTTTGTTTTATTTAACCATTAATATTGTTATTCTAATAATATTTTTTAAATATAAATCTATATCTTATTATTAATAACGGAATTGTTTATTTTCTCTGAAAAATAAAAGCATGGCTTTTCTGTATTCGTATTTATAACTTTTGGGTTCGTAAGTAATTTTACGCTCGATTGAAGCTTAAAAAATAGAATCCATTTTATCCAAAAATAGAATGAAAAATTATAAAAATTCAATTAAGAATGAAAAAAAATGCATTTTAAAAATGTTCAGTTGTATATATACGTACTTACATAAATTCTTATGGAAGTTTTGGGTCGATTTTCATTTGTAAGAACGCATGTAAAAATTTTTAGTTTGTCTAGAAATCAATAAGCACTTTCATAAAATTTTATATTTTATATAATTTTTTTCTAATATATAGAAAATGTATTTATTTTATAAAATATCTTTTTCTTAATAATTTCTGTATGCCAATATGTTTCTTCCATAGATAAATAAATACTTGAAAATTATTGTTTTAATTATATAATTATATATTATATTTATTTGTATATAATATATTAATGTTTCAAACACATTTTTAGGATTTAAGAAATTGTACTCAAGACCTGAGAAGTGAAGATAAATATTTTGACATTGCCAAATATATTTTATTGTAATGAAATTGGTTTTATATATAATGAAATATATAAACCGTTTTTTGACTATTAATATAACTTACTGTGTAAATATTTTTATCTTTGCGACAATAAAAAAATGTTTTTAGGAGTAACCTTTAAATTCTTTTTATTGTTAAATATTCAGACTGTCCTTAAGGTGCCAATCTTCCGAAGTAAAATATGATAATAAGACAAAATACATAAAATAGAAATTATATTATTTATGAAAATAAAATATTGTTATTTTTCGATGACTGAAAAAGTACTTAGCACTCCTTGAATCAAAAATTCTTCTCTTTTAGCGGTTCACTAATAATATTGTAAATTCTAAATTTTTTATTATTTAAATTTATTAAACAAAAATATTTGATTTAGGTTTATTAAAATAAACTCGATTAAAAGCAATTCTAGTTCATTAATTAATTTTATATTCTATTAAACTTTCATATAAAATTTTAGAATGAATTTTAACAACCTATTTTTAGCAGAGTTAGTTATATTTCTTACATTCGCGCTCAAGTGATCATACTCCACCTATTTGTTAATTTGGCATATTTTATATGTATTATAAGTTTACCGTTACTGTATAAAATTGATGTCTGGTGCTTCTTGTGCATTCAATAAACTAAATTGTGTATTCTCGTACCTTGAGAACAGGTGATTCACATAAATTCGTCAAAACGTCGGCAAAAAGATAAAATACAATTTTTCGTTTCTATTAAAATGTGAGAGCTGAACCAGTCAAGCTCTACTAATTATTAAGTGCATAAATTAATGAAATTAAAGATTTTTATCCAAATTCAACTTGAATAAAATGTAAGTTTTTAAGTAATTATATTTTAAGAATTGGTATAAATATTTTGTAGCGATAGATCCAAAATAAAAACTTAGCTGAAGGAAAAATTATGGTTTTGTAAGAAAAAAACATAAAAATAAATAATATGGGTGCTTATTTGAGGGAAAGGTGCTTTGTTATGAATTCTGTAACCACCTCATCTCCAAGCTATAATTTTTAAACAAAATGTTTAAAAATTTAATAAACAGTTTAGTTCTTGAGGATGAACTGTAGCAGTTAGAAACTTCGGACACGTAACTCTATATGATCTATGCACTTGATGATTGCTAGAAGGTATAAGGACATATCAAGGTACATCAACAATCTTATATCATGGTGTCACTGCAGGAAAGTATACGTGAATTCTGTGCACACGACGTTTATTTATCTAGGCACCTGCTGTAATACAACACTTTATTCTCAAGGAAATTACCTTCAGAATAGTCACTGGTAAATCGGAATTGTGTATAACACCTGCTGCCAAAATCAAACCAAATCAAATCAAATCATCCCAAAGTAAACCAAGTGAATTTTTAGGTTCGAAGTTGATTTGATGACTTTTATCGACATAAAATTTATTGTTACTATCATCAATGTTAGGAATCGAGTGAATTCAATTAATTCAAGTATATAATTTTTATTAGATGAATGTTGAAGAGGAGGAAAATTGAGCATCGTGAGTAGACAATGTACCGAAAAGCGCCAAAGTAAATGATTCATTCATCATGGTTAAGTTACGAATGATGTTTATTACAAAATATCTGAGATTATATAGAACTACTTGCAAGATTGTTACATAGAAATTTCAGGCACAAATGACCAATATATCTATTAAAATTCTAATATCTTTCATATTCATATATAATTTCAGCATGACTAAAGTAGAATATAAGGTCTAAGGGTGGCTTTCAATCACCAAAACTATCGACAGATAGTAGTCTGTTGCTTCATTTGCAATATACAACCCAATGAGTTCAAGGGCCGCTTGCATCATCAAGATTCACAATACCTGATTGATTATAATGCAGACCACTAGTTGTCAGTGCATTACGAAAAATACGTCTCAAGAAGCAGAAATTTTGAAAATACGAGCGTATTTTATTAAATTAATATCAGATAATGGTCAATCTGGCAATTCTAAAGAGAAGCTTTTTCTGAATCATTTGCCTTTATACGGTTTTAAGTAGAGACCTCTCCTATTACTTTTATACAGTTTTAACTAAAGACCATAAGCTTTTTTGTAAGGTTTTAAATAAAGATCTTTTCCAAGAGCAACTGCTTCTATTGTTTTCATATGTCTTCCAATTCGATTTTCTTCCAATTTTGGCTTTGCTGCTTTTGTATCATTAACTGATTTGACTATTCCAGCAATACCCTCTGCCAATGCTCCTGTTGCACTCAAGCCGACAAATAAAGGTTCAAGAAATGGTAAAACATAGGCAAGTTTTTGAGGAACCGGTAATATCCTTAGAATTGTCACATTGCCTTTACTACCTGTCTCTTTAACAGCCTCGCGAGAGTCCTTTAATGCAGAGCGAACTAAGTTTTGAAAACTTGAACTTGAAATCACAGAATATGCAGCAGATTTAATTTTTTTTTTAATGCTGATTTATTGTATTCACCAGACAATTTTTGTTTCTTATTTTTTTTTCAATCGTATTTCTAACTTTACTTTAAGTTACATTGCATTATAGACTGCAAATTCAGCAATCTTTTTGGCCATTATTGCATCCTTTGATTTAAGAAGCAAGTGAGCATTGTGTGCGAGAATTTGATCCACAGCGTGCGTAGCTTTTATATCTTTAACAATATTGGAGCATGCTATGTCGTAATTTTTGCAAACAGAATCAAGGAAATGTATCCCAGAATTACCACGAACTATACGTTTTTTCAATTTTATCCCAGGACAAATAGTAACAGGTAACCTGGTAAATGCAGTTTACTAGATAATTTACTAAGTATCTTATTAAATACTCTACTACCGTTTCGCTTATTTACGACCATCCTGTATCGAAAGTTAAAATGATACTACTTGAATCTATATATAAGCCTGCTATTTCTACTCTAGTCTCATAGTTTCCTTTAAAACCGTGGCTCGATAATGTATGATATAGTGATTTTTCTCGTATAATATCGTTAATAGTTTGTTCATTTTACTTCCTGGAAGTGCAATATATGCAGAACACAGAGATAGATCTTTATGGGAATCATGTGTTCTTTCAGAATATTCTAAATCAAACTCTAGCATGTATTCAGTAGGACAGTTCTCTGTTATATTAAAAAATTTGTTTTCATCATCGATATTTGGTATCCATCATAAGGAAGATGATAGCCCAGCCGTAAAGATTATTTACACCATAATAGAGCAAATATGTATTTTCCTTTATCTCATCAAAGTCACTATTTACGTATTTATTATTTGCGTTTACGTATCGATTAGAATATTAACTAATACCACCTCTAATACCTCTTTCAATGGACATAAACATATCAATCTCAGTAAGAAATTCTAATTTTGTTTTCGTATATTTTAGAAAGGCCTCGTATGACAAACCGGGAATGCATGTATGCTGGATCAAGACCGTAAGCTTTGAGACAATTGTTTTGAAAGTTTTCGAATATATCGACAAAAATTAATATATCTACTTTAATTGTGTTTCTGTCGACTGTATTTAGATAAATTAATAAATATTTCTATTGGTCTTACAGTATAATTAAATAAATTAAATTTAATACATAATAATATCAATATATATTTATATCAATACTAATACATATCAATGTATAATTAATTAAAAATTATAATGACAGTCAGACTGTCCTTGTTTAAAATCATCCCCGTAGACTAATATGAAATAAAAATATATTAGCTGAAAACAAATCTTTATTAGTAAAGTGCAATCTGACTGTCCACACCACCTTTACCCAATTGAAGATAGGCTGAGGTTGTCCAACATTTCGAGCTCGATACGACTCATTATCAGGGACTAGACTAAACCTTATATTAATATTCTCATTTATATACACCCCTATCCCCACTAAACTACAAATTTAGTAATTTGAATATACAATATTTAATTGGACTGTAAAACCAATAGAAATATTTATTAATTTAACTAATACATCTGTTTTCAAATATAAACCTGAATAGTTACCTAAAGTTTTAATATCAAATTTTGGCCACAATAGATGAGCATGCTTGTAATCTTCATCAGCAATGGTTGAATTATATCAGTTACTATAAAATGCATCTTTTACTGGTAGCTGTCTCTCGGAGTCTATCAAATGATGAAACATATACATATAGATAGATTCCTTTTCTTTTAACTAATTTAACTTGATCGCTTATTCGAAAATCATTCTCAAAAGTATTTTCTCAAATACGACATCCTTCCAGGTATGAGGCTAATTTATTGAGAGCACAAGGCATAAAGTGAAATAAATTAATAAATCTGAAACTAATATCTATGCCTTTTATATATTTTGTAAATGAAGTGTATTTTTAAGTACTCTCTGGTAGCAGCAACGAAAATAGACTAGTATAGAAGAGTAAGTTCAATGAACGAGATGCGAAAAAAACCGATAGTACCACTAACGCCGCAAGATGGGGTGTCAAATGACTGTTTAGTCTTTCGGGCAATCGGGTAGTCCGGGCCTCCCGGCCTCTATTACAATTCATAATAGCTGTTTCTCTCTCGTGCAGCCTGCAGGCCTTATCTTCCCCGCCGCGTCACATCGCTGGCACGTACCGACGTGCAAAACTTTCTTGGTTAGGCGAGTTTACGTGTATGCACATCAATCGTGGATTAACTTTCAAATACAATTTATTTAATGTATTTCAGGCTTATAAAAGAATAAATATATTACTTTTAAATGAAGAATTAAAATAAAACTTAAATTTGATGTGTAAGATGATAAACATATTTATCATTTAAACACTTATACTTAAAATAGAAATTGGTTTACTGGCGGTAGTTAGCGATTTCTATGTTCCGGCGCTGGGTTTAATTCCATTTTTTAACGAATATATTTTTTTTAACAAATAAATATTGATTCGACAATAAATACAAATTACATAGATGCACGTAATTATTACATAAAATAAATACTTGACTAAAAATTCTTTCCTCAGTTAAACAAAAGGATGAATCGGATATTTTAACGAATTAAGGCCGAATTCCAAAAAATCAAATTTTTAAATCTTTATTAATTGATTAAAGTAAGTAAAAAGCTCTGAGAATTACAAAATAAAATTGAAAAAAAGATCTAAAAGTGATAAAGTCCTAATATTATCATTAGTTATGTTTTTCTATGTAATTTTTCGTAATAAAAGTATTATCATAATATAAATTTCGAATACAATCTTTATAATTTCAAAATTTAATATTCATTGTATGTTAAAGTTAAAAGTTATTCGGTATTAATTATTAAATATTAATGAAATTGTAAAAGAAATTTTAAGCTAATATAATGAATATATTGATAATATAAATTTATAATAGAGTGCATGCAGGACCTTGCCTGTATTTTATAGCTAAGTAAGAATGAAAAATTAATGTTATAATTATAATGAGTATTGAATATAAGTGCAAGAATGTATATTTTCGAACTCAAAAGCAATGTGAAATTTTCAAATATAAAAGAATTGTCTGCTCTCGGCTAAAAATAGTTTGCACATCAATTTTCTAATTTGTGGTAAAATAAATAATTTTAATAAATAATATTATTATTTCTATAAATAAAATTAAAAAAATTTAATATTAGCATTGTCTTTCATGGCAGAAGAATGCTGAAGATAGAAATAATTTTTATGACCTTTGTTAATAAAACAATTATAAATAAGACAATTAAAAAAAACTATTTTAAAAGATTAAATTAATAAATATTTTTATCGGTCTTACAGTCTTTATAATATAATATATTAGCTAAAATAATTACAGTTAAACTGTCCTTGTTTATATTCACTCCCGTAAAATCTGCAAAAAAACAAAATAAATTATATTAAAAATTAAAAATAAAAATAAAATTAATAATAAAATAAAAATAAAATAATAAATATAATAAATTTTACCATCTCAGCACGAAACTACTCATAAACATCGTTTCGAGATATCGAGATATCTTCTTAGAATGTTCGAATAGGAAATTCCTGTGAAAATTGTTCGGGGATATCTGGATATCATATTCTAACAAAAAAGTAGAAATCTTCTAATAGGAAGTGTCGGGAGACACGTGAGCATCGTATCCTACCGATCTTTTAAAAATGTCAAAGAATAATTTCCCTGCCTTTTTTATACTACATTGTATACACCTAACAGGCGTCATTTATTTTATTTGCCATTTCAAACTAGCCGTTAAATTCACTTATCTGTGTTACCTTTTATAGACCAATAATTCCTTCTTTAATGATAGATCTTAATTTAACATAATGGATAGATCTTAGTTTAACATAATATCATATTTTCGTTTAATACTTTCCTATATCATTTATAATAATTTTTCCCACAATTCACAGAAAGCTGATAAAAAAAAATGTTATAAACTTATATCGCTAGCAATAACAATATGTAACGTTCCTATCCCCCTCCGGATAGCTTACGCGGTATATTCCAGGGTAATTTGAGAGGGGAGGAAGGATTTTCGGGAACGGACGGCAGATCGGGTACATAATTACTATTTAACACAGTATATTATTAGAAAAAAGTAACAATTATAAAAAATGTAACAAGTTCCTTATACAGTTAACTAGCGATTCTGCAAGAGAATAAATAAATAATGGGAATAATTATTAAATAGATATAATTAAATACAACACGAAAATTAGAATAAACTGGATATTTATATAATCAGTTTTAATATTAAGTATATTAATAAATAAAAATACTTGTTTACGTTTCATAACTAAATATTTTATTCTGACGATCGTTTCGGCTGTTATGCCATTTTCAAAGATTAAAAAGATTGATAAACACCGTTTTTTTCTTTAAAATCTCTTTTTTCTTTATTATTGACTAGAATTGACTTTAAATTAAATTTATTTACATTAATAGTGTTGATATTTAAATGCTTTAAATAGTTACAAATTTTGTCGCTTATATGAGGAATGTAATTAATTAAATGATAAGAAGAAACTTTTGTTTGTTAGACAGCATAGAAATTTTCTTTGTAATATATTTAAACGTTTTTTATAGATTAAATTATCATTAATGGATACACTAAAACCATTATTTCTGGCTAATTGTTTTAAACATATTTACTTCTTTCTTATATGAAATTTAGCTTATCGGTACTGTGATTAATCTAATGGACAAATGAGTGAAAGGCAATGAGTTTAATATTATTTGACTGATTTAAATCATGAGATGTTAAGACACCTGTAAAATTGTGTTTTCTATATAAATATATATATATATATATATATATATATATATATATATATATATATATATATATATATGAAACTGTAAATACTTATTTACTCTAGTAAGGAATCAATCTAGGAAATTTAAGCACGAAGAATTTTCAATATCCATTGTAAAATTAATGTTGTTATGAAAGGAATTTAAATAATTTCAGAAATTGTTTAACTATCTGTCGAATCCTGTCCACAAGCAAAAGATATCATCTACATATCTAGCCTAAAATACAATATTTTTTATTAGAGGAGATTTAGATTCAAATAAAATAGTTTCAAAGTTTGCCATGAATATTTCATTGAGTAAGGGAGATAGTAGTGAGCCCACAGGTTTGTACATTGTTTTGTAAATAGAAATTGTTATTAAACTGAAAGTAACTTTGATTCAAACAAGTAATCAACAAATTTAAAATTTTTAGTTTTTTGTAATATTTAAATTATTATTCTTAATTAAAAAGTTGTTTATTATAGTAGTTAAATAATCGGTGCATACTAATGGAAATAAATTAATTACATCAAGAAAGTTTAGTTTTGTATTAGAAGGAAGATTTACATTTTTTAATTTAGTAATAAGATCAAAGGAATTTTTAATGGCAAACTTAGAGTGAAATCGTAATAATTTAGGTAGAATCAATTTAATTTTTACATAATAGATCAGCAGGTGAATAATATATGAAACAACAAGGCGTATAGGTAAATTGCCTTTATGATTTTTTGGCAGGTAATATAATGTAGGTGACTTCGGATTCATTACTGTTCAAAAATATATATCATTTTCATTAAATAAAAAGCATGATTTTAAAATTTTTTTAATTTCAACTTGAAAAGCATTAGTTGGATCTTTATTAATAAGTTTAAAATTTTCATTGTCAAGAAGAGATGAAGTTTTTTATTAATGTAATCTATTTTATTTCATATGGTTATGGTGTTCCCTTTGTCTGCTTTACAAAGTATTAAATTTTCTTGTTCTAATTTAAACTTATAGATTTTATAATTTTAATTTCATTATGTTTTGTTGTTAGAATATGTTTATAATTCTGAATTTCTGTAGACAAAATTAAATCATTTTTATTAAATATAGAATTCTCAATACCATTTTTATTAATTACAGATTTTAACAACAAATCAGTCTTGATACCAAGCGTAGTTAAATCATTATTATTATTTAATTTTGGAGAATATTTCAAGCCTTTATTTAAAATGTTGATTTTGTGATTGAAAAAATGAATATTTATATAATTTTTTTTCGCGATCATAAAAATAGGTCGAAGATTAGAATTAATATGTTTTTTGTTATTAATATTATAGCCGATATTATTATTATTATCGTAAGTATTGTTTACGTGCTACTTACTGTAGTATAAAGGTAAGTTTTTTTAATTGAGGAGTGTAGTGAAAGTGAGATATTGCTCGAACATCCGTTCTTATTACAGTATCTATGAGATTGAGTAGATATCCCCTTCTGTAGAGGGGGAGTAATTGTAGCGGTCGCCAACAACTCAGAGGTAAAGGAGTGGCTAGCCGAAAGACTGGCCACTTTAGATATGGGGATGCGGAGCTCCTTCAGGTCAGACTAAAGGCAGTGACGTGGATATCGGGTCCCCAGGTGAGCCCGTCAACCGTCTTGGAACGGCTGGAGAGACACAGCCCCAGCTTGAAGACCAAGATACAGTCATGGAGGGTCATCCAAACTCATGTCGGAGAAGAAGAGATGGCCGGCGTGGGGGATAAACATCTCCTTGTGGTGACCATTACGAAATCGCACACCGGATTGCTCGTGGCTCTTGACCACAGTCCCTGATATCTCATGAATACGATCACTTTTAAAGTCAGCTGCCGTGAGAAACAAGCGCCTGCGGGCAATGCTGAGGACGAGATCATGATGAAGACATAAATGTCTTCATCGGGCATCTCCTCCAAATTAACTTGCACCACTGCAAAAACGTCTCTGCCATTATGCAGAGGAGTTTGGCAGGGGTGCACACATGTATATCACTAATCCAAGAACCTTGCATAGTGAAGGGCACAATAAAGGGACTAGGGTCTGGGGTAACGTGTATCAGAGACCCAGAGGCGCTAAGGCCTAGAGCAAGTATCTTGACAAAGGGTGTAAGTGTTGTACCGCTGCTCGGCCTCTGTACTGGAGACCTAGCGGTGGTCTCTGTGGAGGCAGAGGGAATTGGAAAACCGAGGGTGGTGGAACATTGTACAATTAGAAACCTTTCATTAGTCCTAGGATGTGATGCGAATTCACACCACAGGGTGTGGGATAGCACTGACACGAATGAGAGGCACGTAAAACTTCTAGAGTATCTAGCTGGAACAGAGATAGAAACATTCAATCTAGGCGACATTTCCACCTTTGGAAATAGGCTAAGGGAGCAGGTTATTGATATAATTCTCTGCTCCACGTGGCCAGTCAACTTAATTAGCGAATGGAGGGTGGAAGATGTGGAAACACTTCCTGATCACTCCCTGCTAACACTGCTAACACTCTCTTTGCGGATACCGAATGAGGAAGAACCAAGCTGGGTATGGGATCCTAAGCGTACAAATTGGCATGGATATAAAAAGTCCGTCGAGGAGAAACTGAAGAACATATCTGATGACATAAGGTAGAAGTGAACGCTTGAAAGCGCCGCGAATTCATTTAGTGACGCCATCAGACACGCCTTTGAGAAAAACTGTCGCCCTAAACAAGCGAAGCCCAAGGTCGAGGTTCGCTAGTGGAATAGGAAAATAGGTTATCTAACAGAGAAGTGTCTGAACGTCTACTTTGAACGCAGACAGATCGTCGAGGGACGAATATAGATATGCAGTAAAGACGACCAGGGAGAGAGAGAGATAGAGAGAAACTGGAGGAATTACTGTCAAAGCATCTGCGAGGGAAAAGAGGCGGCCAGGTAGAGCAGGATTCTTTCAAAGAATCCTTATGCCATCCTTGGTACGTTGAAACGTCCCGACGACAGTTAGACAATATCGGATGAAGAAACGTTGAGATATTTCATCCAACCATCTTTCCTAAATTCTGTGATGCAGAACCAAAGGAGAGCACAATAGTACATGTTTCTAACGTTTCCTTTACGATTTTTGCAACATGTGGCCGAGCGTTTTCATGCTGAAAAATAACTTATCGTACCTTTTGACATATTACGGACGTTTAATTTTCAATGCTCAACTCAATTGCATCAGCTGTTATTGGTAACGTTCCCTGGTGATGGTTTGATTGTGTTGGAGTAATTCGTAATAGATTACTCCAAGCTGACCCCACCAAATCCACAGCATTAGCTTCTTACCTTCGAATGCACCGCTAAGCATTCCTTTTCTATAACTGTGTAGTTATTTTCAGGCACTTTAGCGTTCTGCTAGCGTAAGCTGTGAGGTGTTCCTCTTCGATGATTACTTGCCTAAGCACAACTAGAGCGTAGCTGCTGGCGTCAGTCTGTAGCGTGTATAGACAATTCGGCGCGGGTCTCGCCAGAACTGGTGCTTGAGTCAATAAAACCTTTAGTTTTAATTTATCTCGAAAGCGTTTTGTTGTTCATTCTCTCATTGTTCATTCTCTTGTTGTTCTCCTCTCAAATTGTAAGGTTACAAAGTTAGTCGTGCTTCCTGTCTATTGATATTATTTTATAATATAATTATTATATCTTTATATTATTTTATAATATATTATGGATAGTTGTACCAGATAACAGCTATTGTTCATTATCCAAGTTGTTCAGAATTGTTCAAATGGCTTGTCGTTGAATAATTACGTTAATTTATACATGTATGCTAATAATCCATTTATTTATAGTAGTTTATCTCTTCATATTAGTTTATTGCTTTCTATTAATTATTCATGTATTTTAATTTATTTATTTAATTTTTATTTAATTTTATTGGTTTGTTTATTTATGTAAATGATTTAGTTTATAATTTGTTTAAATTATTTTATTCTTCTATGTTTGCCTCCTACCTTGAATTTCTGGTTTAATTTTAATTACCTCTAGAATATAGGGATTATTGAATCCATTTCAATTGTTGGTAATCATTTAGATGGTTTCTAATTACTTTAGTATTATTGATTTTGGTTTATAATTATTTTATTTATGGTGATAAATTACTTGTGTGTAGGTTATTCAGAATTATCTGTTTCATACATTTTATTTGACTACAATGACCCTTTATCAACTTTTCGGATTGATTAAACTATTAAAATTCTTTATAATATTATTAACTTGAATTCATCCGTCTATATTAATAATGAAATAGCAGTATGTTAATCATTGGTCGTTATAAAAGTTGTCTAATAGTTTCTATTTGATTTGTCTATTGTTATCTTTTTTATTGTTCATTTTATTTATTATTGTTATATTTTATTAGCAGCTTTGTTCTTGTTATTGATTTAGTTGATTTTGTACTATTCATTGAATAATATTATTGCATTACTAGTATTAATAACAACTCCGGTTGGTATAATTATTTATTTATTTTATCTTATTATTAATTAGTTTATTTATTATTGTTTCAATTATGATAATTAGTCCTTTTATTTCCCTAGTATCGATAGTTGTTGATGACGATTTCATTATTCTTAGTCATCTGAGATGACACTTATTCTTTATACAAGGTTCCTCCACTGTCTTGTTATTTTATTATTATCATATTATTATGAATTTAATTTATTATTTTAAAGAATTTTACACATGTTGCTTCATATACACGGAAGTCCATCGAATCTCAAAGAAATAATTCTAGTATTCAAGCCAGAGTGCTTTCATATCTATATACAGAGTAAAAATTTATTGTTATTATTTAATTACTTAATTAATGTTTAAAAACTTATATGTCCATTTGTTTAATTTTTTCTATATTCTTCTCATATCTGCCAGTACATTTCTGTCTGGCAATTCCTTTTAATATATGCTGCTTGCTTTTGGAAGCGCTGTATATACACACTCCACGTAGGCTTCTGAGCTCTAAAACTTGTTGCTTATTATTTTTATCAAAATTTGTATTTATTAATCAATCCTTCTGAATTTCATTTCGACCATTCGGTAGATCTTGTCTGACTATTTCCACTTTAATGAAGTGGAAAATTCAAATTCCTTCTATGCTTGTTTCTTCTGACAATTTTTCAGTACGTGGGTATCAATGCTATTTCGATAGGTATATCGTACAAGGGAGAATATAAAGGTTGTCTATCTTGAAACAAAAGGGGCGATAAATTTTTACATTAACTCAATCGGTATCAGTAAAATGAGTTATTTTACTGGCGTGGCCGTAATGATAACGATACAAGTATATAGTATAAATTATAATATTAGGAGTGTGAATAAGTCTTTCCCGTTTTTTGTAAGAGATGGCGCCACCAATACTGTGCGAGTATTCAATGGTTACATATGTCATAATCAAAGCTTATTCATATGTCAACAATTCCATACTAACATATTAGTTAAAATTTTTTTGCATCATAAATTTTTGATATCGTGAAAATGTCGAAATTTGAGCCGAGTCGACGTCATTTGCGGGAAGTTTCACTTTATTGGTTCAATTTGAAGAAATCTGCTGCCGAGACGCATCGATTGCTTCAGGAAGCTTATGGAGAAGGTTGTGTAGATGATTCAAGTGTTCGCGGATGGTTTCGACGCTTCAAAAGCGGTGATTTCGACGTGGAAGACAAGGAGCGTTCCGGGCGGCCGCAAATCTTTGAAGATCGAGAATTGGCGACTTTGCTTGATGAAGATTCTTGTCAAACGCAAGAAGAACTTGCTGAAGCATTGGGAGTTGACCGAACAACCATTTCCAAGCGTTTGAAAGCCATGGGAATGATCCAAAAGCAAGGAAATTGGGTGCCGTACGAACTGAAGCTGAGAGACGTCGATCGGCGTTTTTTCACTTGCGAACAGCTGCTTCAGCGACATAAAAGAAAAGGTTTTCTGCATCGTATCGTGACTGGCGATAAAAAGTGGATACGTTACATTAATCCGAAGCGAAGAAAATCATGGGGACTACCCGGCCATGCATCATCATCGACGGCCCAGCCAAATATTCATGGCGCCACGCTCATGCTCTGTATATGGTGGGACCAGCTAGGTGTGGTTTACTATGAGCTTCTGAAACCGAATGAAAGGATCACAGGCGAGGTCTATCGACGACAATTGATGCGTTTGAGCCGCGCACTGCGAGAAAAACGGCCACAATATTCCGACAGGCACGACAAAGTTATTTTGCAACATGACAATGCTCGCCCACATGTTGCACCGCCGGTGAAAACATACTTAGAAACGCTCAAATGGGAAGTCCTACCCCACCCGCCGTATAGTCCAGACGTTGCTCCGTCTGATTACCATCTCTTCAGATCGATGACGCATGGCCTGGCTGACCAGCACTTCCATTCCTACGAGGAAGCCAAAAAATGGGTGGATGACTAGATAGAGGCCAAACCGGTCGAATTTTTTCGCAACGGGATTCGTATGTTGCCAGAAAGATGGGAAAAAGTTGTAGCTAGCGATGGCCAATACTTTCAATAATTCATTTGTAACCATTTTTTCCGAATAAAGGCTCAAAATTTGAAAAAAAAAAACGGGAAAGAGTTATTCACATACCTGATAGTATATATATAGAATCAGTAAAATTGCACACATGTATAGCTTGGCATAATATCCGACACTCATATATATACTGAAAAAAAAAACAGAAATAAATGCGTATAATTTTTAACATTTAATTGCTTATTAACATCTTGTCTGAAAAATTCATATAGTTAATAAATATGCATAAGTCTAGCCATATACGTTACTATTATGTCAGCACTATGTTTTATTGCTTTTAATATTGCACGCATCATTCCAAGCTATACTTTGTTGCTTTATATGTCATTAAATCATTTAATATTAACATTTTCTAATATATATGAGATCTTACTTATATATCATGTTATATTATGTATTCTTATTATATTAAACCTAATTAACTGGTAAATATTATGCTGGTTCATAGAAACCGAATGCTCGCACTGAGTCTGTTGTGTACTTATTGTATATCAATCTTATATATAATTAATATTTTAATCTCTCATATGTCCATACACCAGACTGAGTATTTACTTAGCATTTGTTGAACACTGAAGTCACATTGATCTTACCTGGCTAAATGTAAACATTGATTTAATTCGTAACAACAGGTATGCGTATGTATTTTCCTATAGGTTATTTTCACAAGATCAATGTATTATTGGTACAGATTACTTTTAAAAAAAGAGGGAAACGAAAGGGAGATTTGCCACATCATTAGTTTAATGATAATTGCAATGCGACATTTTGCTTCACGTGAGGGGCTTTTGAGGTTATAAACTTCTTGCTGTAGAAATTTCTCTCTTGCTTTCTCTTTCTCTCTCTTTAGCTGTCACTTTCATTCACAGACATATACAGCGCGTACAGTCAAGTTCCACGTATTGAGCGCCATTTTGTCTGCGCACATGGCTACGTACTTACTTGATTGGTAGCGTCTCTCTGCTTGTGCAGCGCCTGACTTGCAAAATGGCGGGCGAGGGTCTGCGTCGCCATATTCACCGTGCTTGGCTCGCTATACTGCATTTTTACTGCAAACCGGAGAGAGAAAGCTGACTGCTATAAAAAGAAATGAATGGGGGATATAAGAAACGAAGGAGTATATAAATTTACAAATAACTTATACTTTATTAATCACCACATCTTGATGTCACAGAATTATCACGCGTGCACAAAATATTATAAGTAGCTCAATCGGAGGCTAGACTCCTAAAATCCCAAGCAGGTTCAGCGCGAAGTAACGCGGTACATGGTATAACATGTACGAAAGCGAATGCGAGAATGTAGTCTATCGGCATAGCAAAACAAAGGGGAATCGCGATGGGGATTATCATAGACGGAATGTCGGTATGCTAATTTACACATAGATATTCTAACGGTACCGAAGGTGGCTTTCTAGCTATCAGTGATGATGGCTGGCAACAATACCTCGCTCATGAGCGACATTGGTAGCGTCTCTCTGCTTGTGCAGCGCCTGGCTTGCAAAATGGCGGGCGAGGGTCTGCGTCGCCATATTCACCGTGCTTGGCTCGCTATCTTGGCTGCAGTCCGGTAAATCAGTATTGATCCTCAACACTGAACACGCGCCCTTGCAGTTGATGCACTGCTTTGTTCTCAAGACTGATACTGACTTCGAATATAATATGGTGGGATGCCAGTAGCGAGCTTGTGGCTGAGCAGCGAAAGGGCATCGACTCTGCTTGGCTGGTCGGGAGCTTTTCTCTCAAGTGCTCTACACTATCTGCGTGCGTTAAGGTCGCATCGCGTCGATCGCTAGTTCGCGTCAATCAATATCTCAATTGATATTTCGATTTCTAATTATAACGTCAAGAAATCACGGTTACAATATATATGATAATAAGTTTGGCGAGCACATTCGTTACAAAATCGAATGCCCGGCTGGCCCGAGGATATGTCAGTGACAGAGATGAGAGCCTAGGAAAGACAGACGAGAGTGTCGCGGCGGCTGCAGATGAACAAGTTCGAATTTTCATAGAAAATAACGTATAAGTAAGAGAATTAAAAGTAAGATAGTATTTATGAAATAGAGAGACACCTACAAGTGGCGATACAGAGACTCACGAGTGTGCGTGAATCGCAGACCGATGATCGCCGTGCTGGCGGCGCACATGAGGGTGAAGAAAAGAGCGAGAGAGAGGGAGGTAGAGAAGGAAATAAACTTGAAACTTAAAGTTCTAGTTCCCTGGCTGCGGTAGGGCTGGTGATTGCGCCAATGTGAGGTGCGAATGTCGCGTTTTGGTGAGTGACTAGGCTCTCTCAAAGCCGCGAACGGATATATGTATTTCTAAGAATAATTGTAAATCCAAGTTTATATGATTGTGCAACTACATTAGCTAATTCTTCTAAGTAAATATTTACAAAAACTGGAGCTGATACTGTTCTATATGTAACGTTAAGCAAACGTCAAAGCAACTTCAAGTATGATCCGTTTTTTAGCTGCTTTTATATACAATGTATTATCATCTAGGTCACAATTATCATCGTTGTGACCGAGAGCTCCGAAGATCACCTCAAGTATCTGGAAACAGTACTGCGGACCTTGGTGGATGCCAGACTGCAAATCAATCGCAAAAAGTGCGAATTCGGATCTACCAGGTTCTCGTATTTAGGCTATGTTCTAGATCGCTAGGAGCTGTGAACGAACCTTTATTAGGTAATGCTCGTCTTGGAGTACCCAGCACCCAAGAATAAGCGGCTGCTCCGACATTTCCTGGGTATGGTAGGCTGATACGCTCTATTCATACAAAATGATTCGCAGATAAAAGTACCTGAGGATCAGGAGGAGGCATTTCAAAAATAAAAGAAAGCCTTGACACGAACGGCTGTGCTAGCGCGACCTGAACTTGGCCGAGAGTTCACTGTCTACAGCAATGCGAGTGCCTATGTGATTGGAGCCCTGCTCACGCAAGAGTCTGAGGATGGATATTACTCCATTGTGTACATAAGCAGAGTATTAACGTCAGCGGGGAGAAACTGTACGATGTCCGAGAAGGAGTGCTTAGCACTCATATGGGCTATCGAGAAACTACGTCCGTACTTTGAGGGTTACTACTTCAACGCTATAATCGATCACATTGCTTAGCGATGTTTTCAGAACATAAGAGAGCCAACTGGATGTCTAGCGCGATGGGCACTAGAGATGCAACAATGGAGCTTGCAAATATTTCATCGTAAAAGAGCCATGCATCATTGGCGATCATGAGATTTCACTGCACTATAAGATTCTCAAATTCCTCCCCTTTGCGGCCGGTGTGATCAGATCCCCACAAGGTGTACCTGGCATTGGAATCAACACCGATGAGCACCATCCTCCCTCGAAGTGCGTGCAATACCTTACTTAAGTGAGTAAAGTGTACCCCTATTTTGTGGCTCAGCTGGAAGTATCCACTGACAACATACATCGATAAACGCATGTAACGCATCGTTAACGCAACCTAACCTCCGCAACAGCTAAGTGTGTATTTGTTAAGTGCGTTTATTTTAGCACTGTAACTTTGGGATTAAAAACTGCTATAGCCGTCCAGAGGATATGCCCTTCCAGATATACCATTCTCGTGAGCAGCCCGAATCCCTCTATTCGGCCGCTGCGCTGGTATGACTCCTGGAGTGATCTCCGAAGTGACTCTGCGCGTTCTTCTAGCATTTAGTTGCGTAAAGTACAGAACCGGTCCACTTTGATTTCTTCATGCATTACTGGCCATAGTCCGTAGAGTTAATTAATCTTTCCATGGCAGCTTTGTACGCAAGACACTTGTTGTCCATTGAGCAATGGTTGCTTGGTCTTTTGGGCTTCTTGCAATTCACACATTTCGGCCCTGAATCTTTTTTCGTACATTCTTTGCTACCACATCCCTCTGAACTACAGTGGGGGCAGCATTGCTCTAATTTACAGTGTTTTTGCTACGTACCCATACCCTTGGCACTTGTAGCATCTTGTGACGCGAAGGTAGTTCTGTACTCTGCAGGAGAGCCACTCAACATAGACCCTTTTGTTTTTCGAAGGCGCCCTTTATATCCAGGAAGATTGCTACAATATATTTTCTGCTCGATTCACTCACAGACTTACACAACTGAACAATGGTGTCCTCAGTGGAATGCCCTCTCCTAAAGCCATACTGTCTTGGAGATAACCTCGTTTCAATGATCCTATTTAACTTGTTCAGTATCAGAGTCTGAAGGGTTTTTCTGAGCAGTGGTAAGAGGGAAATGGGCCTATAGGGCACAGGGTCCTCAGGTTCTTTGTCCTCACCCTTTCGGATTGTGACGACTTGACCAACCGTCCTCTCATTAGGGAAGACCGAAAATCTCAAGCACGAGTTATTGATCAGATCCTGCCTGATGGTCGGCAGTGCTGTTCAAATGATGGCCAAGTCGAAGCTATCTGGGCCTGGAGCCTTACCCAGCTTCATCTTGGCCATGACCTGATGTAACTCGAGATTAAATTCAACTTCGGCTCCCCTCGAGGGGAGAGCGTTAGCCAAGGACCTCATCTCTTTTAGCTCTTACGTTTCATCCTGCACATTGTCTGGTGTGAATAGGGTGTTTAGCACTGCTGTAGCAGTGCTCACCCAGTCCGTCGTATAGGTGTTATTATCCCGACGGACGTTGCAAGCAACTTCTTTAATGGACAGCTTACCGACTTGGAGTCGGTAAGCTACACCCCAGGGGTTCTGATTACCCTTTACTGTGACAAAGTCTTGCCATTTGAACTCTTTAGTATGCCTGAGTCTCTGGACATACTCCTTTCTGGCCGCTTTGTATTCTTTCTTAAGGTTGTCCCCTCTGACGGGATCACGCTCTTTCTGGAATACTCAACGGGCTCGATTTGTAGCCCTTTTTAGCCTATCTAAGTCAGGGTTCCACCAGGGAACCCTCCTAAGAGCTACCCTACTCCTTGGTATGGCAGCATTGCACGCTTTCCTCAAAGTGGCTGTCCATGAGCGAACTCTCTCTATTGTCTCCATTTTGGAGCCGGGCATTTCTTTAGGGACCTGGTTCCAGTCAGCCACGAGTACAGCGCAGAATGTTTCCCAGTTCGTTTTCTGTGTAAAGTATCGCTTTAGCTTATTTCCCTGATTTGCAGTACCTGAACTTGCAGATGTGCGTGCTCCATTAAGGTGGAACGTGATCGTTCTATGATCACTCGAGGTCCAGTCCTCCCAAACGGCCCATTCTGTGATGAGTGTCTCGAGATTCGTGGTGACAAGAGTTACGTCCACATTTCCCTCTCCAACTTCGTTGGAGACGGTAGCGATACTACCTGGCACATTGGCAATCCGGAGATTCCACTGCACTATAAAATTTTTCAATTCTTCCCCTTTGCGGTCGGTGCGATCAGACCCCCACAGGAGGGATCTGGCATTGGAATCAGCACCTATTAGCACCATCCTTCCGCGAAGTGCGTGCAGCACCTTACTTAGGTGTGTAAGGTATACCCCTATTTCGTGGCTCAGCTGGAAGTATCCACTCACCACATACATCGTTTAAGAACGCAACCTAACCTCCGCTACAGCAAAGTGTGTGTTGGTTAGGTGCGTTAGTTTTACCACTGTCACCTCGGGGTTGAGGACTTATATAGCCGCCCAAGGGATTTTCCCATCAACATATACCATCCGCGTGCGCAGCCCAAATCCCTCTATTCGGCCACTGCGCTGGTATGGCTCCTGGAGAAGCAGGATGTTTACTCCTCTTTCCACACATTTAGACTTTATTTCTTGAGTGACCCTGCGTGCTCTTCTAGCATTTAACTGCGCAAAGCGCAGGACAGGTCCACTTCGATTATCTCGTGCATTACTGGCCATAATCCGTGGAGTTGACTAATCTCTCCATGGCAGCCTTATATGCTGGACATTTAGTGTCCATCGAACTATGATTGGATGCTTTCTGCGCCTTCTTACAATTTATACATTTCGGCGTTGCATCTTTTTTATTACATTCTTTGTTGCCATGTCCCGCTGAACTGCAGTGGGAGCAGCATTAGTCCGATCTACAGTGTTTGGCTACGTGCCCGTAGCCTTGACACTTGTAGCACCTGGTCACCCTAAGGTAGTCTTGTACACGACAAGACAGCCACCCTATGTACAGTCTTTTACGTTCTAATAATTTGGCCCGGATAGCCGGGGTGACTTCAACCACCCGGTTTGTGACTGTGCGCTCTTCTTGCCCGTTTTGAAGCGGGGTTTAAGAATTCAAAGAATTCTGTCGAGAAGGCCAGACCCTCGTTTTGCTCATATATAGCCGAGGACACCTCATCTGGCGATATGTCCTTGGGGACATCGTAGATGATGAGCCTCGGCTTTCCCCTTGTTGGGGCTTCAATTTCGAACAGGTTGGCCAGGCTTCTGGATGCCTTAAGCTTTTCCAACCCCGCCTCTGTTGCCGTTTCCACTAGTCCTTTACTGGTCTCCCTCATATTCTTAATCTGGACCTTGGCTACCCTAGGGTTGAAAGTCTTTTGCAAGACTTCCTTTACCTTTTCTGTGGAAGAGATTTTTTCCACATCCCTGGGTTTCAATAAGACCACCTTTGTTGGTCACCTTATAGTGGCTTTGGCAACCTGGGCTTTCGGGGTGACCAGTCTGCTTTCAGCTTTTTGCTTCTGTACTGAGTTGTTGCAACTGTTGTTTGAGATCACAGTTGCATATGTCTGTGGTTCCTTAGCCTCCTTTTGTTTGAGAGTCAGCTCATATAAAGCCTGCATTTTGGCCTCTGCATGAGCACATCTGATGGCCATCTCCGATATAACTACCATTAACTCTTTGAGGTCAGTGAGCCCCTCTTTCCTCAGAGCCGGGTCCTCAGATATTTTGAGGACCGTTTTTATAGTTGCATAGAGGTCCGCAGCATGCGCTGGGACCTCTAGGCAATCCCTGGTAGTTTTATAGGGTGCCGCTGCGCAATCATCACAGTCAGCAGCTTTGGCAGATCCCTCAACGTTGCTGGGCGCAACCTGTTGCTTTTCCTTATGCTTAGCTTGCTCTGAAGGGGGGCTCTTATTTGCTCCTTGATTATTCCCTTCTTTTAGAGACTTTGCTGAGCTGGCTGACTAGGTGGTTTCCTTAGGGTCACCCGTTTTGCCCAACTTGACGGGCGGGTTTCACCCGCTCGTGTTTTGCTCGTTGTTGCTTTGGCTTGCTCCCTCTCTGCATTTCTGGCCTTTTCGAAAGGCCTCTTAATCTCCCTAGCTTCCTTCTTCTTTTCCTCCTCTCCTGTTTTCTTATTGATGTTTAACATATTAGTCATACGTCCACCTACTGAGGTCACTTTGCAGCATCCCGTTCGGTGGACAAAGATCTATTATAAACGGGCAGTCTAAATTCCTCTGGCAGTTGTAGCGGCTCCCTTCTTCTACCCTGGAGCCATGCATCCCCTATCGCAACTGCCATACAATTTAGGATTAGGGGGTTTTTATAGAGTAGTTCCTTCTCTCGGCCGGGCGATAAAGTCAAGCCCCCGGCCCATTAAAGCAGAACGTTCCAACGATATGACTGTCGGTGGTCGCTGAACCACTTGTAACGGGTTTGAGGTGATTAGGAAGTAAGCGCCAATTTCCCACTCCCAGCATCGGTAACCCCCGGGTGCACCAAGCCCGTTAGGTCAAAAGCGCGTTGGATCCTATCCTGAGAGACCATTGCTGTATTTTAGCCGCATCCCCCATACAGACTCCATTCATTAAAGATGAGGGATACGTTACCCCAGCACACGAACGTGGACGTAAACAGTTGGTATTTTAGCGCCAGATTATTTAGCCACAGATTTAAATTGCCTGGCTATTAAATGGAGCATTTAGAAGTTTTGACATTATTTAGAAGGCTATCATTTCATAGTCTTGACAGATCACAAAGCACTAAAGTGCTTAAACCAAATAGAAAATCCGTCTGGTCGTTTCGCTCGTTGGGACCTTTAACTCAGCAAGTATGTTTTCGAGATAAAATACTAGCTAGGGACCAATAAGTTGCTGGCAGATACTTTCTATATACAATCGCTTGAAGTAACTGCAAGTGATATAAAGATTGGTACGAAAGATGTTTTAATAATGTACAAAAGGAACCTCAAAATATTCCAGATTTTTGTATAACAAATGGAAAATTTTATAAACATATCCTGCACACATTGAATTTTAACGACACTGCAGAAAATCAGCAGTGGAAAGTATGTGTCTCGAAGAAAGACCAGAAACGTATATTGAAAGATGTTCGTGAGGATCCGCTGGCAGGACATTTGGAAGTTGCCAAAACATTATCACGAATAGCCAAAATTTATTATTGGCCAGGAATGGTACGAAAAACTGCTGTATATGCAAAAAATTGTATTAACTGTCAAAATTTCAAGGTACATCAATAAACTCCTGCAGGTACCCTGAACGCAACTGTCATTGATCAGCCATTGGAGACACTGGCTGTCGATTTAGTAGCTCTACTCTCAAGATTTGCAAAACTTAATGACTGATTACTGATAATGCAGGATAAATTTACGAAATGGGTCAAACTAAAGGCACTTTGAAAGGCTACCGGAAAAGCTTTTGCCCATGTAGTCAATGACAGAATAAATTTAAGGTTTGGTTGTCTAAAACTATAATATAGGATAATGGACGACAATTCATATCAAATGAATTTACTGATATGTTATCAAAATTGGTATACAACATTGTAAAACACCACCGAATACCCCTCCCTCTCCAGTGTGACCAAGTAGGAAGAGAAAACCGAGTAATCAAGACTATGATATTACAGTATATTACAACGAGTCCAAGAAATTGGGACGATCATTTAACTAAAATTGCGTTTTCTTATAACTTGGCACAGAGCGAAGCAACAATATATACGCCGGCGTATGTAAACTTTGGTACAGAACTACGTCTTCAGGGTTCTCTAATACAAAAGGAAGGATTAATTGCAAATATATCGATTAAAAACCGCATACAAAAATTACATGATGCATTAGAGTTTAGATGCCTTAGACAACAGGCGAGGAATTTCCAAAAACAGAAACACTATTACAATTTACGTCGACGAATTTGAAAACCAACGATTGGTGTAAAAATATTTAAGCGAACACACGAATTGTCCAATAAAACGGGTGCGTTTAATGCGAAATTAGCACCAAAAATTGAAGGACCATTCACATTGTACAAACAAGTATCACCGATTATCTTTGACGTACTAGATAATTTCAAAAATATAATACGACATATTCATATTAAAGATATGAAACCAACCCGAGATTATCTTATTAAAAATGATTTACCGCCGTGAAAATTAATATAAAAGAAGGAAATATTAACGATCCAATCCAGTAATCATACAGCACCTCAACGACCAGGAGCTCTGCCAGCAAAGATTAGAACTTAGTATGAAAATTCAGTGCTATGAACGAACGTTCTTTTTGACACGAACGTGTCAAGTGAAATTGGATGGATATTACAAGCACGGGTTGCTGAAGTGACGCATGGAGCACACGAACTCCAGCTAAATCGAGCTCCCTTATATTCGGGAACAATACCGAGGATACCAACTAGCCACACGCAAAAAATTAGAATTTAAATTCAATAATAAGGAGTACGAAGAAAGTTTCGTGGTAATAGACGAGCAACCAGTAGATATCATTTTTGTATGGGAACCATCAAAAAAATCGGCTCTCGTATATCACTACAAACACTACCAGCCCAGCAGCAGCACGAGAAAGGCGCGCAGAAGGAAGGAAGAAAAGAAGACATACTATTCGATGACTCCTGTACAAAATGGATGATGAGGGCATCCATAGACTTATCCAGTTTGAAGGAATGAGAATACCCTCTGAGACATGTGTTTCAATAATACGAGGGTGGTCCCAGAAGTATCTGGTCTGACCTAGAGATGGCGGTAGTTGCTCAAAAAATACCACTGTATTAAAAAGTATACAATCTATAAAGCGTATGTCCCAAGTTTGAAGACGCCATGATGTTTAGTATTTGTTTGACAGCCATCAATAGTAAACGTTTTCAGTGAATTTGTAAACATGAAAAAAATTGTTCATCGTTATGTGATATAATACTTTTATTTGAAATCTCAGCCAAACCGATATAAAAGCTGAACTAAACTCTACTCAGGGTGAGACTGCTCCTTCGTTTGCAGCAGAAAAATATTGGGTAGCCTACGAGCTGCCAAGACAAGCATCGCAGTGATCGACCAAACGAGGTGACGACTCCAGAAATATTGAAGTAAATCCACAAAGCGGTAATGTATAATCGTCAACTGAAACTGTGCGAGGTAGCAAACATAGTAGGCATTTCAAAAACTGCGCCGCATTTGGTCACAATGGAACAAAAACAGCGTCGTGAAAATGTTTCAATTGAGTATTGGCAATGTTTAGTAAAAATAAAGCCAAATTTTTACGCCATTTCATAACAACGGATCAGACATGGATCCACCACTTCACACCCGAAACAAAAGAACAATCCAAACAATGGACCCAAAAAGGAGAACCGGCTCCAACGAAAGCAAAGACCGTTCCATCTGCAGGCAAGGTTATGGCGTCGGTTTTTTGAGATGTGTATGTAAAAGTCAAGTCAGTGTTTATAACGACAAGTCCTATTCTTGGGGATGGGTCCAATTAATTTTGTATAAGATTTAACGTGCAAATTAAACTAGTATTATTGCCTTTTTCATTTGTTCTTGACATTTATTATAATGCATTAACTAGATCTTTATATTTACGAGGGTGGTCCCAAATGTACCTGTATTGACCTAGAGGTGGCGGTAGTTGCTCAAATATACCACTGTATTAGAAAGTACACAATCTATAGAGCATATGTCTCAAGTTTGAAGACGACATGATGTTTACTATTTATTTGACAGTCATCAATAGTGAATGTTTTCAGTGAAATGGTAAAAAATGGAAAAAAATTGGTCATCGTTATGTGATTATTTTCTGTTCTCAAACTTGAAAAAATGGCTCACTGGTCAAAGATTTTCCAACAATGAAGAGGTGATTTCGGCAGTTAATGGCTATTATGAAAAGCTTGACAATTCTTATTATAAAAAGGGTATTGAACTTATTGAACATTGCTCGAAAAAGTGTATAGAGCTGAAAGGAGATTATGTTGGAAAATAAATATAGTTTTTTCCAAAATTTTTGAGTTTTATTTGTTGGGCCAGGTACTTCTGGGACCACCCTCGTAATTAAATAATTAAATGTAACAGAAATTAATCGAAATTACCGATAGTACATGTTAAGTTCGTCGACCTACTGTACAGAAAAAGAAAAATATTAGTATTAATATAAAATATTAATATTATAAAAATAAGAAGCAAAGTCATAGGAACTTGATAGGTACTAGTCTAATTAGAATAGTAATTAAAATCAATATTCTCGTAACCGTTTAAACGAGTAGAATCTATCCGAAATATTTCGTAAACAAGTAGACTGGGTGCGTCCCGATGCTTTGGCCGCGCAGGCCGAATTTAACAACATAATACGTCGACTAACGCGACTAAAACTAGTGACGAATACCGGGAAACTATGTATAAAAACTGTAGAAACCCTGGCAGAGTTACGTGTCATTTTGAAAAAAGAAGCCCCAATGCTCGTCTTAACATTCCGTCCGTCCCTGAAGGACCTGCAGCCAAACCTGTCTCGCCTGACGCTGACAACGAACTGACCTTCTAACCTCAGCTGTCCACCCCTGTTATAGTGTTAGCCACGAAAAGGGCAGTAGGCCTGCCAGTCAGGTCTACCCCCAAATTCCAACCGGAGGACGACAAGCACCCCACGGATACGCGGCTGTCGATGCCTTATCGTTATGATGAGGAAGCTACGCTGTATTTCAGACTTGACTCAACTCGTCACAGGCAGACCATCGGCGACAGACGGTTTAAAATGCGGATGGATGCGGCAACCGGTCAAATCAAATGTATTTGTTCATATGGAACAAAATAATGTAAGGCTAAATAATTATATAAATTGTAAAAAAAATCCCGTCCAATTAGTACATGAGAAAAGATACGAGAATGAGATGTTAAAATTAAATATATTTGTCATAATTGAATTAAATACCGATGCGTAAAATTATATACGTGATAAAATGTTCACTCCGTAAACAAGGGGGAAATGCGACGATCAAGCTGTATGGCCTATACAGTCAAATACACGCAAAACTTTAATTACAAATAATTAAAGTTTAAAATGTAAATAATCGGACAATGATCCCTGCATTTCGAGCACCTCATTTATATTAAATAATATGGAAGTCTCGTTTTTGATACTTTTATATTATTTAATATACAGCACGCATATAAAGAAACACGTGCAAATAGATATTATCATGAATACACGAATAATTATACGTGTGCGAACCTCCCAAAAGACAAATTTATATAAATAAGCATTATTTACATAAAGATTATTATCCTTATAATATGTTATAATAATTATCATTGCTAATATTATTATAATTAAATATTATTGAGAAACTGAAATAAATAAATAATAACTTAATTATTTAACATTGCTGTCATTATAATAATCAAAGGGGGGAGGGACGACTGTCCAGCAGGGGAGAGAGCGAAAAAAATAAATGCAATAAAAGGGATTAGCTAGTGTCGAAGAAATTCTTTAAGTGTTTATATATTCTCTTTCACGTGCACACACGTGTGTACACGTACTCTTTTAAAAGTTAAGTTCACTACGTGGCGATGATTGTGCTGCAGGATTAGGCAACGAAAAAGAATACATACTTAAAGAATTTCTTCGTCGATACCGCTCTTATTGCACCCCGATACCAAATTTTTAAGAAAATAGATATAAAATAGGTATATATATATATATATATATATATATATATATATATATATATCAGGTATGTGAATAAGTCTTTCCCGTTTTTTTTCAAATTTTAAGCCTTTATTGTGAAAAAAAGGTTACAAATGAATTATTGAAAGTATTGGCCATCGCTAGCTACAATTTTTTCTCCTCTTTCTGGCAACATACGAATCCCGTTGCGAAAAAATTCGACCGGTTTGGCCTCTATCCAGTCATCCACCCATTTTTTGGCTTCCTCGTAGGAATGGAAGTGCTGGTCAGCCAGGCCATGCGTCATCGATCTGAAGAGATGGTAATCAGACGGAGCAACGTCTGGACTATACGGCGGGTGGGGTAGGACTTCCCATTTGAGCGTTTCTAAGTTTGTTTTCACCGGCGGTGCAACATGTGGGCGAGCATTGTCATGTTGCAAAATAACTTTGTCGTGCCTGTCGGAGTATTGTGGCCGTTTTTCTCGCAGTGCGCGGCTCAAACGCATCAATTGTCGTCGATAGACCTCGCCTGTGATCCTTTCATTCGGTTTCAGAAGCTCATAGTAAACCACACCTAGCTGGTCCCGCCATATACAGAGCATGAGCTTGGCGCCATGAATATTTGGCTTGGCCGTCGATGATGATGCATGGCCGGGTAGTCCCCATGATTTTCTTCGCTTCGGATTATCGTAACGATAACATAAAGATTAACATAACTTTCTTTTATGTCGCTGAAGCAGCTGTTCGCAAGTGAAAAAACGCCGTTCGACGTCTCTTAGCTTCAGTTCATACGGCACCCAATTTCCTTGCTTTTGGATCATTCCCATGGCTTTCAAACGCTTGGAAATGGTTGTTCGGTCAACTGCCAATGCTTCAGCAAGTTCTTCTTGCGTTTGACAAGAATCTTCATCAAGCAAAGTCGCCAATTCTCGATCTTCAAAGATTTGCGGCCGCCCGGAACGCTCCTTGTCTTCCACGTCGAAATCACCGCTTTTGAAGCGTCGAAACCATCCGCGAACACTTGAATCATCGATACAACCTTCTCCATAAGCCTCCTGAAGCAATCGATGCGTCTCGGCAGCAGATTTCTTCAAATTGAACCAATAAAGTGAAACTTCCCGCAAATGACGTCGACTCGGCTCAAATTTCGACATTTTCACTATATCAAAAATTTATGATGCGAAAAAATTTTAACTAATGTGTTAGTATGGAATTGTTGACATATGAATAAGCTTTGATTATGACATATGTAACCATTGAATACTCGCACAGTATTGGTGGCACCATCTCTTACAAAAAGCGGGAAAGACTCACATTCACACTCCTAATATATATATATATATATACCTATTTAATAATATCTTTAATGGGCAGGAAAGTAGTTACTAGATAGTAAAAATAGAAAAAATTATCGTGGCTAGAAACAAGATAAATCTTAGAATGCAAAATGCGAACGTTGTCAATAAAATTCAGAAAAAGCTAGAAACTAGTATTAAGAAGTAGTTCAAAACTACGTAGAAACGAGGTTTTTTTAACCTTCTTTCTGGTTACTAAATGAACTACTTATTTAACAATTAATATTTATATAATATTATAACGTTATGTTGTTTATTTAATAAAAGAAAAATCATAACAGACGGAAACTGACAATTTTAAAGAATTACAAAGGAATAATAAAGTCTGTTTTTCATTCAATTTTTTCATCTTTAAAGTTATATCTCTGGTAGAAGTCTGACAATTTGCAATAGGTTGAAAAGTACTTACTAGGTATTAAAAATAGAATCAATTTATCATAACTGAAAACTAGGCAATTGATTTATATAACTCGTATCATTTTTAAATAGAGTAATTAGCATACACTTGTTGTAAAAGGTCTCTATTAATTTAAAGGAGGAAAATCTATATATAATCGTATTGATATTTACGTTAACTGCATACTTTCTTACTTAAATATATTGCTTTCAATTTATTTCTTTTAATTTTTTCCTAATATTATAACTCAAAAATTTACCCTGGTAGAAATCTTACACTTTTCAATAGGTTGGAAAGTTGTTACTAGATATTCAAAATACAATCAACTATCATGGCTTAAATCTAGTCAAAACTTCAAATCAAAAATGTGAACATTGTCTATAAAATTAAAAAATAAGTAGAAACTAGGATTGAAGCTGGAACCTCATTGCTGGCTAGTAAATGAACATTTTTATTCGGATGTAAGTTTCAATTACTATAATCGAAAAAATTAATATTTATATAAGATTATAATAATATTATATAACAATATAATATTATATTGTTTATAGAATAATTGAGCATCATACGATACGTAAATATTTTGAAAGAATTATAAAATACGTAAATAGTTTTAAAAAATGATAAAATTATAATTTATCCTGGTTTCGCATTAACTCTTATGAAATACCCGCCGGAAATGAGATTTATTTTATTAATAACTCTTTTTATTAAAAACTTATTTTATTAAAAATGAAAGATCCAATTCATAAATAAAATGCGTATTGATTATTTTTTAAAAAGTATAATGATATCTTGAAAGTTAAATATCAATGGTAATGTTGAGGAGATATGTATAAAAAAAACGTTCATATCGTGTGTTGAATTCGTTCATAACAAAAGCAAGAATAAGTTTCCCTTGTAATTATATACATAAATAATTAGTAATAAAAATATAGGTTAATATAATTCTAGAAAAGAAACTAATAAATACAAGATTAATAAAATTAAATGTTCTAAATTTATGAATAAAATGAACGCAAATCAAGTATGAAATTTCTTAAAAAATCATCACTGTACTTAAAATATGTTTATTAAAATATAAAACAAAGGCAAATATATATAATTATTTAACAAAAATTGTAAGTATATAATTTGTCTCAGTATATTTGTAGCTAAATAAAATGATTTTTATTTTATAGTGGATAAGTGATGTTTGTAAATATATTTTAGATTTATTAACTTTTAAAGAAAGTGGTTCCTTTTCAATTATATTAATATAAAATCCAATTATAGAGATAAAATTCATTGACTTTTTATGTATCTTGTTCCACACGTTATTAATTCTTCTCGATGTGGTCTAAGTAGCAGGTGGCAAAAACAACAACTTTTTTAATTGTTAAAAAATTATTTATACTTTTTACTTTTTCATCGAAAAGATATGATGTATCGAAATTCAAACTGTCTTTTCAAATTCCGAAAGAATGTTTCAAATTATCCCGAAAAGTATGTAGAATGTGGTCGGATTTTGGAATCTCGAGCACAAGCGGGATAGAATTTCAATACCTAAAAGTTTAAGAGTTCATAAAAATATTTTACAAGAACTTGTATTTGAAAATATAGCGCGACGACAGTATTAAATAATTCAGCCAGTGTCACATAATTTCTTGCACGAACCGAAGGAATGGCAATACTCCCATATTAATAACAAAATTATGTTTTCAAAACCTTGTCGACAGAAATAAATATAAGAGAAATTTATACACAGGATTAAAACAGATATATATGTGTGTGTTATCAACATTTACAAATGTATATCAATTTTTAACATATATTTCTATATATTGTTTTTTATAAAATAATTTATTGTCAGTAGATAAATATCTTTAGATATATATAACAATTTAATTTATTTAAGAATTGTTGTTAAATCATTTACGAAATAATCAGCAATTAGCATAGTAAGAATTTAAATTACATCTTCTCATGTACATTATAAAAAGTTTATATAAAATACATTCCGAAAGTTCTAAATATATTAACACAAAAAATATTCTATAAAAATTAAAACTCAATTTACTTATATAGTCAGATGTCCTAGTGATTGTGATAAATGGAAACATAATAATATAGGTTCATAGCATATTAAGAAAATAAGAACTTATAAATCTTACATTTTTTTCTAAAAACCTTATATAAAATATTTTTGTGAATTCAGAAATATATTAAGATAAAAATTGCAAGATAATAATATATGTAATTATATTGTAAATTTTTTCATAGTAAAACAAACAAATGTTCATATACCAAAATAATATTAATACAAAATATTTTTCTAAAATCTTTCGAAATAAAATAATAAAAAATAAATTATACAACACAATAATGTCTTAAAACAATGGATCTTTCAAACAAATGTATATATAAAGCATGTATATATAAAGCATGTATATATATATCATATCATATCATATCATGTCATATCATATCATATCATATCATATCATATCATATCATATCATATCATATCATATCATACTAATTAGAAAGACAAAACGTGTTTTTGTTTGTACGCGATAACCGAAAAAACTACTAAACCGATTGTTCTGAAATTTGACGTTTAGATTCTATATTATTTTGGGAAGGACATAGGCTATGTTTTTTCCTGAAAATCATTTTACTTTTAACAATAAATTAAGTTAACTGTTTTAGTGGTCAGTTTCATCAGCGGCCACTAGGGGGCGTCTTGAATCACGAACATCAACTCAATGTAGTCGGCTTAAAGTAGTAATACCAGGTGAGCTCAAGTGAATATTCATATCCAACTTTGGGATTCGTATCCTAAAGAAGATGTGACGTTAGTGGGTATTACCTTTTTTGTTCATCAGATTAATCTGACATTACTCTCACACCTTATGGATATCTTTTGATTTTTGTAAATTTTATTTTCTCTTTCGTGGGAAAATCTCTCTCTCTCTCTCTCTCTCTCTCTCTCTCTCTCTCTCTCTCTCTCTCTCTCTCTCTCTCTCTCTCTCTATTTCTCTGTTTTTCTTTTTCCTTCTCTTATAAAATGGTTCTGTATGCCAAATCATACTGATTATAGTTTGTGACGATAAATTATATTTTTATTTTTATACATTCTATTAACTTCAGAATTTTGACAAGTCACTATGTATTTATTAGTTCTAAAAAAAGAAATGATGGCAAAATAGGGTTCTTTACCAACAACCTCGAAACACTATATATATATATATATATATATATATATATATATATATATATAAATAAAATATATTGTCACTTCTGCATAAAAAGGTAATATTCATCGCCTATTTAAAAAATATGCTTTGCGCATACCAACATTTTGCTTGAATTTCAGTTAACATCACTACGAATATATTCACCGTATTTAATTGGAAAAACGGAAATATAAAAAGTATATATATATTGTATGTATATTATATTGTATGTGTTATATATATACATATTTTAAATACGGTTTCTACTGAGAAATATTGTATTGGCATGTACGGGTGGTTGATTACGATATCCCGTTGCCTCAAGACGATTTATATATGCAGTTGTGCGTTTGGATGATAGAATGCGATGCCCAGGTATCTCTGGGCGATTTCTACAGGGAATATTATATTTACTTGATAGAAAACGACGTCCAGATATGAGGAAATAAAATTCTATGGGAAGATTCATGTTGAGACGGTACTCTTTCCGAACGACTTCTACGGGGAGTATCATCTTTAGTCGTTAGGAAGCCATGCTAGCTTTCTCGGGACGACTTCTACGGGGAATTTCGTGTTCGGACGATAGAAGATGATGTCCAGGTATGACGGGACGAGTTCTACGGCAAGTATCGTGTTTAGTTAATAGTTTCGTGTTCGGATGATAGAATGCGATTTCCAGATGATTTGAAACGGCTTCTACGGGGAGTGTCATGTATAGTTAGTGGAAAACGATGTCCAGGTATCTCATTACGACTTTTATGAAGAGATTAGTATTCTGCGATTTCCAGGTGTTTTTGAACGACTTCTACGGGGAATTCCGTGTATAGTTGGTGGGAAACAAAATCAAGGTATGCCAGTACGACTTCTATGAAGAGATTCGTATTCTATCATTCGAACACGCACACTCTCAGTAAGAGTCGTCCCGGGATAACTTGACATTGTATTCTACCTCCCCAACACAAAACTCTCTATAGCAGTCGTCCCGAGACATTTCCTATAGTCCGAATATGATGCTCTGTAAACGTCGTCACTTGCACACCTTTTTCTACCGCTCGAACTCGAAAATACAATTTTCTCCATTAAAGCCGTATTTCATATGCACATATATATATATATATATATATATATATATATATATATATATATATATTGTATAAAATGGTCGGCAAAATATTAACTTTTTGAAGTGGACGCTACATTGAAGCAGCTTTTTATACAGAAGCGACGATAGGTAAATTACGATCAATTATTTATAGAAATATAGATTTGTATATATAAGAGTACTTTTTACTTAGATATTATTGAATTGTTTATTAAATCGGTTAAATTATTATCTCGGGCGAAGCCGAGACGGGGGATGCTAGTATATATATATATTTAAAAATCTTGTTAACAAACATTACTAAAGTCATCTTTGTTTCGTAATTTAAATAGACTTAACGGTACAAATTAGAAATATTCAAACAATTATGAAATAACTAAAATAAAATAATACTAAAATAAATGCACATATTCGAGCGCTTGGTTCCGTACACACACACACACACACACACGCGCGCGCTCACTCATATATATATATATATATATATATATATATATATATATATATATATATATATATATATTGTGACGGAAGTCACAGCGAACGACGGCCTCTGTCCCGGGTACCTCGGAAGAAAGTGTACGAATTAGTCATTCATCGACATTTTTGCTTTTTCGAGGTGCTGTCAAGTGAAGACGCAGCGATAAGATAGAAGCTACAAATGCCAGCCCGAACCGATGCGCGCGCACGCAATACCACGAGAGCGAGACGCGTATGCCGCCGCGCCAAAGAGCGAAAGAGAGGAGAGGGCCCGGTGAAGAGAGGGGGGAGGGGGAGACGCGACTAGCAGATACGATTATTGCACGTTTGACCGCCGAAAGATATATATATTTTCCGAGGTTTTCCCCGTATCTTACTGAGTTCGCGATTATTATCTAGCCATGTAGAGCAATTTTCTGGTGTTTATACGCTTCTCCGATAACCCCGCGAGTTCGAGTGACAATTGCAAGAGACGAGAGACGAGTTAGTGAAGCGTGGGTACAGAGTTTGCGAGGCAGGAGAGCCGTGAAAGATCGCGACGCCGGCTATCTAGTTGGCGGACAGCCAAGCCCGCACCGCGAGGAAGAGGGAACGACGAATAGAGCTCGCGCGAGCCCGAGGGTCCAAGCCAAGGACGAGGGAGGTGACCGCGAAGCTCACCTGAGCCGATCACGACCAGCCCGAGGAGAGGACGATTCAGCCAGCGCCTTTCATTGACAGCCAATGACAGCACGGTGAGTTCTCGACGGCCATATAGATTGTCAGTCCGGGCCACGGATCGCGTAGCGACGGCGGCGCCTACACGAATACGAGAACGTAGCTTACGTAGCTCACACATTACTTCCGGGTTAAAAGAGTATTGTTTAAAGTTTTTACAATCTTTTGATTTTGTGAATGTGGATATTTTGGAACATGGTATTAATAATATGTATAAAAGGGAGAGTCTTGAAAGTATTCACATTTCCAGGAATCGAAATAATGTGAATTTAATGTTAGAGTCTGGTAAATTGGACAGTGTTTATCATTCCTTATTAAATTGATTGGTTTTGAACAATTTGTGTAGAGGGGGAATTTAGATTTAATTTACTAAATGTGGTGGTGGGTATATATAGATTTGAATATAAGGTTTAGTTTAATCCCTGATGAGGAGCCATAGCGAGCTCGAAACGTTGGACAAGTCTTCAATTAGGTAAGGGTATTAGTAAGACTGCACTTTACTAACAATTTTTTTACTTTTTACTTCTAATTTTTCAGCTAATATTTTATTTTCAGATTAGTCTATGGGGGTGAATGTAAACAAAGACAGTCTGACTGTCATTATAATTTTAATTTAATTTTTATTTTATTTTTATTTTTATTTTATTTTTCCTTTCCTTTGATAAAACTTTCCTTATCAAAGCTTCTTATTTCAGGATCATCTTTCCTTGCCATTGCTGCGTGAGTAGTTGCGAGTAAAATGTAGCATCTCAAAGTTCGATAATAAGTTGCCAGGACGTACATATGACAGTATTGAAATGCATTTTTGTCATTTATAATAACTTTTGTGATAATAAATATTAATATTCAAGGCAATACATATTACTAATATAGTAAAGATAATTAAAATTATTCTTTAATATATATATATATATATATATATATATATATATATATATATATGTTATACACTAGCTCATTAATTTCTAAAAAATTCTAAAAAAGAATATTTAGAAATTAGAATATCTATTCGAAGCTTATGAAATTTGAATATAAACCAGTAATCTTATCGCAGTGAAAAAAATAATTTTTCTTATTTATCACTTAGCATCGAGAAATACAATTTCTATAAAAAAATGTGTAATAAATAAAGTATGTGTAATAGTAAAAGTAGAAAAATTTTACAAACATTAGTAAATTCTACAATATTTATTTCATATATTCTGTTGAAATCAAAAGATACGAATCCTTCATGTTTCGTGATTAAATTGTTTGTACCACAAGTTTTTTGTGTGGCATTTCTAATGAACGACTGAGTATATATCTGTATTATTATTTTAAAAATTTTATTTTTATAATAATAATTAATAAAATTATTCCAAAATTCAGTTGTTTATATATTCATTCAAAAAATAGAATTGTAATACTCGAAACGAATTGATAGAGAAAGTTAAAAGACAGCATAACATTGAAACTTATAGGATGAACAATTATTGTTACCAATGATTCAGAAGGAAGTTTAGCTATATCATCAACAATATATAGTACATTAGTGGCTAAGGCTTTAGGCTATGAATCAGAGCGTAACCTTCGGATTGACTCTTTGAGAGCAGATTAGGTAAAAAATAGTTTTCAACCTATTCTTCAAAGAAATCAAAATCATGAAATTGTACAATTATATCTATATATACTATTCAAAATTAATAGAGGTTCAATAAATGAATTTTCCAATCATATCGTAATGTAAATTAATTGGGGTTTTTTTATCATTTTAATCAAAATTAATTTAAAACGAATGGAATGAGTTTTAAAAATGCTGATTAGAAGTCCACATTTTTGTATAAAGAAATATATCAAAGGAGAATAAATTTATGCACTTAAATTAAATCTTATTAAATTGAATAAATAATTTTTTATCGGGATTATTTTTCTTTTATAAAATTTTAATTTAATACTACTGTCATATCATCTTGATAGAATATTACACCATTTAATTTAATTTAATATTACTATTAATTTAATAATAATTATTAATGGAATGCATTATGTTTTCAATAATTGTAATAAATAAAATATCCCCTAAAATATCAAAACTTGATATTTATATTATTTCCTTATTTTTAATACTTCTAAAGATATTTTGCTGATTATAATTGTTATTTCTTTGATAATTTTTGTGCAAACATCGTTTCACACCTATAAATCGAAAGCCATTTACAATGCCAAATAAATGCAATTCATATATTTATACATTTATAGATGAGGGGCTACTCCGATTGAGAGTCAAGTTCTCCAAAAGTTCTCTTTCGGCTCTCGCCGAGCTCTCTTGCTTCTCTTCTGTAATACAACGCCAAGTAAAAAGTACATCAAAGTTCATCTATAAGATTGTGTGGGCTATAAGAATGAGAGTCGAAGAGAACTGGAGAGAGTTAAAGAAAACCAGAGAACGTCCAATCTCATTATATATTTTTAGGTAATTTTTAGATATTTGAGATATAATATCTAATTGTTCTTTCTTGAGATAAATATTTTTTAATAAATTCTATTGCGCGCAGGTGAGGACCGCGGGAAGTTGGATTAAAATTTACTTTTTCATAAAAATTAAATTTTTTTTATTTAAATTCTATATTTTCTAGGAAAATAATCTTCAAATTAAAAAATAAAAAGATTAACTTTCGATTTATAATTTAATTTTTTATAAGAATTTCAGATTTGACACACCAAAGAGTTATGTGCTTTTTGGCCCTCATAGAGCTTTCCCCGTCTCTCTTCTACATTCAAAGTGGTTCTCTTCTTCCCTCTAGAAATAAGTAGTACGTTGTTGATAGATGATAACAACCGAACAACAATCACTTTTTTGATTTTCTATTTCATTACCCATTTTCTAGTCATTTTTTATGCTATAATGGACAGTTCAATTACAATCTATGCTTCACTATAAAAAAGTCACATGTTTGGTTTAAAAACAGATTTTTGGAGTTTCTTCATAAAATGCTAACAAAAAAGCTGTTTGAATAAGTTTTTCATCACAGACTAAGCAATAAACAATAGTCATTGATACTTTCTACCACTTGCACAAAAATAATTGGTTCAAACAAGGCAATGTGGTGCATTCCCACCAGGAACAATATTTATCTATTCATTTATATTATAATTTTGATTGTTATCATCTATAAACAACGTACCACTTATTTGTAAAGGGAAGAAGAGACGGGGAAAGCTTTGTGAGAGCCAAAAAGAACCGGCGAGGGCTCAGTGAGAGCCAAAAAACACATAACTTTTTGGTGTGTCAAATATGTAATTCTTATGAAAAATTAAATTACAAATCGAAAGTTACTCTTTTCATTTTTTAATTTGAAGATTATTTTTCAAGTTATATATACGCGCGCATGTATTATCAGTTAAAAAGTTACTCTATGAATATTAATATTTATTATCAGAAAATTTACTAAAAATGATGAAAATGCCATATGCCCGTACTGGTAACGTATGCTTGATCTTTCAGCTATATTTTACTCGCAACTACTGGTGAAATTGATCCTGCAATAAGAAACCACGATACGAACGCACTTTCGTCCAATACATCGACTGCTAATAGATGTAGTATGCATATATGATCATCTGAAAATGTAGAATAATATAGCTTTTTTTCTAAAACTTATACTAAAACATATAAAGTAAATGAGTATACATACATATATTTATTCATAATAGTTTTTAATCCTGTATATACATAAAATTGATAAAATAATAGTAAAAATTTAAAGCACAGAGCCCCCTTTACTTGATGGAATTCGTACGATATTGAGCGTGGTTTGCTGCTCCATCTCTTTCAAAACGCAACAACTATATTTCTGTCTGTTTTGCCGACAACTATAGTTATGTATTGTATTTATGGTTACATTGTGAAAGCAATTTACTTTTTCTGTTTTCTCAAAATATGTGGCATGTAGAGCGATAAAATAAATTTTATTTGGTTCATTATTTTATTCTACAAGTGGGAAATCTCGAATTAGATGCTCAACAAGTACATAGAATTCACAGTGAGACAAAACTTTTTGAACTGTTTTTTCCTAATTTAGAAAAATAGATTAATTCATATCTCTGTTTTCCCACTTGTAGAATAATCTGAAGAATTTTTTAAAATGTTTTTTTTCTCTAAATAATGCGAAATGACGACAGAAACTGGAAAAGTAAATTTGTTTCCGTTTTAGTAGTTCATCATAGCGCTGTGAACGCCGTAAGGAGCACTCTTAATTCGAATTTTGGCAGCTCTTTGCTGCAAGAGATTTTTTCAGCTTTTGATGTTTGCCAATTTTCATTAAAGTTGCTGTAAGTTTGGAAATATTGAGCTGCTTGTTAGCTACTGCTATAATATGTACACCTATTTATTATACCTGCGATAAAAAATTTCTTTTATTTCGCTGTTAATATAAGTTGTTCCTGTCTTATTGCACCTCACTGCCAGTTTATTGTATTGCCTAGTATTGCCGTCTCCCATGTGCGGACCGAAGACAGTTGCCCTTTGATCACGCGAGCTTGAAAAGCAACATTTGTAAAATCGCACAAAATTGTCAGTACCTCGCCTTGGTCACCAATAGCTCTCGTTTTCAGTAAAAATTTTTTACTACAGTCTCGCTCATAAACGTTGGCAATCTCCCACTATTATCTCTGATATGGTTATGACGTCGAAAATATGGCTCAATTATCCCAGCGGAACCATTATGGATCACCAAACCCAAAAAAACATGCCAAGATCGATCAAATTTCAAGGTATTGCTTAGTGTTTTCTTTGATTATCATGGTATACTGCATCGGAAGTTCTTACCGCAAGATCGTACTGTTAATAATGAGTATTCCTTTGAAGTTATGCACCGTTTGCGTAAGCAATACGAAAAAAACGTCCGAAATTTTGGAAAAACCTGTCATAGCTATTCCACCACGATAATGTTCCAACTCAAGTCATTACTTGTTTGTAATTTTTTTGTCCACCGTTTTCGCCTTGGTGTCTTGTAACTTTTTCCTGTTTGCAAAACTGAAAAGACCGATGAAAGGTCTAGTTTTACTATGATTAAGTAGATACAGACCGCAACATATAATCTAATTCATAATAGGAATTTTAAATTATAAAATTAAATTATCCTTAATGTCTAGAAATCTATTAAACTTTCTATACCAGAAATATAAACTTTCGGAAGGTATATTCAAAAACGGTAAATAGAGTGAGGACCATATCCCTGCTACGGTCAACATCAAAGTATTGTGCTAAATACGAATTTGGTAAAACGAAACTTGTTTGAGCATTTGTTTAATACAGAAAATGCTAATAATATATTTGATTTGAATAAATATGTACTATGTAGTCTTTTCATCTTTGCATTTTGAATAAGTGTATTACTAACAAATACACGTCATATGTAACTTGAATTATTATAATCAATCAAAGAATTACTGTGTCCTCTCAGCGATGCATCAATTATAAGATTTATTCAGTAACTCAGCAGAATTAACAAATTCATTAACCAACTTCTTATATATGTCGTTTAAATAGGTGAATATTAAAGAGATTTATAAAATTTAAAAAATACTATACTCAGCAGCACAAATACAATTTTCAAGACTTGACATAGTTTAGAATAGCCAAAGTTAGTTAAAAGAAGATTAGAGAAAACAAATCAACTGTGTACGAGGAGTTTTGAAAGGCACCAAACATTAAACAAAAATCAAGCGCTTGTAATTATATTTTATATTAAAGCCTTTCAAAAAAAAGGAATCCAATAAATAATAACACTTATTCATATTAAGATCAGCGCAATAACTTATTACCAAAATTAGAACAGAGCTTGATACAAATACTACTTGAATGGGAAACCACAAGGACGCTGAGACTTTCTTTATGGCTTTAATATTATTTTGCGCTGTACAATACCCACGAGAGGTATGAGACTGATAAATTCAGTACCGGAATCCATAAACAATTATAATGGTATAAAATTTGAGAAGCTTAAATACGACTACTGTAGAGTAGGTTTTCATATTTGGCATTTATCTCTCTGAATTTGGCCTATTTTTTCCCGCTCTATAGACAAAACTCGTGAAGGAGAAATGCGAAGTGGATAAAGAGATAGAACTTACTTTCTAAGCAGAGTGTAAACCATTTTTTTTTAAATATTATTTTATGTTATCTGCTATTTCTATTTAAAATACGTTTTTGTGATTTCTTTTCAGTCTTCATCATAATAATTATATCTGCGCTGATTTAAAATATAATATTTATCATCAGTGCAAAATACATAGAAAAAATAATAGTTGTTTTTTATTTAAGTAAGACCTTCTAAAACATACATAAAAAAAATTTAATTGATTCTATAATATGACGGCTTGCATTGATTTTTACAAATTTTGTTCGAGCTTTTGTGCACGTGTTCCTAATTCCTCAAAACTTCCATTGTTTTTATATTCTTAGATTTGTTCTTCAAAAGTATATTTTATTTATATACTTATATTAGTATATTTAAGAAGCAGTATATTTTAATTTTTTTTTCATAATCTTTTACAGAAAAAAATCCAGTTAAAAACTTAGATTGGGTGCTGTATTAGAAACTCAAATTGGGGCCTGGCTATGTATAGTACACCAATATGATTTTATAACCCAATATTTATATACATTGGTACAATAAACTTTGCAGCTAATCAAGAAGCAACAAAAACTAACATTTGATTTAATGGATAGTTTGCTATTACTAATACTAACTGTACAGTAATTTTTCTATAGTTTTTTAACATATACTATGACCTACGACTTTGATAGAAATTATTTTATAAATAAACATACGGAAATGGAACTTGATTGTTACACTGTACAGGCTAGTACAAGGCAATACATTGACCAGCTCGAATTTTTAATTTCACCAATAGAGGCTCGTAGCAATGATTTGAGTTCATAATACTAAAAGCGTGTTGTAAAAAACAAAACACTAATATATTTTACACATTATCTCATTACAAATATAAAGAGATAATGCATAGTGTTTAATTACATTCATTTACCACAACACATTTTCTAGAAAACTCATCTCATAAATTTACTTATTTAATTTTCTTATGAATTAACTGTTACTTACAAATAACATGAATGTAACAAATATCTATTAACAAATCACTAATTTACAATGGATACATTTTTACCAAAAAATTTAATCGAATAAATTATTTTTAATCAAATACGTATTTTATTTAACATTACATTGCTGTAATTTTTTTCTTTAATTTAAAATACGTTTAGTGAACTCAATTATAAATTACTTATGTTGGCTATTGCAAATTAAATTAATAAATATTTTTATCGGTCTTACAGTCTCTATATAATAATATACTATATTAATATGACAGTTATATTATGTATTTAATAGAATTTGGTCCCTGAAGATGAATAGGAGCTGTTCGAAACATCGGACATTAAAGGTAAATTTAAATTTAAGGTAGTGGGGTCAGTCAGGTTGTCCGTTACTAACATAAAAAGAATATAGCTTATTTTATTTTAAATTTTTAATGTATTTTTTTGTAGTAATTCCATTTCAAAATCTATAGGAGTAATTATAAACAAAAACAGTCTGACTGTCATTATATTAGTATAGTATATCATTGTATAAACACTGTAAGACTGATAAAAATATTTATTAAGCTAACTTCAATGATGTTTTCAATATACATGTTTAAAACACACAATTTTTTAAAACGAGTTCATCTTTGCTTCACATTATTATTCATGCCATGCATTAATCAATAAATAAATGAATAATAGTTTGTTAAAAAAAATTTCGTTAATATTGCATAACAATTACCCAATAGGTTTTAATAATAAGATTATAGAAAAATAAGAAAAAATATTTATGATAAAAACTATCTTCATTCCATCAATAAAATTTACATTTTTTATATCTATGAAATTATAACCATATCTTGTATCATTTTATATATCATTTTTACTTGTATCCTTATTCTACATAGATAATTTTTTTGCATTGGCTACCTTCGTTCGAAGATTTGAAATATTTCTACATAAATATTTGAACTTTAGCAACTAACTAAAATATTGAGCGAAATCAATAACATATATCAACAGGGATGATTACAAGTTTCACCTGCCAGTTGCCTTACTTTAAATCATTGCAGCTTGTCAATAGTTGTCAATACTTGTGAATAGTTCCTTTTCTTTCTATATTAGATATTTATTAGAATATAAAAATCGACCTTCTTAGTTTGACATACATGGCAATATATGTAATACAATTCAGCACTGCATTATCATTAAATTATTTTCTGTGTAATACTAATTCGAAGCATTAAATTAAAATTTGAAATACTTTTAGCTTTTTCAACTGTACTTTACTCCAATTTAAAAAAATAAAATTTATGTGAAATTTTAAAAAATCATTATTTTTTATAATTTTAAATTAAAATTAATTTTTTTTAACAAATAAAAATAATTTTACATAACTAAAACATCACTATCTAAATATTGACAATACAATATGTAGTTCTTATGTATTATTGATTATATTTTTTGTACATACTGTCTATAGATCAAAAAATTTGTTATTTTTAAATGTTTATTTATTAAATCCAAGGAATAAGTTGTTGCAGTCAGTTTCGTTATAAAAACAGTGTAAATTTTAATATATATTGAAAAAACATATGAATATGACATAAAGAATTCTTTATGTTAATCAATTTATAAATAATAATCTCTTATCTCGACAAGCACAGTCACTATAGACATATAGCATTCTCATGCCTTTAATGACTTATTACTGTGTTTTTCTTCCTTGCAATACAATGACTTGCCAATGTAATAAATTATAAAAAGACTAACTATATTAAGAAAGCTGATGTTCTAAAACAGACTATTTTTAATAGTAGAAATGTTGTAATTTCAAAATAAAATAATAATATATTTGCTTTTTGGAATGAGATTTTTATTTGTAAATTAATAGGTCTAAATATATTCATTATTAATATTCTAAAATTTTTAATACATATTTTTAAAAAAAATTTACACTAATATGACCTAAAATACTATATTAGGTTTAGCCTCGAAGCATGCATAATATGATTTATGAAAATTCTTCAAAAAAATTCTTAAAAAATCTTTCAAATAAAATGCAAGATTAATCCTCTCCTTTATCGAGAAATATTTTTTGAGTGAACAATTTTTTAATTAAATATTCATTTAAATTATTATTATTATGTTTTATACTTCCTTTACAGCTTTTTAAACACAATAGTATTGAATCGCTTATTTATACATCATTTTGGAATGTTATACATTTATTTTTTTCATAATTATATTAACAAGTTTCGTTAATGTTTGACAAATAATATTTACTTCAAAATTAAATACAAATATTCAATATTACTTTTAAAAAGATTGGGTATTTTAATTAGAAAATAAAATATTTTTTCATGTTTTCATTTCTTGGTGTAATAATTTCTGAACTTATCCAACCCAAAGGATATAAACTTTATTAACTATTTTCATCATGATCATTCTATTGAATTATAAAAAAATTTATTTAGTTTCTTTTTGGATATTCAGTTAATAATTAAAATCATACAATAAAAAGAAGAAAAATGAAGAAGCTGAGAGAATATTTGTATACTGAAATATGAAAAGTCTACGAAGCAACTGTAAATATTAAAATGATCAAGTAATTGTATATCCGACAATGCTTATTAAATTGTTTAAATTAAATGCTTTTTACAACTTCTTGATTTTTCCTTGTAGAAAAAAAGTAATTGTACCTCCAAGTACAGCTATATAAACCATCAATGTTCTCAAAATAGCATAATATTTTTTTCTTGTAATCACATTTATTTTGACGAATTATTATTATCTAAATTATAATAACACATCAAATTGAATTTATTATAAGAATGATAAGGTATTTAAACTTTGTACAGTATATTTATATAATGAATTTAAATCTGATTTTATTAATAAACTTTAGTAAATGAATAATTATTGTACGTTTTAAGTTTAAATGTAGTAAAATATGAAACACTCTCAGTTTCTTCACCAATTCAACTTTTGTTTCTTCCCCTCTCAACTTCTTCACTTCTGTTAGCCAAAATATATGTAAAAAATGCTATTACCATACTAATTCAATAATAGTTTAAATGATAACAATAATATTAATAACAATAATAATAATCATTATCACTATGACCAGCATCATTACTACCATTATTATCATTATAACTATCATCATAATCATCATTTGCTCCGAGTTAATAGTTCAAGCCATTCCGTCATCTTTATTCCAACGGTCACATTTTTCACCATAATCCCTTAATAAAACTGGCACAAAATCTTTAACTTGTCTTCAATCCGAATTCACCATTATTCTTTTTCCCAAAAGATCACGATCACTTAATCATGAATATTCTTTTGGAATAAAAAACTTGTTTCATAAGGGATATGTGTATTTTTATCAGTGTTATATGATGTTAATGCGTCAACATAATCTTGTCAAATTCGATCTAAATTAACGGTTTGCATTCTTCAATTGATTTGAAAGCCAATCAAGTCCTTCATACAGGCCATCTCCACTGGTGGCACATGTGGCTTGAATATACCAATTACGATTACGCAACGAATGAAGACCTAACTTGTCAGTAATCTCAGCAGCGTTCATAGCATTTGGTAAATCCTGTAAGAAAACGTTATAAATTTATAGAAAATTAAAAGGTATATTAATTATTTATTAAAGTTATAACGTTCATATGTTAGTTTGCTTTTTCATAATAATCATAAATAATGTTTTTCAATAAAAAAATATATAAAACTTAGTATAAAAAAATTAAATTCAACATAGATAATATTCAGAATATTGAAATTTAATATGCGCAATACTATAATAGAATATATCAAGTTATTGATTAGCAATAGGAAGTAGATTCGATAATTAAAATTTTCTTTCAATTGTGAAAAAATATTCTTAATACTATTTGGAAAAAATAATATAAGTGTCATTCGGTATGATCTTAAATTAAATTAATTAAAAATGGTATATTGAATAAAAAATTATCTTGAATAAAAAATTATATGTTTAGCGAGCAAATATCAAATACGAGGTTAGACAATTAAGTAACGCGACCGATTTTATTTCTCGGCCTGTGATAACACTGCGAACCTGTAACTCCGCCATCGTAATAGTAGATCTCTTCTCTCTCGATTGTGATCTTGATATTCCTTGTACGATCATTTCTACGTCAGTTGTTTAATGTTTTGTAACAAAATGCGAGTAGTGTATGTCACAAAAATGGAACATAGAAATGTACAGCAACGGTGCACGATAAAATTTTCTACGAAATTCGGCGAAATCGCGACAGAAACTTATGAAAAAGTACTTAAAGTGTATGGTAGTGATGCCCTGAATCGTAGTCAGGTGCTTCGGTGGCATGTCGATTTTAAAAAAGGCCGCGAGAGCGTCAAAAAGGCCAATTCAAGTGCAAACTGACGTGAATGCACAGAGCGTCCGCGCTCTTGTTGGCCAAGACCGACGATTAACCATTCGAGTGTTGGCTCACGAGTTGAATATTAACCGAGAAACATTTAGAAAGATTTTAACCAAAGATTTCGTCATTGATTGTATAACTCAAGATTGTATCGATCAGGTTGAAAGTGATCTTACTCTTTTCGATCGAAACTAAACGACAAAGCTAACAGTAGCTTTCCCCTGGAGCGCCAAGCCCAAAGAAGGCGAGAACGAGCAAGTCCAAAGTGAAAACTATGTTCATTTGCTTCTTCGATAGAGGTATTACTCGGAGAGGTCTCACAAAGTGTTCTAGATATGTTACGAAAACTAAAAAACTCGCTGGAATAAGTGTATAGATGCGGGAGGGAACTACTTTGAAGGGGATCGCAGCGATATACCTTAATTTTAAAATATACTCGATTTTTTAATTTTATCACATTACTTAATTGTCAGATCTCGTAGCATTAAAAAATTCAAAATTCGGATACAGTTCGCGTCGAATTATATACAGAAAGCTATCAAATGATGCATAGGATAATATAAACACATATCAAATTCACATTTAATGTGTTTTTTGTCAGAAAATTTTTGTCAGACAACTACTGGTTGAAAAATCAATTTCGTGCATGGGCATGTTTACTGAATGTCTACTGTGCGACGAAGATTAATACATTAGTGTATTACATATTCAACGGCTTTATGTATTACTACTTGTTTTGAAATTTATCATACTAAATCTACTTAATCATAAAAATAAGAAAACATTGTTTAGAATATTGCAAACTAATCTCATATATTGAACTATCATAAGTAAAATATATTTCTGTATGATTCTAAAAAAAAAAAAAAAAAAAAAAAAACTGAAATAAAAATAACAAAAAGAAAAAATAAAAAGAAAAAAGCAAGGAACTATAATCCTACGATCACGACGTTAGTTCTATCTGATATTATAGGAGAAATTATTCAAGAAATGACATAGTATTTTGAAAGGTCCCTGTTCAGCGAAAGCAAGAACGTCTAGTACTTTACTCAAACCGAATACGAGAAAATCGAAAATTTCCGTCTTTATTTTGAATATTACTTAATTTTAGAATATCTAATTACATATTCGTAAATAGCGACTCTAAAAACCCTTATATACTGTTTTCAATCCAATTATGAGAAGATTGTAAATTTTAGACTCCAATATTGAATATTGTCCGCCATATTGGGTCCGTTATCTTGAATTTACAAGATCTAAGTTCAGATTCATAATCATCGATCACAGAAATCTTAAAGTAACATTCCTCGAAAAATATTATTTGCGCTAATGTATTGGTTTATCGGTCTTTTAAAAGTTAATATATTTTAACAATGCCTTCTCATACTCCTTGTATTTATAAACATTATAAATTTTGTTATCAGCGTGAACAATATTAAATTCAAAATGATCGAAGATCAATCACTTACAAGAAAAAAAATTCCGAATGTTAAAACAGTAAAAGGTATTTAGTATTCCCTGTTAAAATAGTTGAATTACCCTCATCAACAAAATCTTTTTATTCAAATCTATTATATTATGGGGGTAAAAGAGAAGCTTTTAACAAATATTTATCCACTAACCACGACCTTTTTTCTACGCCTCTCAATATGTTTTTTTATGTTCAATTGTTTTGCTATTATTGCAGTTGCTTGAAGCATCTGAAAAAATTTAAAAACGTGGTTGAGCATTTTCTAAAAGATGTATTGGGCGTACAAGTAAGTTTCTAATGTTTGTGTCCCAAAATTTGAGGTTTTATTATGAAAATATGATTAATTATTCTTTATTCAAAGTATCATTCCTCGGAAGCTATAACTTTTTTACATCTTTCTGGTAATTTAGGGATTCTCGTCTTTGGAGTCCAAGAATTTATGGAGTCAATTTTTGATTCCCTCTACTGAACTAAAGCGTATCCCCGTAAGAGCCTTCTGCATTCATCGATAGCAGGAGTAGTCAGATGGTGCTAAGTCTGTACTGTAATGCGGGTGAGACAAAATTTCCCATTCACTATTCTCCAAATAGTTTCTAACCGAAGCCTGGTTTCATATTCTGTCCGTTTTTTCTATAATGCTCGTTTCAAACGAATAAGGTGGGTTCGATAAAATGGACCTTTGATGATTTGACCATTTGGAAGTAGTTCGTAGTATAGAACACCGTTTTAATCCCACCATATGCAGAGCATGAACTTATTTACGTGAATACAGGTTTTGCAAACGATTTTCTACGTTTAGGGTTAGTACCCAGTTCCCAAATTTTTGAGGGAACTCCAATGCTTTTAAGCGGACGAAAATGGCTTGTTGCGTGACATTTTATACAGCAAAGCGTCTAATTCCTCGTCTTCAACACTTTTCGGCTTCCCGGAGCGATCCTTGTCTTCAACTTTAAATCCATTACTTTGAACCGTTTGAACCACTCACGGCACATCGATTCAGCAATACATTCTGTCCCATAAGTTTCCAAAAGCAAATGCTAGACATCAGCCATACTTCTTCTCATATTGAAGAATAGAAGCAACGCATCCCGTAAATATAATAGTTTATTTGGCTGTAAACTTCCGATGATCTTGCTTCATAAAATAAACAATTCGGAAAGAAACGCTTAAGTATAATGCTGCAAATCTGCCCGGGATCTATAGGTCACGTCATCTTTTGACAAACGCTGGAAACTTGTACACCCATTCCTAAACAAGAACATAATATTTTTAAAAAATGAGTTGATATTGTTCGCGTTAAATTGTTGATAATTTTTTTTGACAGAAATGACTAACATGAAATTATTGTGATTTTAAGATAAAACATAGTTATATTTTTTTTATAAATTTGAAAAGCAATGACTCTATTATGACAAATACAGAAGATAAAAAACAATAGTTATAATTCATTTAAGTACACGAAGCGTAAACATTTTTAGATTTTTTTTTAGAAATAGATGAAAATAGTATTAATTCAAATATAAATTTTGTGATAAATTATTATAACAAAAAATATTCACACAAAATAAGTTTTTTTTAATGCTATTTAAACGTCACTCTATTTATGCTTCCAAATATCGGTGATAATAATCAGCGGCGGAGATCTACCATGTGTTTGTAAACAAAGCACATGTAAATTATTACAACGGTGCTCGTGTCAATCAGCCGAGACTGGGATTTGAACTCGATCACCAAGTTACTAATTCTTCGCTTTAGCGATCAAGTCATCGTAAGCCTCACACGAAAAAATATTATTAAGTAACTTACTTTAACTAAACAAAAACATGTTTGTGAACTCTTGAAATTAGTGAAATACTCTTTTAATAATGAAGCAATTACCCGTGCAGAAATATACTCGGTATATCCCTAATTCGAGCTAGATCCTAGTCAGTATTACTCATGATTTCCTCATGTGGGAATACTCGCCAGATCCGAGTTAGATTTCCCTACGATCATCTAATACTCGTCATATATTAATTATTACTTTCTCGAATTTCTTCAGATTTCCTTATCTTTTATTGATGTTAGAAAGAAATACGTGTTTTCACTAGTCAAAATTTTACAAGTAGAAAACTTAAGAAAATTATTAGGCTTTCTATCTTGGATCTAGTCAGATTTCATTAACTTCTACCTATTTTGGAAAGAATGGCGTTTTTCTAGGCGGAATCTGCCAAGTAGGAGAATTCAGGAAATGGTTAGACTTTCTATTTTGATTCTAGTTAGATTTCCTCAACTTTTTCTAATATTGGAAAGAACGACGTCTTTTCTAATCAAGACCTTATGTCTACGAAAATTAGATATTATATATATATACATATATATATATATATATATATATATATATATATATATATATATAGTATATAGTATATAAACACCCGCAGATCTTTCCAACATGGGAAAGAATTTAAAAAATTGATTTCCTATGTATGTTTTATCTTGTTTATAAAATTATTATACGATCTTAAGTGCTTTACGGTCATATGCAAACTATAGTATAATAATCGCATATTGCGTCTTAGCATAGTGAATAATGCGTTAGCTTGTGAATCGTAGGGTCGTGGGTTCGATACTCAGTGAAGGTCGGAATTTTTTTCATCGAATAAAATATTATACGTTCAGCAGAGGTGTTTAACATTAAAATTTACAATAATTAGTGTATAAAAAAGATATTAATAATTATTAATTGTTATTGTAAATCGTAATACGTAATAGTCATATAGAAAATAATTTATGAATGCTAATTAAATGGTATGCGTCACCTAAATACGTAAATATATTTTTTTATTTTAAATAAATAAATATTAAAGAGTCAAAAAATTATTCACTTAATCGAGGAAACAAAATTAGAATAATTTATTATTGGCTTAATTTCTAGATTTTCTGACTAGATTTTGTCTAGTTTCTAGCTTGTTCTACCTACCAAAATCTAAGTTCGTGCCCTATTAAAAATGCTATTAAAAGTGGGACAAATCTTCTGGGTCCGAACATTTGATAAGGAAAACTCACCTGATACTAGCTAGATTCGAGAATAAATTTCTACATGAGTAGATTGCCTTATGTATATACATACTATACTAATGCTCGCTTTAAACCATAAAACGATGTTTACAATTCATGTATCTCATATCAGCTATTAATTGATTAACTGCTTGTAAATTATTATTAATATCCAGTGGTAATGATACTATAACTATACTAATCATTTCCGTTTTTCTTTTAAATTTTTATATGGCTAGAAAACTAGATACTGTAAACTTTTCATTGTACAAAAAACATATTTAATTCCACATGTTTGCTTTATTATTCATAATATAGGAGTACATAATACTTTACAAAATAAGTTAATATTGTTCGTATTTAGAACGTTTTTTTTTCAAATGCAATAATTGCACAAACCTGCACTGAAGCGGAAGTGTGCAATGTAGATTATACCGAACAGCAGTTAGTAATTTTCACATTTTTTCCAAAATCATGAAGCGTGTAGCTTGTAGTAAATCAGGCAGATCCCTAACTCTTCGTCTCGGCATTATCAATTGCGTTATCGATACAGAATATTATTATGAAAAGTTCTATTCCTAAAGTCTCGTTTCGAAAGATAATTTTTTTTCATTTGATGTAACATCGTTAACCTACCGCTCAAACATGATCTCTAACTCGAAAGGTTTTCAAAAAAAATAAACCCATCCAATTGTAGCATGCAACACTACGGTATTCCGCACGTCTAAGACGGATGAGAAGGATTATTTACATGTGAAAAGTTTGCTCGTGTTTTAGACAAATAAATTTAACTCTGACAAAAAACGTTATATAGGTTTTTGTCGTGTTTTTACCTGTAGAATTGATGTTCACATTCAATTTTGTAAAATTACGACGTTTTAGGTTATTTGTTTAAATAATTTGTTACAAACAATGGTAATCAACAAAAGAAAAATACGGGTACTTTTATTTTAAGTTATGCAAAGGATGGTGCTGTTCGTTTCTCGATATCTCTGCCAGATTTTGCATGGTATTTGACACGGTCAATGCCCTCTTCCCAGAGTACGATTGTTTATCCTTATTTTACACTAACAAATTGAACTGTGACAAATTAATGTTATACGGGTTTTAGTTGTGTTCCTGCTCGTAGAATCGATATTCGTATTCAGTTTTGCAAAATTACGACATTTTGGGTTATTTGTTTAAATAATTTGTTATAAACAATTGTAATCAACAAAAGAAAAAAATACGGGTATTCTTTTTTTGATTACGCAAAAGATGGTACAGTTCGTTTCTCGATATCTCTACAAGGTTTTACTTGGGCTCATGTTCCAAAGCTCTAAAAATTATTTGTAGAAGCCTATTCCTAATTGTTATAAATGTAGCCATACATATGCAAGGGCATGAGATAAGCAACAAGATGTTTACGGTTCGTTTGCCACCCTTGTAGGGAAGCTTAGCATGTATATATATATATATATATATATATATATATATATATATATATATATATATACATAACTCTGCGGAGATTTTAAAGATATTGTTCAATATTTTCAAAACGACGAGGAATGCGAATCTCTGAACGTTTCTGCTGAGTAACATTGCACCTATCGTCGAGCCTATCGCTGTACTTGTAATTATTCCGCTCGCATGCATTTACTCAAAATTTATGCATTTATGTATTTTGGGTTTCTGATTGTGAATATGATAGTGGCTTTGTGCATATTTTGAATTTTCATAGAATCAGAAAAAATCCGAAAAAATGCTCGATTTGCATATGGGTTTCGGAAACATATCAAAAAATATTTTTAATAATATTTATAAATTTTATAAAAATATATATTTTTTATTCTATAAATATTTTTATGGAGGTAGTATTTCTTGATAAAAACTAAATGAAAGGTAATGTCCGAATTTGGTATTGACTAATTGGAAGTATATTCAGATCATATTCAAATCCATTTCTCTACAGATATAACAGAGTGTTTGTGCGTATCGACAAGGTATGCAAATACAAAATTTTAGTAAAAAATATTTGATCTGCTCGAGGGAAAAATTAATTGGCAGCTCTTTAAAGTGAGTCCACGCAGCTCTGACATCTCATGCACGAAACTAATCGCATACAGAATCATGTGTAAAAATCTCACCTCGCTGCCCGGGAGAATTCAGAATTATTTCCAAATACATACATACATGCATACATGCACACATACATACATACATACATACATACATACATACATACATACATACATATATATATATATATATATATATATATATATATATATATATATTATAATGGCTTTTGGTGAAAATGGAATGTAAATCGCAAATTCCAGCAAATAAGCACAATAATGAAAGTTATTCAAATTGATCAGAGAAAGTACAAAAAATTAAAAACAAATTTCAAATAAAAGTTGTAAATCTCATTCAAATAGATAAGATTTACGCTAAGAACACTACATAAACGCTACATACATAGAAATATATATATATATATATATATATATATATATATATATATATATTCCTAACGTATAGACACTGCTATGGCTAAAGAAGTTTCACGCTAAGAAAGCTTCTCACTTAGTATGTATTTTTTTCAAAAGAATAAAAGATCTACAGCAAAAACATTAAAATAGAAATATGAGTCAAGACATACTTTATTGAATGTAAAACTATAATTAAAAACATTATGTGAAATTCTTAAAAACATTTCATAGAACGTAATGTTTATGCATTTACGTAATTTTTATGTATTTTACCATAAAAATCCAAAATGTATAAAAATCAGAACGGTAGTAATAATCAGCATACCAAAAAAGGTAATACTCTAATTTTGAGCAAAATCAGATATGGGTGCTTTCTGAAGTATAGCCAGAATTCGCAGATTTTCAAAGCAATCCTAGATTAAATTGTTAAATTTTTTTCAGAAATATCGATTGTACCAAAAAAATGAACAGATCAAAAAAGATGTATTTTTATGAAATGTATCTCTTTTTTGAAAAGTTTTTTAAAAATATTCTTATTATCTGAGAATATCAAAAACTACTATTTTTATGCTTTTTGTATTGATTTCGCCATTCAAATTTAATTTCAGCAAAAAATCACTATGACATTAATCATGAGTATCGCAAAAAGAATAAGTGCATACATTTTCTGCAAAATGGAATGTGGCAGCTGTTCCAAAGTCCTCGCCTAAATATATATTTTCAGAAAAGCTTGAATGGCAGCAAAGCAAGCGTTGAAATGTGCTAACTGTACATTCGTATATATATATATATATATATATATATATATATATATATATATATATATATAGTACTTTTACCCAAGGGCCCTTATGACAAATATAATGCATATAATAAGTTGAGTTTATTGAAGCAGAAAGTAAAAGCAATAAAACCAGATGTAGTAAACATCTTCGTTTTCTGTCTCACTCGGACGTACTACAGCTAATAGATGATACTTAAATATGAATGCGCACGCAAAACGCTCGACTCACTCATGGATCGCTGTATATTGTGCGCGTATATATATATATACATAATTGCGAACTTGCACGCTTGATGTTCTTTTAAAAAATAAAATCTCTTTTATATGTATAAAATGTAGTAAAATGTATAATATAAAATATTATCGACACATATTTTGTTGTATCGCCCAATTTTCTTTTATAATTTCTTACGGAAAATATGAATTTGAAGTATTACAATGAGCACCAGGGTTCTTTTTATTTCAATAACATATGTATGGTACTGACTGCTGCTTGTTGCGACATCTCTTCAAATATGCCAAGACAAAATTTCTCTCGTTTTTATCTACAGAAATAATGAGTATCAGTTGCAGGAGATTTCGTGCATTATAAATTTACTTTACTACATTATCTTTACTACACGCCTAAAGTTTTATACAAAATTTTGTTTAACTTTCTAGAATCAAAATTGAGGAAATGAGACGTCGAAGAAAATTTACTTCCGTTCTGGTAGTTCAGCTTGACGCTTCGACCAGGGTATGCAGCACTCTTAAGTAGCATATAATGGTATTGTTATAGTTATGCGAAGGAAAATAGAAGGATAGGCTGTTTTTTATATGTGTCCGCTTTTTGTATTATTTAACGTAACGATCGATTTCTAGAGAAAATCATTAATCCTGCGTAACACTTGACTAAATTGTTTGACAATTTTGAAAAAATTCTGATAATAAATAAAAATGTGTCACGAAGATTAACGAAATAAATATACTTATTTACAATTAGTAATGTAGTGCCAATCATTACTGTATGGATGGCTATAAAATATATAAAAGAGATTTGCGAAAAAATATGTTTTATTAAAAATAAAATATTTTAGCATTTCTCAGTTGTAGTTTTCGTGTTGATAATAATTAATTTTGAAATTATGTTATCCAAAATATAACCAAAGAAAACAAAAAATCGCTAAACAAAGCCGTTTTTCGTGCTTTTGAAAGTGGTCCACACCGTCTAGAAAAATTGAAAAAATTCAAGAAACTCATATTTTATAAAATAAATTGAAAATCGTTCATGTAAGCTCGGCCGCTCCTTAAAAAAATAGATAAATGTTAAAATAAAAGAATTCTTTTTTTTAAACTGTACAATGTGGCCCAAAAATTCTGAAAAAATCTATTTGGTATACAAGTGTTTCCAACGTTTATTAAAATATGGTATTACCAGTGTATCCCGGGCACAAATGTCAGACCTCATGTCTTATATTTGTAGGTTATGTATCTGTTAACAACTTTGCAGCATTCAATTTGGGCGTTTCTTTCGATGCGTTTCTTTCGGCGGCAGCTATCCCCCTCTAACACATGCCCGCACACACACTACCGTACTTTCTCGTTGAATAACACGCGCCAGCAGCGAATACTGTGGTAGGGGCACGCGCGAGCCTCTACACTGGCGCACGCGTTTCAGCATACAACGGGTGTCCCAAATGAATTCACCCGCTATATTTAATTTATAAATACATTAAAATATTGTTAATATCATATTAATAATATCAGGCAAAATGAGAGAGTTCGTCCAGTGAACCGGCAGACCCGAAGTCGTGTCACTTGAACTCCTCCTGGAGCTATAAACTGTTCAGAGATCATAAACTCCTGTCTGAAATATCCTTTCAAAATTAGCTTGATCTCTGTTGTGAGGCGCTCCTCAAAAGACAGGAGGTTAATAATTTTACCCATCCTGAAGTGAACCTGATCTTGGTTGCGAGGTGCTCCTCAAAAGACCATCGGAACTAGGCTAACCTTAGTCTTAACCTAGATTAAATTCTACCTGCCACGTTAAAATTACCCGCGTGGACACTATCATCCCTGCGGTAAATAGCGCCGGTTAAATAAAGGTCGCGGAAAATAGCTCGAACTTTCAATCTATTATATATATCTAGCTTAAGTTAATTTATTTCCTTCATTTAAGTAATTATTATCGTTTTGTTGTTTGTTTCAGAATCTTGTCAAATCAATAGAAGTACTGAATGAACATATTTTTATTTTTGTTGTGAAAAATATACTGTGTTCTGTTAAATTATTTTCCTGATCCGCCGTCTGATTCCGAATATACTTCCACCCCTCGCAGATTAACCTGGAAAAATACCGCGTAAGCTATCCCGAGGAGGATAGGAACGTTACATGATAATTGGAAAAATCATTGACATTAGTGTATTGCAACGGAAGAAAATACAAAATAAATCCAGATTTTAAAACTATAAAAAAATTCATCTCTTAATTTTATTACAGTAGTATAATATCTTGATTAGCTTTTAATTTAATCTCTAACGAGCTCAAGCGGCTCCAAACATTGGAGATACATATATTTACAAATCCATCAATTTACATATCGGGAGTGTGACGATCGCCGTGGCACCCAACTTCACATTTCGGATAGTCGGGTGTTCAGATAAAGTATGTTTGACTGCAAAAAGTCGTACGCGAGTTTTGCCATAATAAATAACTTTTTATTTTACTCGAAATATAACTGATAACTTCATACCATTTAATTCATTACATTTCCAAATTCAATTGGCAAATTTCTTTTCTATTTATGGCGATTATATATTGGGATACATTAGGCAAATGTAGGCATATATTAACAGGAGTATATAAATATGTGTTAATTATGCGAACGTATAAGAAAATGCATAGGATTCGAGGGACAAGAATCTGCAAAATCTGCTCGATACAAAGCTGTATATTTACTTCTTGAATTCTTGAATTCTCTATAGTTATTATAAGTTATACACACACACACACACACACACACACACACACATTGTAACACCCCAAACAGCTGTGGAATATAGCATGAACGTATTGTTGCGTCGTGCAGTATTAATATATATATATATATATATATATATATATATATATATATATATATATATCATACTAATGTATAAAGACAAAGCGTGTTTTTGTATGTACACGATAACCAAAAAAACTACTGAACCGATTGTTCTAAAATTTGACATATAGATTCTATATTATCTTGGGAAGGACATAGCCTATGTTTTTTATTGAAAATCATTTCACTTTCATCAATAAATTAAGTTAATAATTTGAACAATCGGTTTCACCACCGGCCACTAGGTGGCGACTTAAATCACGAACATCAACTCAAAGTAGTCCGCTTAAAGTATTAATACCAGGCCAGCTCAAACGAATGTTCATATACAACTTTGGAATTAGTATCCTAAAGAAGGTGTGACGTTAGTCGGTATAACCCTTTTTGTTCTTTAGGTTAATCTGACACTACCATCACACCTTACGGATATCGTTTGATTTTTGTGAATTTTATTTGCTCTTACATCGAAAAATCTCTCTCTCTCTCTCTCTCTCTCTCTCTCTCTCTCTCTCTCTCTCTTTCTGTCATTATCTCTTTGTCTTTCTTTCTCCTTCTCTTATAAAATGGTTCTGTATGCCAAATCATACTGAATATAATTTGTGACTACAAATTATATTTTTATTTTTCTACATTATATTAAGTTCAGAATTGTGACAAGAGAGTATTTGTTTTTGTTTGAACAAAAGAAATTATAACCAAATTGGGGTCTTTACCAATCATCTCGAAATTATGTGTGCGTGTTTGTGTATATATATATAAATATATATATATATATAATATAATAAAATAATTGTCACCTCTGCATAAAAAGGCGATATACATCGTGTGCTTAAAAAATATACTATTCGCATACCAATATTTTGCTTGAATTTATGTTGGCATCACTACGAAAATATTCACGGTTTTAATTAAAAAAAACGAAAATATACGAAATATGTAATATATATTGTATGTATATTATATTGTACATATTATAGATACACATTTTAAATACGGTTTCTACTGAGAAATATTATATTAAATATCCCGTTGCCTGAAGACGATTTATATATGCAGTTGTGTGTTCGGATGATTGAATGTAATGTCCAGGTGTCTCTAGGTCATTTCTACTGGGAATATTGTATTTAGTTGATAAAAAACGATGTCCAGGTATGAAGAAATCAACTTCTATGGGAAGATTCGTATTGGGACGTTCGAATACGATGTCGGGATGTTTCGGAACGACTTCTACGGGGAGTGTTTAAGAGGCTTCTGTGAAGAGATTCATATTCTATCATTCGAATACGCAGAATCCCAGTAAAGTCGTTCCGGGATACCTGGACATCGTATTCTAACTCCCCAAAAGAAAACTCTGTAGCAGTCGTCCCGAGACATGTCGTATATTCCGAACATGATACTCTCCATAAGCGTCGTCTCGAAACACGTGGACATCTTTTTCAACCGCCCAAAATCAAAAAAACAATTTTCCCCATAGAAGCCCTATGTAATATGCATATATGTGTGTATTAACGCTTGTACATTCTGTGTATACATACTGTATATACAGAAGCGACGATAGGTACATTACGGTCAATTATTTATAGTAATATAGATTTTTATATATAGAGTACTTTTTACTTAGATATTATTGAATTGCTTATGAAATCGGTTAAATTATTATCTCGGGCGAAACCAAGACGGGGGATGCTAGTAAATCTATATGCATATATAAATATACGCATGTACGTACGTTAAATTAATCTCTATAATATTGTTATATTATTTCTATTTTAAGACAATTAGTTAAATTAATTAATAAGCTAGCGTAGCGTAGGATAAGTTTATATTATACTAAGACTATTATAGGCTAAACCGCGTTATACATTATATATATATATATATATATATATATATATATATATATATATATATATATATATAGATTAAAATTTCCACGTTTAAGTTAAGTAGTTATACAACACAGAATAATAATAAAAATAATATAATCTAAGAAGAAAAACAAATATTTAAGGTACTCATAGCAGCGAATAGAAGGAAAAATGAATAGGGCGATCGTAATATATAAGACTAAAGTGTACAGGTTTAGATATTTTATAGAAATTAGTTTTATATAGTACTTATAAGCTTCGACTGATGTAAAAAGAGCCAACGAAAGAATTGTTTTATAAACATAATTTACTCTTCTCCTTTGGCTTTCCACCACCACCAGGACAAGTTTCCACGAAAATTTTCGAAGGGCTTGTCGGGACTGCATATAAATACAGGCCCGGCAGAACCAAACTCCACTGTCTATTAATATTTCACTTAGGTCGGACAACCGCTTGCGACAGTCTCGAAAATTTTTCGTGCGGACTTATTTGCGGGACGCTATTTTTTTTGTGAATTTTTTCGACTTAGTTTTTTTTTGCATTTTCGACTCAGTTTGTTGCGTTTTCGACTTAATCTTTTTTGCGACTTAGTTTTTGCGTTTCTTTTTGATTCAAGGTGTTTGTGTTATGTGCATTTAATTTTTATAGACTTAGTTTTCGTACACGAACTTGCTATTATTATATTTAATTTTATTAGTTTAGGACTAGCCTTACGGATTGTCATTTAATACCACGAATAAAATCAGTAAGTAATTTATATTTATTGTTTATTTATTTCTTTCGCTAAATTAATAAGAATGCATATTCGAGTAAGCTAAACGGCGGGATTTTTCATCCTGTGTCTGGAAGCTGCTCCATATTCGTGCTAAGAGTAAGCTAAACGGCAGGATTTTTCATCCTGTGTCTGGAAGCTGCTCCGTATTCACGTTTCGAGTAAGCTCAACGCCGGGATTTTTAATCCTGAGTTCGGAAGCTGCTCCGTATTCGTGCTAAGAGTAAGCTAAACGGCGAGATTGTTAATCCCGTGTTCGGAACCTGCTCCATGTTGCACTAACTTTATTAAAGAAGCCGGTTGAGTTCGTTTCGCAGTGATTTTTTTTCTTTTTTTTCGTCGCGTATCTATTCACGTACCAGCCCCACATCCCTAGCTATTAATCGCGAGATTAGGCCAAAAATAGGGGGAAATTTTGCCGGTATTAAGCGGAAGTAAATCGTCGCGTAAAGAACCGGGGTGTCACCCGTTGGTAAGCAGGTATATTCACGAAGGCGGGACGTCACAGAGCATGGACCGCGATTGAGCTTGTGAACGGAAATGGCGTGCGATTTCCACATCGAAGGACTATTCAGCGAATCTCCCACGAAAAATCAGACGAAAAGGAGGAAAACCCACTAAAATTATCCCAGCTTCACCCACGCTATTGAGGCAGAAGAAGGAAGTACGGGGGAAGAAGAGGAAGGGCGGTGTGAAGAGCACTTCGCTTCGGCACTTCGTTTCGAGCAGAACTGATAATTGGTTCGTACTATTTGATTTACATTATTCGCTTCGCGTCATTCGACGCGGACTATTCATTTCGTGCTACGTGTTTCGCCAGATCAAATTACGTGCCTAACTTGCCACGGGATTACGCAGCCTTGCCCCAGCGACGTCGTCCCGCTCACGGCCCACGAAGATTCGAGAGGAGCTACAGAAGCTGGAAATAACGAAAGGAGCTATAGATGCTCGCTGAAAGGGCACAGTGTAGGAGCACATCTACATCGATGGTCAGGCCGACCGGCAGTGACGAAGCGCACGTCTTCTCACAGTGCAGCACCCTTGACTAGTCCGAGACCCGCGGAGTGATCGACCCTCACAGCGACACTCAGGTAAGTGACCTGGTGCTGACGCGCGTATATCGTGTAAACAGAACTATCGCGGTCCTAGCGCGTAAGCCCCTCTTGTGTACTCACCGTCTTTATTTAGAACTTAAATTACTTTTTTTCGAGAAATACTGATTTTAGTAGAGAATTGTATAGAATAAAAAAAGTATTTTAATCAGATGCACAACAATTGTTTGAAATATTTTTTTGTAAGTTTTACTATTTCCCGAGATATGTTCGAAATACTATGTGTACGTGAGTAAAGAGATCATCAATATAAGAATCGCGCCGCAATAAATGCTTGTGGCTTTTATAGACGCTTGTCATTTCTTCAAACCGAATTCTCTCTCGAAATTCCCCCTTCTGTTTCGGTGTTTCATCTATTCGCCAGCGCGGCAAGGTAAGGTCGCACATATATATATATATATATATATATATATATATATATATATATGTGTATATAAAAAAGCAGCAGTCTGCTGGAAAGTCATGGCATCTGTTTTTTGGAATACACGTGGCGTAATTTTCATTGACTACTTGGAAAAAGGTAAATAGATCAACAGTGATTATTATATTGACTGCTTGGTACGTTTGAAGGAGGAGATTGCAGTAAAATAACTGCACATGAAGAAGAAAAAAATCCTTTTTCACTAAGACAATGCACGATACCACAATTCCATGAAAACAACGGCAAAATTGAACGATTTGCACTTTGATTTGCTTCCTCACCTCCCGTATTTGCTAGATTTGGCCCCCAGCGACTACTGGTTCTTTGCTGATCTGAAAAAAATGCTCCAGGGAAGAAAATTTGGCTCGAATGAAGAAGTTATTATTGAAACTGAAGCCTATTTTAAAGCCAAGAATAAATCCTTTTATGAAGGAAAGGCGTTGGAATGATTGTATGACTCTAAAAGGAGATTATATTGACGAATAAAAATAATTTTTAAGAAAAAAAAAATTGTTTTCGTTATTAGTCTCGGGACTTATTGAACGACCTGTTATATATTATATACAATATTTCTGAAGTTTGGTACTGACCAGTAAAAATGGTTCGGAAATAAAGCAGGATATTAAGTGTGTGTGTGTGTGTGTGTGTGTGTGTGTGTGTGTGTGTGTGTGTGAATTAGAATTAGAATTGTATTTATTAGAGAGAGAGAGAGAAAGAGAGAGTAAGTGAGATGAAGCTAGGGCAACACAATACAAAGCATGAAGTCGTGAATCAGATTTACAGACAATATAATCGTCGCTATTGGCGTATCGAAGGAGTCGATTATTGACGACGCATTGCTTTTATTAAATAATGCATAACGATTGGCCCTTAATATTCCGTAGTTCTGACGGCGCAAATCACACAGAATCACGGTTTTCTTCTTCGATTCCATCCTGTTTGGAAATTAATTCCAGGATCTGCTCGATGACCTCAATGGCAAGCCTCATCACCATCCGAGTAGAGATGATATCATCCGACCATTGATAGACATCGCACCTATGAGAAAACTACTCGTTGTATGTGTTAGCTCTTGTTTCTTTCCTCATTTGTGGCGTGAATTGTCTGCGTAGTAGCCCTCAATATTTGAAATTGCGCCTTTTGGCCATTTATTATATTTTCTTCTCTTTGTTAAATGTTTACCTTCCTAAATAAATTTTGTGTTTAATTTTAAATAAAACTTTGTAGCTTCTCATACTTTTCATTTAGCTGCTTATCTACTTGAAATTTATTTACTTTACGTTAATTTATATCGTAATAATATCTTTATTCTATCTTGTGAATAGCTTGACTGCCAAAATAACTCTTGGCATTGTATTTAATAAATATCAGTGTAAACTACTCAAGTATTTTTTTTTATTTTATCTACCACTACTTTTTTATGATTTTACCCAAATTGTAGCAAGACTTCAAATAATTTTATTTTTTCATCAAAATTTCACAGATTAAAAGAGATATAGTAATATAAGTCTTTCTATCATTTTTATCAATAAGAGTTACACGATAATAAGATTACTCAAATTACAAATCAAATTATTGAAAATCAATTAATCATATAGAACTTAAAAAAATTATTTAGTTGAGAACATTTAGAGAGAAAAAAACATCCTGTTCATTTGAAGAAACGAACCAACTGCGTAAAGTGTAGTTAAAATATTCTAAACCAATTGTACTATAACAAAAATATCAAAACTTTTTGCCACTAGCAAACTGTGGTTCAGACATTTCTAATTCATTTCCAAAAAATTAACCACAGTTATTTATAATGTTTATAATAGAAACAATAAATAATATGTATCACACAAAAATCATCAGCTAATGTATATATAATTATGAATAATAAAGTTTAAAAAAATCGATATAGTTTAAAATGTATTTAAGACTATTTTTGAAGGTTACCTGTTTATTAGCAAAAATAAGTAGCACAGCATCTCTAAGTTCATCTTCAGCTAACATTCGCATAAGTTCTTCTCTTGCTTCTCCTATACGTTCTCTGTCGTTGCTATCCACCACAAATATTAGTCCCTATAATTGATACATAATTATGAATTATAACATTTCAATATTTTTAAATTATTGTATAAGCGTAGAAACGATTTTCTATATATACTTTTAATGTGCACATAATAATTCGATTATAATATGTAAAAAAATTACTATAAACTTTTAGTTTAAATAGAAGCTAATCTCTCATATTTAATATTTGCATTACTTATATAACAATTTCTATATGAACATATTCGATAATAACTTGTTACGGATTTTGCAAAGGTTTCTATTACATTAGCTTTACTAGATAATCAATTAAATACGATCGTGTGAATATGACCAATTTTGGTATGAATCAGATCATAGGCTGGTCAAATCGCATAAGTATTCCTTGAGTGATCTATATTCTGAGCAATCTATGACAGACACATGAATTTTCACTTTTGCATATTTAAATACTACTATGTGCAAATATGAGTAATATTTCATTTATAAATTCTGAAATCTTTATTTATTCTTCTAAATCTAATTTACCGCCCTCAAAATAACCCCTCCCCCGGATTCAAAGTAACCATGCCAACGCTTTTTCCAATTTTCAAAACATTTTTTATACTTATATTAGTAAATGGCTACTAGTTTCTTCTTCGACTCGACTCTTCAATCGAATCAAAACAAGAAGTCAGAACAGCCAGAAGTCACGCGATGCTAAATCAGACGAGTACGGTGATTCGAAACGATATTGGTCAAATTTTGGTGAAATGTTCACGTAAGATCCATGCAGTGTTAGCTGGCGCATTATCGTGATACAAAAATCAAGAGTTGTCTTTCCATCAATCTGGCCTTTTGTATCACAGACCTCCATACGACGCTGATTTTCCAAAAATTTGAGTATTTTTGGCATCCATCGAGATTTTACTCTTTTCAGGTACAAAATGTTTTTCAAAATGGTGTTGACTGTCCCATTTGAAATTCCAACAATATCTGCAAGTGTTCTAGTAGTCAATCAACGATTTTACAGAACCAATTCTTTGCCTTTCACGGATCTTTTAAATTTAACACACTTTATTTGATAAATTATACAAATAACTATTCTATTTTTCATGTATGCATACCTTCAAGATGCAAAAATTTAATTACGTAGTCGATACAAAAACTTTTTTGTGTCCATAATCTCCTCTAGGTTATCCACAAACTTATCTTGAATCCCACTCCTTATTGACAATTTAAATATAATATACAATAATGAAAATTACACTTATGTCGACTAAAACTAAGATATTAGGAGGCAAACTTAGTTTCCGACGCTTTTTTATATATGTTAATAATATGACGATACCGTGGCGAAAGAATGATAGCAGTTTCGAGACGATCCAAGCATCCACAATTTCTCGCTTTCTTGAACATGTCGGAAGTGCATATCAACGAGATCGTACTGCATCGATCTGAATAGGTGGTAATCAGAAGGCGCTATGTCTGGCGAGTACGCTGGATGTGTCACAACACTTCCCATTCGAGCTCCAACAGGGTGTTTTTCACAGCTTTCACAACATCTAACTAACTTTGTGCCTATTGTTCGCGATTGCTGATTTATATTCGATCAATTTCTGTAGCAAATCATTCAGTTGGCGTTTGTATACCTTGGGAATGACGGTTTCATTCAGTTTTAGCAGCTCGTAGTACAGCACACGCTGTTGATCCCACCAAATGCTCAGCAATACCTTTTGGCCATGGATGTTCCGTTTGGGTGTCGATGTGGATAGTTGGCTTGGATCCACCCATGAATTTTTGTGCTTAGGATTGCCATAGTAGATCCACTTTTCATCACCAGTCATAATACGCCACAGAAAACTCTCTTCTTTCCTTGCCTGGCAAACAAAGACAGTGCGATGCTGCATTGATTTGTAATGACACTTTCGGTCAAATCTTGTGGCATCCATTTTTCTTCTTTATAAATCTTTCCAAACCCATGTAAACGTTTGTTAACTGCTATGTCACTGAGTCCTAACTTATTAAGGAGTTCTTTCTCTGTTTTAGCTGAGCTTTCATCCAATAATGCTTGCAATTCACTATCTTTAAACTATTTCGTTTCTTCAGAACGTTCTTTGTCATTCAAATCAGTATCTCCACTTCTAAACCGCTGCAGCCACTCTTTACATGTTGTAAGCGACGGAGCTTGCTCGCCATAACATTCTTGAAGCAATCGATAAGTTACTGCTACACTTTTTTTCAAATCAAAATAGTGCAAAAGGACATGTCGAAAAAACGATTTATCACGATTCATTTTTCACTGATAAAAAAATGATAATGTTTACACATATGAAGGTACCTATTAACTGAATTTTATTAGTAAATGCTAAAACTAAAAAATAAGTAATAGATTCGACACGTCTGACTTTTCGTCCTGCTTATATCGCCATCTAAATCTCTGAACTAAATTCGGCTCCTAATATAATTCAAATGTAAACTAAGATATGATTCGATTATAAACTAAGATTGTAAATAAGAATCTTCCACAATCAGCCTGGAATTGTCGGGTATCCTAGGTAGCTAAGTGACTCCAATTTTTCAATATTTTAGAAAAAATCTTTTTAAAATGACCTTGAAAGCCTGTTTTGTTTTAAGGCCACGAAGATGATTATGAATAATGTCTCACTTAAAAGAAAAATTTCACTTCTTCTTAAATTTCCAACAAAAAAGGGTGGTTTCAAATTGAAAAATTGGATAATGAACATATATACATATATGACGAATTTTGTTCTTAGCAGAGGTAAATCGGAGATTTCAAACGCTGATGGGCGATACTGTAGTAAATTTTCAACCAAAAACTAGGATCTCTGGTGGCCAAAGCGATGTACTGATAGTTTCGTGCGATTAACAAGATGTTGCTCTGCGAGTTCATGCGCTTATGGGTACGGCAATGGTTTTCGGTCCGTGTAAGAGGTGGGGGCGAGACCAAAAACTGACAGCGGGATGCAATAAAAGGGGAATAACTCATACTGTTGGACGCTGTCTAGAAAAAGGCATATATATATATATATATATATATATATATATATATTTATATATATATCCTAGCAGCTCATATTTGGAAATCTGCTGTAATTTAAAGAAAACTGGCAAACATCAAAAGTTAAGAAAATGTTTTACATCAAAAAGCTGCTAAACTTCCAGTTCGTCAAATAACTCCATTTTCACTAAAATTTGTTAATATATTTTTTAGGATTTTGATTACGGATATGATTGACCCATTAACACGCATGGCGAACACAGCATAGTTAGACCCAAACTAACCGCGCTATTGATTGCTTTAGCAAATAAATTAAATATTCGTGTTTTGCAGCTTGACAATATGATTGTTTATTGCAAAATTATTTTAATAAATTACAAAAAATAATTGTTTCTCAATAAACAGACACCGCCATTCTATTCTACGGGAAAAAGCAAAAAAAAATGTTTATAACATTTTCGTGTATGATCATTATATTTTGCAATAAATCGTTATAAACAAATAAGATCGATGGAATAACATTCTGTCCATGGGCACGCTATTGCAAATAGTTTCAAACTTACTACGCCATCTTCAAACGGAGTACGCCATTGTATAATTTATTTCGGGAGAATATAGTAAATTTTGGGTTTTTGACTATAATTTTTCGATTGATGAATTTATGGTAAAATATTTTGGGAGACTAGGAATAAAACAGTGCATAAAAATAAGCTGATCAGGTTGGAAATAAAGCTATATACTCTTTGTACTAGCGATGGTTATATTTATGAGGGTGACTTTTACACTAATGCAGCCGGCATAAATTTGTCAAATCAATATCAAAAAGTATATTAGGATCAAGAGTTGTTATAAAGTTATTACACAAATTATTGCTCACTATTCCATCTCAATACTTGTGCAAATACCACGTATATTTTGGTAACTTTTTTAAAAATGTAGCAAAAGAACTTTGTTAATATTATATATATAGTTTTGTGGAATCTGGTTAAAAAGAGGAAAAAGTGTGATACTTACAACAGAAACTTGACAGTCACTCGTAAAATTAAAATTGGATTACTAACAAAGTGTTCTGAAACAAAATGCAAGGTATAAACTCAAAAATTTTGTAAAAAATACGTAAAATACTTGTATTCAGAACATGCAAAAGAGCATGTAAAAATTAACTGCTTAACAGTATCTTATTTTTTTCGTAGAATCGATTGATGTTATTAATTTTTTTGAAACGTGCAACTTTTTGTTAATTTGTTTAAATAATTTTGCAATAAACAATCAAATCATCAAACAAAAAAACACGAGATATTTTATTTTGTACTAAAGCATTCGATGGCGTTGTAAATTTGAACCTATTTGCAATAGCGTGCCCATGGAACAAAACGCTATTCGATCGATCTAATTTATTTATAACGATTTATTGCAAAATATAAGGGTCATACAGAAAAATATTATTTTAATAAGCTTTTTTCTCGATTTTTTTCCCTAGAATCGAATGGCGATATGTGTTTATTGAAAAAAAAAATTAATGTGAGTAATTTGTTTAAATAATTTTGAAATGAACAATCAGTTCGCCAAACAGAAAAACACGAATATTTTATTTTTTGCTAAAGAAATCGATGGCGTGGTTAGTTTAGGTCTATTACGTTAAACAACGTATTACAATTGAATTGGTCTTTAAAGCTGGTAAAAATGCAAAGGAAATACAGGAAATATTAAAAGTGGCTTATTTTGAATGTGTTATGTCTCGTGCAAATATGTTTCAGTGGTATAACCTCTGTAGAGGTTCAGCTAAAGACGACCATCGGAACGGGCCATGTGCCGAAGAGTGGCAATAACATCGACAAAGTCAGAGCTGTGTTAAAGGATAACCGTACCTCTAGTTGCATATAGATTTTTGAACTTACTGGAATACCAAAATCCTGCGTTCCATGTATTAACGAACGACTTGAAAAAAAGGTGTGCGCGCATTTCGTTCCACACGCGCTAACGGTCAAACAGTGAGAGCAAGAAGTTTCTCACGCACGTGTTCTTCTGGAAATGATTCAAATACAGCTAAATTTTCTTCAAAATATTATTACGAGTAATGATAGTTGCTGTTTTGCATATGACCCTGCAAGGAACCGCCAAAGTACTGAGTGGGTTGGCGCAAACTCGCCGTAACAAAAAACTTGCGATTGACTAACAATTGCTCCATGACTTGTGTAAAACAATTGCGCGTGTTAGACCCGAGTTGTCGACAGGTCGCTCTTTTTGACTCTTACACGAAATTGTATCAGCACATACCGCAGCAAGTAACACTCAACTTTTGCCTAAAAAAATGGTACCTGTACTTAGCAACTCACCAGAATCGCCTGATTACTGTTTCCAAAATGATAAATGAACTTGAAAGAGGACCGTTTTATGTCAATAAACGAGATACAAGAAGGTGTGACAACGAAATGAAAAATATTCCACAAGAGGATTTTTTAAAAGGTATGACGAGAGTGGAAGATCGTGTCAATTTGTGTATTACTTCTAATAAAGACTATTTTGAATACATTTTATATATTTATTATGTATATATATATATATATATATATATATATATACATTAATTTAAAAAATTTTTATATATTTTTATGTCTTGTGTACTCATAGTCTTAAAATTTTTGGAATATACTGTGTATATGTCACTGACAAATAAACGACAATCGTTCTTAGTTTTTTATTTATATTAGAACTTACTGCTTGTCGAGTTAGCGTTCAAATCGTGCAAATGTAAATAGACTTTCTGAGTGCCTCATTTGAAATATCTTGTTTATACTGTACTATACGAACTGATGATTACTTCATTTTAACTTTATACTTGATTCTAGTTTGTTGATAATTGTTATTGTAATGCATCCTTGTGTTTTTATCTTTTATTCATTTTTATATTATGAATGTTAATCTTTGGGTTTTTTGAATAAAGAAAGTGATCGATTGATGAATAGAATTACTGAAATGCATTTCTCCTGAGGAACCTTTATACTCTATTTATGCAATAGTATATAATTCTGATATAAATAAGCCTCCTGACTGTCCTCATTGCTTAAATTCTTTATCTCTGCAAAATCCAACGAGCTCATCTAATTTGTTAAATAATTCTGCAGAGTGCAACTTAATACATATATTTCAGCGTAGCGCTATCCTTGTGTTTGCTTGCGCAAATTCACAAAATGTCACACAGCTAATATTCTATGTGGGAATCTATTAATTCTCAATTTGATTCTCAATATTGGTAATATATTTAATAATTACCATATTAAAAATCGAGGAAGTTTTAGTAACTCTGAAGTAAATTTATATTTTTCGAATAATTCTGCCTCGCAATGGTTTGTAGGCTATTCAAACGCTCCACAATAGATTAACCGAGCTTTAATAAAAAAGATTAATAAAATTAAGTCAAGAATAATTAAATGATATAACATATACGTATTTGGAATTATATGGTTAAGTATTATTATTTAGCTTTAGTTATATAGCGATTCTATAAATATATTATGTTTTATTTTATTGATGTATATCTTTGTATGTGTAAGCATAATCTGCTACTAATATTATTAGAAGTGTCATATAAATTAACTTATGATTATCATGTAGATAGTCACTATGTACAAAATTTAGAATCTTTAAAAATATAAATGTATTTTTTTCAATAAGAGTTAGTTATAGTTTGGCTCATTCGTTTCAATACATAATTAAATTAATCAACCAATCTCTCTTTCTTTCTCTCTCTCTCTCTCTCTCTCTCTCTCTCTCTCTCTCTCTCTCTCTCTCTCTCTCTCTCTCTCTCTTTGAAAATGATTGTGATTTCATTTACAGATTGTAATTATCCTCCTGAAGACTCTGATCGTAATACACTCACGTCTGATTTCGGTCACATAATCATAATTGGTGACAGGAACGCTAATCTTTTAAGCAACTGTAATAGTGCCAAATTTGTATCGAGTAGTATTTGGTAGTATTCGGTAGCGATACTATCAAAACTACATTCTATTAATATGACGTGTTGAAGACATTTAAAATTAACCAAATCTAGAGTGAATTGCATAACCTGAAATACTAGTGTAAGAAGAAAAGGGGTCAGACAGATGACTCTCAAAGAACACTTTATGCTTTAGAGCTAGCTAGAGCTTTCATTCAACTAAATAAACATTAATGATATTTTATTTGAAATTTCTAACTTTTCATCTCAATAATTAGAAGCTTTAGGGGTTTCAAAGAGTATTCTTGTGAAATATATACTAGTTATTGATATTTTCTTTCTTCAACAGAAATTTTCGCTCTTGCCATCCATTCTAAAACTATAAACTACCTTTTTCTCGCCTCACTTTAAACCGATTTCTATTTTATGCTTCTTGTCTGAAATACCGGAGAGAATTGTTTTCGATAAGCTTCAGAAGTACTTCTACGGTTCTCATGCTCTTGACTTTATAAGTGGGTGTTCAGACGTTTTTATTCTACTGAAACGGGTTTGCTGAGATTAACAGATAATAATAAAACTAATTTATAAGAAAACATATTATTATGCTTTTTTATTTGACTTCAGTAAAGTTTGTGATACCATACATCTGTTTTAGTATCTTCACATTCTAGGTTTATCCAGAGCTGCTCAAAAATGAGGTTTTCTTACTCTCATGGTAGGAAGCAATCTGCTGTTACTTCGGAGACATCACATTAAATTGAAACCAAATTTTAACCAACCTACTATAGGCTTATTTATATAGTATGAAAGGCAGGTGAGGATAATAAAGGGTCATTAGGCGTCCGTCCGATCTCTAAAGACATCTCAAGCCGGGGAAACCCCAAATCCTCAATAATGGGGGGAGGTATGCAACGGCACTATTACATGCTCAGGTAGGGCCGTAAGGTATAGATACGCGCCGTGACCCTTTGCTAAAAGGCGTAAGAAGTTTTTAGTTTGGTTTGACGCGCCGAAACGAAGGGTTGTTGCTTTGATATGTATAGTACGATTCATATAGAACGTATATTAATGTGCGTCGAGAATAAACGTATGTGATACAGTATCATATATTTGGATTGTTTGTTTGACCTTGCAACATTTCCCTCAATATCACAGTCGATCCTTACACTACGCATAAACCTTGTACCTGATTCCTCGAATTCACAGTATATTCTGTGCATAAATGAATTGGAAATTTACGTTAAGACCGCATGTGATTATATGCATAAGAGTATAGATTGCTTTCGCAAGCTTCATTAGTAGTGGTGAATTGGGCGACTTCTGTCTGCTTGGAATTGAATGTAGAAATAACAAAGCCATTATATTTGGACCTAGAAAACTTATTGCGAAAAACTAAAATTATCACGTAGATTACTGTTCGTCGTAGTGATGGTATTACGATGCCTTCTCTGGATACCAATGTAGATATGATTTTAAATCGAATTCTCTAGAGAAGACCACAAGTTGATTAAATTACAAAAAGATTTTAATAAAATTCTCTACAACTAACGCTTTTGTTTTAAAAATTATCCCACTGAAAAATTATAAAAAAGGCTTGCTGAAACACTGCTAATTCCTCATTTCGACTACTGCTCAATATTTCTGTTCAAAGCCTTCTTTGAGAATAGAAAAAGCAATTTTCGTGCAATAGGTGAAAAGCCTTAGATGTGATAAGCATATAACCTCTCCAGAATGCCTGTATGAAAGGCTATGCGTAACTTCTAGAAGAAATTATTATTTATTTGTATCTAATTAACTGATAAGTATGAAAATATGTCCTGTTATGTATTGACGAAAGATCTGTTTGCAATTAATCTATTTCTATTTTTTGGAGTCAACCGGCCTATGGAAAATCAAATAAAACGTTTTTGGCGTGCAAGATGTATAAATTCTACTCTACAGCTGGATCGTTGCAAAAATATATTTATATGATAACTTTTAGGTAGAGAAAGCAATATTTAATTACTTAATTTCTTAGTTCACTTTTCATTCCTACTAATTTGAAATTTTAAAACGACTCCATCTAAAGCCCCCCAAAGATTCAAAAAACTGGACACTCTTTTAATCTTTTCGGAATTACTTTTTAATGGATTTTGCATACAATATGTTCAAACAAACTCAAATTTATAATGATGTTTAAGTCAAACTAAGTCATATAACTATTTAATTATTGAAAAATTTACAAAGAAAAATTAGAAAACGCGAGGTTCGAGCTTTCTTAAAAAACATTTGTAAATTCAAAATTTTAGAATATATTACTTACCTGCGTATTCTGAAAGTAATGGCGCCACAAAGGTCTAATTTTATCTTGGCCTCCAACGTCCCATACAGTAAAACTGATATTCTTATATTCTACTGTTTCAACATTGAATCCTGTAATAATCATAATAATAATAATACAATAATAATAATAATAATAATAATAATAATAATAATCAACAACAACAACAACAACAACAACAACAACAACAACAACAACAACAACAACAACAATAATAATATATAGATATACCAACAGAGTTTATATTATTATAACTGAATTAAAAGTTAATATTTACAAGATATTAATTAAAATACGTTTCCATCAAAGTTGATGGAACTAATATAACGTATTTAATATAAATCTCAACTAATGTCTTTAATTAATCAGACAAATTCTTGATATTAATCTGAAACTTGAAAAGATGTATAATTATGAATTCAACGAGGTTTTGTCAAAGACGCCATCACAAACTAATTGGTTACATTATGAAAAAAAATTATGTTTTTTCATTGTATAAGAATTAAAGAAATTTGTTTAAACTTTTTATTAAAAAAAAGAATATTTCGTAAATTTGCGTATTAAGGCTTCGAGCGTTCGAACTACAGAGATGAATCAGCTTGAGAACGTTACGGTGAAGGCTAGCACATAATGGCTCCAAGCCATAAAACTTCAGCTTCCAGTGAATTGACAAGATAAAACGTATTAGGTCTACAACTTTGCTTCCGCCGTTGCTTCAGAATTTCGAGGCTTTATTGAAGAAAAAAAACTGGTTATACATTTATAATTCAAAGTATTATCCATCGCTGGTCACTACTTTCTCCCATCTTTCGGTCAACATACGAATCCCACGTTGAAAAAACTGGTCATCATTTGAAGCGATCAACGAATCGATCCAATTTGATATTTCTTCATAAGACCAGAAGTGCTACTCAGCCAGGCCGTGTGCCATTGATCGAATCAAGTGATAGCCTGAGAGAGCAACATCTGGAGAAGACGACGAGTGGGATAGAATTTCCCATTTCAACGATTCCAAGTATGTCTTGACCACTTTTGCAATATGGACCCGAGCATTGTCATGCTGTAAAATTATTTTTTTATGTATATCGTTGTATAGCGGCCGTTTGTCTTTCAATGTCTGTGATTATTTCAGTCGGTTTTAACAACTCATAATACACTATGTCTAGCTGGTCTCACAAAAAACGGAGCATGATATTGGAACCGTGAATATTCGGTTTAACCGTCGAAATAGAAGCATGGCCGAGATATCCCCATGATTTTCTGCACTTGGGATTATCGTAATGAACCCATTTTTCATCCCCAGTCACGATGCGATGCAAAAATCCCTTCCATCTTTTACTTCCAGCAGCTGTTCACAAGCAATCAAACGCCGTTCAACATCGCTCGGGTTCAACTTGTATGGCACCCCATTTCCTTGTTTCTGAATCATTCTCATAGCTTTCAGGAGCTTTGAAATGGCTTGTTGCGTCACTCACAATGATCCTGCTAATTCTTGTTGCGATTGACACAAGCCTTGGTCAAGTAATGCCTCCAATTCTGCATCTTCGAAAACCTTCTCTCTTCCACCGTCATGCTAATTTCGACGTAAAAATCACTGTTCTCGAAGCGTTAAACCGCTCTCGGCATGTTCTTTTACTAATAGAGGCTTCACCGTAGGTATTTGAAAGCATTCGATGAGCCTCAGCCGCAAATTTCTTCATATTAAAACAGAAAATTAAGATCTCTCACAAATAATAAAAATTTGGCTCACGAGCTGACACGTTGAATCCAGAATCAATTTATGATGCGCATACCAATCGACTAATATTTCGATGACTTAGTGTTTACAAATACCTAATCTTATTGTAGGATATCTACGATTTATTTATTTCGACTACCAGTTATCTCTACAGCCATCCATTGCAAAACGGTTAATTAATTAAATTTAACGGCTAATTAATTAACAAAATTTATCATTAATAAAACAATAAAAGATATGTCAAGCATTATGGTATGAAAAACCGGTCAACGAAAGCTCAAGCAAGATTCATGAAAACTATTACAGCAAGCCGTCAAATATAAAAAGCAATAATTTTTTTTGTTTCGTTTCAAAAATAAAAGAGAAATATAGTGTGAATGTATTTTCATGCATTGATTACAAATATAATACTGAAAATGGACTCTAGTTTAACTGTCATGATGAAAACGAAGAAAAATATTTTAAAAAACCATAAAATCATATTTATTGTATTTTTCTTGGTAAATACTATGAATTTTAAAAAAAATTCAAACTAAATTTATAGACTATATCTACATCCTTTTCATTCTATACAATTTTTTATATATAATATTTAAAATAAATGCATATTTAATTAAAATAATAAAAACCACAAAAACACAAAATTAATACTTTATTACTTTTAGCTCAGCAAATGTCAAAAATGTTTATAATATAATAAAAATCTCTTTAATAAAACTTTGACTGCTTTTGTTTTATTTTATAATTATTTTATAAATTAAAAAATTTGCTTTATATCTCTAAAAATGATATTTACTAAGAAAAATAATAAGTTCAAAAGTAATAAATGCAGTTGCTTCATCACGTTATATATATATATATATATATATATATATATATATATATATATATATATACTCGTATGTAGCATACAAATTTATAAAGACAAAGCGTTTTTTTGTTTGTAAACGATAACCACTGAACCAATTATTCTGAAATTTGACATATAGATTCTATATTATCTGGGAAGGACATAGGCTATGTTTTTTTATTGAAAATCATTTCATTTTCATCAATCAATTAAGTTAACGATTTTAGCCGTGAGTTTAACCAGTGGCCACTAGGTGGCGTGTTGCATCACGAACATCAACTCAAAATAGTTCGCTTAAAGTATTAATACAAGGACAGCTCAGACGAAGGAACATATCCAACTTTGGGATTCGTATCCTAAAAAAGGTGTTACGTTAGTCGGTAGTGTGTGTATGTGTGGTACTATTGCTCATTGCATTACAATCCTAATGCATTAATTCGCATGCAATTTGACGACGAAAAAAGCCCTACTTCGTCCGCGATTCGAGACAGTATTTTGATTATTTGATTATGATTGATGCATACTGTTAGAGTATGCTTGCGCTTCTGTTGCTTCTACTCGCAGAATGGTAAATTTACAGTGTTAATATCGTAAATGATAAAATTGTATTTTTTAAATCTAACTAGCCTTTCTCTTTTTATTTCTCCATCAATGAGTATTTTAATTGCATAGGGTAAATTTTCATAAAGTATATTGACAATTTGATTATAGTAAAACTGTCCTGAATTCCATGGAATCTCATAATAATTAATTTCAAGCCATTTATTTTGAACTCTGAGATGATCTGCAAGTCGTTCACAAGAAAATGGCTTTTCAAATAAAAATACTTTAGGTTTTGAATCGGTTTTGAATGATCAAATTACAAGCTGTTTAAGCAGATATTCGTCACCCTGCTTGAATCTTTGCATATCAACGACATACTCCATCTTAACTGACAGCGTCTGACAAAAAATTTTAATGATATATTATCTTATTTCAACCAGGTTACAACTTCTTAATGTCGCCACTCATAGGGTGATATTTGATAATACCATTATGCAAAATTAAGGAGTAAGCTGACGTCTTTGGTGAATTATTTTGAATATTTGAAATTATTTTTTTATTCAAATTCTAGGCGTACATCAACGGATGCACTTTTGGGAGATTCGTTTTGCTTTGAACAATTATTAACTATATGTGGCATATGATCTCGAAAATTTGTTCTCTTTAAAATAGGCCGACACTCCTTGTTGTAGTAGACATTTTGAAATTTTCCATACATATCATACAATATAGAATATTGATTGTTAGTAATATCAATATTAAAATTTCCGGACGCATAGTATTGAGAATTGAGAAAAAGTTTCACATTAATAATACCACAATGGTTAAGCCGACTGGAATTAGTACCTTTTGTCATTTTCTAATTATTTGTCTCAGTCTAACGAATCGCAGCTTTTTCAGTTGATTCGTCGTTTTCACTATTCATACGTATTTGGATGTATCGGGAAGAAGTGAACAATCATAGAGCTCCCAAGTATGAAAACTCATAGAGATTGGATGATCTTTTTCCAACTGTCTTAGTAGTCAAAGCTTGTATTCATCTGATACTATGACGTATGGCATCAACTATTCGATCTTTGTAATTTCTATTTTGAAATTTCCACATAGTCGTGCGCTATTAGTTGATCTCAGTGTTGCTGTTTTCACAACAGTGTTTGAATCATTGCATGATTTGATGACAGCAAGTTCATGCTTTGCATTAATTAGAATTTTACGATAATATTCAACGTAACCAACAATCATGATGAGGGGAAGGGATCCATCAAAATAGCCTAAATTCTCCGTGATTATATTGAACTCTTCTACATCGAGCTACCCTGCATTTTCGATTATTAAACATTGACTTATAGAAACCCATTCTTTCATAAGGCTTGTAATTCCAGTATTTTTACACCTGTCAATTTCTATTGCATTCAATTCATATCAAATGTCCTCAAAAAATGACAAATGTGTTGTTTACAAATTTCGTATTTTGCAACATTGGACCATCATTTTTAGTCAGCTTACCGGACACTCGTAGCGAACTACATCAAGGTAGAAGATATAAGTCTTGATACTGAATAGATATATCAATTTTTATCAATGTTACGTAAATTAATTGAAATTAGTGAACCTCGTAATACACAATTGAACCATCAAATGCTACAGGAGATTATATACTTAGAACACCGGTCATTTCTTTGCATACAGTTGAAAAAAATAAAATTTATTTTCGACCAGGAGTGATGACTTTTAGACATATACTTTTTAGCAATTGAATGTTTTGAGGTGTAAGTACTTTGACTACTGACTTCTGATGGAGAGCTGTCTTCTTACGAGAAAGACGATGACACATTTTTGCTCAAGCAACTAAATTGTTTGAAAATCGACGAAATATTATTGGTTTGCTGACATGGCTAGCTATTCATATACCCAGGAGCGTTGTAAATAATTCCCATCGCTCACTAAGCTACTTGTTTAACGTGTAATCTGATAATTATAACCTATCCTCGAAAATTCACTAAATCTCCTTTATGATCGAGAATGTTTAATTCTATATAATCTATGCAGTTGACAGCGACTGGAAGGTAAATGATATGTAAAGATACTTCAACAATCTTATATTCTGGTGGCACTCGAGAATTGTGTGCACACGACGCTCGTTTATATAGGCACCTACTGTAATACTACACTCTATTCTCAAGGACTTTGCATTCAAATTAGTCACTGATAAATCGGAATTGTGTATAACACCTGCTAGGAAAATCCGCTGTTGAAAGCCCAAGTTTCCCAAGTGAGTCTTTAGGTGCAAAGTTGATTTGATGACTACACTACAAAGTGTGCGATTATTAGGCTTAAGACTTAATATTATACGTTTAAAACTTATGTTCCCTTCACATAATCTTCAATATCTTCAATTTCATAATTGCCAGTCGGAAGGCTAATTACGTCTTTGTCGACATAAAAATTATTGTTATTTGCATTAATATTAGGAATCGAATTAAATGTTAATGTTATGAAAGTTCAATAGGAGGAAAATATTAAGCATCAAGAATAGACGATGTACCGGAAAGCGTCGAAGTACATGATTCATTTATCACGATTAAGTTAAGAATGACATGTATTACAAAATGTCTGAGATTATATAGAACTACTTGCAAGATTGTTGACCGCAAATATATGGATTAAAATCCTGATATCCGTCATAATTATACATAATATCAGCATCACTAAAGTAGAATGTAAAGTATAAAGATGGATTCAAATCACCAAACCTATTGTAATATAGTACTCTGTTACCTCGTTTGTGATATGCAACCCAATGAGTTCCAGGACAGCTTGCATCATCAAGATTCATAACCTGATTCATTATAATGCAGAACATTAGTTGGCAGTGCATAACGCATAAATACGCATTGAAAAGCAGAAATTTTAAAAATACGAGCCTATTTTATTAAATCAATGTCAGATAATGGTCGATCTGGTAATCCTACAGAGAAGCTTTTTTTTTATTCCTTTACCTGTATACGGTTTTAGCTGGAGATCTCTACCATTGCTTTTATATGGTTTTAAGTAAACACCATAACCTTTTTTGTAAGGTTTTAAATAAAGATCTTTGCCAAGAGCAATTGCTTCCATTGTTTGTAATGTCTTCGATATTCTTCCAATTCTTGCTTTGCTGCTTTTGCATCATTAACAGCTTTGACTATTCCAGCAACCGCCAATGCTCCTATTGCACTCAAACCGGCAAATAAAAGTACAAGAAATGGTAACATACCAAAGTTTTTGAGGTACCGATAATATCCTTGGAATTGTCACGTTGCCTTTACACCTGTCTTTTTAACAGCCTCGCGAGTCTTTTAATACAGAGCGAACTAATTTTTGAAAACTCGAACTTGGAATCATAAAGTAGAAAATTTTATTCTTTTTTTCAATGTTGATTTATTGTATTTACTAGGCAATTTTTGTTTCTTAATTTTTTTCAATCTCGTTCCTAACTTTCTTTAAGTTTCATTACATTATAGACAGCAAATGCAACAGCCTTTTTATATCCTTTGATTTAAAAAGCAAGTGAGCTTTGTCTGCCAGAATTTGATCCCCAGCGTACGTAGCTTGCATATCGTTAATAATATTTGAATATACAATGTCGTGGTCTTTGCAAGCAGAATCAGGGAAATTTCTCCCAGGATCACCATGAGCTATACGGTTTTTCAATTTTGTCTCAGGACCCCAGTATTGGTAACCCCTAGTAGATGCAGTTCAACAGGTAATTTACTAAGTATCTTATTGAATACTCCAATAGCGTCTCGCTTATTTACGATCATTATGTATCGAAAATTAAAATGATACTACTTGAATGTATATATAACCCGCTATTTTTAGTCTCTCATAATTTCCTGTAAACCGTGCAAACATAAAATTGAAAAAGTACTCGATAAAATTACCAGTCATAAATTTTGAGTCTTTTACAGAGCAGGAAAAAAAGTAAACGGAATGGAGATTTACTACCGGACAGTCTACGAGCAGTGATTTGTGGACCTTTCAACTGCAAAAACCAATAGCTTATTGAACCTATACAAAAATACAAGTATTTAGAAAAACTATTCGAGCCAATAGAGGGTGTACAATATTTTCCATTTAGCAAACATAAAGCAGTAGTATTACCTGATAACGTACTTCCTAATTCTATTATAATTTTCAATTATATTGATTGCGATAAACAGGACAATATTAAAGCTTACTTTTGTATAGGAAGACATAAGAATGTTCATTCTTTTTATCTTTGTCAGTCCTATACACATGTTCCAAAACATGTTATATGGTATTATATTAATTTATTTATCTTGTTTCGACAATATGAGATTAATTTAAAACATATATATCTCGATCATAAACATGGACGACTATCAGCGAGAAAAAACTATATTGTGTAAACTAGCCAACTCACGCGAAGCAATATAAATTATTAAAATATTATCGAGCGAATGTAGAACGTGCATTAGACGAAGCCATTAAATCAATCATTCCTCGTCTAAATAAACCCACTACTGTATCAAAAGTGTCTACTGTATCAAATATTAAAAATGAAGAGAAGAACAATTTATCTACTTTTACAGAGGGAAACAAATTAGTGAATCGTTATTTGATGATGAACGTAATTTTGGAGTACATAAAGAGAATAATGATCTCATGATAGGAAATTTACCAATAAATTTCGCGAACGGTAATGTCATAGTTAATAATACAAAATACCCTATCACTAATGGATTGTTAGTTAGTTATTACCAGACGTAAAACTCATTAACAATAACAATCATCAAACTCATTCAAGAATTCTCGAAACATATAATACATATAAGAAATTGATGTAAAAATAAAGGAATTCGTATGAAGAAAAATAAAAATTTTTTAGAAATTATTTTACTGATGTTCACGAAAACCGGAGGAGGTATTTTATCTCAATTTAAAATTGAGCAAAACATACTTCATTACACTATAAATACTAGGATAAGTAGTATATAAGTTAGTAAATCGAGTAAGGATATTAGGCTAGCTGAAAGGTTCTATGGGAAATCAGAGTCACACGAATGAAATATATACTATTATTGAGGAGCTGCGTGTGTCTAGTATTATATATTAGTCTATAAACAAAATACTCCAATCAGTTTAACAATGGCGACGTATTCGCAGGGAAGCTAAAAAAAACTGAAGGCAGTCAAGGTCCACCTGGCGTTAGATTTAAATTTACATATGATAGTCAATATGATATGGAAAATAAACGACTCTGTAATCTCTCACCAACAGTTAAATTAAATGATGCCATTGATTTAGATATGTTGAAATCTTATGTGCAAAAGGAAAGTTTAAGCTTACTAAAACTTTTGAGCGAGATAAATAAAAAAAAATCGACGTTTAACCATCATCTATAGTAGAATTGGAAAAAAGAATTGCTGAATAAAAAACTTCATTAAATGCGTATAAATCAGAAATTCGAAGTGAATTGTTTCTAATAGTAGTAAGATAAAACAAGTTTCAGAATTAGCAATAAAAACATACAACAATGAAGTATTCAAAGAAAGAAAAATGACAATAGTGAAGGAAATTCATAAACCTACTCGTCGAAATTATAATCGACAATTTGAACTACGTGATATAGATGAAACATGGCAATAAGATCTCGTTGAAATGCAACTTTATGCTAGAGAAACTAAAGGATACATACATGATTGCAGTCATAGATACCTTATCTAAATTTGCATAAGCTGAACCCATGAAATGACAACAACTTCTCATACTATTCTCAAGCATGGGCGTGTACCGAAGAATCAGCATACAGATAGAGGTAAAGAATTTTACAATATAGATTTTCAAGACTAATAAGAAAAAATAATAGTAATCTGTACTTAATATACAATAATCTAAAAGCATCAATATGCGAGCGTTTCAATCTTACTTTAAAAGAAAAAATATGGATACAGTTTAGTCTTCGCGGAAATTAAAGTGGATTGATATTTACCGACACAGCATAGAACTATAGGTATTAAACCGAAAGATGATACATCAGCAAATAAATCCCAAATTTTAAGAACATTACTTGGCAAAGCAAAAAGAAGGAAAATAATTAATAGATTGAATGTTGGCGAAAAAATAGGAGTGAGTTAACTGAAACAAAGTTTTAAGAAAGGATACACACCTAAATGGTTTACAGAAATATTCACGATCAACAGAGTTGCAGCAACAAATCCCACAATTTATAATTTTAACGATTATAAAAATCAACCCATCACTGGATCTTTCTATGAACAAGAGCTTCTAAGAACCAAGTATCCAAATCTTTACCTCGTGGAAAAAGTTCTTAAACGAGGAATAAAGTTTTCGTCAAGTCGCTTGGATCTGATAGCTCTCATAAGAGTTGGTTCAATAAAGAGAGTTTATACCTTAAGTAATAAGCAATTATAAAATGACTATACTTTTAATATGTAAATTAATTTTGTATAAGTTTGCTAATGAGGATTAATAAACAAGTACACATACGAGATTACCCGTAGAAGCCGTCTATATTCGTTATATATATATATATATATATATATATATATATATATATATAATTTATTTTCGTATTTTATATTAAAAACCGAGAATATGTAGACATGAGTGCCAACTGAAATTGTAGCAAAAAATGGACTGCGAAATAGCACCTTCTTGATGCGGGCGCTGTGGTGCCGGTAGTTCCTCGAAATCAGGAACCGTATATTCTTTCCTCATATTTTCTAATTCTTTTTTTGATACATAATTTTTTTCAGTACCTATTGTTTTACAAAGATTAGGAAAATGATCTCATTGATCTTTTTGAAAAAAGCTGTCAATTTCCAATTAGACGTTTAGACCAGATTCTGTGTTAAAACAAAATAGTTTTCTGTAAAGCATACTAACTTCCCTATTATTCCATATTAATTTTGAGATTGTAAGTTCGAGTAAAGAAAATTCCCTAGCTATTGCGAAAAACCACTGGCTAACAACCATCTTTCAAAAAAAACACTTGTCCACGTAAGCTAGGGAGAAAAATTAATATTTGTCTCCTGACGTGACAAAAAATTCTTTAAGCGTACCTGTTCAAGTAGCAAACTCAAAATTTTAGGAAAATACGTATATATGCATATACGAAAAGCTATATACACTTAAAGAATTTCTTCGCTAACACCATATTTAAACTCTTTTGGTTCCCATGGTCTAATCCACTGTTTGGACTGTTATTTGGCTTCAGGAGTGTAGTGGTGGACCCAAGTTTCATCAACGGTTACGAATCGATGCAAAAATTCGCTTGGATTACGCTTATACAACGCCAAATTAGCAGTAGAAATGTTCCTTCGAATCAATTTTTGGTCGACTGTTAGCAAACGTGGCACCCATCTTGCACAGAGCTTTTCCATATATAAATGTAGGTGCAAAATATTTTGTACACGTTCATATGAAATCTTACAGGTCTCAGCTATCTCACGCACTTTTAATCTGCGGTCTTTCAGCACTATTTGATGGAGTTTTTCGATCATATCTGGAGTTGTGACCTCAATGGGGCGTCCTGAGCGAGGCTCATCAGAGGTGCGCATACGACCCTTTTTAAACTCGGAAACCCACTGCTTAATGGTTGAATATGATTTTTTAAGTTCCTTCTGCGTTAACTCCTTCAAAAAAAGGATTTGATGACAGCACGATTTGCCACCTTTTCCATTTTTACGAAAAACACAGAGGCGTCTTGTTCAGCGTGCTCTCAAACCTAAACTAACATGGCGATCGGACTGAAACTACAGCTACAAGCTATCTAAGGATGGTACTATAGAACGCCACCTCAAGGTAGGCATAGTGGCGCCATCTCTTGGTCAGGCCGGAAACTTATCAATCCACCCTCGTGTGTATATATATACTAGCATTCGCCGTCTCGACTTTGCCCGAGATAATGATTTAACCAATTTCTTAAACAATTCAATAATATCTAAGTAAAAAGTAATATATATATATATATATATATATATATATATATATTTATATTACTATAAATAATCTGCCTTAATTTACTTATCGTTGCTTCTGCATTTTTTTATTTTTTTTTGTTATTTAACGTCGCTCTATTTATGCTTCCAAATATAGGTGCTAATCAGCGACGGAGGTCTATGATGTGTTTGTCAACAAAGCACATGTAAATTATTACAGCGGTGCCTGTGTCAATCGGCCGACACCGGGATTTGAACTCGGATCACCAAGTTACTAGTCCTTCGCTCTAGCGATCGAGCAATCGTAGGCCTCGTTGCTTCTGTATAAAAAGCTGCTTCAAAACAGTGTCCACTTCAAAAAATTATTGGGTGTACAAATAAGTTTTCGTCGTTTTTTTTATTAAAAAATAAGAATTTAGTGTAAAAAAAAGGTATAAATAATGTCATTCAAATATTGCCCATCACTTTCACTACTTTTGACCATCTTTCGGGCAGCAAGTGGATACCCTGCCTAAAAAATTGCTCGTCATTTGAAGCGATCCACGAATCGACCCATTTCTTCAATTCCTCGTAAGAAGTGAAGTGCTGCTCAGCCAGACCCTGTGTCATCGACCGGAATGGATGGTAGTCTGAAGGAGCAATGTCTGGTGAATACGGCGGGTGGGGTAGAACGTCCCAATTCAGTGCTTCTAATGTTTCCTTTACGATTTTTGCAACATGTGTCCGAGCGTTGTCATGCTGAAAAATGACATTATCGTACCTTTTGGCATATTGTGGACGTTTAATCTTCAATGATTGGCTCAATTACATCAGCTGTTGTTGGTAACGTTCCCCGGTGACAGTTTGTTGGAGTAGTTCGTAATAGATTACTACTAGGCTGACCGGGTTCCTGACCGGTCAACCTATGACTTCCTACGTTTTGTGTTGTAGTGAATCTGCTTTTCGTCTCCCGTCAGCATTCGATGTAGAAATCCTTTGTGATTTTGACTTTTAAGCAATCGTGCGCAAGAATAAGCGACGCTCGACGTTTCTTAGTTCAGTTCGTACGGAACCGAATTTCCTTGCTTTTGGACCATACCCAGGGTTTTGAGACGTTATGAAATAGCTTTCTGAGTTACTCCTAACTCTTGTAGAAGTTCTTCTTGCGTTTGGCATAGATCTTCTTCCAGTAAAGCCTCCAATTCTGTCACCATAGACTTGGGCCTTCCACTGCGTGTTTTGTCCTCCACGTCAAAATCACCACTTTTAAATTTTTGGAACCACTCCCGACAACTTCTCGCACTTAAATTAACATCACCATATGCTTCTATGAGTAGCCGATGTGCTTCAGCTGAAGATTACTATAAATGAAAGAAGTAAATTAACAATTCCCGCAAATCACACTTATTTTGCTCAAAACTTGACATCTTAACATAATGAAAACTAAGTGATGCTAGTAAAAAGTCAGAGGTAAAAGGTTATACTGTTTCCAGATGTTAATATATACTATATAACTTTTTACAGCTGACAATTTCGATGTTATGTTATCGATGGTGCCATCTTTTCAAAACGGCAGGAACTTATTTGTATACCTAATAATATTTTACCCACCATTTTATACGATATTTTACGGAGAGTATCATGTTAGGACAATAAAATATGTCTCGAGACGACTAATACAATATTTCTCCGTAGAAGCCGTATTTAAAATGTATATACATTTATATATATATATATATATATATATATATATATATATATATATATATATCGTATCTTTCTGTTTTTTAAATTAAATACCGATATATTTTAGTAGTGGTGTTATTTTCGATGTTAATTTCGATATTATCTTATCTTTGGCGTCATCTTTTCAAAACGGCGGAAACTTATTTGTACACTTAATAATTATTTTAGTTAAATAGAGAAACATTACAAAATTACATCAAACATACATTTTTTAGTTCCAAATATTCGAAAGATAAAAGTTATCTAATTATGAACGCTTCCAATTAATTTTGTTTCTGAGAAGGTGTGCAGCATTAGTGAAAAGTGCAGGATGTTTTGGGATATATATATAAATATAATAGCATTCTTAACAGGTACGAACGTTTATTTACTTGTATAATTTTCAATTAATAAATAAATTAATTAGATTTAGTTGCTCTGAGAATTTTCTTCTATTTATTAGTTATAACAATCATATACGAGTAACAAAATATGTCATAGAAATAAGTCTGTACTGAAAAAAAATTTTATACATTTAAATAAATGGTTTATTTGTATACTATTAATTAACCATTTATTCAAAACAAGTAATTTCTACATTTAAAATACTGAATGTTTATTTAAATTCAGTAATTATTTTTTGATATATGAGAACTGAGAATTCAAACCAAATATAAGTCAATTGTAGTACATTAACTTATTAGACCGTCATTTTCGTGATCTTCAACAATGTAAACGTACACTATATATTATATTGCAATAAATACTAACTATGTTTACATATTTTCCCATCATTTTTATTGTATTATATATATAATATGTAATATATTTGTATTGTACGAAACGCAATGGAAGTGAATGTTCAACGCAAACAATCTGCCGTTAAAGCTTTAGACATCCCAACCAGAATGTTAATTAGGGTTATTATTAGGACTTAATCATAATAAATAGAGATCGTTTAACTGGTTAATAAGTGAGTTACATTTACTATCTCAAGCGAAGCCGAGACTATTGCTAAACTCTGAAATATTGGTTGGTGTACTCTTCAGTACTATCAATCTTAATTTTAAAAATTACTTAGCCAACTAAAACATACTTTAAATTTACTTTATACAAAAGTATAATATAAGGCAAGTATGGTGTATTAGAAATTCTAATCAGAATTGCTAAGTTTTCACTCAAAAATCCAATATGGCAACGTTTACAAAAAATACAAAATTTCGATACTTTTTTTTTTTAATCCAATTTCTTGTTGTGTTAACGTTGAGGAAGGAACTTTATTTTTCAACGAGTGCAGAAATAAGTTGTACTTTAAATTCAGATTGGTCCCGAATCCAGAAATTCAATATGCGGCTAGAAAATGGTGCCTTGAGCGCAAAATTTTGCCCAAACTTTCACGAATTTTTTTCTCGAATATAATACATTCGACGAAAAAATCAATAAGATAAAAAGTGATTAGAATCAATCAAAGAATGTCTAAATTTTTTACTGATTTTTGAGCAACTTTTTTATTTTTGCCAATTGGAAATTTATGACAAATTGGAAAAATTCATCGAATCGTCTCGAAAAAATTCAGATATACTTTTTGGTCAATTCTAACCACTTTTTATTCTCTAACTTTTTCTTATATAACGTTTTGTTTTCGAGTAAAAAATCAAAAACCAAAAGTTGTATAACTCAAAAACAAAGAGTTATATAAGAAAAAGTTAGAGAATAAAAAGTTCTTAGAATTGACTAAGAAGTATATCTGCATTTTTAGCTACTGATGCTGCTGCTAGGGTGTGGGGGGGGGGGGGGGAATAAAAGTTCTTCTTGGTCGCTGCCAGTATAAGCTGCTCATCTTTTATTGCACCCCGCTGCCAGCCTATTGTTTCACCAAGCTTTCCCCCCGCACACTCCGAAGACAGTTGTCACCTCCCCCCTTGATCTCACCATCGCACGAACTCGAAAAACAACATCTGGAATATCGCACAAAATGGTCAGTACCTCACTTTAATCACTAGAAGCCCTCGTTTTCAGATGAAAATTTTTACTGCAGTTTCGCCCATAAGCGTCGACAATCTCCCCTTATTATCTCTGCTTCTATCGTGCGTCCCGCGACACATCCATTTTTTATTTATCTATTATGTTATAAATATATTTATTATTTATAAGGTCTTTATTAAAAAAAATATATTTTAATGCTCAATCAAATAAGTTGAACGCTTAATTTATATATAAAATTTAATTCTAAACAAAAAGGTGTTTTTGTTATGTTTTCAACCGACACTTTATCTCCAATGCAATAAATATTTTTGGAAAAACCTTCGTAATTTTTTACTTGAACTTTCATTTCCAAAAAAAGTTAGGGCAAATCAGTGATCCTCAAACTCGCTGTTTAGTTCACTTTTTCTTCAGAACCCATTTCTGAAGAGAAAGTAGATATTTCAAGACATTTAATTGTGAAAAGTAGTTTTTTGTCCATCAATTGCTTACTTATGTATTATTTTTCTAAAAGTGTCGATCTTTTTCTTGATTCGGAAAGGATTCCCATTTGACATTGTGATGAAACGGATTAATAAGGAGTCATTAGGTGTAATAATAAATAACAATATTAATTGTTTTGATTTTATGGTTACTACCATATTAATAGTATTTTCACACCACACCATTGTTTCTTGAAAATAGATTAATCAAAAAAAATTTGCTTCCTACTATGACGTTGCCCATGTGTCATTTTGTATTTGTTTAAATTAGACGTTTGCTAATCCGTGTTGTATTTTGCTACTTTTGCAATAAATTTTCAATTTGCATAAATTGTAACAATATCTTTTTTTTTCTATTGACAGTAACTAGTAGTACCATAATGAAATAGTAGACCATAATGAAAACCTTGTTGCACATTTGAAATAATTTGAATTACATATTAAGAGGACATCATTCACCAGTCAAGTAGCACAGTATTGTTCAAGTGTATGGTTGAAAATTAGTAAAGTCAAAAACTGAAGCAAATCATACAATATTTTAAGTACAAGGGTTTTTAGTTACTGAATTCTCTCAAATTCTTGAATTTGAGAAAATTTTCTCAAAAATTTGCTTTTGAGAGTTATGCATATAATTTTTAATCTCTCAATTTATAAGGGTCATAAACAATAAACGAAAACTAAATTCTAAAAACAAAGCAAAAGAAAATAATATTCGATAATTATTGAACCCAAAAAAGTCTGCCATTAATTTCGTTCAAATTAATTGAAAAATAAGAAAGTTGTTTGATTTGAATCCATAAGATTCATTTTGGTAATTTCCAGTATGCCATACTAAATTACATCCACCATAAAGGATTTTGCGATTCTATTGATAAATTTAGATTCAAAGTGCCTAATGCATAAAAAACTAAAGTATTTCAAGTTTCATTTAAATTGATTGGAAAACAAGAAAAATATTTTATTTGATCATATATGATACAGTAGCACTCACTTGATGCTTATCAATTAGATAAGAATAAAACCATTGAATAAGGGATCTAGTAATAACAAATATCAATAACCTAAACTAATTTTTAAATGGTAATAATAAAATGGACATGTAATAAAAATTACTTCTCTTGGCATCTTTAATTCTTAAGCCATAGTACCAACTATTATGTTTCAATTTTGAAAAAAGTGTAAGTGTCACTCTAATATATAATACATACTAAAGTAAGGGTTTTGAACTATATTATAATATACAAAAGACTCAACGAAAAATATTCAGCAATTAGGGTCATGATACTTCAAGGTTAACACTAATAATTTCTGTGAAAAATTCATATAAGATTAATATATTAATATATTTATTATATGGATATAAATTTCCATAAATCTGCATAACGCATTTTGTCAATAGAAAGCTGATATTTAAATATTTATCTTTTGTTTATTTATATATACCTGTAAGCATATCTGATTTATTCACAATTAGAAATTGTAGTTATGTCGACTGTTTGGAATTAAATTAATAAATGTTTTTATCAGTTACAGTCTTTATACTATAATATATTATACTAAAATAATGAGTCAAACTGTCCTTGTTTCACCTATAATGAATCTGAAATATAACTTACTACTAAAAATAAAATTAATAAAAATAATAAAAATAAGTTATATATTTAAAGTTCTTGTAATTTAAATATATTAATAATAATAATGATATTATACTATAAAAATTATATTAATCTAAATAAACGTGATAAATTTAATTCAATTTACAACTGAATAAAAAATTTGTAAAATTTTCTTAATTTAAATAACAATTGTACAAAATACAAATTTTCATGTATATAAAATTAAATTACTTTAATATATTAAACGATAATTTAACTATTTTCTAAAATTTATAAATTGTTATTTATCAAATATGGTAAACATGATGAAAATGTTATTTATATAACAAAAATAAAAAAAATTGTTCAAAAATCTGAATTATTATATAAAATTTATTATAATCCTAATCTAGATTTTTAAATAAAGTTCCATAGATGAAAATATTTTAAAATTATTAACTTGTTTAATTTGAAGGTATAAAGTAAAAGTTTTTGCATTATCTATTTGACATCTTGTCAGAATATAAATTAATCATAAACAAATCATAGTTAGATTTTAATTAGTTAAAGTTACTTATTTTGAATACTGTAATAATAAAAAATTCCAACAATAAAAATTCCATGACTGAAACCTTGAAAAGTTTATTAAATTCATGGTGTAACGAACAATTTTGAGTACTAAAAAAAGAATTTTAACTGTAAATAATTTTTACCAAAATATATAGGTTATGTTCTATTTTAAAATGAAATTATAGAAATAAAAAAAAAAAGAAGTATTTTCAGTTTCTAAACTTGACAAAACTATTGTAGATATGTTAACAATCTGAGAAACCAGTCAGGTGATATCAAAAATATTAGTTATTATATAAATATTCTTTGTCTGACAAAGTTTGTCTGACGACTTGTTTTTCACGATTTCCACCAATCAATTCTTCATATTGCAAATAAAAGCTTGAAAGACAAATGTACCCTTGTTCAAAATTACCTATTTTATTTTTTTTATCATCATGTATTATTTATTGTTCATTATAATCCAAATGTTTACATTTAGAATATTATTAATCTTTTAAATTAGAAAACGTTTTTAATTCTTTCTAGTAAAATTATGTAATCAATGCATACTTTGAAAAAACTTAAAAAAGTATTTAATTTTGAATTTATAAAATATTATATAAAAATAATATTTATTTTTTAAATATTATACAGAAATCTGTATGTTAAAATATGGCTACGGAGAACATTAAAAGTATTAGGTACTATGTTATGTTCTAATATTCAAATTTTTTAAATGTATAAACAACAATTCTTTGAAAACAGTTGTAATTTTTAACTTTCTATAGAATCTTGTCAATAAAAACATGTACATATTTTATTTTCAAATATACTAAAATTTAAGAAAAATGATCTGTACAAAAATTTAATGTTATTTCTCTACTTCAAACTTCAATATAATATTACAAATGTTTAAATTAAGAAGTATTAAAATTAATAAATTACCTATAGTAGGGATTGTTGTAACAATTTCCCCTAATTTTAGTTTATACAAAATTGTAGTTTTACCAGCTGCATCCAATCCTACCATTAAGATTCTCATTTCTTTTTTGCCAAAAAGGCCTTTAAATAATGTAGCAAACATGTTCCCCATTCTTAGATATTTGAAGTAAATAACCTAAAATAAAAAATAAGATATTTTTTTAAATTTGTATAACATTGGACATTTTCTTTTAAAAATATATTTAAAAAATAAAATATAAAAAGTTAAAGAAATGTAAATATAAAACATTCCATATTATGCTGATAAGACCATGTATAAACAACATTTGAATGAAATATCAATAATACATGTAAAATTACCTCATAATATAAAATATTCTTTACATAAACTATATATTTACAATTTAACAACAGAATAAATACAGAAAATATATAATAAATTAATAGTTATTAACATTTTTTAATTTACAATAATATATTTTTATTATAAATATAATAAAAACCTATCATTTTTCAAAAACAGTATAATGTAAAGACATTTTTATATTATATTATTTCTTTGAAATTGAATTAATATAATTTAAAGTAGTGATACGAAAAAATAATTTAAGTCACACTTATTTATATACTTGACTTTCAGTATAACAATTGAATTAATAAGTAACATTAAAAGTTTTAAATTTTTTAAAATGCATGTGAACATATATTTCAAAGCGAAAAACATTTTTAAAATAACATGTAGTGTCAAAAAATTTCATGTAAAATTATAAATACAAGCATTATAAAACTTTTTAAACATACTAGGCTTATATATAAAATCCATTTTACAATAAAAAATAATACAAAAATATGCAAAAACGAAAATGACCGTGCTAGCTAGGTAACTGCATCGATTTATTTGCAATAGTGTAAAATTCAAAAGACAATACTTATATGAAATTTTCTATATTCTCGTCGTATTTTTTACATACTATACGAAAAATAACATTCAGTCAAGATTTTTAAAATATAAACGAATTTTATTTGATGCAAGCAGTAATTTTAACTCAAACTTACCCTTTGAGCGAATATTAGAAACAAAAAATGTTATAAAATTGTGTCAATTAACTTTTTCAGAAGATTTATAATAACAAATTGCATAAATATAATATGCTTCACGACTAAATTATAATTTGATAATAAAATACATGCACAGAAGCAGACAAAAAAGAAATTTGTACTTCTCAAAAAGTATCGTCTGTCAAAATGGCGACGAATAAAAGGACATGCTTCTTGCCACGTAAAGAAGCTGTGATAGGTGCTTTCACATTATTCATGAATAGGTTACAACGCGGGCTACACAAGAGCAAGAGTTAAAGGAAAGAGATCAGCAATTCCTATTACCATCCGTGAGACGCATTTTAAATTTAATAGAGGGCGCCACTCTAGTTTAAAATATTCACAGATCAAATAATTAAACATATAAGACCCCGAAATATGGACAAGAAAAAAAAATAGAACTCAACGACTAGAAAGAATAATATGAATTAAAGAAAAATGTCTCGTATTTCTAATTTATTCAGAAAGCTCCAAGCAATATACTTTCAATTTTTAAAAGTCCTAACTTTATGCGCAAAAAAGAACAGAGAATAAATATTGGAATTGGTTATCATACACCCTCTGTTGACACTAACTAAAAGTAGAGGAAGTGAATCCAACGAAGATAGACTTACAAAAGAATACTTTTTATGAACGGATATGTCATTAAAAAGTATAGTTTATCTTGATCCGTTGAATGATGTTACCATTCAAATTTGATGGATAAATATCAACTGTAATTAGATTTTACCAGTAGTCAGAATATAGATATATATATTAAACCGCGTGCTTAAACGCCCAATTAGCACGTAGATAACTGTAAGGCTATTTGTAGTTGCGACGATTAGGCTGTATTCTCGATACAGCCTAATACGCGCGAAATTTTAATTTCGAATTTAATAAAGTTTCCGAAATTAAAATAATTGGGCAATGCTCCCGATTAGCGGTCAAACGCGCAATAATCAAAACTATTGCGTGTATCAAATATACCTGCCTCATGAACGTAGGACAGGAGAGAGCGGAAGGGAACTCACGCACGTCGCGAGAGAGAACCACAGTCATGTGGCAGACAGCATCGAAAAGATGTCCCACGGTCCCCGCGCCTACGAACTTGGGAGGCAGTAAATATATACGTCCCCGCATTTCTAAATACTTTATTATAAAATATATTATGAGAATATGCAATTGAACATATGCGAATGTCCTAAAGAACCAAAAAATATAATTAATTATCTGTAAAATAATTGTAATTACTATGTGTAATTATTACATTTAATTATTATAAGTTTTAGAATTAAATATTCATAGTCGGCGAGTATTAAAGTAATTATTATCTAGTATTGAAATAACTATTATTCTAATTACTGGAATAATTATTAGTATTATAAGTATTATTATTTTCTAATAATAATCATTATTATCGTTCATTAATATTAAATAGATTCATTTGTTAAAATAATATCATCCTTAAAGGTATTATAATACCTGGATATTATTATAACACGAGCTAAATAAATTTAGAAAACCAAAGCTAGAATTATTATATATAATTTATATGCAATACGAGCGTCACCAAGGATGCAAAATGTCAAGTTAATTATTATTTTAACAATTATTATTATTATTATAATTTGTTATAATAATAATTATTCTTATTATTATTGGAATAAACAAAACCCGAGAGTACTAAAGTATGCCGAATGGATTATAACAATACGAACACTCTCAAGGGCAAAGTCACGAATTAGATGTATAATAAATATAATTTTAATTAATTATTATTATTTTAATATTATAAAATTATTATTATTTTTTTTCGGCGGCTCAATACGAAATTAGTCAAACGGTGGCGTAAACACCCGATCGACTAATTTTTCATGTATAAAAGGGCGAGTTTTCCGCCCCAAAAGTAGTTCTCTCGGCGATACGGCCGAAAGAAGCTCCCTAGAGCTATCCTGCCTTCAGAGCTCTAGTAAATCGTGCCTGTCTGAATATCCTGAATAGCAGAGTCGCAATCCTGTTTGCGCGGCGCTCCGTTAAAGACCAGCAGATTCTACTATCCCGTCCGAATCCTAGTGAAGCTTGATCTTGGTTGCATCACGCTCCATTAAAGACCAGCGGCTTTACTAAAAATCCCTCCTGCACCTTAGTAAGGCTTGATCCTATTTGCGTGGCGCTCCATTAAAGACTAGCGGCCTTACTATCCCTCAAAGAGACTTGATCCTGGGTGCGCGGCGCTCCGTTAAAGCTCAGCGGTCTCACTCCTATACACGAACAAAGCCCTGATCCTGGGTGTAATAGACCAGCAGGCTACGTTCTTTCCCCAAACTCCCCCAGCCACAGTAATAGTGTGTATAAATATAATGTGCGAAATTATTATATTAAGTATGTTTAAAATTAAGATTGTAAATATCGTTTAAAAATAAGCAGCGTGCGACAACTAGTGTAATAAGGTATAGTATAAGGATTTTAACATAAAATTCTGTCTTGTCTGTTGCAGATCGGAGGGCTCGAAGCCAGAAAAGACCATCAATATCTTTCTTATATTAATTTTATTCTTTGTAATTTATTTTAAAATAATATATTTTGTTATTATTACTACATTGTGTTCCATTCATTTTTTTGGACCCCTTTCTGATTCCCGTTCACGTATAAACTTCGTATTAAAAATATTTCTTTAATTTCATGATAATCTCTATGGTTATTTAAATTATTTTCTGTATTTATTTTTAATATATTAGACTGCTCTAATGTTAACATAACTTCATTTAAATTATTACTATCTAGAGAATTTACATTTTTAGGTTTAATGGAGTTGTTGAAATTAATTAGTTTAATATTTACATTTGGCTTGTTTAAAATATGTAATAAACGATTCTTTTTCTGCCGCGAGCAAAGTTCACTAAATCGCTTTCTTCTAATCATATTATAATATAATTTTATGTAAATTATTTATATTTAAAAACTAAATTGATATTTAAAGAATATATATTGAATAAATATTTTAATAGTGCACAGATAGTAAGAAAGTATAAGTAAAAATTAATAAGTCAAAAAAGTATAATAAAGAAAACTGAACTGCGTAAAAAATGACGAATGTTCAATGTAGAAACAAGTGAGACTACAGTAATGAATTCAAACTTAGTAACCAAAAAAACACATTTTACCTTTTTTACTACTACACACAGATTTCCTCGATGATTCTCACAACAGAATAGAAGTAGATCTTCCAAAATTGAAAATTATTCCAACGTAATGAGTAGGCTGCTGTGATAAATGATTATATGAGCCAGATGAGTTCAGTATCAGTATTATCTGTCATCAAAAACAATATTAGTGTAAATTTTTAAATATATCATATTCCATAAGTCATTATAGTATTATAACTAATATATAAAAAATATTAATTGAACAAATACAAATATTATTATTTGTTATATTTATTGTTAAGTTAAATAGATATAAATATTTATACAGAAAAACTGTATATTATTTATATTAAAAAAGCATTTGATATAAAAAAAAATTTTAACAAATATTTCCATATTACATCAAATGATAATAAATAAATAAAACATATTCAATAACAATAAATTCAATTGGAAAGGAAATAAAGCTTGAAATTCAAATATTGATAAAATATAACATAATAAATCATTTTACTTTTTTTACTTCTAGACTTCATATTTAAAAACCTACTGATATAAAAAAATATATTGAATAAATATGTAAAGAGTCCATTATTATAAATAAGACATACAAAAACTTTGTAATTGATTCACTATATAAAAAGAAACTTACCTTATATAATTTTTATTAATATGGAAGCTATTATTTAAGTAAAGCTTCGCAAATAGTGCACTTTTAATTATAATGGTTATACGATCGTCTTTTCTCGAATATATATCGCACAATTATTGGACGATATTAGTCTTAATGATGGTAACGTAATGACGACTTTTTACGGTAACTAACAGTTATCTGAAAAAAGTAGTGGAGCGGTACCTTCTTACAGTAAACTTACAGTTATATGGTAACTCAGAGTTAACCACCAAATGTTTGTCTATACTAGATGCCATTTAGATACTTTTGTGAAAGTCTTTTATGGTACTTCCAAAAGGCAAGAATAGATATCTTAGTTATCTGTGCCAACTGGGCGGACTCTCTGAAATCAGAGATAAATAGAGATTGTCAGGGACATAGACGGATATGGTTCTGTTACAGCGTCAGATAGATAAAATTTTTCATAGGCAGAAACATCAACAATGTTCATTTACAATCGGTATGGCTAGGATACTGCAGGACACGATCGGAATAGAAACAGCTATATAATTTGCTATTATAAAAAAACAGCGGTTGACCGTCAGGTACGTGCACAGACAGCATCAACTGGCGGAGGGGGGCAATAGTAGCAGGCTGGTGACGCACAATCATGTATCTATAGTATCATAAAGAGGGGGAGCAGTAGGAAACATTGGGAAGCGAAGGAAAGGCAGCAGCTCGCTAAGAAAAATAAATAGAATAAATGCATATATTTGTACGCTTGATTCCGTATATATATATATATACATATACATATATATATGTATATATATATATTTTGTTATTTAACGTCGCTCTATTTATGCTTCCAAATATCGGTGCCAATCAGCGACGGAGGTCTACGATGTGTTTGTAAACAAAGCACATGTAAATTAATACAGCGGTGCTGTATCAATCGGTCGAGACCGGACTTTGAACTCGGATCACCAAGTTAGTAATCCTTCACTCTAGCGATCGAGCCATCGTAGGCCTCATATATATATATATATATATATATATATATATATATATATATATATAATAATTTAACTTATTTAATAATTATTGTTGTTAAATAAATTACAAAATAATATGTACTGCATTAAACATTTTATTTTATTTTCAATGAGAAGTAAAACGATGAAAGGAGAAAAAAAACTATTGATAACAATGATTTTAAAAAATATATCTATATATAAATATATAATTTCATTAATAAGAAATTTCATAAAAGCTTTTTCATAGCTGATTACAAATATATATATATAATAACCCGACTTTAACGGGTTACTTACCTTAGTATCTCACGTGGCGTCGGCATCGCTGGAACGAGAGAACGTGGAACGGGGAACTAGGAACGCGAAAGAACGAGTCTAATTGTTAATAATATATGATCAACTATTTATTACAACTCGCGCATCACACATTTCTTACTTTACGCGTTACAAATCTCTTCGCAATTTATAATTAATATTATAAGCGCGACGGCGACAGATACGACGGAGCGGGTTCCACAGACAAGGATAGATGCGGTAGGACAAATAGGGTGAGAAGGGGGGACGCGGTGTAACCTACAGCTATACGCTCGCGCGCGCGCGGCTACGCTGCGATGGCGCGCGATCACAGGGGGACGCGCTCATTAATCATTAATTACAACATGGAAGGCTACTTGCCGAAGGGTCCTCGGCGCCGCTGCTTCCTCTCGATCGCGTGGCTTCCTCTCGTCCGGGTGGTGCCTTCGTGCTTCCTCTCTCTCTCTCTCTCTCTCTCTCTCTCTCTCTCTCTCTCTCTCTCTCTCTCTCTCTCTCTCTCTCTCCCTCTCCTTCACTCTCTCTTTCTCTCTCTCTTTCTTTCTTTCTCTCTCTCTCTTGCGGGGCTATCTTCCCTCCTTCCTTCCTTCTCGTTTTCTCACTACCTTCAGAACCAAGGGCGATGCTCGTTCGGAACGACCGCGGAAACGGACGTGGATCAGGCGTTGCAGTTGAGGTAGTCGTCTACGTATGCACGGCTGGCACGTGGGAATGATTGGTATGCGGGTGGCAACCGTAGCTGAGAAAAGCTCTATAGTTTTGGTGACAGCTCGACTTGATACGTTAGATCTCGTCGACGGCTCGGGGAAGAAGAAGGTGAACTTCCTTTCTTTTCACTTCCTTCTTCGCGGGCGAACGTCGCGCACTCTCGCGGCTCGTGCTTCGCATATTTTCGCCGTAACACGCGAACACTCGGTTTTGCAAGCGCGGACCGGCCATTTGGTCGGTCACAAACTCCCCTTTCCAAACCGACGGTGAGGCGCGTTGTCGTTCGCGCGTATTTCGACCGGTAAGGATATGATTGGGGATAGGGAGTAGGATCCGTGCATGTCGGAACCGCTCGTGTGAATTTTAACGTGTTTTTTCGAACTCAAAATTATACATTTTTTTGTAACTAAAACTAAAATTAAACTCTACCTTTCATGACCATCGGTGGTCTCTTGGTGTTGTCGTCGTCCGCTGGTGGCTCTATATAATGCAATATGGGTCTTACATACTAAGGGTTTATTCCTATGCTAGCGTGTATAACGAAAATAAAATATTAGTTCTTCGCGCTGATTCTAAAAATTCAGTATCAGGAATTTCTGAATACTGTGGGGAAATTAAACAGAATGTCTCTTTGCGCTGGGGCATAAAAGGGAAAAAAATGTTTATAACTATCAATACCTATTCTAACTAATTATTTTAATATGAAACAAGAGAAAAGGTAATTAAGACTACGTTATATTAATATTACGCTACGTTTGTAGCAGTTATATAAAAAGAAATAAGTAAGTAAAAATAACTAAGTTATATAAAAATGAAACGTATAAACTAACTCTAAGATAATTATAAAGAATATGAACGTATAAACTAATTCTAAGATAATTATGAAAATATGACACATATAACTAATTCAAAGATAATTATGATAAATATACAACTTATATTCTAATTATCCTAATCTACCATCTACGCTATGCTTAAGTTTTTATTGTGTGTGACTCTTTCTCGTCACTTGTTCTTCGCTCGGGGCCTGCTTTGGCCATCTTCTTAAGCTTCTCTGCGCTGCGCTGGCTTTATCCTGCAGTGAACTGGGAGGCTGGAAATGAGGTTTTTCTATAGTAATTGATTTCCTCTCAGCTCTCGTTGGGGCAGTGTTGCGGGGTCGTGCAAGTAGTCTTCTCTTTACTTGGAGCCATTGTACGCTCTTTTCTCGTGCTACTTGTCACCCGTCAACGCTGCGCCATCGCTGCATTGCCGCGCTCGCGTGTATTTTAATCTTTCATCGATACTTATTACGAGACGCCCGTATCATGTCTTATTTCTTCGCGTTGATAACCCTTGAACAGTGTATTCGGCTGTTTTGCTGGCATCACGGTATGGGGACATGGGGGGGATCTCGCTTGTATCTGGCTCTGGAGATGAAGGGATAACAGCTGGACGATATTATTATATTTACTTATTAATATAAACATTAGCACCCGGCATGACGATTAAGACTGGTTGCGTGCCATGGCTGACTACTCCTGCAACTTCCTGCAGGGTCTGCCTCGTCGACTCTTGCGCTCTTGGTTGCGCGACTGTCGGGGGATCAGCCTTTCCTAACGCCACTTCTTCCTCTGCCACTTTCTCAGACAACTGCCGCGTCGTCTTATCGTCTTCGTCTGGCGACTTCCTCGCGCTGTCGCCCACCCCCTCCCTCTTCCAAGACGAGGCGGCGGAGGCCGGTCTCTCGGGACAGGATGTGCAGGTATGCACATCTCTCGTCGAATTTCCACAGCGGTAGCAGAACTTGCTACTCCGCGGTAGCGGGCAGTCGGAGTACCTGTGACCTTCGGTGCCGCAGTTCCAGCAGCCATCCCTCTTCCCGGCCTGTTGTTTAGAAAACGGCCTTGCGGGATAGGGTGGGTGCGGTCGCTTGGGGGGTACAAAGTTGTCTGGGGGGGGGGGGGTAACTGCCAACGTCATTAGCGCTGGTATTTTTGGCGTAGTCAAAGCGGAATCTCTCATCGCTTGTTGTGCTACAGGGTGATAGAGGCTGGCGACGGTATTGGTTGAACCTTGGATTTTGAAGGGGTTAAAATCCTTCTTACATTCCAACCTGTAGTTGTCGGTGTGGCTTATGGTTGAGTTTTCTGGGCGCGGTAGGGAGATTTGGGACGACTGACCGGCACAGACTGCTTCATCATAGGGGCCATCAACTTCTTTGAACTTCGTTGGGATTATGATTTTGCCTTGCGCTTTCTCGTCTATATTGCCCGGGGACCTTTAGCGATTCTTGTCCTTGCCGGATCGCTGTGTCCCCACGGATCGCATAAAGGTACAGCGGTCTCCGCGGTAGAGGCGAACTTCGCCCTCTTCCGGGCTACTTACATATACGATAGGCGCTGGCTTCTCAACTCTAGCTGACTTCTTTGGCATAACTCGCCTATGGCATTTAGGGCCTGGTCGGTATGGTAGGGGGCTGATGGACCGTATTTGTTGACGCGTGGAATACAGTATCGCATCCCGTGGGTTCCGGTGGACCACATACGTTTACGGGACGCTTCTAAGGTCCAGTCTTATGCGATGCGTCGCTATCGGACTTATAACCCACGGCTATTGTATCGCCCAAGTCCTCATATCGCCTTGTGAACGGATTGAAGATCCAGTCCGTCTCTTTCTTCTTGTCTTCGTCTCTGTTTGCTGTCCCTTGCGATGTTGCTGTGCTACGTGCACACTCTGGTTCGTCTCCTAAATCCTCACGTCTATGTGGTCTTCGTAGTTCATTTCTAGGTGTTATTGCGGTAGATTCCCGTCTTTCCGGACGATCGCAGAAGGTGTTGTTAATTTCTGCCTCTATCGTAGTTTTATGTCGTTGCGAACGGTCGGCATCGGTGTCTTCGATGGGGTCGGTAGTTTTACGTCGTTCCGGACGTTTGCACTGTTGTTGTTGTGCGCTTTCCGTAGTTTTAAGTCGTTGCGGACTATCGCAGACGATGTTGCTGTCTGCAGTTTTCGTAGTTTTACGTCGTTGCGGACGTGCGCAGACAATGTCGTTGTCTGCATTTTTCGTAGTTTTAAATCGTTGCGGACTTGCGCAGAAGGTGTTATCCTCTGCGTTTTCGCTGGTGGCGTTAGGGGGTGGGTGGGGGGTATTTTCTAGGTTGTCGTTATTAAATTTATTGTTATTGACCGTTATAGTTGTTTTCGGTCCGGGTTCGTCGACACCTAGCTCCTGATTTGATTCCGGACTGAACTCAATCAGGTTTCCTACTTCTACTTCTTGTTCTCGCTGGTGCAGGGCTTGGGTCAGTTTGGCCGTATCGAAGACTCGCGCGTCGCGATTACGGGTTCTGAGCCCGTCAGGTTTGGGGTATGAGCGTCCCCTGGTCGTCGCGGTTGGTCGGTTAACACGGACCGGCGCAGCCCTCTGCGACTGCCGACGTTCGGAAGTATCATCTTGGATAAAGGTACCTGTGGAGAAACGAAATGGTCCACATCTTCTAGCTCGAAGATCACAGGGGATATTTTCCTGACTATTCGGCATGGAGTAATGAACTTTGGTGCTAGTTTTGCTGCGAATCTATCCGGCCCTGATGATAATACATGGTTTCTCCTACAAACCATATCGTTTTCCTCGAACGAAGCTTCTCGTCTATTTTTGTTGTAGTGGCGTGACTGTTTTTCGCTGGCCACACTAAGGTTTTTCCTGACTAATTCATGAATGGCGGGAAGCCTCTTCATTCTATTAAGCCAGTCAGCCGGTGTTAATGACTGATGTGGTTGGTTTGCTGTGCGGATGTTTCTATACGTGGGTATCTCTCTCGGATTTCTACCGAAATTTAAGAATGCTGGCGAGGCTTGAAGGCTTGAGTACTAGCATGCACAGAGGTATTCATGGCAAAGGCTAGTTCATGTAGATGGATATCCCAATCTTTATGATCTTCTTTTACAAAGATTAAGATCATGCCTTTGAATTTCCTATTTACTCGTTCTACAGGGTTTGCCTGTGCATGATACGGTGCTATCAGTTGTTGTACTATTCCGAGTTCGTCGAGTCGCTGTTTCACTAACTTATTAGCGAACTCGGTGCCATTGTCGGAGATTAAAAACTTGGGGCAACCCCATTTGAATACAACTAGCTCTTCTAGCGCCTTTATTATTGTTTGCCCCGTTGCCTTTCGGAGTGGTCGAAGCTCCACGTATTTGGTAAATAGGTCCTTGAAGATCAATAGATATTTATGTTGACCCTTACTGGCAGGAAATGGGCCCATTATGTCAGTGGCCACGCTCGTCCATGGCCCTTCCACATTTCTGTGTGTCATCAAACCTGTTGGTGCTCTCTGGGAGACTTTGTATAACTGACATTATGGGCAGTGTTTAATATAGCTGTAAATATCTCGCCTCATTCCTGGCCAGTAATAGTTTCGAGAGACCTTGTCTAGTGTTTTATCAACACCAAAATGTCCGGATGTTGGTGTATTATGGCACTCGAACATTATCCGCTCTCGGTCTTTGGAAGAGATGGCAATTTTCCAGTCGTCTTTCTCGGAGCCTAGTATGTCCGAGTAGACGTTTGGGCGATGTTTTAATAGTATATTGTCCTTAATGCCCCAGTCTGGATATTTCTCTGGGCATTTTCGGATCTAGATTACTTTTGTTTCATACCACCTATCTCGCTTTATAGCGGTGATGGTAGCTGCTCGTGATGATTCCATGGTTGGGGGACGTGACAGCGCGTCTGGCAGCTTATGCAGTGAGCCTTTTCGGTGGATGATTGTCACATTATAGGCTTGCAGCGCTGTGGCCCATCTCGTTAGCCTGCCCGTGGGGTTTTTTAGCGTATGTAGCCATTTTAGGCTACTATGATCCGTGATCACTATGAATATTTCTCCCAACAAATAGCCTCTAAATTTCTCGACGGCCCATAGTACCGCGAGGCACTCTTTCTCGGTAACCGTGTAGTTTATCTCTGCCTTTGTTAGTGCCCTGCTCGCATAAGCGATAGGGTGTTCTTCATCGTCCGTGTTTTGGCTAAGCACGGCGCCGAGGGCGTAATTGCTGGCATCAGTTTGGAGTATATAGGGTCTATTTTGTATGGGGCGCGCTACCACGGGTGCTTAGCAAGATACGCAGTTGGTTGAATGCGTCCTCCTGGGCTTTGTCCCAGTGTCATCTCACGTTTTTTCGCAACAGCTTGCTTAGAGGTGCTTTTACGTCCGCTACATTTAATGAAGCGGGCGTACCACCCTACCATGCCGAGAAAATTTCTCAGCTGTTTAATGTTCTTATGTAGTGGATATTCCGTGACGGGCTTTAGTTAGTCGAGCTCCGTACGCTGTCCGTCTTTGTCTACCACATATCCTAAGTAGCGTACCTCCGGGCAACAAAACTCAGACTTTTCCTTATTGATTTGTAGTCCAACCTGTTTAAGGCGGGCCAGTACCGCTTCTAATTGCTGAGTGTGTTCTTCGAAAGTGCTTGTGGCGATAATGATAACGTCCATGTAGACAAACACACAGGGTTGCCACTGCGGTCCGAACACGACATCCATGCCGCGTTGGAAGCTGGCTGGGGTGTTGGTCAGCCCATATGGAATCCTCGTGTATTGAAACAACCCTTTCTGTGGGACTGCGAAGGCAGTTATTTCCTTACTCTCGTCATCTAAAGGAATCTGGTGACACGCCTAGCTTAGATCTATCTTTGAGAGATAGCGAGTGTCACGCAGATTATACAATAGGACGTTCATGTGAGGAAGAGGATATGCATCCTTCTTTGTCACCTGGTTAACTGCCCTGTAGTCAATACAGAATCTGATGTTACCGTCTTTTTTCGGCACGATGACCGGACAACTACTCCACGAACTTTCCGAAGGTTCGATAAATCCTTCGGCGAGAAGTCTGTCGACTTCTGCGTGGGCCTGTTTTAATAGTTTGTCCGGTATACGGCGCAGGCGCTGTTTAATAGGTCGATGTCCTTGCACGTCTATATGGTGAGGGGGCATCTGTGCAAGCTTCAGTGTCCTTGTGTGTCTTGATATCAGCTGATCAATAGCTGATTCAGTTGCTGCCTCTGTTTCTGCTCTAACCGGGCGCCACCGTTCACTGCTGCTAAAGCCGTGATGGCTTGTACGTCGTTGTTCGCACGAGTCACGAAGTGTCTCACTATGTTTTTCGGCGTATGCCAAGTCGCCTTGGCGAAATTAATCGTCATTTCTAACTGTATCAATATATCCATCCCTAGGATGATATCATACGTCAACAAGTTAGACACTCTGAAACGCGTCGAAATCCGTTGCCCATCTATTTTCAGAAGGAGATCTATTTCCCCTTCGTTAGAGCAGATTTGGCCATCTGGCAGCTGCATGAACGATGTAACTGGTATGATGGCGGTTTTCACTATCTTTGCAGGACGTGGTCCAATATACGAATCTCGTGCCCCCGGATCGACTAACGCTGGGAATATTTTTCCTAATAATTCGATGTTTAGGAAAAATCGATTATCGTCCTGTCGAATTGGGGACGTGCGTCGGGAGTCGGTAACGTCCGTGGCCGTTATTGACACGTGTCCTGCGTTCTTTTCGTGTGTTGTTGTTTGCGGAGTCTCGATGTAAAGGGAGGTAGGTGCGACTCCAATAGCCTCTTCCCTTATGCGTTTCCCGAGGTTCTCCTGTTCGGGCCGCAACGCGTGCAGTTCATCGTGGTAACGCCATCTTCACCGCAATTCTAACAGAAGATGCGTTTCCGCTCGAGGCATCTATCTGCCCAGTGGCCTCGTCTACTGCATATCCAGCATGGTCGATCATCTTCGCCGTTATTTCTACGTTCTGTGCGTGGTCGCGGTGACTCACGACGTGTTCGTTCATATGCTGGATATTCGTCGTTGCGTTCTCTTGAAGGTGATCAGGGGTAGCGCTTCTGGTCATTGTTTCCTCGGGCTGGACGATAGTCGCGAGAGGAGCTGGTTAATAGGGTCTTGTTTCGTGGTGACGGGCTTCTAGGCTTATATCGTGGTTCATCGGTCAATTTGGATTGGGGCCGAGGGGGTGTTAACGAACGATATCTGGGAGAGGGATTACGATATTGTTTTTCCCTCGATTCTCGTCTAGATTCTTCCCGTGGTTTTCTGGGTGATGGGCTACGGCTATTTTCCCGATTACGTCTACCTGGGGAGGAGCCTTTGCTTCGTTCTTTTCTTGATCTTACTATTGTTGCCGGTGGTTCGACCAACGTTACATGTTTTGAATGTTCCTCGTCTAGTGCTGCCATTCTAGATCGTCTGGTCGCTCTTCCAGACTGTGGGCAGTCTGCGCTGCTTATCAGGCAGGTTTCTGCTGCTGGCGGCTCTTTATAGCGACGAGTTAACTCTCTCTTGAGTTCTATTTGTTGGCCTAACACCTGTAGCTCGTCTAATGTCTTGAAATCGGCCCTATTTATCGTGTCGATAAAGGTAGGGTTGAGATTTAGATATACTCTATCGAGTTGTGTCTCTGGTGTTAAAGGTGGCGACACTTTTCCTAATATCGCTCTCATACCGATCAGATATGATCCTATTGATTCATTGGAACCTTGCGTTCTATCTCTGAGTTCCTCTTCTAACCGTAATGTGTAATCAATAGGTCGGAACTGTTGTCGCAGTGCTGTCTTCAAATGTTCCAGCGTTTGCCACTGCTTATAAATTGGCCTTGCCCATGTACGCGCAGATCCGCATAATATCCCAGGTATTAACTTTAGTATATCTGCCTCGGGAATGCTTAGGCTCTCACATGTTTCCTCTAACCTTTCAATAAATTCCTCGACATCTTCTTGCGGCGTTCCCGAATACTTTACGCTCCACTGCCTAAGCAGCTGGCCTGCTCGCGTTTCTTTAAGATATGTACTGTCCAGTGACCTGCTTTGATGACAGGTTTGTGTATTCGGGATTGCGTTAAGTGTGTGTGGCGGTGGTGGTGTGGATTCTTCTGCCTGTCTGATGGTGTCTCGGGCTGTGGCAGCAGGTATTTTTGGTGGTGATTGTTGCATGTTTGCAGCATATTGCTGCATCCATAGGTGGTAGGGGTCACTCCATGGTCCTGGTAGGTTATACCACGGGTGTACCATATTTGCTGGTATTTTCTCCGCACCCGGCAGATTTGTACTGTGGGCTGGTGGTGATTGCCATTGACCCATATTATATCCACCGAACGGGGTGTTCATAGGGAAACACCATGGCGGTGTCGTCGTGACAGATTTCGTCTGAGGGCTCTGCTGAGCGGCAGCGTTCTGCGCTTCTACGTTGACAGCTGTGGCTTTGTTAGCTTTCGTCTCCTCTATCTTATCTAGTTCTGTGGAGTTCAGAACTTTCGATATTTCTGAGATATCTGGGTGAATTTCATCATTCAATTCATTTCACTCGGCCGCATTGTTTCCGAAGAGGCGTCTCAGCTCAAACCTGACTAATCTGTTGCGGAGAGCTTCCGTATTATCCTGTGTTACGATGTTGTGCTGCCTCACTTCTTGGGCGAGCTGCTCATGCGTCATAGCCGTAAAAAGGCTGTGTAATCTTTTTTCCTCGTCGGCTAGTGCCTGATTTATCGACGGTTTAGCCTCCATTTGTTTATGTAGGTATGTCCGTAATAAAATAAATTAGAATTATGTAAATCTAGTTTATACAATCCTAGATTAAGAGCGTGTTTTTATCACTTATTGTTGTGTTCGTTTGTATACACGTCTAATTAGCTGATGATCGCTGATTTACAAGGTTCGATAAAAACGTCTATCTATGTTTATTTTTATATTGACTTATACCTATCAGTCTTTTTCCTTTTATATATATATATTTTTTTATATACTAGTTAGTCTATTTATATTACAAATAAAAAGAATAATTGTTAGTATAATCTTTTAAAATGTCGTTTTGTTATCCTTTATTTCTTGACTTTAATTTTTCAACCTTATTTTATTTATTTCTTATTGCATTTCTGTCTTTGGACCAGATAATCGTTGCTCGTGGTAAGTATTTGTCTTGTTTCTTTCTATTTTTATTTTTGATTATTATTTTTATTTTATTTATTAATTATTATTATTTTATTTATTAATTATTAATTAACAATATTTATTAATTGTTAATACTATTATTTTTATAATGCCAGTATTATTGTGATTTAGAAGTGTGAAAGTTATTATGGTGTTTAGTGAGCTGGAGCAATATAGAAAGAAAAGTTCTAGAAAAATTTCAAAAAGAAATATTAAAGTTAAAATAGTTTATTTCGACATCCCTTTTGTTTTTACAAATTTATATGAAAATTTTTAAAAAAAATTTTAAAAGGTTTTTTTTGTTTATGCAAAATTTATTTATTTATTATTTATCAATTTCTATTATTAAGTAGTAAATTTTATGTCCTCGTTTGTCTGCTGCTTAGTTATTTTAAAGATGACTTCTATTGTTGAAAATTTTTCTCAAGTGGTATATTGTTTATTTATTTATTTATCTATTATTGTTATTATTATCCTGATTGTTATTATTTACTTTGGCGTTAATTGATCCTGCTGCTGCTTCACTAACTTCCCTGTTTTATGTCTTGATATTAACTGTTTATTATTATTAAATTAGCATTTATTAAATTATTTATTATTTATTATTTGTTATTTATTATCTGATTAATAATTGTGTGTCAGTTATTACACTGAACAATATATAGTATCCCTCGCTGGCAAAAAGAAAGAATTTAAAATTTGCTTGATGTATATCTCTATTGTATATATTGCTTAAAGACTTTGTTTATCTATGGTAAATTTATTGATGTTGTTTTTATCGTTAATTAATAATTATTCTATTAATAAATCACTTCTATATATCCTCTATGGCTTTAGGCTGCTAAGATTTTACAATCCTGTGTCGACGTATCTTGTTGTTACTTTACCTTGTATAAATACAAGCTTACCATAGTAGTTTTATATTTTGTAATAGTTCTTATGTATTCAATTATTATTTTTCCTGTAAAAAGAGGTTGTGCAAATGGCTTACCGGTTATTTTTACTATGATCGTTGAATTTTTTTAAACCAAAAAAAAAAGAAATTGAAGTTATATATCCTGATTGTGATGGTCACAGAGTTGTTTAGCCGATTATTTATTTACTCGACCTCTTTATTTATTATAAACTAATTTATATTATGCTTGATTCATATATTATGCTAACTTTTTATTACACCCTTGTTTTTTCTTTTCTTAAAACTTACCTTATGACAGAAACGCACTTTTACTTATACAAAAATTTTTATACAACAGTCATATTAACTTCACACTGTGTAATTATTAATTATTTGTTGATCACTTATTTAGCTTTCAATTCTTCTATTTATCGTCAATATACTTTGCAGTAAAAGCGTGGTGTTTTATACTTGATTCTGTCTGGCTGTATGTTGCATGTGACAGGAACAGCGTGTGATTTCAAAATTACTCTTAAAGTATTTTTGTAAAAATTTATAATTATGAATGAATATTTATTCACGTTGATATTCACTATTGCTGTAGTTGTCACAAATTTAATGCCGTTGGTTTGGTCAGAAAATTCCTTTTCATTCCCATACTTTTGACACTTTCAAAATTTTCACCTATATGTACTTCACTTGACATATAGGTTATACGTACCATCAATACTTGATACATCAGACAGGTATAAATTTTTGTACTTATTGAAATCACTGACACTTTCACTGATTTATATATAAAGTATTATAAAATGTTATAATAAAGAAGCATGTATTCACTGGAACTTTTCGCTGATCACTTTAGTTTGCACAGTAATGATTTATGCAACATACATACAGACACACACTTATATCACTTATTCTTATATGTAAAAAACACTAAAATGCACATCTATTATTGAAGTTATTATGTATCGATCCTCTTCCTACTATTCAAATTTGTATCTATTAAAAGAGAATAGATTGTCTCAGCAATTGTTCAGTTTAATACCACTTGTATGGCTACTTGAGAACCTGTTTTTTTTTTCATTAAGTTTTTTCTGTTGAAATTGGTTCTACTCGCTAAATATCTTAAAATCGGTATTTTCTCTATAGGTATGGTTATACTAAACTGCATCTATCTCTCTGAATTGAGGAATTTAGCTTTTTTCTAATGTTTTTATGTCTATCCAAATCCACATATGTACTGTCAACTATATAGCGTATCAGCTGACAGCTGGTACTGCTTAATCACATAGGCTTACTATGCCAGTATGTTTTACTTAACTTTGTTGAGCAGTTTCTTTTTTCAGGGACATTTGCCACTAGATTCTTCGAGCTAGTGAGCTGGAGCGGCAGGAAGGATGACAATCGTACACTGTTCAGGGATTGAATTTATGTGCAAAATATGTATATAAGAAACTTTAAAAGAATCAATTAACATGAAATATAATGCAGAAAAATAACACAGATATAACAAATATTATAAATAATTTTACGTGGATTTATGAAAAGAATTTCAATAAATATTTATATCAGTGATATATGTTTTATATATGACATGCACATATGACATAAAAAGACAACATTTAATGAAATTATTAAGCTATTTAAAATTATATCATTCTAAAAGAATTTACATAGGTAATAGATATTCGACGGGGACACGATTTTACTTAATATTTCTGTTTACATATCGAGAGTGAAAAATTTTCTTTTGGCATGAGGGGCGAGGAGGGGGGACTATCCTTATAGTTCATACGACGCTTGTGTCGTTTACACCGGTCGCGTCTGCTACACGCAACGGCGCTACTGCGCATATTCGTGCGCCGCTCTCCAACATGGCGGTCTGTACTTGCCACGTGGCGTATTACACGGCGCGTTCTCACTTTTCATACTCATATCACTGCTTTCGACCGCGACTCTGTTTCCACACTTTCTATCCGGAAAAAACTTTGTTTTATATAATTTTTTCCGACGGGCCTCACTTATTGGGCGCCATTTTATAATCCGACTTTAGCGGGTTACTTACCTTAGTATCTCACGTGGCGTCGGCGTCGCTGGAACGAGAGAACGAGAGAACGGGGAACTAAGAACGCGAAAGAACGAGTCTAATTGTTAATAATATATGATCAACTATTTATTACAACTCGCGCATCACACATTTCTTACTCTACGCGTTACAAATCTCTTCGCAATTTTCAATTAATATTATAAGCGCGACGGCGACAGACACGACGGAGCGGGTTCCGCGGATAAGGATAGATGCGGTAGGACAAAAGGGGGGGGAGAAGTGGGGACGCGGTGTAACCTACAGCTATACGCTCACGCGCGCGCGGCTACGCTACGATGGTGCGCGCACACAGGGGGACGCGCACATTACTCATTATTTATAACATGGAAGGCTACTTGCCGAAGGGTCCTCGGCGCCGCTGCTTCCTCTCGATCGCGTGGCTTCCTCTCGTCCGGGTGGTGCCTTCGTGCTTCCTCTCGCTCTCTCTCCTTCACTCTCTCTCTTTCTCTCTCTCTCTCTCTTGCGGCGCTATCTTCCCTCCTTCCTTCCTTCTCGTTTTCTCGCTATCTTCAGAACCAAGGGCGACGCTCGTTCGGGACGACCGCGGAAACGGTCGTGGATCAGGTGTTGCAGTTGAGGTCGTCGTCTACGTATGCACGGCTAGTGCGTGGGAATGATTAGTATGCGGGTGGCAACCGAAGCTGAGAAGAGCTCTATAGTTTTGGTGACAGCTCAACTTGATACGTTAGATCTCCTCGACGGCTCGGGGAAGAAGAAGGTGAACTTCCTTTCTTTTCGCTTCCTTCTTCGCGGGCGAACGTCGCGCACTTTCGCGGCTCGTGCTTCGCGTATTTTCGCCGTAACGCGCGAACACTCAGTTTTGCAACCGCGGACCGGCTACTTGGTCGGTCACAATATATATATATATATATATATATATATATATATATATATATATTGTAACAAGGAAAAATATACACGTTAATAGTATAGCTCGACATAAGGCTTAGAAGCATCAAGGTCTCCAGTCTCGACCATTACAATAAAAATTATAATATATAATAAATTCTCGAATATTATTCCTGAGAAATTGAGAAGCCGAGCGCAAAAGACGACAAATTTCTGTGAAAAGTATCGCCCCGACGTGTCAAACGTAAACATACAGTAGGCAAGACCGCTGGCGCTCGGCCTGCGAAGAAGAAGAGGAAAGCAGAGAGAAGAAGAACTTCAGCCGCGACGTAAACAAGAAGCGCCAAGTTCGAAGATGAAGAGGTCACACAGAGACACGGCGATTACGTACGTCACGCGAGCTCGTTCCTTTTGCGCTCAACCGCCTGTCAGTACAGACGTTAGAAAAGAGGATCTCCCCTGCCGTGGGCCGAACTTCATCTAGAGAAAGGGTGAGTACGGCGACTGCCGTTTTATTGACTTAGGCTTTCATAGGTACTTACGGGACGCGTATAGTTAATAATAAGCAACGTTTGTATTTATTGTTGCGTATCTAAATAAAGATATTTAAGAGGTACTGTCCTTCTATTCGGAGATTATTGATTAGACTTGTCGATCCGATCAGTACGGGAGATCGGCTCGGAAATATGTTTTACGGTAGTTGAATCACGTAAGTTTTAGGATAGACGGCGATATCGTATTACTTGCGTTCATACTGGGAGACTAGAACGGGGCAGTCGCATTCGTCCCGCAGATTTCAAGTCGGTCGTGAGACTCCTGAAAGAGAACGGATGCGACTACCGTAAAGAGGCTATAGTGATTCGACCAGCCCGGTAAATGAAATCCCGTAGAAGGCGGTAAGGGACGAGAGGAGCGAGCGATATGGCGCATCCGCCATTTTGTTATAGACACGGGATGGTTGATTCACGAAAGATTCGTCAGGCTTCGCGGTTACGGGCCAGCGGGCCTAGGTAATAGATTTAGGATTACAATAGCGAGTAAGTTCAGCAGGGAGCACAGAATTGGGCATCACCAGGTCTGGACGACCTGAGAAAGGACGATGGGCGAATCCCGTGGGACTGGAACGGGGGTTCTGCTCGGGCAGTTTCCTAGCGCTAGGGGCTGATGTGGCCCGATCTATAAAAATTAAACCGATAAAATAATAATTAACTAAATCTGGTCAAACAATAATTAATTGAATTTGGTTAAATAACAATTAATTGAATTTCTTTCAATAATAATTAATTAAATTTCTTTCAATAACAATTAATTAAAATACAATAACAATTTAATCAAATAACAATAGAAAATGTTTTTTCCTTTTGTCTCTTCTCGTTTTTCATGAGAAAACATATGAATTTTCATTCTGTTGGGTGTTCTGTCCTGTCGTAACAACCGTTAAATGAGCATCGCTCAATGGGTTAGTTACTGGTATTATTTAATTCATGAACTAATTTAATACCCATTAATTAATTAACTAATTAATAAATTCTCTCTTCTCAAAAATTTTTTTTTGAAGCTGTTAATTGTTTGTTTAATTCATTTTGGTTGTTTTTGCTATTTTTCCAATTGCTGGAGTATTATCGAGAAATTTGTCATGCATCTAGTTAATTAAATAATTTTAAATTTATTTATTTAACAATTATAATTAATTAATTTCAAATTTCCCGTTTTTTTTTGTTAGCTTATAAATAAAGAATAAACATTGTTTTTTTTCTTCTCTCTTTCGTTTCCCGTCAATTAAACAGATAAATGATGGAAAACCCTCCAAGCGACTTTGATGACTGGCTCCAAAGCCTATGCGAGAAGGAGACAGACATCATAACAACAGAGTTGGAATTAAAAAATGATGGTTCCTTATTTCAGAGAGCTGTCAGGCTATATCGCAGACTGGTAGAAAACTATAGCCTGGGAGACTTTGTGGAGTCCGAGAGTGGAAGTAATGTCGCAAAAATACGTGCGCGTAGGGATAAAAATTTATTAAAAATAATTGAAACCTCGACAATGCGCGACACAACAAAAACGTATATTTGAAATAACATGGAAACGATATACGCCGAGCAAGCTGATAAATCAACTGACACACAGCAGGCTCGGGAAGTTAATCCGAGCACACGCCAAAGACGTGGCACAAGAGCCTCCGATCAGTATATATATATATATATGTACAGATGACATTCAAAAATATATTCAGAATTAATATATACATATATAGGTACAAGCATATATACAAGCTACTACTGGAGGCAGAGAGAGAGAGAGAGAGAGAGAGAGAGAGAGAGAGAGAGAGAGCTGAGGGACGTGGGATAGCAAGCGCAGACAGCTGTACAGCTATTCAGGTTGTCACAATATTTATATATTATAACGATTTTCCTGTTCCGGCCTGGCCACAACCAGGCAATAGACCGCTGCAAGGATCCAGATTGCTGACCGGGTTGATTCCTTACCTTAATACCCAGGCACCAGATGCTTACGCGTCGGGGTCTAAACCCCTTTCTCTTGTGAGTGCTGTCGAGCATGCTCTCAAACGACCTCGGCTAGCTATAAAGTTAAGAGGAGGGTTCGAGGGTGTGTAACTATAGAATACGCCGTTTACTTCAAGTTAACAAAGTTTATTACTATCTAGTTAGTAGCCTACACATTTGGTAGCCTTTACATCCAGTAGCCTATGCGTTCTTTAGCCTATAATTCCGGTAGCCTATACATTAGATAGCCCTTTAATAATACCTGCTTTCATGCCTTGACATTGGGCTCGAGTCTCGCGCAGTGTTTGCTCTCGCATCCTATATCTACCACCTTATATTCGACTTAAAGCTCATAAAAAGAGGTAAAGTTGGGAGTCTCCGTTGGCGGTATCCATGACACCCGCTCACAATCGCGGTAACGTGATAAGATCGCTTTATCTCTATAGTCAGACAAGGCTGCCAGGAGGTTCCACTCTGGGCGCACTCGTTCTTTATATTATTATCATTTAAACATCAATTACAACAAGAAATAAAATTCATTTACGGAAATGTAAGTGTACACATTTTTTTAGCGACAAACAGAAGAAATAAAATACTATATGGTATTTACCAACTATAAAATTCTTTATTTAAATAGCTTAGAATGCATTTTATAATATACAATATATTATAAATTATATCACAAAATTTTTATATAAAAAATATTTAGAATTAATAAAAGTATACTTGTTTGGAAAATATATATACAATATAATATATATTACAAACTCTATTGAGGACGTCTTATCTCAGTTAATTCAAATACCTGAATTAAGATTAAATGAATGTTTTCTTAATCAAGATTAAATTAATGTTTATAACGTTTCTTAATTCTAAAATGTTATATTAAAGTCTATTAAAATATAATTAAAGTAATGCATATCAATTGTGTTTAATCAACTTTATTTTAATAGGCCTTAAAACTAAATTATTTTGTTTAAATATATTAAAATCACGTGGATGAAATTCATTAATATAATTATATTTTAATCACCTGCGCCACGCACTTAAATCATCTTTCTTAATTTATTCTACATCGCGTAAACGAAAATGAAGAAGGTATATGTTTCAATAATTTTCATGATTCTATGGAACTGTTTCTTGATTTCGCTAGAAGTTTTAGCATCGTGGTGGCGCTGTCGCAGAACCAGCTCATTCTGTTCCTCTGTCAATCTCGGCTAAACTCTGCTAGTATCTGTTTTATATGCGACTTGAGCGCCTCATAGCGGAGTTGGAAGCATCCATTTTCATTCGAATTTTGATTTTTGACAAACTACAATTATGCTATATATTATTAAGTATAGGGCAGTCGAACGTAGAAGAAAAATAAAAGATACATTTTATAGGTGACTGAATTTAGTTATCATTTTTATAGTATAAAGATTTTTGGATTACTTAAAATTCTGTTCTATCTTTTATTATCGTGTGTTTTGTGAAACCAACGTGTTTGTGAGAGACCAATGTTTGAGACCAACTTAAGGGCATTGTTTGCCAATTTTAATTTTAATAACAATTATTAAATCAAAAAGAAAATTATGAAATAAGATATTATTAGTTGTTGCAATTGAAAACATTTAATGCAAGTGTATTTTTTAAAATAAATGGTGAATTATGTATATTAAAAACATCTATTTTTATTGTATTTAAGAACTTTTAAATATTGTATGAAGTAAAAGCTCTAAGTAAAATAAAAAAATGGGGTGGAATTTAATTAAATTAATTTAGATAAAAATCTCATGATGAAGATTTAATAATATTTGTAGAAGTATAAGTATTTGCAAAGAAGAATTAAGCATCATTAACTGTAGAAGGCTAGTGACTACTATACGCATAGATTTTCAGAAGTTTGTCAATGTCGCTCATACAGGCTAATGGTACAGTGACAGGAACTGCAGGTGTTACTCCAGCTCAAGCAGTTCTTGCAGCTGCTGTGGTAGCTAATCATCAATCTACATCTTATTATCATTCATCATCTGGTGGATTGCAATCACATCCTCTTACATCGGTTCAAGATTCTGTACAGCCAGATCGACCTATTGGCTATGGTGCATTTGGTGTAGTTTGGTATATATTTTAAAACTTATAAATACAAATTTGAAACTATCCATTTTATCGTATATTTTACAAATTTTTTTCAATCTATTATCTTGAATATGTAATATCCCCAATTTAATTTTCATTAATTAAATGTTTTGGACACGCTTTACAAAACAGTGCCTTTTAGATTTTTTGGTGTCAGAAGTTGAGTTTATTATATTTTCTCAGTAAAAAAAAACTGTAGTTTGTTAATAAAATATTAAATAAATATATTAAAAAATTATTATATGTTTTAATTAAGAAGGTATAATATCTGAAAATTAAGTAGAAAATATACAGAGTATATTTTATCATTCAATAGGCTTTTCATTGAATTTTGATTATTTCCAATATTATAAGAATAAATAGAAATTCTAGTTTTCTGAAATCATAGCATATTAATTGAATTAACGAATTGATATAGTACTAAGTGATATAGTACTAACTAAAAAACAATATTCAAAAATACTTTTTTTTATCTAAAGAATACTTGATAATCTTTCTTTAATGAACATATGCTGGGGTGTTAATATTATTAAATTTTATCCAAATTCATCATACATTAAATAATAATTAAAATTTTTTAAATTTTAGAGTTGAAGTATATTTTACCCTTTCCTTTGATTAATAATAATAAAAATAAAAAGTAAAAGATTATTTTTTCAATCTATTTAAGTTAATTGTAAAAAATGATGAACATCCCCTTGATTTTTGGTGGATGTGCGGCTTGCATGAGGCAAGTTTTGGACGATTTTATGACGTTCACTGAATGCTTTGTACCACTCAAATACTTGCATTCGCGATAAAGTAGACTCCCCAAAACACTTCTGCAACATTTATCGCCAAACAAACTTTTTGCGTTGTAAACAAACAGCTGAAAAATACACACTGATGGAGATATGGTGCTCAAATTTCACATGGACATCAAGAAAAGTTTTATCAATATAGGAAAAAACTTTTACTAATTCATTTTATGCACGGAGCTTAACTGTACCAGTCTGGTTCAAATTTGATCGTATGGTATGCATAATCAGAAAGATTAAATTGAAAAAATTTTTTTTTAAATCATAAGCTACTCAACAACTTCTTATTAAATTATATTATTGCATAGAGAGAATATATAATAACAGATATACTTACCAAGAAAATATTTAATGGGGTATAGTACATACTTAAATGCGCGTACTCACTGTATAAAAATGTAATTTATTTAACTAAAATTGGTTCATTACTTTGTTCATAAATATAATATTGTACGAAGATTATGTGCTTTATTTTCAATTTCATATATATATTTTTCAATATGCTACTATAACAGGTATTCAAATGTGAATTCTTTTTAAGGAAAATATATTTCTCTAAAACTATTATAATTAATATTAGTATTCGATGCAGATCACGGCTGTGTTAAGATTTTATCCATTCTTTTCAATATTATTGATATATTTATTTTGGATAATTATTTCTTTTATTATATATAAGAACAGAACTTTACAATTTACTTTCAATCACTCCATTTAGCAAAAAAGAAATATAATTTTTAATTTAATTAACAGAGCTTTATTATTATCACATAAAAGTTTTCATAATAAAAAAATTGATATAGTAAAAAATATTTTACAAAAAAATGATTACCCTCTCCAATTTTACAACAACATTCAAAACATAGAATCAATTATATTAAATACAGTCACTGTAAAAAAATAATAATAAGTCTAATATTGATTATAATCAGAATAATAATCAATCTTGTTCAATTACGCTATCCCGTTACCTTTTATTAGTCCCTTTTTTCAAAATTGTTCTAAAAAATTGAGGAAAAAAATCAATATTTTTACAGTTCCGATTATTAATAATAAACTCAATAATATCATAAAATTAAGAAAAGACAAGACAAATAAATTGGAAAAAACTGGAGTAGTATATAAAATTAATTGTGAAAATTGTGATGCAATATATATAGGAGAAATTACACGAATGTTAAAAGATCGGATTTATAAACACAAGAAAAATAATAATCCTGATACTGTTATTAATATATATTGTAAAGAATATTCACATACTTGAGATAAAGTGAATATATTAAATATTGGCAATAATTAAAAAAAAACGCACTCTTTATGAAATGCTTTTTATACAACGTTATCAGTCATACAGTTAATAAAGAAAAGACATGTATTATTTGTATATTTTTTTATTAAAGCACCTGAGAAGGTCAACCATACTTGTCGATGAAGCGTCGTAAATAAAAACAAATTAAGTTTTTATTAGCCGTAACTAGATCGAAAAAATTATATTTACATATACATTTATATACAGATACTTATAGATATGTTGTTTGAACAATTTCTTTTAATTTTATACTACTGTATTTAAGTATTTAAATTAGTAATTTTCTTGAATTAACTAATTACATTTGAGAAATTTTACAAAATATTTAGTTAAATTAACTACATATATAATGAAAATAAAGAATTATTTAAGTTAATATAAAGAAATATTTTCTAAATGTACTAAACTGTTCCTTGAATATACTAAATATTTCTTAAGAATAATGTAATATTATATTATAGTTGCTAAATATTTCTATAAATTAAAATAATACATTGACTTAATAATATTAAGTGTAAAAATAAGTTTCCACCGGTTTTAAAAAATAGCGCCACCGATAAGATAACATTGAAACTGTCAGCTGTAAAAAATCGTATAGTATATGTTGACATCTGCAAACAGTATAACTTTTTAATACCTCTGACTGTTTGCTAACATCACTTAGTTTTCATCGTGTTAAGATGTCAAGTTTTGAGCCAAGTATGCGTTATTTGCGGAAACTATTAATTTACTTGTTTCATTAAAGCAATCTGCAGTTGAAGCACACCGGCTACTCATAGAAGCATATGGTGATGTTAATTTGAGTGAGAAAAGTTGTTGGGAGCGGTTCTAAAAATTTAAAAGTAGTGATTTTGACGTGGAGGACAAAACACGCAGTGGAAGACCCAAAGTGTATGGTGACACAGACGTCCAGCATCGCTTATTCGCTTGTGCATAATGACTCAAAAGGCACAATTGCAAAAGATTTCTACATCGAATCATGACGGGAGACGAAAAGTGGATTCACACGAGAACCCAAAGCGTAGGAAGTCATGGGGTAAACCCGGTCAGCCTCATAGTGATCTATTACGAACTACTCCAACACAATCAAACTGTCACTGGGGAATATTACCAACAACAGCTGATATAATTGAGCCAAGTATTGGAGATTAAATGTCCACAATATGCCAAAAGGCACGATAATATCATTTTTCATCATGAGAACGCTCGGCCACATGTTGCAAATATCGTAAAGGAAACGTTAGAAGTACTGAATTGAGATGTCCTACCCCACCTGCTGTATTCACCAGACATTACTCCATCAGACTACCACCTATTCCGGTCGATGACCCATGGTCTGGCTGAGCAGCACGCATTATTTTGAGGTCCGCAAACAAGAAAAAGTTACTGAGGGCCAGATTTGGGAATACGATGGATTTGAAAACAATTCATAGCAGTATAAGTAAGCATAGCCTAATTTATAAAATTTAGTGAGCATTTTTTTAATTTTTGACACGGTGCATGGACTTGAGAATTTGCCATTTTTTCGTGATTTTTTTCTTCAAATGCTCCAACAATGCTACGTAATAATCGATATTGATGGTATTTTCCTGATCAACAAATTCTGACGTTGCAGCGATCTAACTGTTTCTTGGGCAAAGGTGCATCCAAATCAAGTTGATTAATCCAAAGATCCTGGATTAATATTTTTGTCTCGATTCATATCGGAGAGATGAATTCTAGCAGATCAAATAGCCAAGAAGTGTCAGATAGTATCATCCGTTTTGAGGCGATGGCAGCGGTGGGTGGCAAAAATGCTTCGAATAGGAAGGCGTCCTCGCGAGTATCGCATTTGATGCCTAGAGTAGATATTATGTCTCCGGATACTGTTGGAAGGTCAACGATGTCCTCCAGATTGTCCGAGAAGTAGCTCAACAATATTGCTTGCCCATTTGCCGCGAGTCACTCCAGCCGCCGAGGCTAGTAGATGAATGAGTTCGTCTCTTTGTACTTGGAGTCGTTCTTCATCGTCATCACCTAAAAAAACATCATCGACATAAGTTCGATATATAATCAAAAACGATGCGTGAAGGTGCCTAGTTTATCCGTCGTGAGCGAGTTGCTTGAGTGATATACGTACTAAGAACGGTGCACAAGTAGTGTCATGTCACGGTAAGAGCTTGATAGTCTTGAATGGGCGTGGTAACGATCTCGCGCCAAAGCAGCCGTTGTTGATCTAGATCTTTTGGGTGTACAGGTATCTGACGAAACATTTTAAGAATGTCTTTTATCATTATTACTCGATGTAGACGCCACTATGTAATCACAATAGTGATATCCGATTATAGCTTCGGTCCTGGACGAAGAAGCTATCAGCGTGATCGGGAAGATAAAAGGCAAACGGATTATTATTAAACGGTGGAGCCACTTGCATGTGACCTAATTATAGGTACTAGTCTATAAAGGAATAGGCCTTTTGTAAATCGCCGTTTCGACGCCTACGCTTTTCAGAACGAAGAAAGTATGATATCGCAATGTCTGGTGAATCTGACAAGACTTCGTGCCAGGTTAAAGGTAGTTGAACAATAAAGCGACCATCTGAGTTACGAGAGTAAGTAACGGAGAAGAGTTATTCACAATATTCTTCCTCCGGAGTAACTTTTTGTAAAATTAAAAAAAAAACAAACAAAGTTTTTCCAAGTAAATCTGATACTAGAATTTTAGCCGTTGCGAGTAAGAGCATTCGTTTCACGGTAGCTAGATTAACACTTGTTATATTTTCCGGTAAAGGGAAAGGTTCCGAACTGCTTTCCATAATACTCGGAGCTACGGATTTTCGATCAATAAATAAAATTCTTCTTTAGATTCTTGGGAATTTTTCCAGGTGTCTTTCGTGTATGAGTCTAGTTGGCGAACTATGCAATGGATGAGCCAATGATTGTAAGCCTTTGTATCACATCCGAGTTGTGCAAGAGCGCGTACAGTCACTTCGTTTTATTTAATAAATCGGAGATATCTCGAACGTTACACGAGCGAGTCGGCTTTAACTGTATTAAATTTTCAATATGATTTTCTAAAATCCGCCTCTTGTTTGTGTATTGTTTTTCTAGTAGGCTCCACGCAAGTTGAAAGTTTTCTCGAACAACTTCAAGATTTTCCAAACGAGCTTCCGCCTTCCGCCTTTTCCTTCCACCTTACCGCTTCACGAGCTCAACAAATATTGGAGTTTATCTACATCTGAATGTTCGTTCTTATAAAGGATTAAAGATGTCAATCGTTATTTGAGAGACTCCCATTTAGATGGGTCGTACGAAAACTTAGGTAAGCGCACACGTGGAAACTTTACTCGATCTGTAACGGTTCGTTTCGAACTAAAATGTGGAAAAGATGGAGCGGGAAGAGTTTGCGCACGCAATCTTTCAATATCCTTGGATAATTCTGCAACAGATTCAACATAATTTGCTTCTGCTAATTCAAAGCTGTTTTTCTTGAAATACTCGTGTTCATTGTTTTCGGCTTTAAATTCCTTTCTAGAATGCTGTCGTTCAAATAGATCACTAAAATATTTATGTAAGAACTGTAAGCGTGCTTCAAGATAGGACACAGTAAGCTTTAGTATTTTTCAAAAAATTAAATATATTATTTACAGCATGCACTTAAATTTCAAGTACTTTTTAGACATTTTACTCTATAGTTTACCTACAAGCTTCACCAAACCACTTAAATTAATTCCGAGAGTTAAATGAAGAATATTAGATTTCTAATAGTCTTAATTGAAGTCAATGTACGAGGGTGGTCTCAGAAGTACCTGGCCCAACAAATTAAACTCAAAAATTTTGGAAAAAAATATATTTATTTTTTAAACATAATCTCCTTTCAGCTCTGCACACTTTTCCCAGCGATGTTCAATAAGCTCGATACCCTTTTTATAATAAGAATTGTCAAGATCCTTATAATAACCATTAATTGCCGACATCACCTCTTCATTGTTGGAAAATCTTTGATCAACGAGTCATTTTTCAAGTCTGGGAATAGAAAATAATCCGAGGGAGCTAAATCTGGTGTATAGGGTATATGAGGTAGCAATTCAAATTTTAATTCATTAATTTTGACGATTGCAATAACGGATGTGTGAGGTGGTGCATTGTCTTGATGGAACAACATTTTCTTCTTAGCCAAATTCGATCCTTTTTGCTTGATTTTTTCAGTCAAACGTTGCAATAAGTTCGCATAATACTCGCTGTTGATAGTTTCAAGGTAGTCAATGAAAATTATTCCACACGTATCCCAAAAGACAGATGCCATAACCTTGCCTGCAGATGGAACGGTATTTGCCTTTTTTGGAGCCGGTTCTCGTTTTTGAGTCCATTGTTTTGATTGTTCTTTTGTTTCGGGTGTGAAAAGGTGGACCCATTTTTGATCCATTGTTATGAAACGGCGTAAAAATTCGGCTTTACTTTTACGAAACATTGCCAAACACTCAACTGAAACATCTTCACAACGCTATTTTTGTTCCATTGTGAGCAAATGCGGCACCCATCTTGCGAACAGCTTTGTCATCTCTAATTTTTCAGTTAATATGCGATGTACCGCACTTTTCAAATGCCTACTATGTCTACTACCTCGCGCACTTTCAGTCGATGATCATCCACTACCGTTTGTGGATTTTCTTCAACATTTCTGGAGTTGTCACCTCGTTTGGTCGACCACTGCGATGCTCGTCTTGGCAGCTCGTACGGCCTCGTTTAAATTCTGCTACCCAATATTTTTCTGGTGCAAACGAAGGAGCAGTCTCACCCATAGTAGAGTCTAGTTCAGGTCTTATATTGGTTTGGCTGAGGCCTTTGAAATAAAAGTATTGTATCACATAACGATGACCAATTTTTTCCATGTTTAAGAATTCACTGAAAACGTACACTATTGATGGCTGTCAAACTTTAAACATCATGGCGTCTTCAAACTTGAGACATATGCTTTATAGATTGTGTACTTTATAATACTTTCTAATAATGGTATTTTTTGAGCAACTACCGCTACCTTTCGGTCAGGCCAGGTAATTCCGGGACAACCTTGTATATAACTTTTTCTGAATTTAAATTGCATGTAGGCAATTTGCTTGATATCAAAAGTATTTTTGAAATTAGTACTTAGTAGCATATAAGTAATGAATTATACTTTCATTTGTTTTGACTGAATTTGCGTACGACTTTTCGGTACTGGGCGAAAAAACCGTGTAGTAGTTGAAATAATTTTCAAAATATTACTGAAATTTGTCCAGCGAAGGTCGACTGTTCGGCATGGCTGCGTTACTGCGTAGATCGAAAATGGCGGCAACGATACAGCATGAGGAGTATAGGCAACAGGCTGAAAAGATGTTTGAATGTGATCTCTTCTTAGCTAGAGCTATTGGTTCACTGTCGAAAGTCTTGTAAGCTGCACTGAAGCTATCGTAACGCGTTTGAAACCACGCTCTGCTACCAAAAATGTTCACTTTCCGAATGCTTAATTATAATATCCATCTAAAAGGAGCAACTCAACTAAAATAGTGTTACGATTACGAAAGGAGTTTGAAATAAATTAATTCCACTATTTTTGTATTAAATAAGAAACAAGGAAATTTATAAAAAGGAACAAAAGTAACAAAATATACTTATGTATGCAATGTAGTTGTACTGATTGTACTGACTTGTCGATGGACGTGTGTTCTCTACGCAACAAAAACCTAGAGTGCCGTCTCGTACTGAAACTGCAAACATTACACTTATGGAATGCGGCAAAAGCTACATTATTGGCCGAGGGATAGTAAATATAAACAAACACATAATACTTCTTAGGAGATCAATACAATGATACAATGAACAATTTTACGTATAGTCAGGTTTACGCTGAACACTCAGTAACAATGTTTTTCTGACGCCCACTGCTTACATCGTTGTCGATGCTCATTTCGACTCGTTAAAATTTAGCAAACCACTTTTTAACGGTTTATTTTCCTAATGTAGAGTCTGAATAATGTTTATCAAACCAAAATTCGGCGTCAACAGTATTTGTTTTTGCGAAACAACAATGTTTGACTAACATACGAAATTATTTTTTATCCACTGTTTTTACAATCACAAAAGTTGCTTTACTCATAATGTAATATTTTACGAATAAATTATCCAGCAGCTGTCAAATTTATACACGGATCTTTCGAAGATTGGTACTAACTGTAAATCACGTGTATTTAATTATAGTGGCGCCATTTATGAGCCTGGTTACGAAATTTTAAGTCTATCTGATACAGTAATAAAATGATAACAGATTCATGGTAATTCTCAAATTTGTATGATGTACTAAACGATGAAACATCCTTGCCATAAAACATCTTTTTAGTTGTGATCAAAATAGGTTTAAAAAACATTTTATCATAACATAATAACATTCGCATTTATCTGATTAATTTCTTTGAAAAGATGTTTCAGTTAATGATCTCATCTACTATCTCATTTCTTCGCCAGTTGTTTAGTGTTTTGTAACAACGCGCGAGGAGTGCATGTCACGGAAATGCAACAGAGAAATTTAGAGCAACGGTGCGCGATAAAATTTTGTCCGAAACTCGGCAAAACGGCAATAGAAAGTTACGAAAAACTGCTTAATGTGTATGGTACTGATGCCCTGAGCCGTAGTCAGGTGCTTCGGTGGCATGCTGATTTTAAAGAAGGCCATCAGAGCGTCAAAGATGAGGCGCGGAGAATGAGCAAGTCCAAAGTGAAAACCATGTTCATTTGCTTCTTCCACAGCAAAGAGGTGATTCACAAACAGTTTTTACCACCTGGGCAAACCGTAACTCAAATATTCTACCGCAATGTGCTCGAAAAATTACAAAAAGGGTGCTCAGAGTGCGTCCAGAGATCGCGAAGACTTGGGTTCTTGATCACGACAATGTTGCCTGTCACAATGCGTTCAGTGTCTCTGAGTTTTGGCGTCTAAAGGCATCGCAAGATTACCACAACCGCCAATTTCACCGGACATGTCACCCTGCGACTTTTTTCTATTCCCCCCATTGGAAAAATTTGTCAAAGATCGACATTTTGACTTCTTTGAAGACATCCAAGAATCTGTGACGAGGGTACTCGGAGAGGTCCCACAAAAAGTGTTCCAGAATTGTTCCGAAAACTAGAAAACTCGCTGCAAAAAGTATATAGATGCGGGCGGGGTCTACTTTGAAGGGGATCGGAGAGATGTACCTTAATTTGTAAATATACTTGATTTTTTAATATTGTGACATTACTTAATTGTTTGACCTCGTATTCCTACAATTTCTTTGAATTTCAGAACTTTAAATTAAATGAGTTTCTCTTATTTGGAAATTTATAAAGTATGTTAAGAAGAGATATAGGATCGGGAGGTGAGGTATGGGTGCGGGAGGCGAAGCCCCCTTTTTCTAAAAAGCAATAAGAATAATCAATTGAAGATAATAAGTTTGTTAATAATCTAATCACAACATAAAATTTAAAATAATTTAATAGCATAATAAATAAAATTTACAATTAAAACTAATTTAAAAAAAGATGTATATAATTTTTAATACTTAAAAACATTACAGAAATTTTTATAATAAATTCCACATAGAATGAAATCGTACGTTATTTTAAAATCTCGAATACCTAACTAAAAGTGTAAAATAAGGTCGACTCCGCGGTAGAGTGGCGTATATAAGTCTAAACATCTTAAATGCCAGATATTAAACAGGCATGAAACACTGAGAATTCTACTGGACTACAAGGTTTCGTCCCAAGAGAAGAAATGTAAAATTCTGCTTTCTGATTGGTCGGAAGGTAGTCATAAACAGTTTACTCCCTAGAGAGAAAAATTAGTATTTTGCTCCCTCTAGCCAGTTGCAGAAAATCATATTTTTCATCCCGAGTGCGCGAAAAATATTATTTTAATGTTATGAGTCGTTTGCGTGAAGCTATTCGTCTTCAACGGCCAGATTTCTGGAAAGACAACTCTTGGTTTTTACATCACGATAATCCATCAGCCTACATTACATTGATTTTCCGTGAACATATCGCCAAAAATTCAACCAATATCGTTCCGCAACCACCGTATTCGCCTGATTTAGCACCGTGTAATTTTTGGCTGTTCTGTAAATTAAAGGGAACACTTCGGGGACACGGTTTTGATGCGATTGAAGAACTAAAAGCCGAATCGAAGAAGGAACTTGATCGTCATTCCAGAATACGAATATAAAACATATTTTCAAAATTAAAATAAGCATTGGCATCGTTGAATTGCATCTGGGGGGGGGAGGGTTATTTTAATGGGGGTGAATTAGATTTAGAAGAATAAATAAAGATTTCAAAAGTTATAAAAGAAGTCTTACTCATATTGTATACAGTAGTATTATTTGTAATAGATTAGTTGACTTTATATATATTTTTTATATTTTTTACTTAAACAATAATGATAGAATTAAGGAATTAAAATATCATATAAAATTGGTATTTTAATTAGCCTGGCGAACTTCTACCAATAAGCTCGTTCAGACCGTAAAACACGGAGTAAAGGCGCACCTTTGGAGCTACTTCTCAAAGCAGGGATTCGGTATTTTGCACCTCTTTATTGACAACCTAAATGCCGAGAAAATGATAAAAATCTATAAAAAGGCTTTACTGCCATCCACCAAACGATGGTTCATCAGAAAAAATGAAGATTGGATTTTGAAGGAGAGTAACGATCCTAAACACCGCAACAAGCTCTGTACTGGGTGTAAGTCTCAATCTGACATCATTGCCTGATGTCATCATTACCATTATAAGTCGCTTGATACACACCTCCCTGAAAATGTGTGGGCATATATTAAACAGAAACTTTGAAGAATACGCACACATACTTTGAAGTAGTTATCTTACCAAATTCATCGGATCTGGAAATCGTTACTACTAGAATAGACGGTCAAATTACTAGACCTTGACACACTGTATGCCAACTAGTTTTCCAGTCATCATAGTACTTGGCAAAGCCTTCTTTTATCTTTTCAATCGAGTCAAAATGGTGTCCCCGAAGCAGTCTCTTGAATCTGTTAAATAGGCAGAAGTCACACGTAACCAAATTAGGCGAATAAGCTGTTTGCGGAACGATATGTGTTGAATTTTTTTCAAAATTCTCGCGAAGGGCCAGTGTCCTGTAAGATGGCGTATTATCGTAATGCAAAAACTAAAAGTTATTTTTCCATAGCTCTGGCCTTATTTGCGAACAGCTTCACGTAAATGATGCATAACACCAAGATAATATTTCTTATTAACAGTTTGGCGCGTCGCAATGATTTGAACTAATCTGAATTAGGTTCCCACGAAATCGGCTAGGCCTCTAATTGTCATTCGACAATTTTGGAGCACAAGTTCTTTGATCTGCTTGACGTGATGATCATCATCTGATAGTTTTGGCCGATTTGTCACCAAATTGTTCTAAACAATTTCGCGCCGGGTTTGAACTCATTATAACACTTGTAAACATTCTTTGAAGACATTTCGCAGTCGAAAATCGATTCCAGAAATAAAATTTAATGCATCTTCTTTGTTTAATAAATTCAAACAGTAGAAATCCCCGTATTTACTTTTTGCACTTCTCAAAACAAAGCATCTTTCAAATACTAATGAATATTTTGAGGTGATGTTTGGCACAGATTTCATTAACAGTTCTACCAACTTACAGAAAAAAATTTTAGTGAATGCAAAACTCAGAAAATTTAAATTGAAAATATACATTTCAATTTAATCACAGTAGTATGCTCTTAAGAGGTGGCGAGACAGAATAGGACCGAAAGACCTCAACCTTTCTAATGTTGCGAAAACTTTTTTAATAAAACATGAAGCAATTAATGAGTATATATACTACTGTGTACAAATATGAGTAAGACTTTATTTATAACTTGACATTTTTATTTATTCTTCTAAATCTAATTCAGCCCCCTTAAAATAATCCCACCCGGATGCAATGCAACTACGCCAACGCTTTTTCCAATTTTCAAAACATATGTTATACATGTGTTCCGAAATGACTATCAGTTCCTTTTTCGATTCGGCTTTTATATCTTTAATGGAGTCAAAACCGTGTCACCGAAATGGTCTTTTAAGTTTGCTGAACAGCCAGAATTTACATGGTGCTAAATCAAGTAAGTACGATGGTTGCGGAACAACATTGGTTGAATTTTTGGTGAAATGTACACGTAAAATCAATGCATTGTGAGCTGATGCATTATTGTGATGCAAAAACCAAGAGTTGTCTTTCCATAAATCTGATCCTTGAAGACAAATAGCTTCACTCAAATGACGCATAACACTCTAATAATATTCTTTGTTAACCGTTTGGCCGGTAGGGAAGAATTCATAATCCACCACATCACGATAATCGAAGAAATGATTGATTGAGTGACTTGATTTTTTAGTGACTTTGGCGTGATTTTTTCGATCTCCGCGCTCCTTTGGCGATATTCGCTCGATTGAGCGGTTGTTTCTGGATCGCGAACGTAGACCGAAGCCTCGTGTCCAATTATTATGCGTTCTATTTTGTCCTGATACTCCGAAAGTATCATTTCACAGACCTCCATGCGACGCTGTTTTTCCTAAAAATTAAGTGTTTTTAGCACCAATCGAGATTTCAATCTTTTCAGGCACAACATGTCTTTCAAAATCATATTGATTGACCGATTTGAAATTCCAACAATATCGGCAAGCGCTCTAGTAGTCAATTGACGATTTTACCGAACTAATTCTTTGATTTTGTCGACGTGTAGCCCAGCAGTAGATGTTCTTGGTCGTCTTTGATGTGATTCGTCTCAAATGCGTTCTCGACCTTTTTTGACTTGCTATAACGTTAATTTCTCATTAAAGGTCTTCTGCAACATTTTTAACCTTTCAGCGGCCGATATTTATTCCGCACACAAAATTTAATGCTACTTCTTTGTTGACTAATTTCAGACATATAAACGGAAGATACAACTTTTCTTGGTTCAGAAAATACAAGCGTAACTATATTACAAATGAAGATACTTAAGTAAAATTTGGCACACATAACGCTGAGAATACTACCAACTTAAAAAAAAAACATTTATCCGAATCGATCAACCCGGGAAGTTTGAATTGGAAATTCTTACTCTATATATATATATATATATATATATATATATATATATATATATATATATATATATATATATATATATTTATAATAAATATTGTTTCCAGAAAGCAATATAATTCAGTTGAAAATAGAGACTAAAAAGGAATTTCGAAAAGTAAAATCAATCTTTGAGAAAAGGGCGTAATTTTATTTTATATATAGTATCTATACAATGGCTGACGAGTCTACTACAGCAGCTCTTTATGTTCATTTTTATCATGCATCATTGTTGGCGGGCTACATATAAAAGGGAATCAGAATACCTCTTTCTTCAATATAATTTTTAGATTTTGTGACTGTGGATTGAATTAAAATTTCATTCAAGAAAAGTCATTTATTCAAAGACCTGAAATTGTTGCAAAAGTTTTTTAAAATATTTAAAATTTTCTGTAAATTTTTATCTTAAAATTAGTTGAAGATTACTCACAATTCTTCATAATTTTGTCATAATGACATCAATATGAAGAAATTTTGTGGCATGATTTTAATGCGACGATGCGACCGTGCGACGGTCTCCAAATTTTTAGTTTTTATATAGCTGAACTGAACTAACGTAAACTTAAGTATAAGTACCCATCTTAAGTTCGTGAAGTATTAATTGATAGTTTACTTCAGAAGCTGCAACACTAAAAATATTTCAAGAAAACTGGAGTGACTAACTGTTTCCATTTTTTTTCGAAGAAGAATAATAATATTTGTTTAGCATTACCGCAATAGCCATTTTCTGCTCCAATTCCTCGAAAGTGAGGAGTACCAAGTGGACTTAACTACCGATTAGTGCTATTAAGAACTAAATATCCAGTAATTTTATGGCTGGTCGATGAAGTTTGTGAAAAAAGAATACATAATTTTTTATTCGCTTCAATGAATTTTTTTCTAGAATACCAAGAACTATCCAGCTTTAAGGGATACATTATACGTAGAGAGGTACAGAAATATATCAATATATTCCTTTTATGACTTACATCCTTTTTCTTTGAATATCGCATGAATATTGATCCTGTATAATCTACTGCAGTATGTAAAAATGATCCAGATCTCCGTAATTTTTTGAAAGACATATCTTCCATCAATTGCGTTAATGTTTGCGCTATCTAATTTCAAACAACAATATTTAAAAACTTCGCTTTTAATCAGTTAATATCCGCGAAGAATCTAATATCATTATTTATGATAATTCATCATTAATTGACATCTACCAAATAGTGTTTTATGATGCTTATCTCGAAATAGAACCTGGGTAAAAAGGAATATGAAAGTGGTATAATGCAACGCTTTTCGTCTCTATGCAATAAAGAATGTTTCAATCTTCCATCTACTCGAAGTATTTAACAAACAAGATTCTACTCCAATAACGAAATAATGGCAACCGCGAAAACATTTTTTTCAATGGGGTTAAAAAAATTGGAACACCGCTGAACCAAGTGTATTCAACTAGAAGGAGATTACATTGAAAAAGAAATTTTTCGTACAATTTTAGTGTTTTCATTTGTAGGCTAGGTACTTATTAAATATATACGTATATATAAGTATGATTTAATCTAGCGAATACCGCCTCTGATCTTCCTACAAAGGGAGAAATACAGAACAGTTTTTCAAAAGCCCCACATACCACGGTCGATTCGCCGTCGTGTATTTTAAGCAGCCTTGTTTAAGTATACAAATTTTTCGACAGTGTTTATCCCCTCCTGTTCAGCCCCTACTCTAAACATGCGCAGATCTCCCTAAAATCTTTATGCTTTCAACTCGTCGTCCACCCGCTCTATTTCACTGTACTTCTCTTCTACATAAACGCATCCACATAAAATCTATCTTTATTTTCTTTCTTCAAAAAGCGTCCCCTGAAAATTATACTGGAAGAAGTTTTGCTGAAATTGAAAAAGAAAACAAAATGGTACAAAAAAATATTTCTATAAAAAACTTTCTGGCAATGGCGACTAGTAACTGGCAATAAAGTAATGGGAGGTTTCAAGTGTGGTATATATATAAAAAAATAGATTTTTCAAATATATACAGCACATAAATATATTATTTGGAAAGAAAAATATAAATAATGATTTATAGGTTTGAAATACTTCCATGCTTTCCGAAGTATATGAATGTTTTCATATACTTCTAGTATAATCGCATGTGTGTGCAATCATGGGTATGAAAGAGAATCGTTGAACGCGCCTCTCTTTGCCTCAAAAATATTAATGTATTAACGATGGCTCCGCACGCTAAACCAAAAGATTTTCCCTCACCGCCCCGCAAGATTCGTTGAAAATTTCGCAAAATTATATATATGTTTTTTCGACACTCACATGTGTAAATCACACTCACATTTGCTTGATGCAGCTCATACACCTCTATGTGTACCTATACAGCGCCCGCGAATAGTAAAAATTTAAATTTTTTCCAAAAAAAATTTTAAATACACGTAAATGTCCAGTAAATAATCATTTTACATGAAATAACATTTATTAAAACATAAAGTGTATGTCTAATAAATGATTAAAACGTAATAATTTTTATATCTAAACGTCATAAATTTCAATTTTCAAATTTTTACTTCATAGGCTCAAATTTAGTACTTCACGTTTTCTCTATTTCTCTTTTTTTTGATGGAAGAAATTTTATTTTTAAATACAACGCACGCGCACACCAAAAACATTTACTGTATTGACATAATTAAAAAAAATTAGATTTTATTTCGCTTAAAATCACGTTCCAACAAATATAATGCGTTCGCATATAAATAATATCAGTAAAAATAATGTTTTGCTCGTAATAGCGCGCCAAATTCAACACACATATACGACACACTAGCACGCACCTCGCTATTTCCTGTGTAAGTCATCTACCGCGATTCCCGGATGACCGCCCCACATTGGGTGCCATTGTGACGTTGGTGTTTGCCCGCCAATTCCGTGGAAGGGTTTGCCCTCACCGTAGTCTCGTTCTTCCCAGCACCTGTAAGGGCATGCAACGTGGCGGGATGGGAAATCTCCGATAAACTCCTCGGGCGGAGTATCCGAGAGAAGGAACTGGAGAAAGGACCTTCCGATAGAAAGGAAGATAATGGGTGATGCAAAAATAAGAAGTAGGCGGAGATTAAAATAAGATTTATAACCTTTATTTCCGCAGGTTTTGTATCGTCAGTCACAGATACATATTATTCAATATATATATAAAACTTATCACGGTCACTTAATCATCGAACACCGTCAAGATGGCCACCTCGTGTTCTTGCCGCCACTTATCACTCGTTGCACCAACCCCTCGCGCCACCGACCTTTCCACTGCTGCGCAAAGACAAACTTCACCCGTCTACGACGACCTGTCGTGATGTGACTGTTCCGCACTATTCGGCAACTTACATGGTCATCAGCACGTCGAATTTCCGTTTCGCAAAGGCACAGGCGGAGGTGGGACACTTATACCCGCAAGAGCGCGCATGACCGTCCCTCGCAACTTCTGGATACATCTATATATAAAGTTTTACAAAGGCCGTGGCCCACTCACCAGTGCCAACTTACACTCTACTCACCCACGCAAAACACAAAGTGATTTCAATAAAACTCAGAAGAATTAGAGTCCACTTAGTTACGCAATGGCACATACTCACTTCGAAATTTTGTTTGCTCGATTCATCATTGTCTTCATCGATTTTCTTTCCGTTGGGTTAATCAGCGTCTTCGTCTGGTTCGTCCAATCTGCGATGTTGGACGCGTGTATTGCACTCTCGTGTCGGTATACATGTCGGCGTTTTTGCATTCAATTGCGCGCTATATTAAAATTTAGCTGCACTATATATCTATATATACAGGTTTGCAGTGCACCCATTTTCCACTTCCCGTCTTTCGCGTCGCCTCACAATGAGATCAAATACACTTTTTTATTTCATATATCCACCCCCACCTCAATTCATAACAGATTTTGACGAATTTGTTTTTAAAATACTCTTAAAAAGATTTTAATTTAATTTCACATTGCACCTTTTTTGATATATGTGTTTGTTAACCTGCAATCTAACTTCAAATTAAAAAAACCTATAAAACTGAATAATTTTATGAAAATAAAAGAAAATTTCATACATGGAATTGTGAATTTGGCGTAAATTTAGTCGCTAATTGCGATTATCGTGGAAAAAATTTATAAAATAACATTTTGGAGGTCAAAATATTGAAATATATAGTTTTTCGGTGACATTTTAAAGAATTTGAAAAAATTGACAAAATGCCTCGAACAAAACCTATAGATCGCATAAAAATACGTTCTTTTTGTTTTATACATTTTTCTTCTAAAGTTGATATTTAAAATTAATTCTTTCGTAAATGAGCGAATTATACCCTACCTATTAATTCAAAGAATCCTCTCTTTCGCAATCAAATTAATTCTCCTAATTCTATAAGGCGTGAGATACTAGCTAAAGTTCTACAATTTTTAGTAATTTATAACCTGGATTCTGTCGAACGTTCCATTTCTTTGATTTGCTTTTGAGATAGTTGTTAAAGTTTTATGATTATAAAAATAATATAACTTATATATTTAATATAAAAAGTATATTATGAATTTCAAAATAAAATATTTAGAATGCTGTAATATTCTTTGGAGTTGGAGTTTTAACAAGAAAAAGCAGAAAATTGAGTTTCTTGTACAGGAATTGAAAAGATTATATGATTTTTCTACAATAAAATGTTCCAATAAAGTAGTTAAACAGGCTTTGATGAGACAGTTTTGGACAAAATTTGATAATATCTCTAGCTGATATAGACACGATTAATAATTATAATATGAAATCTGTATCCAATACTTTGAATATTAAAAAAAAGGTTGACCACGTTCGTCCTTCAAGGATGGTTCGTGTACTACGAAATATAGGCAGCTTTATAATCTCTCCTCAAATAGTACTGTTCAAGAACTTTCGGGAGCTCTAGAAAAAAAAATTAAATTTTTGAAAAAGAAACAGAACCAAAATGAGAGAGCGGAAAATCTAGCTGTTGATGACGTAAATTTTTTTGATCTATATTCATATGTAGATGAGCAGTATATTAATAAAAATCAAAGAAAACAAATTCAGGAAAAAAGTTCAACACTTGCTCCCAACTGCGTAATTTGTATATTTTCGGGATGACAAGCTTTTTTAGCACTTACAATCTTTTTATATGATGGATACAACTTTTTTCCGTGAAAATTTAAATTGTAAAGTCTGAAATAACGATAGCTCTTTTTGCTTAATTTCAAATTTACATACAATGGCTGATCTTTATTAATATACTGCTCATCTGCATATGAATCTACGTCAAAAAATGTTATTGTCATCAACAGCTAGATTTTCCGCTTTCTAATTTTGGCTCTGTTTGTTTTTAAAAAATTTAATTTTTTAATAGTTCTTTTAAATTTAATTCACTACAATTCACTCATTTACCAAAGAATTAATTTTCTTCAATAAATATCAACTTAAGAAGAAAAATGTATAGAACAAAAAGGACGTATTTTTATGCGATCTATAGGTTTTGTTCGAGACATTTTATCAATTTTTTCAAATTTTTTAAAATGGCACCGAAAAACTATAGATTTCAATATTTTAACCTCCAAAATGTTATTTTGTAAATTTTTTTTCCTCGATAATCGCAATTAGAGACTAAATTTACGCCAAATTCACAATTCCATGTATGAAATTTTCTTTTATTTTCATAAATTTATTCAATTTTATAGGTTTTTTGAATTTGAGGTTAGATTGCAAGTTAAAAAATACATATATCAAAAAAGTGAAATTAAATTAAAATCTTTTTACGAGTATTTAAAAAAAAATTCGTCAAAATCTGTTAAGAATTAAGGTGGCGGTGGATTTTTGAAATAAAAAAGTGCATTGTGCTTGCCCAGCTTGACCCGGTCAGGCTCCCATCTTACAATTTTCTATACCTTCTTGATTTGTCTTTCCTTATTCTTATGTATTCATTCTATTTCTTCTTTTCTATCTCTTTGTCAATTCTCATTATACGTATATGTTTTTTTTCACGAGGATGCCAGATAGATAGTAATCTCTATTGCAGTTTATAATTAAAAAGAAATGTAATTTATGTTCAGAACGATGTATATATATTATACTTAGTATTTAAATTATTTTCATATTAAATTGTATTTATGAATCATACCATACAAATCAAATAAATGACATAAATATACTGTATGACTATGCATAAATCTAGCCTAGAATTTCCTTTCGAATTAAATATTACGTTTAAAGTGAATTATGCAGTATTGTTGTCACAATTACTATGCGAACTATACGAGAACTAAATTTGTGTTTGGCTTATATAGTTGATTAGGTACCTACTTAATTAATGCAAACTATCATATATTTGCTAGAAAAAGAATGAGACCTATTTAAAATAGATCTATTAATTTATTTTCAATACTGATAATCTATCATATTTTTAGGGCTGTAACAGATCCCAGAGATGGAAGGAGAGTTGCATTAAAAAAACTACCGAATGTATTTCAGAGTTTGGTCAGCAGTAAACGAGTTTTTAGAGAATTGAAAATGCTGTGCTTTTTCAAGCATGAAAATGTAAGTAAAATATATTGTCGAATACTTTTTGCACTATTCACTGTAGATTGGAACTATTTTTTGCAAAATAATTGGAATGCTTAAATATATCCCATACAAGTGGAAAACTAAATATGGTATTTGAACACTCCCATTTAGTAAGACGACAAATATAGAACAGTGTATTAATTGCACTTCATTTCGAAGATTACTGCCTAAACAGATATTGATATAATAATTACAGCAGCGTAATGTTTCCTTCAAGAAAAAAAACATACCAGTTTCAAATTGTAATTATGTCAGATTTATGTTTGAATTATTAACGCAAAATCCAATAAAATTGTATAGTTAATACATAATATTAATAGCGCAACAGCTCATTTATTTTATTAATTTATTTTATTTTTTTATTAATCTGCATTTATTCAATTCTAATTAAGTTATAATGTCAATGTTGCCATTAATTCCACAGCAAAATAAAACAGAAAAAGAATTTTGTGTGAAATTTATGTGAATTTATGTGAATTTTATGTGAAATTTTATGTTTTTTTTTTTTTATAAAATTATTAAATAATTAAAAAAAATTTACGATAGAAATTTTGGTTTACGGAGATATTTAAATCTATTGTTTTATTTCTAGTAGCATTGGATTTATAAAATATCTATAAGCAAAGCAGGTTAAATGTTATATAAAAAATTTTTCTTTCAACTATATTGTGATACCTTACGTGATCTATATTATGCCTGTGCTAAACATTGTAAATAGAGAAAAGAATGTTATTTAACTGTATAATATTATTATTATAAAATTAAATAATTATTGATATATTATATTGCAGAGGAATACTGATTCACGATTGCTTTAATTTACGATAAATTAAAAATAAATAAATTTGATAAGTAGAAATTTTGAAAGAAGTTAATTAGTAGTTCAATATACTTTTTTATATAAAACTAGAATTAATGTTCACTTTGTTTACGCGGATGATGAAATTTTGTTTCTGTAAAGAATAATATTAATGTTATTACCTCTGTTTCGTAATAAAATGTGATTGTTATATTAATGATAAATCAAAATGGTACTGACAAAAATGTTGTTACCACTGTATTCTTTGAGAAATTAGAAGCAAGATTAATTTCACTCGGTTTCAGCAACTCGTATTACATCTACTCGGTCTGGACATGGATTTGGAGGCATGTTCCGGCTTTCTCTATGATATTCTCTGCTTGGGATTATCGTAGTAAACCCATATTTCATCGTCGGTTATAATCCGATTTAAAAATTTCTTACGATTCTCTCTTTAAAGCAGATGTACACAAGTAAAAAAACAACGTTCAACAACTCTTCGCTTCGATTTGTACGGAACCCAATTTCCTTGTTTATGAATCATTCCGATATCTTTGATGCCTTTACAAATTGCTTGTCGAATGTCTCGCAATTATTCTGTTAATTTTTTTTTTACATTTAGCATGAGTCTTCAGCAAGTAATGCCTCCTGTTCGGATGTGGTGCTGTAGTTATGTTAGCAGATATCCAATCTTACTTTATGAAATTGTTCACCTATCTAATTCAACCGGCACCTACCGCTGCAGCCATGTATCGAAAACGGTGGAAGCAAAGTTAGGTATCATATATAAATATAGATATATTGTAATGGTATTCTTGGGGTCTCAGGAATACATTCCTAAGAATAATATCACTATATATATTATTTTACTAATTGCCCGACCGATAGAACCCTATTCACAGTATTTAGAGAATACCCACAAGCGGCTTTGTAAGTGAATTTCTAATGAACTTTGTTGGACCGTAGGATACTTTAAATAAATCCATAAAATTTCCTTGGCTTCCTCTCCTTCCAGTTCCAATGACATTTTTTATATTTATTATTTATTTATCAATAATACGAAAATCAATAGGCAATAAAATACTTAAATGAAGGAGATAGTATAAACAGAACGGTGAATTATTCTAATAATGAATAATTAAATGTTCTACAGCCACCAGCATTAAGAAGATCATCGTCAAGATTTTCGATCTGGCCCGCTTGATCGCTCGCTCTCACACGCTTCTCACAATATGGATACTTCTCCTTTCCCCCTGTTTTTTTCTAGTTCATTAAAGATGAATAGCTTTTTTTTAGTTCAACTGGAAATGCATATATGAATGATAAGTTTTCCGATGCTATAAGGCGACAGAAAATAAAAGACGCACTTTCGTGGCAGGGGCGTTATCACACTTCCAGACTTTGCTCAATACGACTGCAACTTCAATTTCAATACCGTTGACATTCTGCCACAATTTTCTTATTAATCTTGTATAACCGCAACGTTCAGTCGAATCCGATTAGTACATGTATGTGTAAAAAACATGTCAATAGCTCAAATCAATCTTCCATATGCAGGAAGTAAATAAAAAAAAAAACCAAAAACAAAACAATGATGTAATATCTATAGACATTATCGAACGTCAAGTTGTACTTCTTACTCCTTCAAACTTTGCTCATCTCGAAGATCATATCCGGTAAATCAAAGTCGTAAAGGTGGACAGAGTTCTACCACAATTTTTAAAAGTCGGAGATGTGCCACAAATGAACTATGTCTATATACCTATAGCCTATTTACTGGCCGTAGAATTTATTAGAGCAGTATATAAAAAAATTCATTCGCTTTAAAGAACTTATCTTTTCAAAATATTTTAGGCAATTCCAGAACCAGCAGCCAGGTACGGCACACCTGACATAAAATTCGCTTAGGGGACTTAGTCTACCATCTCATTGTAGTATGAAAAGCAATTGTTATGTTGTAATATACCTTATGATTAACAGATTCTAAATAATCAAATAGCTTAACTTCGGCGTATATGTATGCATAATGCAATATATAATAAGATTATTTTGAGCTGCTTTAATTGCACTCATAAGGATGATAAAATGGTTAAATCAAAAAATTAAGCCTATGTATTCTTTTATTCATTATAACTGATGTATAGTATAATCTGAATTCACGTCAGAAAAACACTACCATTGGATTCTCGATTCAAACGAAAAAAGGGATTATAACGGAAATCTCTATAATATTGTACCTGTATAGACCGGAGATTAATTGGTAATATATCATTAAAATTTTTGTTAAAATTTTATAGATACTCATAACATATATACTATAACAATTTATTTATCTTACCCTGTACAGTTGTTTATTTGCTCTTTCAAATTTATGAAATATATAAAAGCAAACTTTTTTAAAAAAGTCAACAAAAAAAGACAAGTAAGCTTTTTCAGATAAATTTTCTTTACTATAAATCACTTATATAAAATTTCATTTTGATTTTTAAAAATAGTTTTTGAGGCCTATAATGACTCGATCGCTAGAGCAAAAGACTAGTATCTTGGTGATCTAAGTTCAAATTCCGATCTCGGTCGATTGGCACAAGCGCTTCTATAATAATTTACATGTACTTTGTTTACAAATATATCGTAGACGTCCGTTGCATCAGCATCGGTATTTGGAAGCATCAATAGAGAGACATTAAATAACATAAAAAAATGAATCATGTTTTACTAATTTTTTAGACATTTATAAATACGATATGATCTATAATATGTTAAACTAAATAAAAAATTAGCTGACAAAAAATTTTTAAATCTGTTTTATATTTATTGATGCTATTAATTATTATTAATATACATTTTATTATATTTTTCAAATCGACCAGCAAAATACATTTTAAAGTAAGTTCTTTGAATGATCAAAAAAAAATCTATTTCAATTTCTAGAACTACTAAATTACTGATTTAATTTAATAATTAGTAATTTAATAGTTAATTTGGGTGATGCATATATATTATATATAAATATTTCCGAACGATTCATTATGTAAGAAGTATACAATCAAAGTGTATGAATCATTTATAACATGTGTATTAATTTATGAAGGCAGGTTCGCGGTGGATTTGTCCTATTTCTTTAATAATTTTTATTTCATATAAAAGATAATCTTCATTGTTTAAAATTTTTACATATTAAAAACACATTTTGAAGATATAAAAATTTTTTTACGGATTTTTCTTGACTATCAATGTCCGTCTCAAAATTGTTCATTTGTTGGACTGCCAACTCGATATCTCACGAACGGATCATCTAAAATAAAAAAACTAAATAGATTCTTAAAACTTATAGTTTTAGCTATTGCATAGTCTAGAATATTTTATTTTTATTGAAAAAAGGCAATATGGCGGACTTTTGAATTTTTGGTCGTTTTTTGCAATATAAATTGTTTTATAACTTTTTGAAAAATTTATTGCGTTATTTTAAGAAAACCACGTTCAAAGTTGTATTTATGAAAATTTGAGAAAAAAGGGTCTTTGTAAGCATCATTTTCTCGTATTCCAGCGTTTTTGCGAGCCACTCAGTTTTGTTTTGAAGCCTGTGAACAACCCATTTGGCCTTCTGCACCCGCGTTGCATTAACTTTCTCAGCGTATTTTTGAGTTCACTGCCTATTTTTACGCCCATAACATTCATTGTTTTTCACACGGCCCTGAAGCCTTCATTAGAAGTACATGCTGCTGTATAAGCTGCTTTTTCAACGATTTTTTTCCATAAAAAGTGTGTTTTGAAGCCATGGCCCAAACACAAAAATTAATATTTTTATTATTGTTCTGAATATTTGCGCCAGTGCATGCTTCTATTAAAACTTCACTAGTGAGATCTTCATAAATTGGTTTAACTACTGCCTGAGTATCGTTGTGGGGATACTTAAGTGATAAAAAGCGCGGGGATGCTTAAAAGTACTCAGCTTACTCTGTGCTGCTGTTAAACAATAATGCCATTGTGATACGACAACACACTGTATTTGCTTGCCAGGCTAAAAAGAAGAGTTTTCTGTAGCGTATTGTGACTGGTGATAAAAAATGGATCTACTATGACAATCCTAAGTGCAAAAAGTAATGGGTGGACCCAGGCCAACCGTCCACATCGATAATAAAACGGAATATCCACGGCCCAAAGTTATTGTTGTGCATTTTGTGGCATCAAAAGGGTATGCTATACTATGAGCTGGTAAAACCGAATGAAACTGATGTTTGCCGTGGTATATAAACGACAATTGAATAGTTTGCAACAAAAATTGATCGAACATATATCAGCAATCGCGAGCAATAGACGCAAAATTATTCTCTTACATGACAACACTCGGCCACATGTTGCGAAAGCCGTCAAAAATATCCTGTTGGAGTTCGAAGAGGAAATGTTGCCAACCTCAGCTTACTCGCGAGACATAGCGAATTCTGATTACCACCTATTCAGATCGATGCAGTATGATCTCGCTGATATGCACCTCATATTCAAGAAGTGTGAGAATTTGTGGATGACTGGATCGCCTCGAAACCGCCATAGCTCTTTTGCCACAGTATCGCCATATTGCTAGAAAGATGGGAAAATGTAGTAGACAATTACGGAAATTATTTTGATTAAGCTAACGTGTATAAGGTCGGAAACTAAGTTCGCTTCCTAATATATTATCGAAATAAAAAGAACTGTGATGCTTATTGTAAAATTTTAAATTCATATTTTACGTAAGTAATTATAAAAGAAAATTAGGCGATACAACTAAATATGTGTAGATAATATTTCACATTTCGCATTTTACTGTACTTTTTACGTATAAAAAAGATTTTATGTTTCGAAAGAACATCAAGCGTGCAAGTTCGCAATCATGTATATACGCGAACAATATACAGCGATCCATGAGTCAGTCGAGCGTCTCTGCGTGCGCCTTCTTATCTAAGTATTATCTATTAGCTGTAGAGTAAACAGAAAACATAGATGTTTATTACACCTGGTTTTATTGCTGTTACATTCTGCTTATTATATGCATAATATTTGTGTTGTAAAGGCCCTCCGGTCAAAATGTTATATTATATATATATACATATATATATATATACATATATATATATATATATATATATATATATATACATATATATATATATATATATATATATATATATACATATATATATATATATATATATATACCAATGTTCACTAAACATATTTTAACACTTCCTTTGCTAAAAATTGGCGTATTACCGTTTTTGGTATGTTAATTATTACTATCGTTATGATTTTTGATACATATTGGATTTTGATCGCAAAAGATCTTTGCTATATTTGTAGAGAAATGAATTTGCTATTATATAATTAGAATATATTTCCAATTAGTCAATACCGAATTCGGATATTACCTTTCCTCATTTATAACACCATTTTTCAGGATGATTGAACGAAAATTAAGAAGTCTAAGTGGTCAAATCTAAAAAATAAATCTGTTTGCAAAAATTATTATTCAAGTAAATTGATATAATCGTTACAAAAGAAAAAATTAAAATAAATTTTTACATAGTCAAAAAAAGTTTCAAAATTATTTTTTATTGTTATTCAATAAAATTTGCTTATTGAAAGTGTATCTATGCACTCGTTTATAACGTGTGAATACAGTACTATAAAATATAATTTAAAATTATTTTGACATATACTTGCAGGCTCGGCTTTGAAAAGTTTATGTAATTTAAATGGTTAAAAAATATTGAGGAATAGTAGTTTTAACAGCTTTTACTAAACACTACGCAAAAACTATAGTTCCCAGTCCAACGAATAAATTAAAATGAAAAAATCATACTTTCCTCCTTTCGCATACGTTTGTAGAAAGTAATATTAAAGATTTATATATACATATTGTAACGGTGCGCGTGTCCGCCTCAAACACGAGGACGACGGGCACGGTCGTTCCAGAAGATGTGCCCGGTTGGGCTTAGGCATGAATCGACTCGGCGAGGGAGAGGGGCGGTCCGCGAAAGGCGAAACGTCGCATGTAACGGGACGCGTTAGGTCAAGGAAAGAATGAACAGAGAAACAAGTAAAATAAAATAATAGTTTTTTAATGTAGACACTCGTTGAGCGCTGACAGATCCGCGGAGTTGCAAGGCGCGGTGCGCAGGTCGAGGTCGACGCGCGCGGAGTCAGGGAAGAGAGAGAGAGAGAGAGAATAGCTGGCTGCCACTTACAATCGGGGCGCCGAAGTCGTCGTTGCCGTCTGCTGGTGAGAGTAACAAAAGACAATATGCACACTAGTACTCGTATGCCCATGCCTTTTCATTACTAACTCAGGTAAAGGTGCGTGGTAAGCTCATGCTCTGCAGTATCTATGGAGGCGATCGGATCAGAAATAGGAATGAAAATTATGAGGACACGCAAATTAATTATATGGCTCTGTCTCAAAGGAACAAATTATGTATATAAAAATACACGGTTAAAGACTGCCGGGAACGTGCGGTAATATCGTGGATTCCTCACGCTGCATATATCGTTAGGTACAACTCGTGCTGAAAGCTCTCTCTCGCTCCGTAAAGCATAATGTATTCGGCTACCCTTCTGAGCAGACGCCGCCTGCAAGGTCTGGGACCATCAACGTTGGCCGTGACCCGGTTAAGTTGTGCTGTAATCCGAGTAACCCTATTCTCTGCCTATTTGATTTGTTCCCAGAAGATTAATTTGGGATCAAGCCCTACCTCCAGGTAATGAACGCCTGCTTTGTTACTCACCATCAGCTCTCCAACCTGTATTTAGCACAGCCTTGGTATCTGCTTCTTGTTCAGGAGAACGATCTTTGTCTTTAACGCCGCTAATTACAGCCCATTCTACTTCTTCCATGCAGTCACGCTTCACTTCATTGAGTCGCATCTGTGCCGCATCGCAGTCTCTAGCAATTACGATAGCGGCATCGTAATTATCTCTTTATCTAATCAGGACGCAGTTTTCAGGCATTTGCACCCGAAATATTCCTTCATATGAAATATTCCACATGTCAGCTCCGAGCATAGACCCCTAAGCCACCCCTGTGTTTATCTTTTTCCGCGTGAGGCCATCGGATGTTTCATGTATCAGGGAGCGGTCTTGCAAGTAGTCATCCATGATATGAAGTATACAGGGTGGTATCGGAAAGTCCCGCTCCGTGGCCCCGAGAACATTATCCCAGCCAACAGAGTTAAAGGCATCCCGAACCTCAAGGGTAGCCAAAAGGCAGACTGGACGAGAGTAATGATTACCCCGTCCTGGACTCTTGACCGCTTCCACCACCACAAGGATAGCATCTACCGTCATACGTCCCCGACGGAAGTCGTACTGCCGGTCGGCGAAATCGCTGGTAGTCACCATAGCCTCCAGGAGACAGTTTTCATCAGCTTTTCCATGAGTTTACCTGAAGTGTTCAGCATGCACATTGAAGTTCAACGGTGCCTCTGGAGAAACATTGCCTTTTAGGTAAGCACAAGTTTTGCTTCTTTCCAACCAGAATAAAATATCTCAGATTTCAGGCAAGAATTTTACGTTGCCAAAAGCAGTTCGGGATGACTTACGAGTACTGCCTTTAGCATTTCCCCTCGAATTCTTTCGGGATCCAGTTCTTTTCCGCAGGGTGGCAACCCCTCGTATCGGCCCCTCCGGCTGAATAATGGGGCATCAGTTCCCTTCCGATATTGCTCGATCGGATCTGTCGTCAATATTCTGTAGAATACTCGTATCCAGAGAGCTCGCGTTTCTGCTTATAACCAGTTTTCGAGCAACTATTCTGTATCCTTATCCCAACGGGCCTCTGTCCAGATCCTTACCAAGCAGCTTCCAGCATCGGCGATTTCTGGCCTCGATTGCCCGACGAAGATTGATACCATCAATATAATCTCCATACTTCCTAGCTTTCTGTGCGAGTCGTTTGTAATGCAGACATTTGCGCCTCAGATCGGCGATTTCATGCGTATATCAGTACATAGGATGTCTGCTTCCTCGAACTGCTTTGCGCTGCATCATCTCATTACCAACTCGGCGGAACGTGCGACTGGTACAATCGCACTCTTTGGCTTAGATGGCGATAAGTCATGTGATACCTATGAGGCTTCGCTGTCCGCGCTCAATGGCCTGAAAGTGGTTTTCCCTATTTAATCTCTCGGTGTCTCATCTGGGGGGCCCTATCGAATTTACTCCAGCAATTGGCGGCCGCTCATCACATACGCGGAATGTGATGTACTGATAATCGCTGACTGTATATTCCTCGATCACCCGTCAGATCTGGATTCGCGAGGTCATATATTCGGTCACAAGTAAAAATATCGGGGATCATTTCAGTGTACCCAGGCTTCCTAAAGATATATTTGCAACTGGTGTTTAAAACAATCAGCCATTGTCTGGATTCAAGTTTCATCACTTTTCCACCCCCGGAGTCTAGCGCTGTGCACCCTATTGCAGGGCCTGAGCGTTAATGTCTCCGGCCACGATCAGTTCGCCTCCCATTTCCCTGTCGGTGTCTTCCAAGCCATCTCAGATGGGTTGGGAGTGATCTATGGCTTGGTTTGGCTTGATGTAGTAACTCACGTAAGTGACGCGGTTGCTCCTCGTCCAAATATAGCCATTTTCAGTTCCATCGTCCGTGAATAAAAATCGCCGTGGGTTATGTATCCCAAGAGCTGTCACTCAAGGCTGTCCGTATACCATTCAAGTTCATCTCTGTTTCAATACTGTTCGCTAATGAAAACATCAGTCCCAGCATAGGTACAGATCTAAACGAGAAGATGATTAGCCGTCCTACTCCAGTTCATATTCCCTTGCAGAACTAGGACCATCTTGCCGTTTTCGCAAGTGCCGCGCGAAAGACCGGACAGACGCCAGATCCGGCCACGTGTTTGCGCCCGTCCGCGTCTGCGTCTGTCGGGCATTAGAAGCACGCGGGGCTGGCTTTACAGTCAGCCCCTCTATCATTTACAGCCATGACTCTGTTGGCCATAATCTAGGCACCGAAAGCACGTAGTTATCAAATCCCACCTTCGAACGCGATAATTCACTAGGCCAATTCTCACTAGCTTCATGGTCAACAACTTCGCGGCGGCAACCTCATCTATAACAGCTCGCTGCTTCATCGTGTCAGATTTGGTCACTTTGACTTCAAGCGGTCCTCAATAGTTAGGCAGTTTACCCTTGGGGTTCTCATGTATCTCCTTCGATCTTCGAGTTTGCTGTTTCTCAATCATTGCTGATTACAGAGTTATGTCCTCGGTACTGTCGAGTTACCTGAGTCTTCGTGGATCGCAGTTTCTTCTGCACCTGGCGCTTGGTTTTTTTAGTAACTACCATGGCCCAGTTATCTTCATCTTTATTCTTTTTACCCACTTTCTTTTTTTCTTTATCGGCGGTGGTATTCATAACGTCTGGAGGGCTGGATGTCGGCCTCTTATTGCTGGCATCTCCTCTTTGTGGCGTTGCAGCGGTTGTTTTTGCGGTGTTCTTCCTCATTCTTAGCCTGGTCTTCATGTACTGAAGTTGATCAATCTGTTCCTCCACTTTAGGTAGGCCCTCCTTAATGTCCTTTTTGCTGTTCGTCTGACTCTTGAGGATCTTCATCATTATCTTCACTAATTGGGCTAATTTCAGCAAAATATCCTGCTCAGTTGTTAAATCAGCCTTTCCTCCGACTCTATTGCTAAGTTCGGCCAGTGTGTCCATGAAATCAGCACCTTCTCTCTCACTTACCCTCTGCTGAACCTTAGCAGTTTGTATCTCGTCTTCTTTGTTTGTTTTGATTTTCTATACTGTAAATTTTAAAATTTCGTCCCTGTATGTGGTTGGCCTTCATGGATTCTTCAACGTCAAGCAACCCAGAACGGCTCCTCAACACGTGCTTGTTGAAGCCGTCCCGGGTCGGGCCCTCGTCCAGGGATATTGCACTCACCTGTCACACTATCCTACCTCTTTTCCCTCGAGCTCCCCACCACACCTATTATCGCTTCTTAGCAACGCACATGCACGCACCGAATACCAGGATCGGTGGACCACCTTTGATGCGATTTCTATTCTTCCCTTTCCCCTGACCATCCGCACGCTTCCAGTTCCAAACTCCACGTCAAAGCAGAGTTCACCTTTTCGGTTATGTCCGTTTATAGGGTTCCTCGATGTCTCACCAAAGTATATGTCCGATTTGAAGCCGTCTGTAGACTCCACGGATCCGTCTTCGATAGGCGTCTGCAGTGCACACTTTGGTCCCTGCATCTCACTTGCGCTCCATACACATAGAAATGTAACCCACTTCCTGCCAGGGAAAGAAGGCAAAATGTGATATCGTGCCCCTTTAACTCCACCGGCTAGAGGTCGATGAGGAACGATCAGGCGAAAATAGTATATTTTTGTTGGTGTAACTCAAACAAGAAGAGTTAAAACCCGTCACTTAGAGCCTCCTCAGCCGCCCTCTATTATAACGTTGCTACGACAGGATTGGCGCGACTGAAGATGTTGCCTGGCAGACACGAGACGTGGACATAGAGGTTGAAGCTTTACTTTTTACCGACCATCTGTGGGGTCCAATAATAATAATAATAATAATAATAATAATAATAATAATAATAATAATAATAATAATAATAATAATAATAATAATAATAATAATAATAATAATAGTAATAGTAATAATAATAATAATAATAATAATAATAATAATAATAATAATAATAATAATAATAATAATAATAATAATCACGACGGATGTGACGAACGAAATCAAAGAGACAGGTATCCCTTTCTTCACGCAGAAAGAGGTCCATAGGAGAATGCGTTGAAGCCTAGCAAGGCTACAGGTCCCAATGACATATCTAGCGAGGTACTTCGGGTGGTCGCTTTACGCTTCTTGGATATCCTTGTGGACATTTAAAACGAGTACCTGGTAAAAAGAAAGAAACTAAATAATAAAATAAAAAAGAAACCTGTTTTATTGTTGTTTGTACATATTTGTTTTCTTCGCCGTTGGGATGTCAGTGTATATATATATATATAATAAATCTATATTTATTTTGTTTATATATATATATAGTTATGAAATTATTTCCTTTTTCCCATCCATATTTCCTATAGTTATCCCTCGGGTTTTACTGCAGAGTTGCTTTACTGTAGTATACGCATCGTCTGGAGGGGGGTGTAACATGTATAGATTATTTCACCCTATACATGTTGATTATTTGAATAAATAGGAAAAAAGGGAGGGAAAAAGGGAAAAAGAGAGTAAGAGAAGGCGAATAAAAATTTTCTATTGGATACAGTTAGTCTAATATATACCTTAATAGTAGACGGTTTAGAATTTCTTTTTTTTTTTCTAAAGAAAATTTGTGTGCGTGGCTATTGTCGTAGAAAATACAAGAAATCGTTGAAACTTGGATTTATTCGAAATATAATTGAAGTTGTGCTAAGTGAAAATTCTTGCCGAGTAATTAGAAGGGAGCAATAAACCGGCTGGTCATCTAGGCACCAAGCTTTCCTCAGATTAACATTGTATGGTTTTTTTTTTGTTTCCAGCGTTGAATAAAAAGGTTGGTGGATTTTTCCATACTATCATATTTTTTTTCATTTTTTCCATATTTTTCCATATTTTCGAATTTCAGTAGAGTATTATTTACCTCTACTCATTTCTTTAATTTTCTCGATTAATACTATTAATAATGATTATAAATCATTATTAGAACGTGTAAGAGAGACACAGAGATATATACATAGAGTAAGAATAGTAAGGTCAACAAGCGCACACACAGTTTTCTTTACTAGTACATCTTGTTCTTCGTAAGATGGCGCTCTTGTTGCTTTATCTCTCTATTATACTTACAAATTTATCTCTCTCACACCCTGTGTGAACGGATTCGTGCGTTAGCCTATCGCGGGTGCGTATTACGTAGGGCTAGCATATTATTTATTATAATTTTATGAAATTTAATAAAGATTAAAGTTATTTTCTTAATTAATTAAATAAATCTTTTGATTTTTTTTATTAGTAATAGAAAATATAGAAATATTCCCCCCCCCTGTACCTGATAATTAATCCGCCTTTTCCTGGATTACCAATAATTTATCAATATATATTATTACTTATATAATTTCCAGGATAAACAAAAGTATGTCTGAGGAAGAAATATTAGCTATATATATTAAGAACCTTACGGTCTAAAGAGATTGTTTTAAACAATTTAACCCGTTCGGGGTTCTTTACAACTCTGTCAACGGCTACTTCTACCGGGTTTTTCATAATTAAGTACCCCTTTACAATGTATATTATATTGTACATGTTATATATACATATTTTAAATACGGCTTCTACTAAATATATGAACTATATATTTATTATTCTACTGATTATCTGATCTATATATTACTGAATATATAACTATATATTTCGTACTATATGAATATACTACGAAAATATTCACGGTATTTAATTGAAAAAACGGAAATTTAAAAAGTATATATATTATATTGTACATGTTATATATACATATTTTAAATACGGTTTCTACTGAGTAATGTTGTATTGGTGTGTACGGGCGGTTGGTTACGATATTCCGTCGCCTAAAGACGATTCTATACGCAGTTGTGTTTTCGGATGATAGAATGCGATGTCCAGGTGTATGGGCGATTTCTACGGGGAATATTGTATTTAGTTGATGGAAAACGAGATCCAGGTATGACGAAATCAACTTCTATGGGAAGATTCGTGTTGGGTCAGTAAAATACGATATCTAGGTCTTTCCAAACGATTTCTACGGGGAGTATTGTGTTTAGTTGTTAGGAAGCGATGCTAGCTTTCTCAAGCCGACTTCTACTAGGATTATCGTGTTTAATTTGTAGGAAACGATGTTTAGGTATGTCGGGACAACTTCTAGAGGGTTTCATGTTCGGATCATAGAATGAGATTTCCAGCTGTTTTGGAACGACTTTTACGGGGAATTTCGTGTATAGCTGGTGGGAAACAAAATCCAGGTATGCTAGTACGACTGCTATGAATGCATTCGTATTCTATCATTCGAACACGCACACTCCCAGTAATAGTCGTCCCGGGATACCTGGACATTATATTCTACCTCCCCAATGCCCATTTATTAAACCTACTATTTACAGAATACGCGTAACTATTGCTAAAACTCATGTACACGTTAAGTCAGTCTGACTCAATCTCGAACGGGTCCTATCGCGGGAAACAATGCATGATACATATACAGGACGCGGCGGCGCGGTAAGGGGGAAAACGGGGACGTCGTGTCTGATAATGCGGTGAGAAACGCGAAATGTAATGTACTAATACCATCGGCGTGGCTCTTGGCTCCGGGCGGCTGCTCGTTTCCTTTGGTTATCTTCTCCGTATAGGTCGAGGATGGTGGATAGCACAAGCAATAGCGGTTGCCGAAGCTGTCTATACTACTCGGTGGTTCCATCGAACGTTTCTCTGGCATCGCTGTAATGCGCGTTCGATATCCATTTATCGAGATACTTGACCGTGGGAAACGGCGGTGACAATATATACATCTTTAACATTACTTTCTACAAATGTATGTGAAATAAGGCAGGTATGGTGTATTGGACATTCTAATCATTTAAAAGCTCTTTTCTATAATGCATTGTATTTATATACATGATATTTTTTCCTGATTAGACTTCACAATCATACGTAAATATTACTCATACTGATCTTAGAAGTGATCGATTACATCTAATAGAAGATAGTGAAATACAAAATATTAAGATAAATAATGTAAATTTATTTACTGACAATAAATTATTTTAGAAAAACCAATATATCGAAATATATGTTAAAAATTGATATATATTTAAAAAATCTTGTTGATAACAAACATTACTGGAGTCATCTTTGTTTCGTAATTTAAGTAGACTTAACGATACAAGTTTGAAATATTTAACAAATTATTAATTGGTACAAGTAGTAGATTATCCTATAGTAGATTAGTAACATATGTTGTATTAAATTAAGTTTCTTTGATAAAATGAAGCATTTACGCTGATAAAATAAGCATTAGTAAATATCCAATCTAGAATTAATTCATTTTAATTTATTCTTTGGACTGGGAACTATAGTTTTTGCGTAGTGTTTAGTAAATGCTGGTAAAAAATACTATTCCTCAATATTTTTTAACCAACTATATTACCATAAACTTTTCAAAGCCGGGCCTACAAGTACGTGTCAAAATAATTTTTAAATTATATTTTATAGTACTGTATTCACACGTTATAAATAAGTGAGTGCATAGACACACTATTAATAATGAAATGTTATTAATTAATAATAAGAAATAATTTGACTATGTAAAAATTGATTTCAATATTTTCTTTTGTTTCAATTGTAACAATTATATCAATTTACTTTTAAAATAATTTTTGCAAACAGATTTATTATTTAGATTGGGCCACTCAGACTTCTTAATTTTCGTTCAATCATCCTGAAAAATGGTGTTATAAAACATGAGTATTTTGTGTAATAATATTGGAATTTTCTATAAATATCTTACTCATATTTGAAGTAGAATTATTATATTCCTTTGTAACGTTTCCCTTTTCCCTTCGGGATAGCTTACGCGGTAGAGCCAGGATCGTTTTGAAAGGAAAGGGAATTTAGACAGGATCGGGAAAAATCACGTTTACTCAATTGTGTTCAATATAGTAACAATAACAAAATATATTATTTTAAAAGAAATTACAAAGAATAAAAATTATATGAGAAAGATATTGATAGTCTTTTCTGGCTTGGAGCCCTCCGATCTGCAACAGACAAGACAGAATCTTATGTTAAAAACCTTATACTATACCTTATTACACTACTTGTCGCACGCTGCTTATTTTTAAACCGTATTTACAATCTTAATTTTAAACCTATAATAATCTCGCACACTATATTTATACACACTGTTACTGGGGCGGGGGGGAGTTTGGGGAAAGAATGTAGTCTGCTGGTCTATTACACCCAGGATCAGGGCTTTGTTCGTGTATAGGAGTGAGATCGCTGAACTTTAACGGAGCGCCGCGCACCCAGGATCAAGTCTCTTTGAGGCATAGTAAGGCCGCTAGTCTTTAATAGAGCACCACGCAACTAGGATCAAGCCTTACTAAGGTGCAGGAGGGATTTTTGGTGACGTCGCTGGTCTTGAATGGAGCGCCACGCAATCAGGATCAAGTCTCACCAGGAAAAACAGAGGAGTTTTTAGTGAAGCCGCTGATCTTTAATGGAGCGCCACGCAACCAGGATCAAGCTTCACTAGGATTCGGACGGGATAGTAGAGCCTGCTGGTCTTTCGCGGAGCGCTGCGCAACCTGGATCGCGACTCTACTATTCAGGATTTTCGGACAGGCAGGATTTACTAGAGCTCTGGAGGCAGGATAGCTCTAGGTAGCTTCTTTCGGCCGTATCGCCGAGAGAACTGCTTTTGGGGCGGAAAACTCGCCCTTTTATACATGAAAAATTAGTCGATCGGGTGTTTACGCCACCGTTCGACTAATTTCGTATTGAGCCACCGAAAAATAATAATAATAATTTTACAATATTAGAATAATAATAATTAATTAAGATTATATTAATTATACATCTAATTCGTGACTGCCCTTGAGAGTGCTCTTATTGTTATAATATTTCGATAATTTAGTTCTCTCGGGTTTTGTTTAATCCAATAAAAAATAAGAATAATTTATTATTATAACAAATAATAATAATAATAATAATTGTTAAAATAATAATTAACTTGACATTTTGCGTCCTTGGCAACGCTCGTATTGCATATAGATTATATATAATCATTATAGCTCTGGTTTTCTTAATTTATTTAGCTCGTGTTATAATAATATCTAGGTATTATAATACCTTTGATGATGATATTATTTTAACAAATGAATCTTTTAATTAAAGATAATAATAATTGTTATTAAATAATAATAACAATTAAAATATTAATAATTATCTTAGTAATTAAAACAATAGTTATTAGATAATAATTAATTTAGTATTCGCCGACTATGAATATTTAGTTACAAAACTTATAATAATTAAATATAATAATTACGCATAGTAATTATAATTATTTTACAGATATTTAATTCTATTTTTTTGTCCTTTAGCACCTTCGCATATGTTCGATTGCATATTCTCATTTTTAGTTTCTCATTCAAGTATTTAGAAATGCGGTGACGAATATATTTACTGCCTCCTGAGTTCGTAAGCTCGGGGAACGCGGGGGCGCGGGACATCTTTTCGACGCTGTCTGCGGAATGGCTGCGGCTCTCTCTCGCAACGCAGTTCCCCTCCGCTCTCTCCTGTCCTACGTTCGCGAGGTAGGTATATTTGATACGCGCAATAGTCTTGTTTTGATTAATGCGCGTTTGACCGCTAATCGGGAGCATTGCCCGATTATTTTAATTTCGGAAACTTTATTAAATTCGAAATTAAAATTTTGCGCGTATTAGGCTGTATGGAGAATACAGCCTGATCGTCGACCCTTAAAAATGTTATATTTAAATTAAAAATATCTATATCTGTATTTAATTATTGGTTTTTTTTTAAAATACAGATATTAGTATCTCAAAAAGTTAAAAGAAATACAAATATATGTTTAATTGTTATTAAAAACAAATTTAATGTTTGGTACGTTATATATTGCTTATTTTATTTATTTACTGTCAACATCAAATATTCATCTCCCAAATGGTAAATTAATTTAAATTATTTTTTTAATACCTACAATAACTAAAATAAATGCACATATTCGTGCGCTTGATTCCGTATATATAAATGGATTAGTTTAAGATAATGGCTCGACTTACTAAAATTTTATAGTAGATTATGTTAAATTTAAGTAATAATATATCGTAATAATGAAGGATAAAAAGGGTTTTAATTTTTTTTGTCTATATAGTGCCAATTCATTAATACATATTGTAGATTTTGAATTTTACATCACTCGCGCATACGTTTATATTTTAGAAAGAAAAAGAAGAAAAATAGACAAAAGAAATTATTTGACAGTAGAAAAAGTTACTATAATGAAAAGTAAGAGCCAAATAAATATTCGTGATTTATTCAGAATTCTGTATCATTATATATCTAGTAGGTAAATATAAATTTTTCATACTATGAATTGAAAAAATGAAGAAAAAAGTTGCAATTGCATTTTACGATTTAATTTCATTAAAAGGTTTTTCATGGTGGGATAAATAAGGATCAATTTTTCTATTCAAATTTATGCAAAAACCTGTTTACAAATTTGTTTAGATTCGCTATAAATTGGGTTTATAACTAAAATAAAACCATGAATGTTATAAAAAAAATTTATATTATATAATAAATATTGTATTTACATATAATATTTGGTATGGCATTTAGATAATAATTTTAGATTCATTATAAGGAAAAAAAATTGAATTTTTGTATTTGGCGCTGCGATGGAACCTGCCTTGCGCTGCCCGATTATCGTTGCCTGTCGTCGTAAGTACCCCCTTTTTTCTTCGAGAGACATGTGAGCGGAAAATAAAAGAGATAGAAAGGGACAAGGAGAAGAAAGAGCACAAGAAGTGAGAAAACGAATTGGGAAGAGAAATAAAATAAGAAAAGGTCAAAAGTAAAGAGTGAGAAAGAAGGAGAAGAGAGAAGTGCAACACCAAGACGGAGTGGAAGACAGGAAAATAACATGGGAGAAGAAAAAGCGAGGAGAGATACGAAACGAGTGGGAGTAAATTGGAGACTGAGGAAAGCGGAGGTAGAAGCAGAGCCATACCCATACGCCAGACCATCGGCTCACCACCTTCCACCGATGGACCGACTGGAGCCATCACCGTCCCGGCAGGACAGAGAGCGAGGTGGCCTCTCAGCGAAGACCCACGCGATAGTCACACAAAGAGAAAGATTTGGTAGCATTAATCAATAGAGAAAGGAGAACAATTCCATAATTTTGTTGTTTTTGTATTTATTTTTCATCCGTGTCGAACCAGCTTTTCTATTTTTGTAAACATATTTACATATCCTTTATTCGAAGTATCGTCCATTGGAAGCTAGAACTTTTTCCCATCTATTTGGCAATTTATGAATTCCAGACCATAAAAATTTCTCGTCTTTGGAGCCTGAAAACGTATTGAGCCAATTTTTGATTCCTTCTACTGAACTAAAGCGTATTCTTGTCAGAACATACTGCACTGTTTGAAACAAGTAGTAGTCACTGGACTGTAAGGCGGGTGAGGCAGAATTTCTAATCCACCATTCGCCAATTAGTTTTTGACCGAAGCCGTAACATGTGGCCGAGCGTTATCGTGATGAAAAGCGATGGACTCATGCCTGACCTCATATTCTGTCCTGTTTCTTGTAACTCTGACTTCAAGCGTATAAGCTGGGTCCGATACAATGATGCTTTCATAATTTGACCACTCAGAAGCAGTTTGTAGTATACGGCGCCCTTTTGATCCTACCATATGTAGAGCATGACCTTATTTATGTGAATATTTCGTTTCGGCATCGATTGGGCAGGTTCGCCGTGTTTTTATACGATTGGCAGCGCTTAGTGTTATCATAAGAAAGCGATTTTTCATTACCAGTGATAATACGATGCAAAAATTATTTATTTTTATACCGCTGCAGAAACGTTTTGGACGTGAAAAATTGCTATTCGACATGTCGCGGCTTTCATTCGTATGGCACCTAGTGTCTAACCTTTGGAATGAATTTCAATGCTTTTAGGCGGAGGGAAATGGCTTGTGACGTGACACTCAATGATACAGCAAGTTGTTCTTGAATCTTACACGAATCCTCATCCAGCAAAGCGTCTATTTCCTCGTCTTTCAAACTTGTCGGCTTTCCGGAGCGCCTTGTCTTCAAGTTCAAAATCATCACTTTCGAACCGTATGAATTACTCACCGTCCACCTCATAAGTTTCCTAAAGAATAGAACTAGGAATTCCCGCAAATGACGTTTATTTGGTTGAAAACTTTCCATGATTTTGCTCGATAAAAGAAATGACACCGAAAGAAATTGTCAAATATAATGCTGCAAAGATGTTGATAGATACATAACGTACAAATATAACACATGAGGTCTGACATTTCTGACCGGAATCCGCTGTTGATGCCAGCTTTTGACAAACACTGGAAACTTACTTGTAAACCCAATATAAAATAGATAAAGATAAAAGTAGAAAAACGAAGAAATTAAAAGTGAAAGAGAAAAAGAAGTAGTGGAAAAGAGAGTCGCTACAGAATTGGAATTAGCAAAATGCCAAAATATTGGCAAAAAGAATAGAAATGATAGGATATATAAAACGTATGCAAGACGAGATGAAATGAATAAATTCACAAACAGGTCGAATACAAGAAGAGATAGAATAAAAGAGAGGAGGGACAAAATTTCAAAGGAAAAAATTGAAAAAAATATAAATAACTAGAATTACATAAATAAAGCCAAGAAACAAAATACAGAATTGTAGAGGAAACGGATAGAAAAGAAATGTATGAAATTAAAAAGAAATAATACAAAATGGAAAACAAAAAGGAAGAAAAAACATGGTGATAATGGGATAGCTAGTAAAAGATTGTAAAGAAGAATTAAAACAACAAGCAAGGAAATGGATTGAAGAAGAGTCTGAAGAAAATATTGAAATTATAAAGACGTGGAGAATAAAAAAGGACATTAAAAAAATCGTGATAAAAAGGAAACAAAATTTTCATAGATGGTAGGGAGAGAGAGAGAGAATTGAAAAGAAATATTAAAGATCTGAAAAAAAGGAAATCCAAATTAATAAAAAGATAAAATTGGATATAATAAGATATAAAGAGATGATGAAGAATAGATATTCAATGAAGAGGGAAATTTTTTTCATCAATAACAGAGAAAAGTAAAGAACAGAATAACGAAAAAAATGCGAAAATATTTTTATAGGTAGCTGGGTTAGCAAGACCAGAAAAAAATGAAGGGTTTTCTTAGAATTACAAATTATATTGTAGGCTTAGTGTAGATATTGGTAGAAGAAAGAGAAGTGAAAAAATAGAAATAGCGGAAAACATTGTAGATGAATACGTTACGGTAAGCAAGACAACAAAAAGAGGAGTGATGATGTGAATGAAAAATAGGATAGGAAATTGTATAGGAAAATGTGATATAAGTTCTGTATCGAAAAAGAACGAAAGCATAATAAGTCAGATAAAGTTATGAAGATATAGCATGATATTGGGAAAAATATATATATAAAAGAAAATGCAAAGAAATTAAAAACTGCATAGAGGATGAAGAAAGAGAAAATATAATCACAGGAGGGGTTTCAATACAAGAAGGAAAGAAAAAAAGAATTAAAAATTAGACAAAGAAAATAAAACTGTCAATAAAGAAGGTGAAATAATGTTAGTAGAAAGTAGAAAATTAGAGAAAGTAGGAGAAATGTGAATAGGAATTGAATGTGATTACGAAAGGAAACAAGAAGAGAACTAATACATATGTAGATACGTAAGAACATATGAAGAAGGAATGTATAGTATAGATAATGAGATAAGAGTCAGAACAAGAATAGACTCCGTACATCTATCAATAGTGATAGAAACAAAAATGAAAGAAAAGAAAAAATGATAGAAGATAAATGGAGGAGTATAGAATAGTGCAATAAGAAAAGTATAAAGATATTTAGATTTGGGAAACATTAAAGAAAATGATTATTAAATTTCAGTGAATCAAAGAGTAATAATTAATGGAAAAAGGTAGAATATTAATCTAGTGAAAAAGTCTTTAACGAGGCAAAAGGAAGATACCTTTACTCTTAAGAAAAAGTCATAAAATTACTAGTTTAGAAAAACGGACACACTCGACCTCGAAAAAGATAATTTTATTTCATCTAGAAAAGTATAAGGAAAAGTCACCGAAATAAAAGCGATGAAATTTGAGACCGATTATAATTTATCGGAGAAAATACGTCTCTTTTCTCCGAATTAAATTATTATAATACTCCGGCAAAATTTATATCAGGTAAACTGCCGAAACTGCAAGTCATGCTAATAGAGAACCGACTGTCAACCGAATAATTTATTTAATTTATTAAATAATTAAATTAGCACAATTAAATTTTTTAATTTATGTCAGACACGCTTGAAAGCAAAAATTTTGCTAAGAAGAAATTTATTTAACTAACGCACACCTTAAAGTGGTATATAAAAGGAACGGCCATCACTCTGAGGCACAAAAAAAAATTATAAAATACACGAACCGAGTCGCGCGAATATGTATAGTTAGAGACAAGGAAATCATACAACACTTATTATTAACATATATATTAACATAAAATACTTATATAAATATTATAAAATATATATAAAATATAATATAAAATAATATAAAATAAAATTGTTATATTAACACAAAAAACTTACATGAATATAAAATTTTGTTTTTAATTTAAAATCAAGAAGGGTGGGGGTTCTATAAATCTTCTATAAATTATTTTAATCAGGTGAGGAATAGGAATATACAGTAGCATGCTGGTCTTTCTTTAATTTAATTTGGACCCTGAAGATTTATCATTTTTTAGTTATTAAATGATTGGTTTTAGTAGTTATTTCCATTTTAGATTCTACTTGGGTGATTATAAACAAGGGTAGTCTGACTGCCATTAAATTACAATAGTAGATTATTATATAAAGACTTTAAGACCGATAAAAATATTTATTAATTTAATGTGCTATAGTCGACGTAAGTACAATTTTTAATTAATCTATAACTATATGGAAGAATGTATGGATAACGAATTGTGTTGTTATCGGGAAAAATATTATGAATAAACAATGACCTGTGAACTGGCATATTATCCTGGTGCAATAACCATAAAACAATGACTGGTTCTTCCACATCAAACAAACAGCGCATTATATCCCGATAATACTTTTTATTAAGTGTACGACCTTTTGTTAAGAACCCCTGATTTACTAAACCATGATAATCAAAGGAAACGGAAACATCTTGATATTTGATCGAACTTGCGTACTTTGTTTGGTTTTGGTGTTCCATAACTGGAATGATTGAGTTCGAGTATTGAAGTCATGATGCTTACGTGAATATTGAGGCCATATGCTCACGTTTCATCACATGCTATGAACCTTTTAAGCAAAATTGAGTCATTTTTGGCGTTATTTAACAGCACTTCAGTGATGCTTCGGCGATATTTCTTTTGGGAAAACTTTAGACGTTTCAGAACAAATTGTGCTAACACATGTTTCATGCCCAGAACCTCCCTTAAAATTGTTTGACGCACATCAAACAAGATACCGATATCATCAGCAACATCTCTTACAGTAATTCGACGATATCCCAACATTATTTTCTACACTCTTTCAACGTTTTCGTCAATTTTTGACATACCGGGTCGTTCAGAACGAAGTTCGTCATTGTTATCCTCTCGACGTTTTCGGAAGGCCTTCTATCACTTGTAAACATTTTTTTGGTTTTTAGACTCACCATTAGAAATCGCCGAACAGGCAAAGCACTTCTATCTTTTGTGCCTCTCAAACACAAAGACAAATACACTACATAACTGAAACTATAAACTATTACAGTACCATAACTACTACTAAACTGAAACATAAAATAAAAAAAGTTCAAACATATGCAATCTGCGAAATTCGTAAAGTCACCTTACCTTTTAGTCACACTTCGTGTATATATATATATCTATATATATACATATAGATATATACATATATACATATCATATCATATTAATTTATAAAGACAAAGCGTGTTTTTGTTTTATAAAATGGTTATGTATGCCAAATCATATTGAGTATAGTTTGTTCTTCAAATTATATTTGTATTTTTATACATTATGTGAACTTCTGAATTGTGACAAGAGACTATGTTTTTTTCAGTTTGAATAAAAGAAATAATGGCAAAATTGGGTTACCAACGACCTCGAAATAAAGTATGTATATATATATATATATATATATATATATATATATATATATATATATATGTTATAACGTAGAATATTTATATACGTAGATACTTCTATAGCGAACAGAACTTTATAACGTAGCTAGTAACGTAGATACATTTACCGTACCGAACAACCTATTTTATAACGAAGCACTTAAAAGAAAGAACGAACAAGCAAAAATAATATTCAACTTAGGTGGTATCGCGTCGCCTGCAAACCCGACACATTAGTCGGAGAATTTACTTAAATTTACAAGAAGTCGACATGGCGGTACGGTACGAGCTATCGGCCTCCTCGCAGCCGTTACTTCGCGTTACACATTTTATTCATCTCGTAGATCGGGCGCTGGCCGGCAGATCTCCCACAGGGGTCCAGCCATCCTTCCTCATTTATTCAGGAACCGACACACATACCTTAGCAGTTATTTGCACGAAACGAAACTTTAATTTCCTCGGCGCGAGAAAAACCGGCGCATTCTGAGGACGTCTCTTCTTGCTGCTTCTCTTGCCGCGCGGTGTTGGTGTTGCTGTTTCGCAGGGCGGGCATGGCAGCGCAGCATTCGGTGCTCGCGCCTTTAGGCGAGGAACCTTGGCTTTTTGCTATAGGCGGTGGGACAGGCCGTTGTAGCTCCGTTCTCACTCTAGCCCGTGGCGCACGCACACATCTGTACGTGGATGTTGCGGACACCGTCCTACTCGGCTTCACGCCTCTGGATGCCTACTGTCGCTGATGCCTCCTGGTGTCGTCTCTCTCTCTCCATCTCTCCCGCTCGCTTCTCCATTTCGAGATCCTATATTAGTTTTTCGCAGTATCGCGGTCACACACACTTCCATTCGTACCATCTATCGGCCCGATGGAGATCCGGCGGACCCTCCCGCTTGCTTGGACAATTTTCCTCATAATATATATATATATATATATATATATATATATATATATATATATATATAACAATCGTCATTTCTGCATAAAAAGACAATATCCATCGTCTACTTAAAAAATACGCTATCTTTATACCAATATTTTGCTTGAATTTCAGTTGGCATTACTACGAAAATATTCACGGTATTTAATTGAAAAAAAAAACGAAAATATGCGAATTATGTATATGTGTATATATATATATATATATATATATATATATATATATATATATGTATGTATGTATATATATGTATGTATATATGTATCCATGTATATATTGTACATATTATATATACAGATTTTAAATACGGTTTCTATTGAGAAATATTGTTTTAAGCGGTAGTTACGTTACAGAATTTATTTTTGTTAATTTCTTTCGGATCATTTTAGAAAAATTGTTTTGTATTAATCTAGTATATGAATATTTCTTGTTTTGGTATGTAAACATTTACAATATAATTACATATATTATTATGTTTTTAGTTTTGTGTTAATGTATTTCTGGATTTAAACAAATATTTGATATAAAGTTTTTATGAAATACATATGTGATTTATAAATTGTAATTTAGTTAACGTGCTAAAAATATATATTATGTTTCCCTTAATCACAACCAGAATGGCATAGTTGATTTTTAATTTAAATGTAGAATATTTTTTGTGTTAATCTATTTGGCTCTTTCGAAAAATATTGTGACGTCCAACAAGCGTTGGTGCCACTCGGTAAACTGGACAACGATTCAATGCCGCTAGTTCTCCATTGTTTTGCCCCTCTTTTTTCGGCCTATGCTTGAAGCGTTTGAAATCGGGGATCTACGGGGCGGACCGCCAAATAAGACTCTTTGCGATTCGATGCGTCGCGCCACGATTGCTACGCCACTTTCCGAAGTAGCTCTACCGTAAGCGGTTGGATTCGGAGGCGACGGCTCCGATATTCTCTAATCGTTGCGCTTATTTTCAGCGGAGGCAACAGGGCCGAATGACAATTTCTTGTCTGCCTGACCTGCGCCTTTTGCCTTGAAAACGAGCGCGCGTATATTAGCAAATAAGAATAACATTAATAACCAAAAATAAATTCAATATTATTAAATCATAATAAATATCATCGCTTAATAATACGAACATTTGTACATTTTTCATTACATTAATAATTTTAGAAAATCGAAATTCATTTTCAGAAATAATATTATTTCGGTTCGTCGTTTGTTTCGAGAATCTTTATATTCTACTCGAAACTAAAATTTCGGATGTATTTTAATTACTTCAGCATCCTGGAATATCGGTATATTAGGTGGGTTCGCGGGTTTCGTACTTTGTATATAAAAAGGGGGGTCGTAAATAGTGCATTAGCGCGCCTCCGCTTCGTTCTGAATTTTCCAGGGGGACAGGAAAGTACAATCGATGCGGGAAGAGAGAGGATACTTCGGCCCGCGCTGGATCGCGACGGGCCTACGGGTAGGCTGCATTGTTACGGCCACATCTGGTTCGACATTTCATTACGGGAAGGCGTGCGCTGTGCAGGCATTTGGCAATGAGGTTTGTCAATAGGTGAGACGCAAACAGTTTATATAGACAAATATATAAACATATTTATTCTCACGAATTACCCTGACAATACCTACGAATCGCGTATTACTTATAATATATATATTATGGTAGTAGGGACGACGTTGCCAAATGCTCGTCTCTTTTCCTTTCTCTCTCCTTCTCTATCGTTACGCACTTTCCCAGACCTCGACATCGGGAACTCGACAGGTCGGCGTGCCATGGCAGTTCGACGGGCCTTTTCCTCTTTGTCCCCGAACATATATACATATATTCGGCGTAATCGCTGGAAAGGACAATATTTTATATAATTTTTTTAAGATGTTCTTACTATGCTAAAATCACAATCAACTCGCCTAACTATTTTATTTTTATAAAAAGTTCTTTTTTGGATATAGAAATAGAGGAAGAAGTTCAGAACTCTTCCTGACAATGTTGTTTGCAGTTCTCTGCTTCGTATTTTAAGGCTGTTCAGTACGAATATTACAATGAAAATTAACACTCACGGTATTTTTATTATGAAATACTTTAAAAATCTATAACATCGTGGTCAGTTAAACAATTTTCAATAATTCAAATAAATTTCACTATGGTGAACGTTGTATCAACGTTAACCAATTTAAGTTCGGAATGCTTATCTTTCATTTCTAGAGCAATAATATGTAGTTATGGCCTATTATTATTTTTATTAGTTTTAAAAGTTATTAATTACACCATAAAATAATGAATTTATTCTTTGACTTAGTTTTTTCTGTCAGAAAAAATTTCTCGAATAAAATTTTATGATAAAATACAAGTCTTTATTTATTTTTAAATATTTATTTTTTATGGATCTGGTTTAACATTAAAACCACAAATACATATTTTTCTACTGAGCTAGTCATACATCTATGTAGAATTCATAAGAAAAATAATAATGAACACATAAAATTTTAAAGTTGTAATTGTATGTTATATGAAAGTGCTCACGTATATTTTACGAGGGCGGTTCAATAAATACCCTTGTTTGAAAACAGAGGATGTTTTTTAGGGATGCTGGTGTTATTATCGAATGCTGCCATTTACCAAACGACGCCAAAACAAATTTCAGACTAATTGATAGTAATATTTTACATCATAAGATGGCTATGAAAAAATTTGTCGGCTCGATGGGTGCCGCGATTGTTCATGGTAGACAACAAGCATAAGCGGCTGTTAACTTCGAAGCAGTGTTTGGAACAATTTAAGCGAATCCAAAGGACTTTTTGCGTCGAGTTGTCACCGTTGATTCATCCTTACATGCCAGAAACGAAGCAACAATCAAAACAATGGATTTCTTACGGTGAATCTGATCCAAAGAAGGCGAAGACAGTCCCATCGGCCGGATAGGCAATGGCGACGGTTTTTGGGATGCAGAGAGCATCATCCTGATGGACTTTTTAGATAAAGCAAGAACGATCACTGGAAATATTACAGTGAGTTATTGGACCGCTTTGACAAAAAAATGAAGGAGAGACGACCACATTTGGTGATAAAAAGGTGTTTCATCACGATAATGCACCAGCACATGCATCTGGAGTTGTCGCCACCAAACTGCATGACTTGCATTATCCATTGCTGCCGGACCCCCCGTATTGACCCGATCTGGTACATTGCGACTTCTTCTTGTTCCCTAACATGAAAAAATAGCTCGCGGTAAAAATATTTTGCTCAAACGAGGTCATTGCTGAGGCAGAGGCTTATTTTGAAGAGTTCGAAAAAATCATTTTTTTAGAGGGGTTAAAAAACTGTCCAGAACGTTGGGAGAACTGTACTTTCTAAAAGGAAACTATGTTGAAAAATAACAAAAAATTTTTTGAAAAATGATATCTTCTTTTCTAACACGGGTACTTATGGAACCGCCCTCATATCTGTCTAGATTCCTATAAGAAATATTGAATATAATATAAAGTACTGAATCTTTTAAGAAATTAGTAAATAATTATTTTCTTTGTTTAATTTGCTTTCGGAATTTTTCTACCAAATTTACTTTTGGACAAAATTGACCCGTGCCGACTAAATCCCAAATTATTTAGAACAAATCTTTACTTATAAAAGAAATCCACAAAATTAACTAATAGTTCTAAGTTGCTGATATTTCAAACAACAATAATAATTTACAAGCTTGTATCTATAAATTATTTAGTAGTTTATATATTTTATTTATACTGTTACATCTGACTTTGCATATGTATTTGATTTTCATATTTGACATTCTCTTCGCTTTAAATCTTATTCTCTACATAAAGAACTATTACGTTTCCCATATATTATTCTACTATTTCTAACAATAAACTTTCCTCATCATTTATTTTACACTATTCACTCTCACTCGCTACAATCCCAAATGCTGTTCTAAACTTCTTATATGCTGAAGAACAAATGTGTTATATTGGGAAATCTTCAAATATGACTCTCTCAAAACCACACTCATAGCAATCATACTTTCTTCTTTAATATTACGGAAAGACGATTGCTATATGTTCGAATTTCTAAAATATATAGCTATTAGGATAGTTAATATTTATTTTCAGAATTGATAGATAAGTGGTAAGTAATTTACATCGGCTTTGAAATATTTGTACGTATTAGTTTTTTTGTTTTAAGTCTGCCATGTAGAGGATTTTCCCAAGAATTTTGCCATGGTCATCATGAAAATACTGCCAAAATAGATTTACGAACCTTTCCAATAAACTAAATCCTAATATTTTTCTTCATAAATATTTACTATTCAAGGAAGTTAAACACCTCAATGTCATTCTTAGTAAATTTATTTATTTAGATATATTAGCCCTACAATTATTTTCCCTTATTCCTCTTTCTAGAGAAAAAGAAACCTATTTCTTTTTTTTTTAATAGTAATAATAAAGTCAGTGATCATAAATGAGAAAAGAAAAAAACCTATATAAATAATTTTAACTAAATTTATAAATATATAACTAACTAGTTGCTTTTAAATATCTCATATTATGACAATGCTAATTTTGAATTTTATTACATTATGTAATTGTAGAATTTTCTGGTAAATTTGCTAAATTTTTATGCGTATTATAGAAAAAAATAAAAACTATCAAATCCTATATAAAAAAATATATGTGACATATGTATTTACATTGTTTTTAACATGCTGTAGCAACTTAGTACAAAGAAAAATATTTTATTGGATAACATTCTATTAAAACTCGGAGAAAACCAAAAACATTAAATTATTTATTTAAAAATTTTTTGTTTTATCTTATATATATTACCTTCCCGGTTTCAAAATATACAGTTTTATCGCTGTAATGTAACAAGCGAATGCATATCTGATACAGCGCATGCAAAAATCTGTTGTCGTTTTCCAAGTTATGTCAACCTATAGAAATATGTTATAATGCGAGTGAATTAATTATTTTATCTTATTTTCAATTGAGTCTTCATATTTATAAAAACACTACAAATAATAAAAGTGATATTTTAAACCTAAAAAATAACTTTATTTGATGTCATCTGCACATAAACTTGATAATCTATCCATGTTCTATATGTTTGCACTCTATAATTTATGTTGAGAATGATCTATACATTACTAATTACTATTGCTAATCTATACATTACTAATTACTAATTACTATTATTAATCTATACATCAATAATTACTATTACTAATTCGTAATTATGTGATTATAATTACTAATTACTAGTTCGAATGAAATAATACGCATACGTATATTAATTATTCTAGTCATCATTTACAATTGATTCATAGGTATGTTCATATTTGAAATTTACAAAACGTTGTTATAACATAAAGATAATTGTTTACGAAATACTACATGTATAGATAAATTAATATTAATATCGTGGTATGAAAAATAAAAATTTATATTTAGCTTGTAATATTATGGATTAAAATTAAAAATATTAATTAATTATTGGGTGTGCAAGTAACTTTCCAGCGTTGTTCAACAAATTTTATCATGAGTGGATCACGGTCAGAAATGTCAGACCTCATGTGTTATATTTGTAGGTTCTATATGTATGAACATCTTCGCAGCATCATCTTTGAGCATTTCTTTCAATATTGTTTCCTTTATCGAGCAAAATCATGGAATGTTTTCAGCCAAAGAAACTTCATTGGCGCGAAGCCCTATTTATATTCTTTCGATAACTTCAGGGTCGGAGTGTATTGATGAATCAACGTGTCGTGGGTGATTCTAACAGTTCAAAAGTGTTGATTTTAAAGCTGAAGACAAAGATCGCTCCGCAAAATCTAAAAGTTTTGAAGACAAGGCATGAGACGCTTTGCTGGATCAGGATCCGTGTCATATTCAAAAAGAATATTCTGCATGATTGGACGTCGCGCAGCAGGCCGTTTCCCTGCGCTTAAAAGCATTGGAATTCATTCACAAGCCTGGAAACTTGGTCGAACGACGATTGTTCATGTCCGAAAATTCCTGCAGCGGTATAAAAATAAATTATTTTTGCATCGTATTGTCACTGGTTATTACTATAACCCTAAACGTAGAAAATCGTATACAAAGCCCGACGAGTCCGCTGAATCCACGCCGAAACGAAATATTCGCGTAAATAAGGTCATGCTCTGTATATGGTGGAATCAAAAGGGTATCATATACTACGAACTTCTTTTAGTGGTCAGACCATCAAAGAAGCATTGCATCGGACCCAACTTACTCGTTGGAAGCGAGCATTACTGAAAAAACTGTGAGACCAGGCATGAGTCCATCATTTTTTATCAGGATAACATCTCGGCCACTGTTGTCGCTTCGGTCAAAAACTATTTGGAAAATAGTGGATTGGGAATTCTGCCTCACCCGCCTTACAGTTCAGACTTCGCATCATCTGACTATCACTTGTTTCGATCAATGCAGAACGCTCTTGCAGGAATACGCTTCAGTCCAGGAGAAGGAATAAAAAATTATTTCGATATGTACTCAATATAGTGATAAATTGCCAGAAAGATGGGAAGAAGTTATAGTTTCTGATGGACAATACTTTAAATGAATGATATATAACCATGTTTTCATAATAAAAGTTCATATTTTAGAAAAAAACACTGGAAACTTACTTGTATACCCAATATCTACCTAAATTTTTGCATTAATTTGTTTAATCTTCATTCATATCTTTTTCTTGAGAAATCATTAATCTAACAGATTTTGATTATATTTTTTGATTTAGAGAGTTTTCTTTTTTGAAGACGCTTGAAATATTTTTAATATCTCTTTTCCAAAATTTTTTTCAATTTCTCTTTTGATCTCTAAATAAAATAAAATAAAATAATAACTAAATCCTCTAACCCCTAAAATCAAAAAAATTTGTAGTAAGTACCCAGTAATAAGAGCAAAATGTTATTAATACAAACTAAATTTACTTATATTAATATTATCTACTTCCTCCAGACCAACTGAACTCAATTCATTAACAGAAGACTTATGTAGAACTGGTATTTTTGAGTGATTAATATCTTCCGTATAGATTTGAAAAAGTTTATTCTTTTTTCTGGATTCTCATTTGCCTTAAAGACAATAACGTAAGAACACTTTATAACAAACAAACAATGCATTATGTTACTAAGTAATAATTGTAAATTTGATCTTTCATGATATATCATCGTCATCGTCATCGTCGTCGTCATTGTCATCATCATCACGATTATATTTTAACTGTAAATTCAGATACACAATACTGAATGATAATATTAAAGTCGAGTCACACGAACTCCTCCCGGAGCTAAAACTTATCCAGAGCTCAAATCAATCCTGATACTAAATCCCGCCCGAAACTATTAGTTTGATCTCTGTTGCGAGGCGCTCCTTAAAAGACAGACGACTAATAGTTTTACCTATCCTAAAGTGAACGTGATCCTGGTTGCGAGGCGCTCCTCAAAAGACCAGCCGTTCACTTATCCTGACTAGACACTTCTCCCCTTAACACTTGATCCTAGTTACGAGGCGCTCCTCAAAAGACCAGCGAAGTTAAGCTCACCCTAGTATAACCTATTTTAGATTCTACCTGTCTTATTTTCAAATTCCCCGCGTGGAGCATAGGACCGAGTATCCGTGCGGAAAATAGCGCCGGATTAAACTGCGCGACGCGGAAACTAGCGCGATTCCAGTAGTTATAATATATATATATCTAGCTTTAAATTAAACTTATTTCGTTTTATTTTATTTGTTTCAGAAACCTTGTAGATAGAAGGAAGTTTATTTTCATACTTTTCTCAATAAACGTATTTTTATTTTTTCTTATAAAAAATATACTGTTTTATTAAGTTATTTTCCTGATCTGCCGTCCTATCCTGAAATACTTCCTCCCCTCTCAAAGTACCCTGGAAATATACCGCGTACGCTATCCCGCGGGGGACAGGAACGTTACAAAAGTATGAAAATTCAATTAAACATTTTTCAAAATAATTATTAAAATTAAGTTAATTACACACACCCACGCGCGCGCGCGCACACACACACACACACACACACACATCGTGACTGAATACGATAAGTATAATTGTTATAAAATTGTTAAATTACATAAAATATACAGAGTTTTTTACAGTTATTTTTTAATAATAGTTTTTCGTGCTCTTGTTCACATTATTAATGCACACCGAAATATTTATGTAAAAAATAGTTGTTCGCCATTTTGGAAAACGAATTTAGAAAATCTGAAAGAAAAAGCACGATTAGTATTCATAACAATCTTAAAATATGAAGTTTCTCGTATTTACGAAAAGAACTGAAATAAATTTAACTGCTATTTTGAACTTTTAATTTTGAAAATATAAGTTCGATATCACTATTTGCAACGAATAGCATATTCATATCTTGACCTAGCAATAATGAAAATTGCATGAATGTGAAAACTGTCGTCTGTGAATATGTGTTTGGAAAATGTAAGTTCACCATCGCTATTTGCATCCATAATAAACTTCAAACACAAAATGACGTGTCATAATGACTAGAATTGTGTAAGGGATTTGTCGCCCTTTTGAAATTTGAATTTTAAAAATCTTAGTTAACGTTATCAACGAAGATAAATAGGGATAGAAACACAAAGGGGAAATCGTCCATGGTCTTATACAAAATTATACATACAATATGTCAAGATATAATTTCATGTGAACGCATTACAAAAGTCTGAAAGGAAAAAATAAGGGACAGCAGGCAGACAAATCTTCAACAATAGTTAGAACAATACGTAACAGCACATCGTAAGGTTTCTCATGTACCATCACAACGGCGCAGGCGAGTAAGGAAATCGAGCGTACAGAAACATATGCCTAGTAAGCATATGAAGCGATTGCGTTAGCATTAGAAAATGATTTAATTACGACTCGACGAAGCATATATCGTGCGATTGTCAGATACGGCGACAGGTAGTGAACTTTCATTGTTACTAGTAGTATGTCTATACGAAATTATCTGAAATATAACAGAGGTTTGGTACGTAAAATATGATTGAATTAGAAAGATGTGTATATTTTAATACAAAAGGTTCGTTTATTCAACTATCATATGTACAATTTGTAGATTCATGTTTATTTCTTACGTGACTGTAAAGTGTATCCAAACTATATATATATATATATTTGCGAGTGGAAGGGTGTATATATATATAAGCACATGAGTATCTTGGAAGTTATTAGGTACTCAGTACTCGCCTCAATCCGAAAAGAGCGTACTCTCTATTCCAAAACCTTTCTAGTAGAAAATGTTGGAAGGAACTGCTCAACTACAATTAAAACTTTACTCTTTATGTGAGTAAAGTTCGTTCCTAAAACAGTTGCAGGTATGTTCCAATCCTTGGTAGTTTTTATGAATCTTTTAAAAAAAATGGAACAATCTTCTTTCTAATGCTTTTGCATGTGAACTTATAGAGTGAATGAATTTATTTCCATAAAGTGAAATTATCCTTGTGTTGATTTTCCTAACAAATTCATATATAATATATATATGAGGTCAGGCAATTAAGTAATGCGATAAAATTCCAAAAGCGAGTATATTTCTAAATTAAGGTACATTGTTGCGATCCTATTCCAGCGAGTTTTACAGTTTTTGTAACAATTCTGGAATACTGCTTGTGGGACCTCTCCAAGTACCCTCGTTATAGATTCTTGGATGTCCTTAACTGAGTCAAAATGTCGACCTTTGACGATTTTTTTCAAATTAGGAAATAGGAAAAAGTAACATGTGAAGTGAATAGGGTAGTTGTGGTAACGTTGTGATACCTTTAGACGCCAAAAACTGAGAGACATTGAACACACTGTGACAGGGAGGGAGCATTGTCGTGATGCAGAACCCAAGTCTTTGCAATCTATGGACACACTCTGAGCACCGTTTTTCGTAATTTTTCGAGCACATTGTGGTAGAATACTTGATTTACGGTTTGTCCAGGTGGTACGAGCTCTTTGCGAACCATCCCTTTGTTGTCAAAGAAGCAAATGAACATGGCTTTCATTTTGGAATTGCTCATTTTCGCCTTTTTTGGCCTTGGGGGTCCAGGAAACAGCCACTGCTGGCTTTCTCCTATAGTTTTGAGGACATATTGAAAGAATCAACTTTCATCAGCAGTAATAACTCGATCGAGAAGCGTGGGATCACTTTCAACCTGCTCGAGACTCTTCAGCGATGTTCATTCGGTGGACTTTTTGCTCACCTGAAAGGTTCTTCGGTACCATCTTCGCGCATAGCTTTTTCATGCCGAAATCTTCGGTTGCAATCATTCTAACTGTTTCCCGGTTAATATTCAACTACTCAGCCACATTCAAATAGTTAGTCGCCGGTCTTGACGAACAAGGGCGCGGACGCGCCGCGCAATCGCGTCGGTTCGCACTTGAATTGGCCTTCCGTTCTGCGCTTCGTCTTTGACGCTCTCACGGCCATTTTTAAAATCGGTATGTCACCGAAGCACCTGACTACGACTCAGGGTATCATTACCATATACTTTTTCATCAGTTTTGTCGCGTTTTCAAAAATATAATTGGTCGCACTACTTAATTGTCTGATCTCGTGTATATATATATATATTTATTTATTTATTTATTTATTTAGATATACATACATATATATTTCAGATGCTGTACTGATGTCGTGCATTTCAGATGTGTTTATTTAGACGTGACTAAGTCCTCAGATCCCTGTGCAAGTAATTATACTATTTTTGACTAGCATATTTATCACAAACGCATCTGTATATTATATTACAATGTTTTCACGTATTTTTATTATTACAATATAATTTACAACTTACTTGTATTACATGTAACTATTGGTAATATATATAATATAATGTATTACATAATATATAAGGAGCACTAAATGTAAAACACAATATTATTACATATATAAGCAAGATTTAATGTGACGTATATGCCTATATATTTACTTATTCTTTGTGTTTTTCAGGTATGGAGGTGGTACCCGATGATTTGTGAAATACAAATATACATTCGACTGAAACAATCTAAATATGTAAATGCAATTAAAAAATAATAGATCCGAAATAATTTTTTAATTGTCCGTAGTATGACGCTACTATATTTCTATCAATGAGACAAACATATAATCAATGGCAGATTTCGATATAAAATGTTTAATTACAGTCTGTTAATTGAACATTTTTCTTTTGAACCTTGTCAAGAGAATTTTTTCGCACAATTTGGCAACACGTACGTTTTGGTTTATACTCACTTTTTTTTGTTCTTTCAATTTTCTTTTCCTAGCTTCTCATAACTTCCAAAATTTTCTCATTTATTTTCTACGTATAATTTTAATATTATTAAAAACCCAATACATATAAATTTCAATTCGTGAATATTGTTATTTTAAGTTAATTTCATATAATGCACCGCGTTTAAAATAATGTATTCACAAACTATATGGATTTTGCTTTTACATTAATTGCGAAAAGCTCCTGAAAAAACTCGATATTTTAAAAAATTCCTGAATTTTTGCAACTTCTATATATAATATTAATGAATGCCTATTTGACGATTTGGAAAATATTTGATAACTTCTGATCTAATAGAGACATAATCTTTTTTAAAAGTAAATTTTGTAGACAAGAATATCAGATTTAAATAGGATTTTTGAAAAACAATTTCAGTTGAGATACGGACATGTTATAATTATTTAAACAATTAAATTATGAATGTTTTAAGATTTTAACAATGAATATTTTTCTGAAATTTACTTTAATATTAGTTTAAAAAAGAAAGTGTAATCTAAGAAAGTTCATTTAAAGTATAAAATTTTAAAGTAAATCTACCAAATTGCGAAAAATTTATAGTGATTTTTGAGGCAAAAAAAAACAATTTCAAACAAAATCCTGAAATAGGTGCTGACTATTTCTATGTATAGAAGTTCGAAAAAAATTTCAGACAATTATAAAATGGCAAATTCAGATTGGTGTGTTATTTGTAAAAGAATTATTCCATATAGATATTTGCAGCCTAATTATTTTATACAACCTCCACTCTTTCTGATTATCAGATGAAAGCTCTTGCAAAATATTTTTATGAACTCTTAAACTTTTATGTACTGAAATTTTTTTATTTTATTTAGTGAAATTCTATCTCGCTTTTGGTTGAGATTCCGATATGCGGTCACATTATATACGGTCACTTATACGTTTCTTATTTTTTATTTCATTCAGAAAAAATGTTTAAAAGTATTTTGAAAAGAGTAAGTATTTTCTAAAAAGTTAAAAAAGTTTTTCCTTTTAGGCAATCTACATTTGACGCCCTATCGAAAAAATTTAAAAATGTGCAGAACAATGATTAAAAAAAATCTATCAATTATATCTCTATAATTTGATTTTACACTAATATTGCAGATATATATCAAATATTTATTCAAAATCTATAATTCGAATAATGTACACAGATAACGACAAACATCCGTGGAAGCAAGTAATTGTCAAAAGTGTATTTTTTTTGTTTTTCTAAAAAAGAACAGCAAATCGTAAAATTTTTGCATTTACAAGAGGCTAAGCTCAAAACGGCCACTTCGAATCTTTCCTACAGTCATTTATGCAAAATCAATAATTGTGATAATTTACACAGATATCAATCAACGTCCATAAATAACAAACTAGTAATTCTCAAAAGTGTATTTTGTCTTTTTCTGGGACATAATGAAGCATTGTGAATTTTTTATGCTTAGAAAAGGCTATATACTGTTTAAAACGCGCACATCATTTATTTAAAATTGATACTGCTGACAATTTTCATACATGTCATTGAGCATCCGTGCAAATCAAACAAATAATTGTCAGAAGTGTATTTTGTCATTTTCCTAAAAAAAAAAAACGATGAATCGTGAAATGTGCTTATGTACGTGCCAGAAAAAACGCGCACTTTGAATCGTTCTTATTGACATTCATATAAAATTTATACTTATTTTATCAAACTGAAAAAACAAGTAGTTTATTTGTTTTAATTACTTATTCGAATGATTTTATATACGAAAATATAAATGTGTAGACAAAATTGTTAAATCAACCAAAATATCAAATTCTCAAAAACATAATAAAACCAATCGAAGACATTACATTGTTGCCGTTTAGTTAATATGAATCTGTTAGATCTCCCGATGAAGAATTACTAATTCCATCATGATTTTATTTTGATGTGGCCTGTGAGAAACAGGATAGCATCAGAAGAGTTTTCTGAATGGGGAGACATAAAAATGTAGATTGTTTTTACGTATGTCAGTCGTATGCTCATGTACCAAAACGTCTTATCAGAGATAATATAAATATGTTAGTAATTTATCAATTTATGCTCTTTATTTGAATGTTGGAAAACTGAGAAAGTTAGATTCGTTTTTATTAATAAAGATAGAGTGACGAATGATGGTAGATATAGAAAAGGATTTGATTCTTTTGACATAACAAGGAGTTAAATGAATTATTAATTATTCATTTTGATTTTCAACAACATGTCCGCTTGTGAGAAAGGAAAGAATATCCGTAACGAGCTCTTATAAGCTCGTAAGGCTATAAAAAGAAAATCTACTTTATTGAATTTATTGAAACAAGAGAGATCAGCTTAAAAAGGTTGTAAGTGATACATTGACACTAGTCAATACTCAGCTTGAGAAACTTGTCAAATCTAAAAGAGAAAGCTCACTGTCTCCGAATGACATTTTCGATGCAATGAGTATTAAAAAGCCAATCAAGTCGAGATAAAAATTAAATTTTATACTGCATGATGATAATATTGAATTTCCCACTAAACAAAATTTTGATTCGAATGATGATGATTTCGCTTCATTAAATAACTCCGTAATGAAACTCTACGTTCAAATTTGTGCGTGGAAACAATGGAACAGCAGTTATCCTATCATTACTAGACGAAAGCCGCGGTAAAATGAATAACATACACGGAGTGAAAACTATTGGAAATATACATGTACTTGATGATTCTGCAATAGAATTTAATGGTAAAACAATAAAAGTGATAGATGTAACTTATCCCAAAAATTCTGGACTCATGGAATTAAGCTTTAAAAATCATCCAGAAGAGAATATTGTAAGTTTAGCAAAAATCAGGCTATATACTAATCTAGGAATAAAAAAAGATTTGAATTTCATCGCACCAATGTTTCCCAGTAGCAGTAGCAGCAGTAAAGGACAAAGGGAGGTGTTATACCAAATTATAAAATAGCAAAGAATAATTCTTCAATATATTAGTCTATTGGGATGATCCCTGTCACCCAATCCAGAAACTAAGATAACTCATTGCCAAACAATCAGCAGCAAAAAATACAAATAGTTTTCTTGGTCTAGAAATTTATAGGTAAAGCGATGGATCTGTGTTTGTGAATCAAAACAAATATATTGATACAATGCAAAATAAATTTAGTTTAAGTAACTCGAATTCTGTTTATAAACCTATACAAACGGGCTGAAATACATTTGTCACAAATAGAAATTAATTTAAAGCACCGTATAGAGAGGCTGTTGGAAACATTATATATTTGCAGGGATTCAGCAGACCTGATATACATTTTTCGGTAAATTTAGCGACTAGAACTTTAGAGAAACCATGTCAATCAGATTGGTCATTAGTAAAGCGGATTATGCATTGTTTAAAAGGTATTGCAGATATAGGTTTGTATTATAATAAAGAGAGTGTTTTTAAAACTTATAGAGATGTTGATTTTACGGCGAACAAAAAGGAGCGAAAATCAATATCTGGTGTAGTAAGTAAAAAATAAAAGAGCATCAATTATATGACAATGTAATAATCAACAATCTGTAGCTTTATTAACGACGGAAACCGAATTTATAAGTGCAGCTTTAACAGTTAAAGAAATTATATGGTTAAAAAAATTATCTCAGATTTGAAAATAAAAAATGCGTATAAGACTTCGTTTATAGATAATATGAGTGCGCTAAGATTAATCAAGAATCCTAAATTTGATCAGCGAACAAAACACATTGATGTTAAATTTAAGTTTGTGCGAGATCTGTATAGTAAAAGTGAGATTGATGTAGAATATGTAAGATCCAATAATCAAAAAGCGGATGTGATAAAAAGGCATTAGAGAAGTCTAAATTTGCGTACTTCGTTAATAAATTAGGGCTTAGAAGTAAAAATAGTTTATGCGATCAAATCAAATAAAATATTCGGATGTAGAGTTTTAGAGAGAGTGTTAAGGTAAACTTGTTATTACCTGTATAATCGCTAACTTCAAAACATAAAGCCTAATTACCGTGTAACTTTTATGTATAAGTGTGGGAGTTTTTGTCCACTGTCTACTTTAGGTTTAAACTTGTATGGAACGTACCGTGATTTTTATTATTGTACATGTTGATATGCTAAGAGTAAATTTATCTGCAGGGCAGTTCGATTTCACGTGTCACATTAGACAGACCGTTGTACCGCTGTATCTTTTGATTTTATTATATATACTCATATTCATTATATAGGTGTTGCTTTATATAATTATTTCTATCCTACCTCAACATTGACCTATCCTATACTTGGAACATTATGCATGTAGTTTTCTTCAGTAATGTGTGAATACGTTAATTTATTATAAAATTCATATTTCAACGGCAGTTTTGTAGTTAATAATTTACCTAATCCATCCACAAAATCGTAACGAAATATTCCTTTACTTCTAAGAAAATTAAGATTTTCGTTTGAGAATCGATCTAATTGAAATTTCGTTCTTGCTATTGGACATTATCTAGATATGACGCAAGTTTCTCTAAAAATGATGGTAAAAATTGCCAAGAATCTATGATTTTACAATTTAAATCAGTTATACATATACTTTATGAATGAAATATATCGCTCCTTGTTATGATGTAATAGGCTATTTCGAGTCTTTATATTTCAAACTGCATGAATTATAAACAGCACTTATGAACCTAAAGAGAAAAAATTAAGTTATAAAAAAATCAGCAAAAATTTATTTTTCTTAATCTAATCTAAAATCTTACCTTCTGTAAGTTCATAATGATCTCATAATACCAGTTGCGCATCTCGAAATGATTTGAGACATATATCGTAAACTGTTAACCATTGAAATGTAATGATGGTCAATCTCCTCTCCAACTGATTTTAGTTCACGAACAAACCATTGCGCTGGTGACTGTGCATCTCTACTTTTCTGTGCATATAATTTGTATGCGGATAATTTATAGCCAAAACTACATTTTAGATAGAAGCCCTTACTTTAGGCTTCGTAAAGTTTAAAAGCATTTTTATTTTTTGTACGTTTTAATAAACATTCAAAATGTGCATACATTACGAAAGAAACTTTTTTACTTTTATCATAATTTTCAAATTTTGAAATGTTATTCGACAAGTTTGGTAAATTTATTTCAAAGTTTTTAATATTTTTATAATAATTCTCATAATCTTGAAGCCTTTGCTCATTAAAAAAATTGCAAGCATCTTTTAGAATGGTCTAATTTTCTCGTGAGTTAATATTATTGGTGTAATTTTTTGGTGAGTCTTACTGACTTGTGAACTCAAAAGTCTGGATATACTTTTAATCCAAACATAATGGAATTGCGACGAGCTTCCATTATCATCAGTAATATTATATTTTTCACACTCGTCTATGTAAAAATCTGGAACGAGGACAAGGTTTGCATGTTTTTCCTTTTTGCTTAATGAAATATGAAAAAATAATATTTCATATTTCAATCCATACTTCCTCCGCATATAAACATTTACTGAAATATTATTCAATTTTTCAGATTTCGAAACATCTTTTAGTTTTACGGAAAATTCCACATCACCAAAATTTCAACTTGTTTGCATATTTATGCTAATTATCAACTCTTTGAGGATTTCTTTCATTAGGATGTAATACTGATATAATAGCATATTTGAATCATTGATTATCTTAAAAATTAAGAATTGTACTTATGTGGACTGTTCTGAATTAAATTAAAACATATTTTTATCAGTCTTATGGCCTTTATACAGTGATATATTATACTAATGTAATGACAGTCTGACTGTTCGTGTTTATAATCACGCCCGAAGAATCTGAAATAGGAATTACTAATAAAAATAAAATTAAATTAGATTAAAAACTAAACATAATAATAATAAAAATAATAAAAATACACTATATTCTATGTTAGGTAAAGGACAACCTGAGTGCCCCACCACCTTAAATTTAAATTTATCTTAGATGCCTGACGACTCGCACGACTATGGTTAATCTTCAACTAAACGGATTATCAGCCATTGATTATCAGTGTAATGAACATTAATACGTGCTCCTTTTGATGCTCTGAACTGTGGAGAGGAATATATGATTTTCCTTTGTGAGGTGAAATTTTTTTCATGTTTTTGCATAAGCTTATAATACTTTTCAATGACGATCCAAATCTTTTTTCAGAAATTCCTCTAAAGTATAAGAAGAGGGTCATTAATAGGTCCCTCAAATCATTTTTCTAAATAAGTAAACAAGTATACTGAAGCACTCACAGACGTCAAGTATTTAATGGTTGTTGTTTCCTCTTCATCTTTCTACATGGAAATCACTGATATACAATCAGAATTTACTTTTAGTGCACTATATTATTGTAAGCAACTTTATCGATATAGAGTTTCTGTGCATCATTGAAGAAAATTAGAATGTCTACAAGTTCTAAATTAACAATAGGACCAGTGCTTATGTCATTTTTAAAAGCATTGAATATCTCTTCATTTAACTTTAGCTGTTTCTTCAGAGTTTAAACTACTAATGACTTTAAACATCTAATGAATCGCTGATATGCTTATAAATATCACGAAGTGGTTTCACTTGAAATGTCACAGATGAAAGTGAAGCCATCTCTACTTTTGACGTAAACTAATAAAATAAATTCAGACATTCAATAATGTTGCTTACTCGCTAGTAAAAGTAAGAAAAATATAACACCAATACGATAGAACATATTAATATAGCTGACAAAGTATAAAAATAAGAAAGAGGAAACTGAACTTATTGAATTGTCGTACAAAATTTGTGTTTCTCTCAAAAAAGGTCTCGTTCTCAAACGAAATGAAATTAAGAGAAGGGAAAACAGAAGTGAAAAGAGAATACCGAGTCTGCTTCAAAAAACTTTAAACAGTATGTTAGAATGAGAAGAAAGTATGTTTTATCTTTCTAAGGCCAATTAAATATCAATCTTTTAGTACAGCCACATGTATTATTGCCATTCTCCTTACACATCCAAACATAAACGTGATTTCTAACGGAAGGGGTGAGGCGCTTATTGTTTTAGGATCAATCGAATATCTGCCATTATGTCTCTTTAATCTAATGAATGCTTCTCTTTCTCTCTCTCTCTCTCTCTCTCTCTCTCTCTCTCTCTCTGTCTCTCTGTCTCTCTCTCTCTCTCTCTCAATCTCTCTCTTGCTCTCTCTCTCTCTTTTTCTCTCTGAGAATAAAGTAGTATTGTCTTATAACCAATCAAAATTCAAAGTTCATCGAAGCAATCGAATCTATATTTATTTTTCTTTGATCAGCTAATTGAAGGAGAGTAGTAATTTCAGGAGACGGAGAGATATACAACATGAAGATGTACGTATAGAAATTTACATACCTGATCATTACTCCTACTTATAAAAGAATTAGATAAAACTGAAAATGGTTAGAGTACGTCAATACAAAATAGAGCTTAGAAAAAATATCCTGCCATGTCCGGATGACATGGTCTTTTGCTATGACATGCAGGGATTCCAGAGAAAAATCGGGTAAAACCTCATTTTCAAAGAATTGGAAAATGAGATACGTTATCCACTGTGTATCTCTTTAAACCACCAGTTCCATAGAATTAATTAACATGAGGTGAAACAGAAACTAATGAATGGCAGGAATACAAATACCATGGAATTGAATGGGAATGTGACGACAACTTGTATAATAGACTGCAATAAATTTATGAATGATTCAATAAATTAGAAAAAATGATTAGAAAAAAATACTTAAAAAATAACTTTAATTTCAAATTAAAATAAAAACTCTGCGGAACTGTAAAATTTCTTCGAATTAGACGAAAGTCTAAAAATTTCACGTTAGAAATAGTCATCGATTCGTCTGTTGTCATGTGGAACTGTGAAGGGGGGGGGGCATTCGATTCGTTCGACAATAGATCAAGTTCAATATATCTGGGATATTAATTATCCAAAATCCTTTTCTCGAAAGAATGGGATTCACGAAGAAAAATTAATCCCTTTTCAATAGTATAATATTTTATTTAACTATTCAGCTACAATAATAGCGTATCTATTTTGCATTAAAAATTTACAACTTCTATGATGCACCCACGCGCCAGTGCACGGTATAGAGTTCTGATATTTAAACTATCTATGTTTATTCTGGCAATGAGTCCTTCACGAAAAAATCAAGTTTGCATTTTATAGTAACCAATTTCATAACTAACTCTTAGACTAATATAACAGAAATATTACACAGATACATTACAGAAATATTTTTGTTAAATTACTGCAGACACTGTAATATTTTAAATGTAATTTTAGAGACATGTTATATTAACATTGTTACAGTAGTGTAACAATGACTCAAGTGATGACGAGATAGTTGATAAAATTAATAACAACAATCAAATCAACAATAGAAATATTGTAAGAACAAATAAATTTGCAAAAAAAATAGTATTAACAATAAAATACTTTCACTTTCACAGATTATTGAAGGGAGATATTTAAAAAAACTAACAAATGAAATTTTGCTGTATGTTTAGTACCATTGATAGATACATCCAAGTGAATACTATAATAACTAATTACAATAGTTTAAACAATCTGAAATTCGAAAAAGCTTCATTGTAGTCAAACAAGATAAAACGAATATAAAATTCTAAATAACAAAGACAAATAAATTACCAGTATGAATAAAATAACCAAAGTAATCAAACAATTATAAAAAAATTTAAACGAATTTGATAATATCTATGTTCCGTGCATAATTAGACTAATAAGGTAAGAAAAAGAGGAAAATAACCATAGACGAAAGCTGCAATTTCAACAAATTTTCAACTAAATACATAAATCAACGTAGATAATTAAATAAATTAGTATAAATGATAACAAAATAAATAGTGCATCATTAACAAATAATAAATGATCTTAAGCTTATACATAATAAACAGATTTAAAATTAAATTAAATCCTCGGAAAAATAATATTTAAATAAATAACTGAATCTAACTAATTAAAAGGATTGAAGAATTTCTTTTTCTTTGCTTTGACTTCTTGAATAAACTGGCATTTAAAAAAAACACAATGGCATTTGCACCGGATAAAAACAACCTGGTTGTAAATGAAGGGAAACGGCTGAATAGCATGTTCACCGCGATGAGCAAAGAGAAGCTATTACAAGAAGCTCAAAATCAGAACGTGAGACTGGACGAGTCACCAGATGTCCTTTGCGATAGATTAATTCGCCATCAATTACGTCGCCTTTTCGGAAAAAGATACAGCGGAATGGAAGGATTCCGACGAAATCGACACATCGGCTAACCTACATGAACGCTTAACGGAAGCCGACCAATATGGCCACTATTCCCATGTATTCCCCCACAGCAAAGTAACCCCACGCCTGGGTACTTACTACGGGCACTTCGTACCGGTATCCACAACGGCACCAATTTGTCTAGAACATGGGATAATGTCAATACTCTGGCAGCATCAATGCAGCAATATTTAAATACAATGAATGCAAATGCCCAGAATATACTATAAATTACATGAACAGACTAAAGACTTCGCTAATAGTAAGTACGCCTCCGGAGAGCCTCGAGAAAATGTTGACGACTTCATTAAAAGGTTCGAAGAGAACATAGGGAGCCAAGAGCTTCCAATAGAGGACGTAATAAAGCTTAACACCCAGAGTCCTATGCGGCGCAGCACGCGTATGAGCAAGGCTGATATATAAAAACTGGAAACTTATAGAGGATATTAAATCAGCATTAAGACGCCAATATCGCCCGTTAGATTTCGAACTGCATCTAGAGGATGAGATCAAAGACCGAACTCGGGGAACAAATGAATCAATCGGTGCTTACCTAATAGACGTGAGAGTGCTGCTAGAGAAATCGATACCTCTTATTGCCCTTGACACATGATTGGACAAAATTTGTAGAAATATTCAACGCGATTTCATCGACAAGATCGATCGTAATGATTTTAATTCGATGACCGAGCTGCAACGGCTTGGCCAGCAAATAGAGTTAAAAAAGGAGCTAACCAAGCGGTAAAAGGTATCGCCACTGGCAGAAAAATGCAAGGTCAGTACAGCTGCATTCTCTTTGGCAGACTGAGTACCTCCAGGCAGCCAATCAAGAGTGGCGGTATTACACGACTATAAAATCGAAAGAGAAAAAAAAACAAGTTACTCTAGACGAGCCGACAGTCTCGATATTGACAAAAGAGAAACGGCGAGATTCAACCCCTGAAGAGATAAACTGGAACCCTTCACCGAGAGAAAATAGAAGGCAATTACTGGAAAGACCGTCTGAATGAAGCAAATGCTATCGAAGCCGTACGAATCTACGTACAGACCCTACCATGCATCATCAAGCCGAAACAGGAGTTCCTCGCCCAGATAAAACAACGCATATTCACAACGAACCTCTGAACGTATGTACGTATCGTACCAGATGCCAATGATCAGTACCAATACACACGGCCATATTCATAAGATAAATGAGACTGATCAACTAGCCGTGACAGATAACGTCGAGAAAGACCTCGGGCGCCACCGAATAGAGAGCCTAGAGAAAACAGCCATAGGCCAGACAATCGGCTGTGCTGGATATGGAGTAAACCGGGTCACTGGGCAGTTCAATGCCCTGATAACGCAGCCTACACTGCTTCAACTGCGGACAGAATGACGTGACAACCAGACACTACACGCGCTGCGGCCCCAACAGCCTATCCAAAAACTAATAAGAGGACATCAGGGCGGAGTCAACTTCAAAGTCGTATGACTCTACAACTATATATATATGTATATATATATATATATATATATATATATAGATCACACCTCATATTCGCCAAATACCATTATACGAGCAAAGGAAGTCGTTCATATCCTCTCGCGATAATCCAGGACGACGAGAATCTACTATTCCTAAACCTGACAATAGCAGAAAAACTATTCGCGGCATACCCCCGGTAGATCTAGGAGCGAGAAAATCCTAGATTGCCCTACAACCAGGAAATATAATCCAGTCTTCGATTATACCAGTGTATCGTGCATTCAACTACTCGACAACATTATGCGCCAAAGACTGTGAAGTCGACTTGACAGTCCACATCGACTATCAAGAAATGACAGCACGCTTCAAAGTCTCGAACTCCCTGAAGTACGATGTCATCCTAGGAGTGGACATCTTAGTGAAGTTTAAATTACGCTCGACTTGGCATACTCCCATGAAAATATGTGCAAATAACCTATGGAGTCACCAATACCCCCACATGCTTCCAGCGCTACATGAATGTCATCTTCGATCCTGAGTGGCAACCCTGATTTTTTATGTACATAGACGATATCATCATTGCCACAAATTCGTTCGACGAACACATACAGAAACTGACGGTAATACTTACAGCGCTTCAAGGAATTAGGGCTTCAAATAAAAAGCTAGTAATAAAGTCCGAATTTTGCTGCCCTGAAGCGAAATACCTGGAGTATATCGTTGACAAGAATGGCTTGTTGACCGATCCAGTCAGTTAAGCAAGCGAGCAAATATACAGCTCCAAGAAAGCTTAGAGCATTTCTACGGATAGATGAGTGGTATGACCTTTTCATAAAAAAGTTCGCAGAAATCCAACTACCATTGACGAAGTTACTGAAGAAAAACGTTTCATGGGTATAGAAAAGCGAATAGCAAGACGCAGATTCTTGACAAGGCATCTATTACATTATTCAACGTCCCGTTCCGATGCTCTACATTGAAACTTTGCCCTTGCAACGTAAGAGCCCATAAAGCGAGCATGCCAGTTGTGTTCTGCATCGTACGAATCCACCTCAGACTATTATGATGCGTAAGGTCACAAAAAGAATAACCGTCACTCTAAGGACGAAACTTATCGATAGCCCAGATGACAGTCAAGCACTCTCTCCATTACCGAATTTTTTCTTGAGAGAACGCCCGTTCTTGTTCGTCGACTTCTTGTGTCAAAACCGCTGCAATCACTCGCATCTATTTGTATAGTGAACTGAATGTCAAATAACGATCGATGCAAGACGGGTGCTTGATCTTATTGTCATTATAGTATCATTAATTTGATATAAGACTGTGAACTCAACCAATGAAGGCATTACAGCAGATGTTCGATTAGTCGTCCATTTTCTTCAATGGACGTATTTATTCGCTGACGGAAGCTCAGTCGGGCGAACTTTCTTTAATGTTTGAACCGTAATATGTCCGAAAACTCTTCTTATTCTTTCTTTCATGTCATCTGTGGTTGTTGAAGCTTGAACAAACACTTGCTCTTTTTCAGCACCCCATAGAAAAAAATCTATCGATGTGAGATCTGATGATCTAGTTGGCAATTTGTGTACTTGGCTACTAATGCCAATCCATCGATTAGAATATGTGGCATTCAAGAACGCTTTACTAGTCATGTACGGTGTGCTGGTGCCCCATCTCGCTGAAAATACATGATTTGTCTCAAGGCAATTGGTATTTCTTTTAACAAATTTTGTACTTCATTCTGGAGAATATTCAAAAAGGAATAACCATTCAAATTATAATTAAAAAAAGGGGGCGATCACATTATTTCCAATTCTACGTTCCCACATATTCAATGACCACCGTTTCTGACCACAAGATACCTTTTGCCAATAAGGATTTACTTGACAATAGTAATGGGCATTATAGACATTGACATCTCCCATTTTGTTAAATTTTGGCTCGTTTGTAAATAAAAATTTGTCCAAAAAGAAAGAAACTAGACGCATCCTATTAAATGCCCATCTACAAAAATTTAATCGTGATTGATCATCTCTCAGTTGGAGACCATGAGTGAGGCGGACATGGTAAGGATTGAATTGATACTTTTTAAAATACGGTTAACTATTGTATGCGGAAATCGTTGCCTTCGCTCGATTTGTCAGATAAAAATATAGGGATCATCAGCAACCAAAGCCTGCACACCTACTACAACATCCTCCATAGAGCCAGCTTTGCGCCTTTTTCATTTCAGATTACCTTGTTCAACTCTAAACACTAATTGCTTGATAGATTCTCTATTTGGATGTCGAGCGCCCGGATATTTTTCTGCATAACGCCTTTTTGCAGCTCTGTAGTTGTCTTGATACTCGCCAAGAACTTTAATCATATTAACTATTTTCTGTGATGTATAATCGACCATGACAGGTAAAAATAAAGAACACAGACAAAATAAAATTGCCAAAGACCAAATTCTTAAAATTAAGCCTTTTTTCACAATGAATATTAATAAACAAATTGTAATTTATCCTTATCTCTGAGTGAGATGCGAATCGGGAGCTGAAACGGGTGATAATTAAGCAGCTGGAATGCAATGATCTTTCTTTAACTGGACAGGGTCGTCTACTGCATTAAACTGAACAAGATCATAAACGTGCAATTTTTCGCACTCTTTGTTAATTTTTTCAATTTTGCACTGTTTGTCAATAATTGTTACCTTGTCCTTAATATGACTTTCACCTCAAAATCAAGTTCAAGGTCATACAATTTTTTCAATTTTTTTATTACTTTGAAAAAACTAACTTGACGTTCAAATGACCTGTAAGGTCAAGGTCATGGTCATTGTCAAAGACGTATTCTGACGTAAAAATTTCCACTCTTTCCATTTCCGTGATCAAAAGTAGGCCTTCCCATTTGAAAAAATTAACTTGACTTCAAATGATCTGAAGTTCATAGTCAAGGTCAGCGTCAAGGTCACCTTTGACAGGCCCCTTAAAAGACTATAACTTTTATTTGAAACTTATTTTTCTAAAGTTCATATTTTCAGTGTGATTCGAGTGGGGCGATTAAAAGGGGATACTTTGTATATCCGAAAAGCTATACGACCATAATGAATTTTTTACCTACACTATTTAATGTCTTTTATTGTACCTAGCCAACTTACTGTTGGGCGATTTTACTGCTCATTTTCGTTATTCATCATGTATTGTCCTAATTAGTTGACGTCCTCTTTGAGTAGACTATTTGGACGAAAGTTCAATGTCTGCATTGTATGTGATGTTCTCAATGCTGTTATAAAAAATTGTCATAAATTGATCGGCACAAAATACGCAGATAAAAATTAGCTGTTCAAAAAGAAGTATCTACTTCCTTAAAGCAAAGATAAAGATAAAAGACAAGTTTTGACCTTTAACTGCTCCTCTTACTGTAATATAGTTTCCAAAGTTCCGATGAAACTCAAGAAAAACTTTGCTTGAAACGTTATTTTTTGTAGATGATTTGTTATTGCTACAAATCCAGACATTATTCGTCGATTTCTATTGTGGGTTGTGCAAAATTTGGTTCTAAGGTAAACTGAATTGATTTTATTGACAAAAACATCTTTAAATACACCACACACACAAAAGAGGGAGACCCAAAAGTAACAGGAATCGGGCTGCGGTGGGGAGAGAGGTTGGGAATAGTCATTGTTCGACCAGGTATGCGTTAGGGAAACGTCACTTGCGTTAGTGTTCAAGTTCTGTGGCTGTTAGTATATTGTTTCTTCGTAGTAATATTTGTAGTGAAATATCTTTTTTCATTTCGGCGAAAACGTTATAGCCGATTTTGAGAGCAATGATCTGATCTGTCGTGGAAACTAAAGTAATGCCTAAGTCTGCTTATAGTGTCGCTGCTCTTAGTAAAACTAAAGTTGAGTGCTTTTTACGTTTTAAAAATGGGTAAATTTCAGTTGAAGGCCAATCCCGTTCATGATACCTTGTAACGTCTAGAAGAGATGTAAACGTTATCAGAATCAATCCTCTCCTACATGAAGACTGTTGGCGAACCATTGATCCACTCAGTGATATGAGTGGAATATCATGGAGTTCAGAGAATTTTATCGGAAGATTTGTACATGGCAAAAATTGTAGCCAAATTAATCCCTCACACTGGCCCATATCACTTTCGCCGTAAAGCAGTTTTTGACAAAAAACGGTACGGCACCAACCATTCACACTCCCTACTTTTCCGGATCTGATCCTCTGTGATTTCTTTTTAATTCCCATAATTAACAAGAATCTGGCAGGAAAGCGTTTCATCACTGTAGAGGTGATAAAACAAAAATCGCAATAAGCTGATAAATATCCTGATAAATGAATTTTAAAAATGTTCTCAAGAATAAAAGTATCGTTTGCAAAAGTGCGTTATGATCAAGGGAGCATACTTTGAAGATGATAAAAATTTAGTGTAAGAATATTAATAAATAAAGATATATCTTTTTTTGTAAACTATTTTTATATATAAGCAGAAGGCATATATGCATATTCAAATTTATATTCAAATGAATATGCATATATATGCATATTCAAATTTCAGTACATCAGGAAAAGACTCGTCCACAAACTATGTTATTTAGTAATGATTACCTAACATTGTATAGAAAAGTGGAAATCCATACTAAAATATTTAACATTAAATATTAAATAACATCCAATATTAAATAACATCCAATATTAAATATTTAGTTACACTAAATCAATTAGTTATTGATTGGTATGCTTTTAATTGAAGCAGTAAAATATGTATTTATAATTAACTAAGCTATTTGGTTAACTAAAAATTTGTTATTTTAAAGAAATATATTATTTAATATTTTGAAAAATATCGGTATCAGATACATTGTTATATTAACAAAATATTTTATTGAATTAATAAAAGTTGTTTATTCTATAGTATTAATTAAAAATGTATTGGATTCAAGAAAATTAACTACTGTTAACTGGAATTAATAAAATGTTTATGAATATAAATTAAACCTTCGGAAAATAAATATATTTAGCTGGATTTACAAAATATTTTTTTCCGAATAGTAATGTTATAACGTATAGATTATGTTTGTTTTAATTGGTTAATTTTTCATCCGCTGTTAACAGCTATATACAGAACTTCTAAATGCGGACAATATGAATTCATATTTTTATATTATCAAGTCATAAGCAATTATTTACATTAATCATATTGATACAGTTTGGTTAAAAGTAAAATAAAGAATTACTCATCCCAGTAAAATAAAAACATAAAATGTTCTAAAATTAAGATAAGAAAGCATCATGGAACTCTCCAAATCATGAAAGAGTAATCAATTATATTAAATATACTAATTTTGAATTAAAAGATATTATATTTTAATTTTAATTTTGAATTTTAAAGCAACAGTTGAAAGCTGGAACAATCAGTGCAAACCTGTTTAAACGTCCTCATTAGAAACAAGTAAGGTTAGTGTTTCAATGAGTAGCCATGTTCTAGTACCTTACGATTGGATACGCTTTCATTATTATTAAAATATAGAAATATAGTTGACATAGTTAATATGTTGATGAAACACAATTATAATAATTTCAACGCTTTAAATAACAAATTCATATAATGCAATTTTTGATCAACATTCATGATTAAAAATTATAGAAAGATATTTTCATATCTGCATGTTTTAGTATTTTCATTATGTTATTAATTTTGTATTTATTTTTAAGGAAAGTGATTTGCTTTTTATGATAAGAATTGAGCTTATATAATGTTTTATGTCTGAAAAAGGTTTTTTGTAATAACGTATGTGTAGGTTTATGTGTGAGTATCAAGATGCTACAAAATACAATGTATTTAAATTTATGTAACCATTGATTCACACCAAATCTTGCATGTTCAATACCTGCTTGTTGATTCAGGTACTGAAACAAAATAATTTTCAATACATTAAATTTTGTGCACATGTTGATAGATGTAATTTGTTTAATATTTTTTAAATTGCAATGCTTTAAAATTGTATAACTCATTCGTAAGTATCCGATGATTTTGTTTACATTTTGTGGAACAAACAGCATTAGGACGAAGGTAAAAACGCGATTAAGAAAATGATTAATTACGATGATAAACAATCTTCAACTATTCTATTCTGGGATATGTTATAAAAATACAACAGGAACTTGGTAGTGCATACGTTTAGTATTAGCGCAATTTCTTTTTGTATACTAACGGTCAGTTTCGCGTTAAAGATCTCATAGACGATCACTGAATGATTTCTGACGCCTTCTGCTAATAAAAATAATTTCAGGCCATCTGAGATTATTTTCAGGCATTAGTCAGGGCAAGTACCGAGTTATTATTGGCCCTAAACACGCCAATAAAGAGGGGTTTATCTAGACAGAAACATTAGAGTAAAATTACCAATGCTATACGATAGGCCCCTAGAGGAAAGGCTCGACAATTTTTGAGGTTCGCCAATAAGGAGTGTAGAAGGAGTGGACACTCCGCTAAAATCATATCATATTACATGGCTAGACTTCATGCACGAATTTGCCGCAAGTTAGCGATATCCTATAAGGTTCCTAGTTAAATAACATACTTCAGAGGCAACTATGAAGGATAATGAGTGCGGAAAATTAGGATGGATTGAGAAAGGGGGGAAAGCTAAATGCGTTAAACGAGAATACATGAGACGAGGCGGAGCATAACATTTTAAAGCATCGTTGTGTAAGTAACAGCTACACAGAGATATCTACATATACCTCTTTCCTACGCTTTCACTCGTTTTCTTCCTCTCGTTCTCACCTTAGCTCTTGCTTTCGATTGCTCTTTCTCCGTCTATCACACTCATACTTCCCTGGTCTCCCACTATTGCTTCCTTTCTGCTGCTCAGTCACGCCGGCTTATGTTTTCTCTCGCTCTCTCTCTCTCTCTAACTGGGTGTGAAATGTAGGTATTTCATTAGTGCGATATTCCAAATGTTGATTTTCAAGCTCGTATATCAACGAGAGTGTGACAACTGTCCACGTCCCAAAAGGGATCGCATATACGTATTTTCGAAAGAATTAGTTTATTCCTTGCACTATTTTGTCAAAATATTAATAAAATACGTCTATACGTATATCATATCATATCATCATATATGATCTAATTTATAAAAACTATCATACTGCGTTTTTCTTTGTAAACGTTAACGAAAACAACTGAACCGACTGCTGTGAAATTCGAAATATATATTATATATTATCTTCGAAAGGACAAATGCTATGTTCTTTATTGAAAGTCATTTTACTTTTTTCATTCATAGAGCTCGCAAGAACGAAAACTCATAGAGATTGCATGATCTTTTTCCAACAGTATTCATGTGTATAGTTTGTATTCATCTGATACTACGACGTATGGTATCAACCATTCGATCCTTGTAATTTTAGTTTTGAAATGTTTATATTGTCCTGCGTTATCAGTTGATATCAGTGTTGCTATTTGTACAACAATATTTAAATCGTTAGGCGATTTGAAAACAAGTTTATGCTTTGCACTAATTAAAATTTTGCTCTAATCTTCAAGGAAACCGAAAATCATATTCAGGGAAAGGGATGCGTCAAAATAACCTGAATTATCTGTGATTGTATTAGACTCTTGTATAGCAAGCCCCTGTATTTTCTATTATAATGCTTTTATTTGGAATTTAAAAAAAGCAAACTTTTCACAAGGCTTATTATTTCAGTATTTTTACACCTATCGATTTCCATTGCGTTCAATTCATATCGAATATCCTTAAATAAATCGCGTGACTAACAAATTTCGTATTTTGCAACGTTGTACCATCATTTTTCGCAAGTTTATCATATACAGATAGTGAACTATGTGAAGATAAAAGGCACAAGTCTTGAGGTTGAATAGATATGCGAATTTCATCGCTGTTTTTTTTCAGAATTAAGTTATTGTTTTTACCAGGCAATTTTTGTTTCATATTTTTTTCTTCAGACCCATTCATAACTTTACTTTAAGTTCCACTACTTTATAGACAGCAAGTGTATCAGCCCTTTCGGCCATACTTGCGTCCTTTGATTCAGACACAAGCGAGCTTTGTCTGCGAGAATTCGATCTGCAGCATGCGTAGCTTACATATTGTTTACAATGCTAGAATATGCTATGTCGGTTTCTTTACAAACAGAGTCAAGAGTATTCATCTCAGGATCACAACGAGCCATCTATTTTCTAAATTTTGTCTCAGGGCCGTAGTATTGATAACTTCGTAAATACAGTTCAATAGGTAAGCGATTAAGTATCTTATTAAATACTCCACTAGCTTCTCGTTTATGAACGATCGTTCATGAATGCTGTAATAACCTTCAGGAAGAGAATCTGTTGATCCCGTTTTAAGAAAATGCTTATCATCAAAAGGATTAAAAGCTATTTGATTTTGTTTTTCTGTTTGTAAAATATGAAGTCTTGATCGAATATTGTTCTGATCTTTATGAATGATGGATTTTTCTTCCAAGCATCGAACATAATCTTCAAATCTAATTTTAGTTTTCACTATATCACTTTTAACACCCTTGGCTTTCTTAATCTGGTTTGATGCTTTAATTTTCATACTATACATTTTCCTCCTTAATCCAATAAATTCTGTTTAAATTTTACCATTACACTCATCCTTCGTAAGCCCAACAATTTGCTAATTTGTCTGTGGTATTTGATAAGGATTATTCTGTGTATAATCTGATGCATTAAATTAATGATTGTTCTTTCATATATAATACTATCAGTATTTGTATATAATAATTTACAGTGATCACCCACTCAAGTTGCATGTATTTATAATGAAACCTATAAACTAACATTTTGGACAAATCTAATACAAACAGCTCATCATAGATAGGTTTTCTGATATGAATTTCATTTCTTTGTAACTGAAAAACAATGAAATTTTCATAAAAAATTAAGCAATTAGGAAAATTTGGATTTGTTATTAATGTTTCTGCACCATAACGTCCATATCATTCATTCACTAGCTCACATCTACTCTTTTCCTTTCATTTTCTATTGTCCTGCCAAAAATATCATTATTTAGAAACAACAAAAAATTTTCGAATTCATTTTTTGCTTGCTTTAGTTTTCGCTATTTAAAGCTATATGATCTTTAAGCCATAGTTTCTGATTAAATTGTAATACTCTGTGTATTGTGAATATTATAAATTGAACTGTTTGTCCAAGTGCTCTCTAGTGAATTATATAGCGTTTTTTATTGTCTAATGTTGTTAATAGTTTCTTCATTTTACTTTCAGGTGCTGCAAGATGTTCAGAACACAGTGACATATCTCATTGAAATCACGAATATTTTCTGAATATTCTATATCGATTTCTAGAATATATTCAGTAGCAGATTCTTGTGGTGTTTTCAGAAATTTCTATTCATTGTCTATATTTTGTTCCCATTTAAAGCCTCCGTAAAGAATATGTTGAGTCATTGTTAAACCATAAATATTCTATACATCATTTTTTTGTTTGAAAAGTTTTTAAACTTTCAAATATTATTCTTGTGTGTAGGTATTTTTATTTTGCAATGATTTTATTCTTTGCAATCAATGTTATGTAAATTTAATTTTTTTTACAGATAGAAAATAATCTAAGCATTTATCGCAAAGATGAATTTTCCCATTACGTTTCGAGACTTGCGAACTTATCAAATATCAGTAATAGAAAATAAATTTTTAATCCAAACATACTGATAACGAGTTGGAAATCGTTATGATTTACGTTTGTATTTATACTTTTTTTATCAATATAATCATTTTATATGATTAGTAAATTCGCTTGCTTTTCCTTTTTTATAGCTGGTATATAGTATGGAAATACATGAACGACATGGTTTTTCTTTTTTAGTATGTATAAGTTCATTGAAATATTTTGATTATATTTATCAAAGTTAACTATGTTTTTCCTCTTCATTAGAAATTTAATATCCTTAAAGTTAAGAATATGTTCGTACTGCTTATATGCTGAAACTGGATTACTATTAACTTTAGCAAGTACTGTCTTTAGCATAAAGACAGACAAAAGTGCTCGTTTGAAATATTGATCATCATTGATTTTTACATACACACATGCGTGTTTCTTGTTTTACTGCAGGTAGTGCAATGTATCAACTACCTTTTATTGGATTAAATTTGTGAATATTGACTGTCAAATGTTTTATTGAGTTTAACGTCTAGCCAGAATCTCTCTTTTTAAGGTCTGGGCATACATTGCATTCCAATCTTTTAAATAATTCTTGTCTCAAATATTTGTGCATTTTTTGTATTAAAATATTTGACTTTTACTATCTACTCTTGAATTTTTTAAAATAATATACTCAGCAGATAACACAGTATTTATTAAGTGATGAATGATCTTGTAACGAAATTTTTATCTGCTTCTTAACACTTTAAAATGCATTAGATAAAAACATCTGAATATGTTGATGTTTAATATTCATTATAATTCTAGATTTTATGCAATTGTTAAAAGCAAATTCCATATCACTCCAAGTTATCTTTTTGTCTTCCTTTTGTGTGAAGTCACCACCTTATTTAGCGCAACAATTAAATCTGCAATAAACACTTTAAACATAATTCACAAGTTAACACATCGATGATTCTCAGATATAATTCTCGTATGCTTTATTATATTTGTTATCGATGTGACTGCAGCAGACACATAATCCATCTATCCAAGAATATCATCTCTATCAGCCATTTGTCGAAATTCAAACAGAGAAGATTCTTGAATTCCTTGAATAGCAATGCCATCATGCTTCACAACACTCAAAAATTTTTATTTATTTATTTTTTCATAAAAATACATTTAAAACAATGTGTATTTTTTACATAACTATTCCAATATAATTTAGTTTTTACTATAACGTTAGCAGATAAATAACACCCACGAAACAAATAATAACCAGTCACACACACACACACACACACACACACACACACACACACACACACACACGCGCGCGCGCGCGCGCGCGCGCGAAACACAAAACCCTGGGAGCATCCCTTGTCGATCCCAAGTTTTACTTCCTCAAAGCCATCTCGTATGAGGACTCGAATTTGGCAAACTTTCCACTCATTAGGGAAGACCAAGTAAAAATCTCAAGTACGAGTTATAGATATTAATCAGATCCTACCTAATAGTAGACAGTGCTGTGCAAATGATGGCCAAGTCTAAGCTGTCTGGGCTAGGAACCTTACCCGGCTTCATCTTGGCCAGGGCCTGATCCAACTCAGCAAGATTGATTTCAACCTCAGCTACCATGGGCACAAATGTGTTGGCCGTTTCTATTATATTTTGTTGCTTTGGCTTCACGCTTTCTATGTTGTTTGAAGTGAATAGTGTGTTTAGTACTGCTGTTGCGGTGCTCACCCAGTCCGTCGTATAGGTATTATCTACACGGACGTTGCATGCAACTTTCTGGATGGACAGCTTACCTACTTGAATTTGGATTCTGATTACCTATAACTGTTACAAAATCTTACCACTTGGTCTCTTTCGTATGCCTGAATCTACGAACATATACTTTCCTGGTCGTTTTGTACTGTTCTTTGAGGTGCTCGCGTATAATGGAATCACGTTCTTTCTGTAATACTCGACGGGCTCGATTAGTAGCCCTCGTTAATCTATTTAATTCAGGGTTCCATCTGGGAACCCTACTAGCAGTTACCCTACTCCTCGCTATGGCAGCACGCTTTCCCCAAAGTAGCTTTTAGTGAGCGGACTCTCTATATTCTCCATTTTGGAGCCGAACATTTCTTTAGGGACCTCGTCCCATTATTCTTCTAATATAGTACAGAAAGTATCTTAGTTCACGTTATGCGTGGAATCTCGCTTAAGTTTCTGCCCTAGATTTGCAACAGCTGTATCTGCAGATGTGCCTGCTCCATTTAGGTGGAACGTGATCGTTCTATGATCACTCGAGATTCATGGAGGCAAAAGTTACATCCACATTTCCTTCTGCAACTTCGTTGGAGACGGTAGCGATACTACCTGGCACATTGGCGATCCTGAGATTCTCGCAATGAAATTCTCAAGTTCCTCTCGCTTGCGGTCGGTGCGATCAGATCCGCACATGGGAGATCTGGTATTGGTATCAACACTGATGAGCACCATCCTTCCCCGAAGTGCATGCAGCATCTTATGAAGTTGCATAAGATGCATGCCTATTTCGTGGTTCAGATCGAAGTATGCACTGAGAACATACATTGATGAAGTGCGCATCCTCACCTCCGTAATCGCAAAGTGTGAGTTGGTAAGATGCATCAATCTTAGTACTGTCACTTCAGGATTGAGGACTGCTATCGCTTCCCATGGTATAAGCCCTTCCACATATACCATTCTCGTGAGCAGGCCGAACCCCTCTATTCGGCCACTGCGCTGGAATGGCTCCTGGAGAAGCAGGATGTCAACTCCACTTTCCAACTCCACAAGAATGAAGTGGATATTAATTTAATTAGGATAAGAGAACAGATGGTCTTTTGAGGAGCGATGTGCTTCTGAAACGGAACGAACTCAACCCATTTTTGAAGCGGATGGTGACTGGCGACGAATAATGGATCACATACGACAATATCAAGCGAAAATGGTCGTTGTCCAAGGCCGGTGAACCGTCCCAAACAGTGGCCAAGCCGGGATTGACGACCAGGAAGGTTTTGCTGTGTGTTTGGTGGGATTGCATGGGAATCATCCAATATGAGCTGCTCCTATATAGCCAGACGCTTAATTCTACCATCTGCTGTAAACAACTGAACCGCTTCAAGCAGGCTATCGACCAGAAGCGTTCACAATTGGCCAACAGGAAGCGTGTAGTGTTCCACCAGGACAACGCCAGAACACACTTCGTTGATGACTCGTCAGAAGCTACGTGAGTTCGGATGGGAGGTTTTATCGCATCCACCATATAGCCCGGACATAGCGCCAAGTGATTTTCATCTGTTCTTGTCCATGTCGAGCGCCCCTGGTGGTCTAAAGTTGGACTCAAAAGAGGCTTGTGAAAAGTGGCTGTCCGAGTTTTTCGCAAATAAGGAGAGGGGTTTCTACGAGAGGGGTATCATGAAATTGTGGTCTAGATGGAAACAGATTATCGAACAAAACGACGCATATTTGAAGTAAATCTGACCACTGTAACACTTTTTATATAGCATTGAACGAAGAGCAAAAAAGCGAAAGGAAGATATTTGACAACCTAATATTAAGACAAAACTATATACATAATAACATATGTAATTACATTCTAAATCTTTTCATCGTAAAACAAAAATATTCATTTTCGAGAAGATTATTTATACACAATATTTTTCTACAATTTTTCGAAATAGATTAACGAAAAATAAAATATATAACGCAATAACGCGTGGAAACAATGGATTAAAATTACAAATTGTACTTATGTTATGTATTTATTACTTATTATAATTACAAATTGTAATCATGTATTGTAATTATATATATATATATATATATATATATATATATATATATATATATATGCATATAATATTTACTCTTGATATGTGTATAGGTGACTTGCCTACACCGCGCTATCATGTATTTCGATGTATATTAGGTTGTCAAATATCTCACTTCCGTTTTTTTGCTCTTCATTCAATGCTTTATAAAAAGTGCTACAGTGGTCGAATTTATTTCAAATATGTGCTGTTTTGTTCGATAATCTGTTTCTCGTAAAAACCCCTCTCCTTATTTGATTCCCTTCCAATCCCACCAAACACAGAACAAAACCTTCTTAGCCGTCAATCCCGGCTTGGCCACTGTTTGGAACGGTCCACCGGCCTTGGAGCACGACCGTTTTCGCTTGATATTGTCGTATATGATCCATTTTTCGTCACCAGTCACCATCCGCTTCAAAAAAGGGTCGAATTCGTTCCGTTTCAGCAGCAAATCGCAGGCATTGATTCGGTCCAGAAGGTTTTTTTGCGTCAAATCATGTGGCATCCAAACATCAAGCTTTTTTTGGTATCCAGTCTTCTGCAGATGGTTTAAAATGGTTTGGTGACTAACTCTCATCTCCTGGGCGATATCACGAGATGCCACATGCCGGTCTAACTCAATAAATTCCATGATTATCCATTGTGTTGCTTTCACCGGCTCTGAATCGTCGAAACCTTTCCTCTGCAGTTCGAAGTGATAGTGTGCCATCTCCCAAACCACCACTAATCTCACTGAATGTTTCTCTATCGGATTTGCCTTTGACGAAGGTAAACTTTAAAATAGCGCGAATTTCGGCGTTAGTGAACTCTATGTTTACACGTCTATAATTTTTGAACGCAATATCCAAACTAATGATTCATAGCGTCGTTTTGTATGTTATGTCAAGACCTTTCAAATGATGTATAGTATTGTCAGATACGAGCTCTGTAGCGCTTTGTACCTAGCCGCGAAATTTATAAGAGAAAAAGGTGGAAGGAAGATATTTGACAACCTAATAATATATACATATACATATTTCGTATCTTTACGTTTTTTCAATTAAATACCGTAAATATTTTCGTAGTGATGCCAACGGAAATTCAAGCAAAACGTTGGTATGCGAATAGTATATTTTTTAAGCAGATGATGGATATTTTGTCTATTTATGCAGAAGTGACGATATATATATATATATATATATATATATATATATATATATACATATATAGTTTCGAAGTTATTGATAAAGAATCCTATCTATATTTTGCTATCATTTCTTTTGTTCAAACTAAAAAAATATAGTCTCTTGTCACAATTGTGAAGTTAATATAATGTATAAAAATAAAAATATAATTTGTCGTAAACTGTATTCAATATAATTTGGCATGCAGAATCATTTTATAAGAGAAGAAGAAAGAAAAACAGAGAGACAGAGACAGATTTTCCCACGTAACAGAAAATTTTGCAAAAATCAAAAGATATCCATAATCGTATTCGATGCTGATACGTTTCCTTCAACCCGAGAGTGCGGTAGTGTGCATGCGGGCATGTTTTAGAGGAAGATAGCTGCCGCCAGCCTAATACACTTGGCGTGGCTCTCTCTCGCCGCGCACTTTGCTACTGAAACTAGCGGTAGAGAGAGAGAGAGAGAGAGAGAGAGAGAGAGAGAGAGAGAGAGAGACTATATATTGCGTTCTCTCTCTCTCTCTCTCTCTCTCTCTCTCTTCTGTTTTTGGCGGTCGACTACCTTCTACAGTATTCATCGCGACCTTTGCCTTGCTCATGCTGTGTTTATTGCGTTAGAATATATCTTAAATTAATTTCATGTAGTTATATTATTTCATTACATATAATTTTCGTATACGCGGCGAGAATAAATTATTATGTGTGTATATTATTCTATAATTTCGCGGTAATTTCACAAAGGTAAAGTTTAGTAAAATGATGGGTATAATTTTGTGCGGCCATATTTTTGGTCGTCGCAAGTTAACTAATGTTTCCATGGCAGCTTTGCATGCAGGACATTAATGGTCCATTGAGCCATGGTTATACGGTCTCTTAACCTTTTTAAAATTGAGTTCTGTGCTGCCTCTTTATTCTTGCATTCTTTGCTACTATGTTCCGCTAAACTGTAATGGGAAGAGCATTGTTCAGCTACATAGTGCTTGGCTACGTGCTCGTAGCCTTAGCACTTGTAACACCTACTGATTCTAAGGTATGAAATGTGAAATATAACATAAGAGAAGAAAAGAATAAACTAAAATTATAATGTATAGGAAAAAAAGAGACTTTGATAATTAGTAAAGAAGATTATAATAAATGAGTAAGTATACATATTCCGCATTATTGATCCTGACTATAGGACAAAGTAGTGATTGCCAAAAAAAGGAATTATCAAGTGCAGCGGTAGCGAGAGAGAATTAGAATTAGAATTTCATTTACTAAAGCCTAAGGACTCATGGTCCTTCATAGGCCATACAGAGACAGAGAGAGAGAGAGAGAGAGAGAGAGAGAGAGACATGCCACAGCTGCTGACATCAACTCGGACGTCATCACTTCCGGTGTCCAGAATTCTCTTAGCTATACTACTTTAATTCTATATTAGTTTTATAAAGGTGGTAAAAGTTTAAAACTTGTTAAACAATAATTTTCGGTTCATGAATTACAATATCAAATTACTAATTTTTTTCGAATTATAATTGTTATAATTATTGTTAAAAAATAGACATTGAAAAAAATTCCACTTAAAAAGTGTTTTCACATTATAATAAGTTATAGAATATATTAAAGCGTTATTAAAAATAATTTTGTACTAAAATGTTCTCCCGTTCAATACTGTTCAAAACTAAAATTTTATTCATCAAATAATATCACCAATTTAATAATAGTTCTGAATTTTATTTTTGAGCAAAATTGTATTTTTTCAATATGTTATCGAAGTTGACAAGAGTTTCCTGAAATAATTTTGTAAAATTAATTTTTATTATTTGTTAATAATTATTTTAAATATTTATTATTTTAAATATTCATCTACTGTTTCTATTATCTCCCTAAGGTTTTACAAATATTTTAGTATATATTATTATATCTTGTGCGTGAATTTGTTTTACTAGGCATTATTTTCTTACAGACAAGAAAATTTATTTCTTTTTTGAGTCATATAAATTAGATTGCAACCGCATTTTACATTTATCGCCTTCCTCTACTTTATTAAAAAAGACTGTACTTATGCTTTATGGAGTGCTGACCATAAATATTATGGTGAAAATGGGTGAGAATTTTATTTTTATCATGAATACTTAACTTAACGTACAAATGAAATTGTATTGTAAAATACGAAAAATTTCAAAAAAGATGTTTAACAAAAATTATAGACGACATTAAATTATATATTTCTTATTCTATCTATTTTTGTCTACAATCATAACATTAAGATTGATAACCAATAGAAATTTTAAGGATAAGTCCATTTTTCTCAAGAAAATACTTATAAAGAAAAAATTGAATTTTGAATTTTACGAGCAAGTTAGATAAACGGTAGTTTTACTGGTTTTTAATGCGATTCAGTATAACAATTAAATTATCATCAATTGTTACTATCATATTTGTAATCAGAATGAAAAAACATTTATATAAATTTTAATACAAATCAGGTTAGTTGACTAATTGGAAATTTAGTAGCTCTTTTCTATAAGAAATTTTCTGAGCTTTTGATTTTAACCAGTTTTTTTTACAGTAACCACACGTTTGAAACCATCGAGATATCTGCTAGCTACTACTAAGATATATATATTATATATATATTCGTACCTGTGGCGAAAAAAATTTTTATGTCGCTGTCAGTATAAGTTCTTTTATTATATCCTCCTGTCAATTTAATGTCTCGTCATGACCCCTACTTTGAACAACGATTGTCGTTCGTATATCGCACTAGCTGGCCGTCGATTACACGTGCTCGAAAAACAAAATCTGGAAAGTCGTACGAGATGATCAGCCAAATGATAGAGCGAAAAGTTGTAATCCCCCTCGGGATAGCTTACGCAGAAGTATATTCGGAATTGAACGATGGATCGGGGAAATAATTTAACAACACGGGTATATTTTTTATAACAAAAAATACAAATAAATTTATTCAAAAAAAGATTCCGCACTTAGTCACGATTCTATAACAAAAAAAATAAAACAAAACGATTACTTAATATACTGAATGCAAAACTTAATAAGCTAGATTTACAAACTCGTATAATATAATTTATTTAAACGCACGCTAGTTTCCGTGAAGTTTAATTAATCCAGTGCTAGTTTCCGTACGGATACCCGGTGCTATTTTCCACGCGGGAAATTTAACCGTATCAGGTAGATTTTACTCTAGGTATAAAACTAAGGTGAGCTTAACTCCCCTGGTCTTTTGAGGAGTGCCTCGCAACCAGGATCACGTTCTCTTCAGGAAAGGTAAAATTATTAACCGTCTGTCTTGAGGAGCGCCTCGCAACAGAGATCAAGTTAATAATTTCAGTAGTGATAATTTTGACAGGATTGGTCGAGTTCTGACAAGAGTTAGCTCCAGGAGGAGTTCAAGTGATACGACTTCGGGTCAGCCGGTTCACTGGATGAACTCCTTGATTTTGCTTTTTGCAGGCCCTTTTATAATTAAATTGTCGGGTATTATCGCCGCCGCTCGTCTAACATCGGACGGGCCGCCGATTTATAATAATTGTATTAATAATAATAATATCACTAATAATAATAATAATGATTAATATTATCTATAATTTTGGAAAGGGCACAAGTTTCCCTTTGGGGAAGTACCCTACCGTGTTTCAAACTGAGCTAGTGGCAATCCTGCGGGGAGCTGACATTTGCCTCTGCTCAGACAGTAAAGGCGGACTGCAAGCTTTAAGCAGTTACACTACTAGATCCAATCTGGTAAGGGACTGTTACGAGGCCCTCAAAAGACTGGCAAATAAGGCAACGATCACGCGACTATGGGTATCGAGCCATTATGGAATTAAAGGGAACATGGTGGCAGATGACCTTGCCAAAATAGGAGCTAGAACTCCCTATTGCGGCCCTGAGCCGGCTGTAGGACTCTGCAACACTCTCATCAAGGGGGAGATAGAGAGGTCGATAACGGAAGAAAATAGCCGACTATGGAAGACAAATGGAGAGTGCAGGCACATTAAAGCCTTCACCTCCACGAATAATATAAAGAACTGGACCAGGATAATCCTTGGCCTCGGTAGAAGAAGGGCAAAATTGCTCATCGAGTTCCTCACATGTCATGGTAAAATTATCGCCCACATGTGCAGAATGGGTCTCGTGAGAGACCACTTCTGCTGCTTTTGCTACACAGAGGAAGAAACCCCCGTACATCTTCTGTGCTACTGTCTAAATATATCTGAGAACAGGCGGCGACATTTGGGGGCTGCCTACTTGGAGATTGAGGACATTAAATCCAATATGACGACCGGAATAATTTCATTCTGGGGGGCCTGCCGTTTATAGCGGCTGCTGGTCAAGGGAGGGACGCGAAGGGTTTACCAATGCATCCGGAGGCCGCAAAGGCCCAACTCCTTAAAATTAAAATAAAATAAAATAAAAACTATAATTTTCGCAATTATAATTATAAGACAGTCAATTATTGCGTACAAATATTATTAGGAGTGTGAATAAGTCTTTCCCGTTTTTTATAAGAGATGGCGCCACCAATACTGTGCAAGTATTCAATGGTTACATATGTCATAATCAAAGCTTATTCATATGTCAACAATTCCATACTAACACATTAGTTAAAATTTTTTCGCATCATAAATTTTTGATATCGTGAAAATGTCGAAATTTGAGCCGAGTCGACGTCATTTGCGGGAAGTTTCACTTTATTGGTTCAATTTGAAGAAATCTGCTGCCGAGACACATCGATTGCTTCAGGAGGCTTATGGAGAAGGTTGTGTCGATGATTCAAGTGTTCGCGGATGGTTTCGACGCTTCAAAAGCGGTGATTTCGACGTGGAAGACAAGGAGCGTTCCGGGCGGCCGCAAATCTTTGAAGATCGAGAATTGGCGACTTTGCTTGATGAAGATTCTTGTCAAACGCAAGAAGAACTTGCTGAAGCATTGGGAGGTGACCGAACAACCATTTCCAAGCGTTTGAAAGCCATGGGAATGATCCAAAAGCAAGGAAATTGGGTGCCGTACGAACTGAAGCTGAGAGACGTCGAACGGCGTTTTTTCACTTGCGAACAGCTGCTTCAGCGACATAAAAGAAAGGGTTTTCTGCATCGTATCGTGACTGGCGATGAAAAGTGGATACGTTACGATAATCCGAAGCGAAGAAAATCATGAGGACTACCCGGCCATGCATCATCATCGACGGCCAAGCCAAATATTCATGGCGCCACGCTCATGCTCTGTATATGGTGGGACCAGCTAGGTGTGGTTTACTATGAGCTTCTGAAACCGAATGAAAGGATCACAGGCGAGGTCTATCGACGACAATTGATGCGTTTGAGCCACGCACTGCGAGAAAAACGGCCACAATACTCCGACAGGCATGACAAAGTTATTTTGCAACATGACAATACTCGCCCACATGTTGCACCGCCGGTGAAAACATACTTAGAAACGCTCAAATGGGAAGTCCTACCCCACCCGCCGTATAGTCCAGACGTTGCTCCGTCTGATTACCATCTCTTCAGATCGATGACGCATGGCCTGGCTGACCAGCACTTCCATTCCTACGAGGATGCCAAAAAATGGGTGGATGACTGGATAGAGGCCAAACCGGTCGAATTTTTTCGCAACAGGATTCGTATGTTGCCAGAAAGATGGGAAAAAGTTATAGCTAGCGATGGCCAATACTTTCAATAATTCATTTGTAACCATTTTTTCACAATAAAGGCTCAAAATTTGAAAAAAAATGGGAAAGACTTATTCACATACCTGATATTTGATACATGTACAATAGTGTACACACACACACACACACACACACACACGCGCGCGCGCGCACACACACACACACACACACACACATATATATATATATGTGTGTGTGTGTATATTCGGTGGGAATAATATTTTAATTATTTATATTAATTAAATACAGTGGATAAATTCGTTTTAGAACACCCGCTGTATGTCCTGGAATGAGCGCGTCAGTATAAGGCTTGCGCGTTCCCCTACCGCAGTATTCGCTGCTGGCGCATGTCGTTCAACGAGAGAGTACGGTAGTGTGCGTGCGGCATGTATTAGAGGGGGATAACTGCCGCCGGCCTAATATACTTGACGCGGCTTTCTCTCGCCGCGTGAGGTGTATCCCCTCTATCGTGCTTTTCTTACTTGAACTAGCAGTAGAGAGAGACTATGTATTGCGTTCTCTCTCTACGTTCAGTTTTCGGCGGTCGCGTCGACTACCTTCTATAGTAGTCGTCGCGACCTTTGCCCGTTGTCGGTATGTTTATTGCGTGTATTATATTACTTTGACTTTATATTTAATATCTTATTTCGATTTAGCTTATAATTTTGATCATTTCGGAAGTTTATATTACGGAAAGAAATAAATTATTATCATTTACTTTATTTCGCGTGTTTGCGGTATATTTGTGTTTGTAACTAGACTATCAAATACACATTTTTTTTGTTCTAAATATTTGAAATATAGAAGTTACTGAATTATGAACTTCAGATAAAGAACGCTTGCTGCAGGATTTTTAAGGACATATTATTTCATATAAAAGCATTAATAACAAATGCACACATCTCATTAATGTTTATAATTTTCAATTAATATATAAATTGATTGATTGCGTTACATTTAGATTCGCTGGAGAGTTTCTTTAATCTAAAATTTTGTTCATTTAAATATATGATTTTTTAATTACACATATTTTTTCATTACAAATATTTTTTTTATGTATGTACATAATATTGTTTAAAGAAATTCTATTCTTATTCATTTGAAAAATATTTATTTGCTTTAAAGAAATATTTTTTAAAGCACAATTTTTAATTTCATATAATTCAAACAAGATAAAAAATAACACTGTAAAATCTTAACTTATTAGGCCATTATGTTCATAATCTTTAACTATGTAATATACTATATATTATATTGCAATAAAGAAAAATAATAACAAGTACGTATTTTTCTTATGTATTAAATGTTTGTAAGCGCACATGTGTGTGTGTGTGTGTGTGTGTATGTAAGAAAATGAATTGAATATAACCAATTTAAATAACTTCTTTTTAGACAATGAATGATGTTTTTTAAATTATAAAATATTGTATCAACAAAATCAGTTAATACATTGAAATATATATTTTTTATAATTAAAAACAATTGTTTATATTAAACAAACACTTCGTTTTTTATATGATTACAAAAATCAAGAAAGTTAATATGAGATTCGGGTGGAAAACAGTGGTCCAGCTTGATTATAAATTCCAATCTTTCTTAACTAATCGAATTTCAAAGGTTTTAATGAAAGATGAAAGATTGTTCAACAATGTGTGCGAGTATAGAAATCAACTTAAATAATTTATAAAATCTTTGGGTGAAGATATTTTAAATTTGTAGCACCGTAATATGTTTAATGTATGTGTAAGATGAAATAATTAAACAACATTGTATTTCAACCGATGTGTACTTATTTATTAATCCTCATTAACAATATTCTACAAAATTAATTTGCATATGAAAAGTATAATCGTTTTATAATTTCTTATTACTTAAGTTATAAATTCTCTTTATTTGTCCAACTATTAGAAAAACTATCAAATCCAACCAACTTAACGAAAACTTTATCTCCTCGACGTTTAAGAACTTTTTCAACGAGGTAAATATCTGGATACTTAGTTCCTAGTAGCTCTTGTTCATAGAAACATTCAGCGATGGGTTAATTTATAATGTTTTAAATGGTAAGTTGTCTCATTTGTTGCTGGAACTCTGTTGATAGTGAATATTTTTGTAGACTAGTTAGGTGAATATTTTTTCTCAAAGTTCTGCTCCAGTTACTCACTCGTATTATATCTCGAACTATAATTCTATTAATTTTTTTCTTATTTTTTTTTCTACCAAGTAATGTTCTTAAAATTTGTGATTTTGTTGTGATGTAACATCTTTCTGTTTAACACGGATAGTTGTATGCTTTTTCGCATTATAATCAATAATTAATTTGAGAAATCTGTCAATCTACTTAGAATTTCCACGAAGACTAAACTGTATCCACATTTTTTCATCCCATGTGCGATTGAAATGCTCGCATATAAATGCTTTTATATTACTATATGTTGAGCACAAATTAATATTATTTTTTTCTCATTATTTCTTGAAAATCTATATGGTAAAATCTTTACCTCTATCTGTATGCAGATTCTTTAGTACACGTCGAGACTTGAGAATAAGATGAAAAGCAGTTGTAACGTCTTTACCAGTTTTTCTCCCCATGGGTTCAGCCCATGATAATTTAGATAAGATATCTATGACTGTAATCATCTATTTGTATCCTTTATTTTCTCTAGCATAAAGTTGCATTTCAACGACATCTGCTTGTATTTTTGTATTTTTTTCAACTGTATGCAAAGAAATGGCAAACATTCCAAGTATACAATCTCGTGTCGTATTTAATGATTCAATGCTGTATTACGAGGTTTACGCTCATTAGCTATACACAACAAGTAATTGTAGCAGTGTTGAAATTCGTATATCTATTCAACATCAATCAACTAAGAATGATGGTGCAGCATTGCAAAATACGTAATTTGTAAACAGCCCCATTTGTCAATGATTTGAGGATATTCGATATGAATTAAATGCAATAAAAATTGATAAGTGTAAAAATACTGGAATTACAAGCTCTTTCAAAATTTAGGTTTCTTTAAGTCCGAATCCAAATTTAGTAATCGAAAATGCAGGATGGCTTGATATACAAGAGTCTATTACAATCACAGATAATTTCGATTATTTTGATGCATCCCTTCCCCTCAACATGATTTTCAGTTTCACTGAAGATTACCATAGAATTATAATTAATGCAAAGCATGAACTTGTTCTCGGTAGATCACGCAACTATCAAAACGCTGTTGTGCAAATAGCAACACTAAGATCAACTCATAACGCACGACAATATAAAAGTTTCAAAACTAAAATTACAAAGGTCGAATGGTTGATGCCATACGCCGTAGTATCAGATGAATACAAGCTTCATCTAGACAGTTGAAAAAAGATCATCCAATCTCTATAAGTTTTCGTTCTTGTGAGCTCTATGAATATCCACTCCTTCCCGCTACATCCAAGCACGTGTGGACAGTGAAAACGGTGTATCAACTAAAAAGCCGCAATTCGTCATTCTGGAACTTCAAATAAATAGAAAAGGACAAAATGATATAAATTCCAGTCGCTTTGATCATTGTCATATAAGTCATGTGAAACTTTTTCTCAATTCTCAATACTATCCGTACGAAAATTTAAATATTGATATTACTAAAAATCTATATTCGATATTGTATGATATGTATGCAAATTTTCAAAATATCTACTAGAATAATAACTCTCAGCCTATTTTAAAGAGAATATATTTATGAAAACATATGCCACTTATAGTTATTGATAGTTTAAGGAAAAACGAGTCTCTCAAAAGTGGAGCCCTTGATTACGTCTAGAATTTGAATCAACAAATAATTTTCTACCAAATACATCAGTTTATTGTTTAATTTTGCATGATCGAACTTACAATATCATCCTATGTGTGGTGACTTTAAGAAGTTGTAATATGGTGGAAATAAGATAATATATAAATAACATTTTTTGTCAGAAACTATCAGTCAAGATGGAGTATGTCATTGATATTTAAGGTGGTGGAGGCAGTCAGGTTGTCCTTTACTAATATAGAATATTGTTTTTACTATTTTTATTTTATTTAATATTTTATTTTTATTTTATTATTAATTTTATTTTTATTTTTAATTTTTAATGTTTAATATAATTTATTATAATAATAAGTTTTATTTCAGATTCTTCGAGGGTGTGTATTTAAAGTATTTAAATTATTTAAATGTATTTTAAGAATATCATTCAAATGATCTTCTGTAAATACACTATATACAAAATTATTTTAAAATAAAATATAATATTTAAAAACACTATATACAAAACTATATTAAAATCACTTTTCTCAAAACAAAAATATAAATCCTAATTTACTTTACTGTTATATTGTAAATAAAATATGTTCTTATTTGAAGACGTATTTTTATTAACATTAAAAAGTAATGCCTTTGTTTTGATTTAAGATGATAAAATCATTTACAATCTTATTTATGATATTTACTACACACATAATATAATCCGTATTGCATTTATTGACTTTTCCAGTAATATTTAACAACCATGTTAATAACGCATATCCATTTATTTATAAGTATCATACATGATGTGGGTAGTTTTGTCGCGTGACATTCTAAAAAATTAAATAAATATGAGTTATATAAACTTAATTTATAAAATTAAATTTCTAGAAAATAATGACCTTTGACTCCTTATCTGATAATGCAGATAAATAAAAGTCTAACAACATTTTAAATAAAACGCATTTTAAGCAATTTTCATGTCATTATCGGTTTTCAAACTATCATAATAATTTCAAGTATCCAATATTTTATCTCTGTACTCAATTTCTGAACTATTATATAACTGCAGTATAAATGATTTAAAAGCAGCGCCATAAGTAAGCAAGTTCTAGCAAGAAAAGTTGCAAGAAAACCATTCAATTTTATATTTTGAAGTGGTAATTCAGTATTTATAATGCAATTGCGCGATGAATCAATGAAATTGATCCACAATAGTTTATCGTTGAAACTAATTCTTTAAAAATTCATTTATGCTTTATGGAAAATACTTAAGAGTTTTTTTATGGTTTATATAAACTTTATCAGTCTCAGAAAGCCTCTTCCGCCCCAAATGTGGGGCAGTGGGCGGTACGGGCTATACGTTTTCTAATGGATCGAAGTTTTCAAGTGTTCAGACCTCGCTTTTTTTTATTATTTTCCAATTTAAATTCTGTAAATTCATGTTTTCATAACTTTGTGATCTGGTGTATAGCACGAGCAAGTTTGTGAGTGGCTCGACTAACATAGAACAAACTAGCGTGCGATTCAGCGTCGGCTGTGAATTGATGCCCAAGGTATTGAAGCCTTGGCGAGATGCTGTGCTCGACTTAGAGGATCTTCCCAAGCGACGCGGCATTTCCGCCCACTAGCTGCCTTTGACAACAAGGGTTGTGTCAGTGCTCAAGATGTTGGGGCTATCAGGTAACCGACGAAGCACTGCAGAAAAATTCTCTCGCCTTAGGCTTCACCTCATTGTATGCAATCATATAGTACGAATATTTGTGTGGTAACAGCGCTTACGATTTCTGTGACCATTTTTATCAACTTCCACCATTATTCTTTGTTCGATAGAAAATATAATTTATACTTATTAAACTTTGCCATTGTAATTGTATAGTTAAGGGCTTTTTTCTCTACTCACAGAGTGGAGGTTTTTTATGCCTTTATTATAATAAATTAAACGTTCTCTAATTAAATTATTATTAAATTGTTTATCTTTCCCCTCACGATTATACATTTCTAACATTTACTCGTATTCTTTTTTGTAATAAATATACGTATACAAACAGTAAATTTAAAATATCCAAAATTTAATAAATTATTAATAAATTAGAAAATGATTTTAATAATTTTTTAAAACGTGATTACTCAAAATTCAGAAAAGAAATAGTTATTTTGAGTAAATATTTCAAAGCCAACAGAAAGAAACATATTTTATTTTGAAAAACCATTTTTTATAACTAAACTAAATTTTTAAAATTTCTAATCTAATTTATGGAAATGAGGAAAGACAAACTAATAGATGCGAGAGCTCAAAGAATTTTTTAAATATTTTCAAATTTTAAACCGACAAGAGTGTTCTTACTCAATGTTCTTATTTATACTAGCTAATACGCCCACACATGCGCCACGACTACGCGCACTGACCGTAGACTTATTGTTCCCCGTTTCGAAAACCCATACCATCCCAGTACAAACGTTTTTTAAATTTCATTATAAAACTTTTTTTATGTTATTTAACGTCGCTCTATTTATGCTTCCATATATCGATGCTAATCAGCGACGGAGGTCTACGATGTGTTTATAAACAAAGCACATGTAAATTATTACAGCGGTGCTTGTGTCAATCGGCCGAGACCGGGATTTGAACTCGGATCACCAAGTTACTAATTCTTCGCTCTAGCGATCGAGCCATCGTAGGCCTCCTTTATAAAACTTATTTAATATACTTTATTTATAAACGTAAGTCATTAAAATTATTCCTACAAATATTTTGACTCAAAGAATAGTAAGTGCAAATGGATAAAATCTTATATAAATAGTTGCTTTAGGATTAAAATTTACTAAAATTTGTCATTTATCGTTGATTTACATAAAAAAACTAATATTTTTTCTTGAAATTTTTATTTTCTCTAATAATTCTATATTATTAAAAATGTTTACTCATTTAAACAATTATTTTCATTAGAAATTTTATATACCACATTTTACATGACGATCTATTCCACAGCAGGTTTCCCTATATTGTAGGAACTATAGTATCCACAAAAACAATGTTAACTGATGTTTGTTCGCTATTATTTACATTTATTATATTACTTTTTATATATTATTATATAAAACATAAAATAACATTTATTATATACATATATTACATTGCTTTTAATTTTGAATTTCACAAAATAAAATTACAAAAAATGACAGTCTAATTGTAAGTAGTAATGTGAAATATTAGCATGTCAAGAATATATAAATTTTACTTGAAAAAAATAATATCTAGAAAATTGTGTCTTGGTAAGTAAGAAATCATTTTTGTAAGTTTTTCTCTTACAGCGTCGAATGCAAGTGTAAACCATTTTTGTAATTTTTTATTATTTTTATATTAAAACTATACAGAACTTCGTCTATAATACAATAAAAATCATGGTCTAATGAAAGAATTTGTTGTTTGTAAGAAAGTGTTTTCAAGAAAAATTTTAAATCTCACTAAATATTTTTTTTTTATCAGTTTTGTCCAAGCCGTCTAAGCGTTCGGACGTACTAGTAAATACTCTCGGCTACAAGTGATTATGTTTATATAAATTAGATAAATTAAAAAACAATCTTGGAAAAAAGTTTGAAAGCTATTAATTGAGTTCATCGAGGGAAATGACTCCTTCCTCTCATGAATGAGGGCAGCCTCCAAATATACAAGGAGAAAATTCTTCCAACTGCAGAAAAATCAACCAAGAAAAACTTAATTACGCAATAGCAATGCAAAGTGTAACGTTTCCGAAACGAGACCAAGCAATAGTAATGCAAGCACTAGAAGGATACTTGATTAAGCAATATGTAAGTGAAATAATAAAATTAACGGAACCAGCAAATATCAGATTCATCGCTAGAATTGCATTGAGTCATATATGCATGTATCTATCGTCAAAAGAAATTTCGGATAATTTAATTGAAAATCATAAAGTTATAAAATTAGACGACAATTATATAGATATTACTCCTCGATCGGCTCGTACAAAAAAATAACGCTGTTAAATGTATGCCCTAAAATACCAAACGATATAATTGAAAATAAATTACAAGAACTTAATATTCGTCTCGAATGCACGAATTAGGTTGAACTCAGACCTGGAGTTTCCGTAGATAAATATATATACATCCAGATGGCGCAACAAAAATTTCGGGATAAATTGCAATTAAGTAAGAGAAAATGACGTATTAGGTATTTTTTTCTTTCAGAAGGCATCAGTTGTTTTATTTGTAAAAGCAAGGACACTTTCAAAGATTTTGCCCGACAACGCGTAATGAAAGTAACATAAACACAGAAATACAAACACAAACAGAAACAGAATACGATATTCCAAAGAAGAACCAATAAATATAATTACGCATAATAAACACTATATTAACGATCTTATATTAGTTAAAAATACGACAAAATTTACACCGAAACGTGTACTTTATCGAACGAAACTTCATCATCGTCGCAAGCACATAACCAAGGAAAGTGAAATTTTTGATTCAAAGTCAAGCATATGCTCTCTATCTGAAATAGACAATGAAGAAAAAATAGGAAAACATAAATTTAAAGCTCCTATAACGAAAATGAAAAAAAAATTTCCCTGAACTATAACGGTTTTGTGAATTTATTTGATAAAACATAATGAAATAAAATTACAAAATATATAAGAGATGAATATACGATTGAATATCAAGCAGTAGCTTCAATGATGAGAAAAATTTACCCTCTACTGGAAAATCGTAGTACAAAAAATCAATTCACTAGATTAATAAAACAACTAGAACATTTAAATTTGGAAGAACACGCTACAAACACTTATATAAATCAATAAATACCAAGCTCAGAATAAATACCAAATTCAGAATACCAAACATTATGCACACTAAAATAATACAATGGAACTTAGATTCTATAAGCGAAAACTATATTTAGACATGTTAATAAAGAAAACGACCCGCAAATTATATGCCTACAGGAGACTTACTACAAAGAAGATATCTGAACAAAAATAAAAAGATATAATTAATTTTATAAATCTAGAACAGATATAAGCAAAGCAAGTGTATACATTAAAGATAATATTAACTACAATTACGTAAAATTAACATCAAAGTAGATGCAGTCGCTATATCGTGCTATGTACCTCAGAAAATTACGATTTGTCATCTATATCTCCCAAATAATTTTGAATTCTCTTCAAACAATATAGCACAATTAATCAATGCGCTTACCAAACCATTAATATTTCTAAATGACTTCAATAGCCATAACACATCATGGGGGTGAAAATATTCTAATAGCAGAGGTAAAATATATCATAATATCAGAAATGGAATTAATGATTTGATATTATTAAATAACAATAAAATGACGTATTTTAATAATGCAAACGCAGAAGAAAGTGCAACAGACATTACTAAAACAACTACAGGAGATATCTAAGGATTTGTATAATTGCGACGATTATTCGATAAATATTACTATATATAGCAACAATGAACATCTTATATCAAATTGTTTATCTTGGAATTTCAGAAAAGTAGATTGGGTAGCTTATCAAAATAAAATAGAAAATGATATAAAGAATTAAGAAATTGAAAACATTCATGAATAAACTATCGATATAATAATAAAGGAATTCACGAAAATTATTAAAAACAGCGCAAATAAAAACATTTCTAAAATAAAAATTTAAAAAAATAAAAAATAAATTTCATTGCGGAACAATGAATGTAAAATGAGAATACAAAACATACATGCAATATTTATAAACAACATAAAACGTTCACAAATAAATTAGAATAGAACAAAATTAAAGGTACACTTGAAAAAATATTTTTAGAAAATAAACGCCAATCCTAGCAACATTACTCAGTAGTTAAATTAAAATACACCAGTAGCAAAAATATATAGTAAAATGCGAGAGATCAATGGAAATGAAAAGGTTAACAGAATTGTAAATTTATGTAGCGTTAACAAAATCCTAACAACTCTTGCAGATATATCAAACGAGCTAGCAAAAATATATGCTGCAAACTCTGACGATAACAACTACCCCAAAAATTCAAGATACATAAAACACAATAGATAACCAGCAATTCCAACATAAATGAAGCTATATAGCCTTACTACAATGGTGATATCACATAAGAAAAAATTAATATTATCCTAAAACAATGTAAAAACTCTAGAGCAGGACCGGACGGAATCCCCAATATATTATTTGAAAAATTACCGCAAAAAGCTATAGAATTTATAAAGAAATTGTTCGAAAAAAATATGGAAAAAGGGTCTTTATCCAAAAAATCGGACAGAGTCTATAATCATTCCTATACCTAAAGGTATATATAATACCAGGAAGAGATAGGTCCATAACAAAAAATTACAGACCTATATTTCTAATATGCACACTTCGTAAACTATTAGAAAAAATACTGAATAAAAAATTTAAATCAGAATTGGAAGAAAAAAGTTACTAAATCCATATCAAAGTGGACCCATTAAAATAGATCAACATTAGATCACTTGGTTGTCTTGGTAGAAATTAATTACTGAGTCCTTTATTAATAACCATCGTTGATTAGCACCTGTATTTGGAAGCATAAATAGAGCGACGTTAAATAACATAAAAAAAAAACCATCATATTATTACTGTTAGCCTAGACCTCGAAAACGCATATGAAATAACATGCCGAGAGAGAGAGAGTGTACTAAAAAAACTACATGAAATGAATATTAAGGGCAGACTTCTTATTTTCATAAAAAAAAATTTTAAATGAAAGATGAAGAAGACTGCTGGCTAATAATGCGTTATCACAAAGGAGATTAATCTCTAATGGAGTACCGCAAGGGTTAGCCATAAGTGTATCACTTTTTCTAGTGGCCACAAATAGCATATGAGATATAATTAAACCCTCTGTTAAAGGTTGTCTTTTCGCTGATGATTTAACAATGCGCCGGTCAGAATACATAAACTACAGAACAAATAATGCAAGATACTCTTAATAAACTTTCTAATTGGACAAAAGCAACTGGTTTCAAATTTTCTCTAAACAAAACAGAATTTTTAATATTTTCAAGAAATCAAGATTATAAAAATAAAATAAACCTTCGAATTGATAATATCTTAGGCATGACCTTTGATAGAAAATTAAAATGGAAAGAATGTATAAATAAAGAAAAAAATTCATGTAATAAGAAAATAAATATTGTAAAAATCTTGTCTGCAAAAAAATGAAGTGCTGTCTTAAGAATACTAAAAAATACATACAAAGTAATTACGCTTTCCAAACATGACTACGGATCCATTTGATATAATTCAAGTGAATACTCCAACACTCTAAATTCAATCCATCATTCTGCGATCAGAATTGCACTGGGAGCTTAGAGAACAAGTTCTATTATCAGCATATTAGCTGAAAGTGGACTTCCTCCTCTAAAAATAGGAGACTGAAAATTATGCTTAACTATTAACATTGAATGAAAAATATTACAATAAAAAACTGAAGCTTCCAAAACCTACCCGTTTAAAGATTTGCTAAACTATTCTAAAGGAGCAATCCCTCAAATCCTCACGAAAAGTTATCCAGCACTACCTCATTGAATCATTTTAACAAAAGTAATAGAAGAAGAGACGGGCTATCAAGAAAAAGTAAGTATATATATATATACATTTGGACCAAACAAACAATGTAAGCATAAAATAACTCTCTATAACTACGGAACAAAATATATTTTTGATCTCTCAAATATCCTGCCACTATTCACGTACAACGAAACTGCAGTAATTAAAGCTTTAGAAAAATTAAAAGATAAAACATATGGAAACTATATTATATCAATTAACTCGAAAACCATTTTGCAAGAAATAACTAATCCTTACTCAAGACCCTAAATTATCTTAAAAATTCAAGATATGATTGTAAATTTATATAGACACAAAAAATTTATATAGAACAGAGAAATTTAAAGTTAATTAAAACTTATGAAAAAGTGCTTAAAGTGTATGGTAGTGATGGGCTGAGTCGTAGCCAGGTACTTCGGTGGTATGCCGATTTTAAAAAAGACCGTAAGAGCGTCAAAGACCAGGCACGGAGCGGAAGGCCAATTTAAGTGCGAACCGACGCGAATGCGTAGAGTGTAGCGAAGACTTGGGTTCTGCATGATGGCAAAGATCCCCGTCACACTGCGTTCAATATCTCTCAGTTTTTGGCGTCTAGAGGCATCGTAACGTTACCACAACCGCTGTATTCGCTGGACATGTCATCCTGCGACTTTTTCTTATTCCCCAATTTAAAAAAATTCATCCAAAATCGACATTCGGACTCCGTTGAAGACATCCAAGAATCTGTGACGAGCGTACTCGGAGCGATTCCACAAAACGTATTCCAGAGTTCTTACGAAAACTGAAGAACTCGCTGGAATAAGTGAATAGACGCGGGAGGGGACTATTTTGAAGGGGATCGCAGCGACAAACTTTTTATTTTCATCTATATATAGTCTCAATTTTATTCTGGTCTAATTTAAGTCGGGGATAAATTACTGAAAATGTTTCTTACATGTGGGGTACTTGGCGTTATCACATCCAGCTAAATTACTGCAGCGGAGGTTCATTAAGCTTTTGAGCACATTAAAACGAATTATTTAAACTAGTTTTAGGAGGAGAATAAATTTGTGATAAAAAATGTCATATAGGTCGTACATTATATAACATTATAACATACATAGATCTTGAACAGCAATGTATGATAGAGTGAGAAAAGAAGAGAATACATATGACCAATACCTATATAGGTATAGGTACGTATCATTATTGCATTGATAGCTGATATGTGTATAATAATAACAATACTTGTCTCATTGCTACAAGCTCGCTCGCACCGTATCGTAATTTCCGAATTGTACGTTTCGTATATATGTGTATATATATATATATATATATATATCGGATCATCTCGATTGTAGAATTTTTCAAGAATTAAGATAAAATTTGTTTCAGTTACATAAAACGTAAAATATACATTTTCATTTTTGTTTCAATAGTAAATTGTTACACTGCGGTCGTACTGTGGAGCATTATTAAATATATACATTATCCTTGTGTTATATCTTTCATTTCCTTAGCTTAATTTTCTTTTATTTTAAATCACTAGTTTCAAATAGTTAATAATTTATGTATTACTTTAATTTTTTAATAAATTTATTAATAAACATAAAACATTTCTTCAGAAATAATGTATACGAGGGTGTTTCCGGCCTGACCAAGAAAAACGCGTTTTTAAGAATTTTTTTTTATTTCTCAACATAATCTGATATATTTCTCAAGCCATTTTTTGAGGTTAGGAAACAAATAATAGTCACTCGGGGCTAGGTCTGGAGAGTAGGGAGGGTGCTGTATCAATTCAAACTTCAGATCGTTGATTTTAGCCATAACAACGATTGACGTGTGCGCTGGTGCGTTATCGTGATGTAACAAGATTTTTTTCTTCGCCATATGAGGTCGTTGAATTTTCACTTCGTGGTTCAAACGTTGCAATAAGTCTGCGTAGTATTGACCAGTGATAGTTTAACCCTTTTGAAGGTAATCAATGTTTATAATACCTTTTGCATCCCAAAAAACAGTAGCCATAACCTTGTTCGCCGAAAAAATTGTTTTTGCCCTCTTTGGAGTTGGTTCCCCTAATCCAATCCACTGTTTACACTGTTTGGTTTAAGGAGTGTAGTGGTGGACCCAAGTTTCGTCAACGGTTACGAATCGACTCAAAAATTCAGTTGGATTACGCTTATATAACGCCAAATTGGCGGTAGAAATGTTCCTTCGAATCAATTTTTGGTCGACTGTTAGCAAATGCGGCACCTATCTTGCCCAGAGCGTTTCCATATACAATTATTGGTGCAAAATATTTTGTACACGTTCATATGACATCTTACAGATCACACACACTTTTAATCTGCGGTCTTTTAGCACTAGTTGATTGATTGTTTCGATCATATCTGGAGTTGTGATCTCAACGGGGTGTCCTGAGCGAGGCTCATCAGAGGTGATCACACGACCTTTTGTAGACTCGGAAACCCACTGTTTAACGGTTGAATACGATGGGGAGGATATCCCCAGTGTTGAGTCCATCTCTTCTTTAATTTCCTTCGGCGTTAACCCCTTCCATTTTTACGAAAAACATAGAGGCGTCGAATTGAAAAGTTGTATTGAAAACGATTGAGGGTAAGCTCTTCTGGTCAGGAGAATCTTTAATTTTCTTAACTTAAGTTTAAAAATAAAAATTTATTGGATATTTTTGCCATGAAAGCTTTTGATACTTTTTATGTTCCTATGAAACTCATTATAGCTCTACCTTTCTATGAATTTTGTCAGGCACGATCGTTGCGAGAGAGAGGAAATGCATCATGTATGGTTGGGTACGTTGGTACTTCAGTGCTTAACAAGTGTTGGTCAGAGAAAGTCGTCGTAAATCACCTACTTCAGATGCGAACTTACTACGAGGACAAAAACTACATAATATTATTTAATATATTCCGCTGAGTACCATAATTTTAATTAAACTTGTTTTATCATTTTATCAATTTAATTACTGACACGAGCGGAAATATCCCACAAATTATTTTTCTTATTTTGAAGAATTAATATTAAAATTATATTATAATTAATATATTATCTCAAATTATTAATAAATAATATTATTATTTATAAATTAATAATAAATATAGACAATTTTTGTAGAAATGGATAAAATAATAGAAATAATTATAACGATAATAAAAATCTTAAAATCTATGTCGTATAATTTTTAATAAAACGATAAAAGCAATTAAATTTGTTTTATGAATATATTTTTTATTAATATTATATTTAACACAAATCAATTTTTATTAATACACATTTTACAATGTTTTTAATGTACAAGTTATCGTCTTTCTACTTTCGTTCGATTCCTTCACGTCTATATCTTCTACTCAAATAATTTTGTATGTAGGTGTGTGTTTCGGATAGCACACATTGGTAGTTATTTTCAGTATAATCTACAATTGCTACAGAACACGTATTGACCTTCACTCTAGAATGATCGTAATGAATGACATTTCATCTCCTCAGCATTTATATTTCTGGAGTTAGAGCAAAAAGTATGTAACAGTATACATAAGTAATAGTTGATAGAGTTTAATTTTTTATTTATTATCATTTATAATATATTTCTGTATTAGAAAGTTCTACAGAAAAAATGCAAGAACTATAATTAGCATTTCATAAAGGGCACTCAATTAAAACATCAATAGCTTTAATAATATTTTATTTCAAATTATTATTTTATATTACATTCTAAAATTTATGTCAATTAGTTTACTTTGAAACTAATTCCTAGAATTGAACCCTCGTTCATGAATATCAGAATAAACATACTTCTAAGTTCAAATTCTTTGAAAAATGACATTAAATTTACTTAAAATCGTATTAAATTTAACAAACATTATTTCAAATTCACATTTGCACAAAAGATACATTCAAATTCTATATATTTTTATCTCAGATATGTTACTATTTGTAATTTCTTCACGTGATTCTTATTCTTAAATATTATTTCGAATAAAAAAATTCCTAAAAATATTTCATTATCAAACTGATGTGACGTCTGGGCATTTTCGCCCTTTTTAGCACATTAACATAATTCGAAATGCACACGTATATGTTCTCATATATACGCCTGTGTGCCTTCGACAGTAACTTGACTGGTTTCGAGCCTGGCGTTTCCTCCACTAGCTCGGGATTATTAAACAATTGAAGGGTAAAGAAGATTTATTTAATGAATGAATAAAATGAAGATTTTTTTAAGAGTTGGCTACGCTAATTTATATAGACTGAAGTCGAAGGCTCTGTTTAATTACGAATTCCCTTCGTTTTGAAGGAAAGAGGTATCTGCCTCGGCGTACCAGCCTAGTTCCCTATTAGAGAGACAGAATGTATGCGTATGCAAAAAAAAGAAAAAGGGGCACGTACAGTCCTACCATGTAGGAGGACCAGTCACCACCCCGGATGATGGAAGATATGAGACAGAGGAGAGAAGAAAAAACAATTAGAATAATTAATTTGTAAATAGGTTTTATTGTACTTACTTGGAGAGAGAAAGAGAGATGGCTGATGATGTTCTGACACTGACTGGTACTGGTTACTGGACTGAGACTGCGACTGACTGAATGCTTTTTGTGGAAAAATCGGGGCTTTATATACCCGATTTTTCCATGATCATCCGGAATCCCTCTCTCTGCTCCTCGTTTTTACAGCTTTTTTATTACTTTGTTTACTTTGCTTACTTTTAGCCTTAATATTAGTATAAATAATTAAATTTTATCATAAACATTCATTATAATTTTTGTGTTAAATATTTGTTTTATTAAAAATGTGGTTTAATCGTTTAAAGTATTAATTTTACTACAAATTAAACATCAAAAATTGTACACTAGCGAATCGCTAATGTACATGTTGCGTTACCTATGAGACCTTCGTCGGAGAAACTAACGCTTTTGACGTATGATCTTGCGCAAGCCAATGTCTTATTTCGGCGGTATTATGAAATTCTTTTCCTCGCCCAAATAAGATGATGACATGCTAGATGAAATTTGGTCATTTTAGTTTCGATTTTTATTCTACAAAACTTTATTTATATATATATATATATATATATATATATATATATATATATATATTTTATATGTTATTATTATATATTATGTTTGTATATATATATATATATTTATACGTATTATAATACATTATATTTATTTTCATATATATATTGTGACGAGCGTCACAAGGCGCCCGCGCCGACTTGTCCAGGGAAGAACGACGACGCGCGCGCCATTTCGCGGACATGCAGACATTAAGGCGCTCGCGCGCGCCGTCGCACCTTGTGCTCGGCACGGTCCCCCCCCCCCCTATTTTTTTTCCCGTCGCGTACACGAGCCAAGTACGAGGCCAAGAACTAAGGAACCAATATTCTATTACATTTAACGCAACATATTTTTATCGAACGAAAAAATACAGAACAACAATAATTTTTTTTTGTACTGGTTATTATGACATGCCATTTTTAGTGTATTAAACAAGTAAAATGTTCCACACGGAGAGGAATTTGACTATGCTAGAGTATACTGTGTTGACATTATTGCTGTATATTAATATTGTATATTGTACTTGCATCAGCTATATAATACAATATTATAATATTAACTGTTACAAAAAAAAAAAAAAAAAAAAAAAAAAAAAAAAAAAAAAAAATTTAGTTGACATGTTTAAAATAAATTATTAACCTTTAATGTTCTTTACTGAACTATAAGTAATGCAACATACCGATTTATGTTAGAAATAACTAATTATTTAAAATAATTATTTAAAATAACATTTATTTTAATACATTAATAAAATAAAGTTAGTAACTAAATTTTGTAATGACTATAGTTTATGTATAATTTGTATTTTAATTACTGTAATAATTTGGAATTTATAAATATTTGAAAAAATTGCATTGACTACAATAAAGGAGCAAATGATTATCATAAAATTATAATTCAGAATATCTTCATTATTAATTACAGATAAACCTTAAAATCTAAATAATGTATATTTATGTAGAAGAAATTATTGCTTTTTAGATTATCACATTTATAAATTACATTGTAAATGGATTTAAAAGCGTATACAATTATAAATTTAACATTACGAAGCCGTTAAAAAAAAAAAAAAAAAATTGTTATCACTAAATCATTTTGTTTACCGAAAAAATCTAGAATTTATAGTAAAGCAATGTATAGAAAGATCAAAAAAAAAAGTCTTGTAATTATTAATAATTATAAATTTATAAATGATCTTTAGGAACTAGTATAATAATATATCTTTAATAACTAGTATAATGTAAGCGCGTGTTCGGCGCGTCACGACCGCGGTCGGCAGTCGTCGAACTCCCCCCCCCCCCTCCCCTCCTCCTCCCCTGCGAGCACGGAGACACGAAGACGCAGCGCGCCGCCGGCAGAGTGGGAGAAGAAGAAGAGACGGAGTAGGTAGTGCACTGTTGGCCGCCGGAGCGAAGAGTAAAGGAAAGGAATTGAGAGAAGTGCAGCAGGTGAGAGAAAAGAGAAGAGAAGAGTAAGGAAGAGCCAGAGAAGTGAGAAGAGAGATAGGAAAGTGAAAGGTGAGAAGAAAGTGAGAAGTAATGGAAGAAAGTGAGAAGTAAGAAAGAAGTGAGAGGTAGAGGAGAGAAGAGTAAGGAAGAGGGAGAGAAAAGCTGAGAAGAGAGAAAGAGAGAGAGGGTGGAGTAAGAAGAAGAAGCCGGGCGGACGCGACCGAAGGAGCCCAGAAGACCACCGGGGCAACCACCACCGCCGAGAAGGTGAGCTGAAGAGAGAGAGAGAGAGTGACAGCCGGAGGGACGTCAGCACCCTGGCGAGCGGCGAACACCCGCCGCGTGTCTTCTTCGTGTGTCTCCCTTGTGTCCCCTGTCCCCTCCTTCCATCCCCGAGCACCCTCCTCCCAAGTCGGCAAGTGCGTCGGGACGCGGGTCGCGGTCGTGGTGGGCCGAGCATGGGGACCGGGCGAAATCCGCCATGTTAGTGTAGAAAAAAATTGTGAGCGAATAAACGGGGTGAGTTAAACATTAGTGGACGCCGCATCATTTTTTTTGTGTGTTTGTCCTTTTGAAAAAAAAAAAAAAATACTTTTTTTTATCCCTCGCTTTCCAGACCGGCGGGACCTCCTCCGAGGTAAGTAAGGAGTGAAGCAGCGAGTAAGATTTCTTTGTGAACGCGAGCAATCGAGACATAATTAAAATCCTTTGTGTGTCGAAGTCAAAATTAATTTTTGCCGCATTACAAAAATGGCGCCCAACGTGGGGCCCAGCCGGTCGGGATCGCGGAGTTGAAATTCATCGCCACGTGTTGCTGTGCGACCGCGTGCAGCGGAAACGACAGTTGCGGTGCGGGCGGATGTGCGCGACCGAGTGAGCGCGAGTGACTGAGGACTAAAAAAAAAAAAAAAAGGTTGAATTTTTTTGTGTGAAAAAATTTTATTTTGTTAGAATTTTGAAAAATATTAGTTGAAATATTAGTTGAAAATTTTTGTGGAAAAAAAGTAAGGAAAAATTTAATTTATTTAATTTTTTTTTGTGAAAAAAAATGTGAAAAAGAAATACTAATTGAAAATTTGTGTGAAAAAAAGGGGGGAAAAATTTTTAATAATTAATTTTTTTTATGAAAAAAAAGGGGTCAGAAAAAATTTAAAACTTAATTTCTTGTTGTTGTTTTGAAAGAGAATTTTAATAAAAAAAAATAATAATGGGTTTTTTTTTTGAAAACTTTTGAAAAAAAAAAAGAAAATTTTTTTTTGGAAAAAAGGGTAAGAACAAATTAAATTTTTTTCGTTGTGGAAAAATATTAATTAAAAATTTTTTGCGAAAAAAAAAAAAATTTTTTTTTAAATTTATTTAATTTTTTTTGTGTGAAAAATTTTGTGAAAGAAAAAATTGTAAACTAAAATTTTTTTTGAAGAAAGGGGAAAAAAAAAATTAATTGAAGTTAAGAACCTTTTTTTTTGGTATTCCTATAGATTTAAGTTACGTTTTTTTTAATTGTGATACAAGTGTTGGGTAAATTACTTTAATCTTTTAGTCAAGATTTCTTTTTTTTTAAATTAAAGGTTGAAAATTATGATGATAATTACCATCCCAGAATTTGACATTCAAAAGTTTGTGAGCGGGTTGGCACTAATCTTTTTTTTTCAAATATTTATTAATTACACCAAGTAAAAAAAAAAAAAAAAATATAAAGAAAAAATTTACTGAAAATAATTTTTTTTGTGATGCGAAGCTTTATTGGTCTAGATCGGAGTTATATTAATAGATTATATTATATTTTTTTTTTTTAAAGGAAAAAAAAAATTTAATAAAAAAAAAATTATATGGCTTTAAAATTGGTCTAATTTACTGTTTAAAGAAAAAATGTTGTAATACGGAATAGCGTAAATTTTGCAAAACCTTAACATTCACCATAACCTAAATATCAATGTAATTTAAGATTCATGTGATACGTTAGGATTATTTTAAAAAATTAAGGTGTATATAGTTGTATATATTATGCTTTACTTCACATTTACTATTTTGTCACTGGCACACGAATTTTAAGTTGAATTTAAAAATTTTTATGATTGATTGCACATTTTTTTTTTAGATAAAAAAAAATCTTTTCTTTAGTATTTGACATAAAAACTTCAAAGTATCGTTGTTCAATTCTTAAAAATTTCACTATTGCAACATAATTTTTTTCAGTCGACTAAAGCTTGATTGCCTACCATTCTATTGCAGATTTATAATTATTGTATAAATGCGTGTATACACATACATGAAATAGAATAATCAACAATTATTGCCACAGCACGTTCTCAATTTGTCATATTAATGTTATAAATAAAGTAATTATACAGATTTTCCTGCGAAGAGGTTATTGAATTGAGATCATTACAGCTTTGGGTAGACTGTACAATAACAGATTGAATAACAATGGACACATTTCTTATTTTCATTTATATTCCAAGCTGTATATAAATTATTAATTTCGAAGTTAAACTCTTAAATTTGTTTTAATTCACATAAGCATTTGGATTGATTTTTCAATGAATACATATTAGAATTGGTGTGCCAAACGTAATGTAAACTGAGTACATGACCTAAGATACCAAAGGTAATTAGTTATCCCAAATTTCAATTACGGGTGACGCATTCATAAGTCTGGGTAGCTGACAAACCGAAAAAAAAATATTACCTTAACTTGATGGAACTGCACGGAGTTGACAGAATCGAGAGACGAGCCTGGGGCATGGTAGCATAAACACAACTGTCGATTGAGGTACATTTATTGATTTCCTTATATGTTGCAAAAATTTTAACATTGATTGATGTGACCCAATTATTGTCACACATTACTATAAATCTCTATATATTTATGTCTTTGATGCTTTTCATCGGACAATTCCGATCGCTTGCCAGCCACCTCGCGTTGTTTCCCCTTTTCAGGAAGATAAGTCAGAATTTAATCTAAAAATCTACGATCGGGCGGAATTTGCAAGAATAGTGGATCAGATTACGGAGGAGATCGAAATACCTAGACGAGATAGAATCGACGGTATTGTAAAACCGAGAGTTGAAATCTTGCTCGTCGAGTTTATTTTTCTCTCTCATTCGATCCCTTCTAGGTAAAAAAGTAAGGTAATCGCCAGATTTATGTGATTTAATTAATAAATGTTATAATTTGAAATTTATTGTAAACGATCCCGCTCGCACGCGATTCGGTCCCATACCCGTTTGCTCCCACACACGTGCACCCCCGTTTTTCGTCCGCTATCCCGCCTCCGTTTGACGATTCCGGATGGCAAAGCAGATAGCGTTTCGAACGGGGCAAGCGTACACAGGAGCGAATAGACGAGGCATAATCTCTAGAAGTGACCATGGCGTCCGTGAAGAGCGACACAAGCAACGCGTCGTTGGAGCTAATTATGGACCAGTACGATGGGGCCTGGGCGATGTACGGTCGGATTCGCCGTCTAGACCAGGACCAGCTAAAGACCGTCTTAAGCTCACTAGGTGCAAGCACGCACGGCGACCGTCGTACGCTACAGAGACGCCTTCTAAGGGCTGAGCTCCGTAATCAGGACCCGTCCTTAGAGATATCCTGGACAACGGAGGACGAGGAAGATCGGGACTCGTCGCCTACGCGCGGTGTGGACCAGACCCGAGTCGTGGATGACTCCCTCGTCGATAAGCGCCGTAGATGGACAGGACGTGGGCGTGGACGCCCGATGACCACCCTGGACGAGCTGGAGATTCCTGGACGAACAACCCCGCCGACGACGGTGGGGGTGAACCCTTTCGAGAGCCTACGGACTTCGCCGCCCAAGGCCGCGCAGATTCCCGACAGGGCTGTAACGGTCACCGCGACGACGTGCACTACCACCACGTCGAAGTACACCATGGCGGGGAGCACTATACCGACGTCAGATACTCAATCGGTTGCGATCAACCCGGGGGTGGTGTCAACGGTCAGCCTGGCAGATCAGTCGGCTTCGTTGCGCCGCCTGGAAGATCAAAAACGGGTGGCCGGTCTGCAACTGGATTCCATCCTCCAGATGGCTATGGAACGCAATGAAGAAGAGCGGCTGCGGTTACAGGACGAGATGGATCGTCGATCAATCCTGACGCAGTTCGACCAGCAGTGTCGGCGCCGTAGCGTTCCGCTCCAGTCGCATACGAATCAACGAGTGATCGGCGATGGCAGGAGCATCGCCCGCAACGTATCAGGTCCTCGCGCCAGGGAGGAGGTCGACGACGACGCAATCTTGGCGTCTGACTAGGACAGTCAGCACGGAGGAGGCGATCGGCCCGAAGCCACGCGCGCCCCTACCCCCAGGACTGGGACCAGTAAAGTAGGTAAGACCGGAGGGAGAGCCACAGAATACGGACCGATCGTGACGCGAGAACGCCCGCCGACTGAACGGACCATAAATCCTAGCCGAGATTGTTGTCCGCCGCCACCTCTCGTCCGCAACACTAGCCTAGAACGGGACGCAGTGAGGCCAACCTCGCCCCCGTGTCCGTGTCCACACGGGAACAGTCGGGGTTACGGACAGCACTCGCCAGCGAGAATCCTAAAGGACTGGGGTATCAAGTTCTCGGGGACCGACCAGGAGTATCCGGAAGAATACCTCGCGGACCTGGAAGAGTGTAGATATTCAGCCCGCCTGACGGAGAGCGAATTGATCAGGGCGATCCCCAGTACCCTGAAGGGAGATCCTAAGCAGTGGTATCGACCTATACGGGCGGAGACCAATAGCTGGGCAGCCTTTGAAGAGGCGTTCAGGCTTAGATTCATCAACCAGCTGGGCGAGGACGACCTTCGAAGGGAACTTTATTCGAGGACCCAGGACCGCAGCGAGACCGTCGCCACCTTCGTCGCCAAGTTCAGACACATTGTCTCGTACTTCCGAAGACCGCCGCCGTTGAGCGAGCAGGTGATGGTCGCTGCCAACAACTTACGACCAGAGTATCAGGTCTACATGGTGGGCAAGACGTTCACCAACTTTACAGAACTAACACGTTATGGCCTCGAGATGGAGCGAACAATGGAGCTCCAAAACCGTGGAGCGCACCACCAGCGAAGGACAAGATGAGACTTCGTAGCGCTGCTCCCGCCGTAGCGAAGGCCAAGGCGACGAAGATAGAGGCCGAAGGACTGAGTCGACCGATAGTGAAGGATACAAGGAGACTCGCAGGAGGACCAAAGGAGCGAAAGCTAAGGTCAGAGAGGTAGCGGCCGTACAGGGACCAGTGGAGACCCAGACGCCGAGACCGATGGCAACGACCAATCCGGAGAGACCGCAGAGCTACGCTGCAGCCGTGAGACGGCCGTCTCCCAACGTACCACGACAGCGGCCAAGAAATTGGGAAGCGCGGCAACCAAGAATCCGATCGCCACAGCGTCCGAGTCGCCGTTTCGAAGACAATGCTCGGTGGCAGAATCGTGGCCGCGAGGAGACTCGGAGGAGCTCGCCGCCAGCGCGCAACAGGGAAGACGGACGATTCTACGGTTCGTGCTTCCACTGTAGAGCAGTAGGACACCGGGCGGCGAACTGCCCGAGCATCTCATGCTATCGGTGTCATCAACGCGGCCATTATGCCACCGACTGCCCGAGTAGTCGGGAGAAGCACGCTGTCATGCCAATGGTGCGGCCGAGAGGGAGTCGCAATCCGTGACTGCCCTGATTGCGCCCCCATCTGTACGAGGTTGGGAAACGAGAGGACGGGAGGACGCCACAGTCCCGCAACCCCCCGTTCACCCGCGGGACGCCGTTAGGACCGAACCTCATGCCGGAGTCCAAGGGAGCCATCCCGAAGAAGAAGGAGCCACTAAGCGGTGACGTCCAGCCGCAAGTCAAGCGTGAACCGGAGAAGCCTGCGTCTAAGGCAGCAGATCAAGTGGAGCATGCGAGGCTAGAGCGAAAGGTACCGAAGGAGAACACCGGAGTCCGGTGTGAGGGGCGACAGAATCGTGAGATCGAAGATTGTTGGATAGGTCAAGTGCAGATCGGGGAGTCCCCGAGGAAGCAGCAGACCGAGGGAGCAAAGTGGTATGCGGAGGAAAGACCGTGTCCGAAGCCAAGAGTGCCCTGCAGAATGCTAACTACGGATTAAACGAAGTATTAAAGAAATTAGAGTTCCCGCCACCGAGATGGCCGGGAGGTATGCCTCCAGCCTGGCTAACGCCGGGACCTCCCCCACAGTAAAGTTCAGGGGGGAGTAGAGCTGGAGCGGAGTTAGATCGAACATCAGGACCTGTGGAGTCCCAGGACCTGGAGAAAACTGTACAGACGGAAGAAACCGGCCCGGACCAAGATGGACCCGAGGTAGCCGGAGCGACGCTAGAGAATCGATTGTTTCTTCCCGTGGGGATGAACGGGATGAATTATCGCGCGTTGTTCGATTCTGGAGCTTTAGTTTCGGTCGTCGGACCTCGAGTAGCCGAGCGATTCAAGGATCGACTACGGCCGACCTCGACGAGGCTGAAGAGTGCCCTCGGCGGAGGGACGACCATGCTAGGCGAGCTACCGCTAATAATAGAAGTGGATGGAGTTGTCGGAGAGTTGTCAGTCAAAGCCGTGAGTTTCCTGGACCATGACATTATTTTGGGTATGGACTTTTGCCAGATTTGGGAGGTCGAAGCCCGTCTTGGATCTGGACAGTGGCGTATACGAGGCGGTAGGTGGAGAAAGTTTAGTCGTACGGGACAAGAGGCAGAAGAGGAACAGTTAGCAATATCGGCCGAATGCGTGGGTATTGTCGAAGCCAGCGAGGACCAAAGGACCTTAGTCGAGGGCCTCGTGAGTAGGTTGTTGCCCGAGACCGCTGAACGATTGGGAGCGACTACCCTGACCGAACATAGAATAGAGGTACAGGACGCGGCTCCAGTCAAACACCGGCCGAGACGCATGTCGCCGATGATGATGCAAGTAGCACAGGATGAAGTGAAGAAGATGTTTGAGAAAGGAGTGATCGAGCGCTCGGCCAGTGAGTGGAGCAGCGCGCCTGTTATCGTGAAAAAGTCCGACGGTTCATTCCGTTTCTGTGTGGACTACAGAGACCTGAATGCTGTCACCGTCAAGGACGCCTATCCGTTACCTAGTATGGATTCTATCTTAGATAAACTGCGTAAGGCCAGATTCTTATCGAAGGTAGACCTGAAGGAAGCGTACTTCCAGATACCAATGGACGCAAAGAGCAGGAAGTTCACGGCCTTCGCAGTACCCGGATCAGGTCTCTGGCAGTTCACCAGAATGCCGTTCGGCCTGACGAACGCCTCCATGACCTTTCAGCGGCTCATCGACGCACTATTCGGACCAGAGTATGAACCCAACGTATTTGGATACCTGGACGACATCATCGTAGCGACAGAATCGTTTGAGGACCACATGGCCTGGCTAGAGCGCGTTTTGAAACGACTGAGAGGTGCAGGACTATCAGTAAATAGGAAGAAGTGCGAGTTTTGCTGTTCCCAAGTGGCGTACCTCGGCTTCCTGTTGGACCGTGAAGGTCTCAGACCGGACCCAGAGAAAGTACGACCATTGTTAGAGTACCCCGCCCCGAGGACCGTGAAGCAACTGCGTCGGTTCCTAGGCATGGTTGGCTGGTACTCGAGATTCATCGATAAAGATTCGGAACTGAAAATCCCGCTAGTTAAATTATTACGGAAGGGCCAACCATGGACATGGGACACAGAAGAGGCATTCAACAAACTCAAGGAGGCGTTGACGACCGCGCCAGTGCTCGCACGGCCGGATTTTTCGAAGCCATTCTCGGTACAGAGTGATGCGAGCCATTACGCGATCGGGGCAGTATTGACGCAAGAGGGAGATGATGGTGAGCATCCGATCGTCTACGTGAATCGCATATTGACCGCGGCGGAGCGCAACTATACGACCTCAGAAAAGGAGTGCTTGGCGTTGCTGTAGTCGATCAAGAAACTGAGACCATACTTGGAAGGCTATAAGTTCACAGCAATTACGGACCACAGCGCACTTCGCTGGCTCCGGAACCTGAAAGAACCTACTGGCCGCCTGTCCCGCTGGGCCCTACAGATGCAGCAATGGGATTTTGAGATAATACATAGACGCGGAGCCATTCACCACGTCCCGGACGCGTTGTCCCGGATGTTTGAGAACGAGTTCGAAGAAATTGCTGCATTCGAACCGTGTGAGGATGAATGGTACACCCAGAGAGTTCAGGAAGTCATAGAATTCCCATACAAGTTTCCTTGGTGGATGGTACGCGACGGTATGTTATACAGGCGCAGGGTGGACCCTATCTTGGAGAACGTGACAGAGGACCACGAGAATTGGAAACTCGTTGTACCAACGGACCACAGAGAGAGAGAGTGTTGCGTGAGGCACATGAGGAACCGTCAGCTGGCCATCTGGGCGTCAAGAAGACGTACGACAGAATCATGAGAGATTACGACTGGCCGGGGATCTACCACGATACGAACACCTACGTTCGCCAGTGCCCCGAGTGCCAACGGCATAAGCTCATGCAAACAGGACCACAAGGACTAATGGGTCATCGCATCGTGGAAAAACCTTGGGTCGTTGTGGCTGCCGATGTCGTCGAGCTCCCCCCGAGTAAGGGGCAATACAAGTATATACTGGTCTTCCAGGCCCTATTCAGCCGATGGGTCGAATTAAAGGCGTTGAAGAGAGCCGACGGCAAGGCAGTCGCCAAGGCTTTCGAGGATTTAGTCCTATTCCGATGGAACACGCCAGACTACTTCTTGAGCGACAATGGGACTGAATTCGATAATCACGTACTAAAACAGATGTTAGAAGGATATGGTGCGAAACATGTCACAACGCCACCATACCACCCACAAGCCAACCCTGTGGAGCGGAGTAATCGGACCTTAAAGACCATGATTTCTATATTCGTGGGACCGGACCACCGCGATTGGGACCTACATCTGTGTGAACTACGTCACGCCATGAACACAGCGACACAAACATCAACGAGAGTGTCACCAGCGTTTTTAAACTTCGGCCGGCATTCGCAACCGGTCAAAAGCTTGAGAAGAGAGGTTGAGGGACGGGAGTTGGTTTTGAGGATCGACCCCGAGGTATGGAAGGACCGTATGCGGCGTTTAGACGCGTTGAGGGACCTAGTCGTCCGCCACATCGACGGGGCACGGGCCACCCAAGAAAGGTACTACAATCGGGGTAGACGAGATGTGAGTTTCAACGTGGGAGACCGCGCAGGGTACGCGTGTTATCGAGCGGGACCCAGAGGTTCTTCTCCAAATTGGCTCCTAGGTACGAGGGTCCCTTTCGGATTTCCGATCAGCTTTCCCCGACGGTTTACGTGCTCGAGACGGGCTCGAGCCGGCGAAACGCGAAGGTGCACGTGTCGGAGCTAAAGGGTTATGCCCCCTCCTCTCGCGACGTTGCCAGTCCCAGGCTCGGCTTATAGATTCGTGATGAGACGCTCCGGTTTCCCTTGGTTTTTTCCCCTTCCCTTTTCCTTGGTAGTTAGACCGAACTAGTGATGAAGGACCGAGAACACGAAGGACCGGGGGACCGATGGACCGAAGGACCAGAATACCGAGAGAGAGGGTGAGGCAGACCAGGAGATGACCTAGGGGCAAGGCGAAACTCATTACCAGTAACCACCAATCAAGAGGGACGTTCGTAACCATGCGAAGCCAACCACAAGACGCCCACCCAAGGACGGGGCATTCAAGGAGAAGAAAAGAGAAATCGATCAAGAAGACGACACCAAGAATTGCGGACGAAGTCCGGTTTAGGGGGGGAGATTTGTGACGAGCGTCACAAGGCGCCCGCGCCGACTTGTCCAGGGAAGAACGACGACGCGCGCGCCGTCGCACCTTGTGCTCGGCACGGTTCCCCCCCCCCCCCTATTTTTTTCCCGTCCCGTACACGAGCCGAGTACAAGGCCAAGAACTAAGGAACCAATATTCTATTACATTTAACGCAACATATTTTTATCGAACGAAAAAATACAGAACAACAATAATTTTTTTTTGTACTGGTTATTATGACATGCCATTTTTAGTTTATTAAACAAGTAAAATATTCCACACGGAGAGGAATTTGACTATGCTAGAGTATACTGTGTTGACATTATTGCTGTATATTAATATTGTATATTGTACTTGTATCAGCTATATAATACAATATTATAATATTAACTGTTACAAAAAAAAAATTTAGTTGACATGTTTAAAATAAATTATTTAGATTTAAAATAAGAAATGTATATCTATTGTATAACAATTTAATTTTAAGATGTTGCTTCAGAATATTAAATCCATTAACCTTTAATGTTCTTTACTGAACTATAAGTAATGCAACATACCGATTTATGTTAGAAATAACTAATGATTTAAAATAATTATTTAAAATAACATTTATTTTAATACATTAATAAAATAAAGTTGGTAACTAAATTTTGTAATGCCTATAGTTTATGTATAATTTGTATTTTAATTACTGTAATAATTTGGAATTTATAAATATTTGAAAAAATTTCATTGACGTTTGTGCATGTGTGTTTGTCCTTTTGAAAAAAAAAAAAAAATACTTTTTTTTTTTCCTCGCTTTCCAGACCGGCGGGACCTCCTCCGAGGTAAGTAAGGAGTGAAGCAGCGAGTAAGATTTCTTTGTGAATGCGAGCAATCGAGACATAATTAAAATCCTTTGTGTGTCGAAGTCAAAATTAATTTTTGCCGCATTACAAAAATGGCGCCCAACGTGGGGCCCAGCCGGTCGGGATCGCGGAGTTGAAATTCATCGCCACGTGTTGCTGTGCGACCGCGTGCAGCGGAAACGACAGTTGCGGTGCGGGCGGATGTGCGCGACCGAGTGAGCGCGAGTGACTGAGGACTAAAAAAAAAAAAAAAAGGTTGAATTTTTTTGTGTGAAAAAATTTTATTTTGTTAGGATTTTGAAAAATATTAGTTGAAATATTAGTTGAAAATTTTTGTGGAAAAAAAGTAAGGAAAAATTTAATTTATTTAATTTTTTTTTGTGAAAAAAAATGTGAAAAAGAAATACTAATTGAAAATTTGTGTGAAAAAAAGGGGGGAAAAATTTTTAATTTTTTTTATGAAAAAAAAGGGGTCAGAAAAAATTTAAAACTTAATTTCTTGTTGTTGTTTTGAAAGAGAATTTTAATAAAAAAAAATTTTATTTTTTGAAAAAAAAAAATAATAATGGATTCTTTTTTTTTGAAAACTTTTGAAAAAAAAAAGAAAATTTTTTTTTGAAAAAAAGGGTAAGAACAATTCAAATTTTTTTTGTTGTGGAAAAATATTAATTAAAAATTTTTTGCGAAAAAAAAAAATTTTTTTTTAAATTTATTTAATTTTTTTTGTGTGAAAAATTTTGTGAAAGAAAAAATTTTAAACTAAAATTTTTTTTGAAGAAAGGGGAAAAAAAAATTAATTGAAGTTAAGAACCTTTTTTTTGGAATTCCTATAGATTTAAGTTACGTTTTTTTTAATTGAAATACAAGTGTTGGGTTTTTTTTTTTTTAAATTAAAGGTTGAAAATTATGATGATAATTACCATCCCAGAATTTGACATTCAAAAGTTTGTGAGCGGCTTGGCACTAATCTTTTTTTTTCAAATATTTATTAATTACACCAAGTAAAAAAAAAAAAAAAAAATATAAAGAAAAAATTTACTGAAAATAATTTTTTTTGTGATGCGAAGCTTTATTGGTCTAGATCGGAGTTATATTAATAGATTATATTATATTTTTTTTTTTTAAAAGGCAAAAAAAAATTTAATAAAAAAAAAATTATATGGCTTTAAAATTGGTCTAATTTACTGTTTAAAGGTCGCGGTCGTGGTGGGCCGAGCATGCGGACCGGGCGAAATCCCCATGTTAGTGTAGAAAAAAATTGTGAGCGAATAAACGGGGTGAGTTAAACATTAGTGGACGCCGCATCATTTTTTTTGTGTGTTTGTCCTTTTGAAAAAAAAAAAAATACTTTTTTTTTTTCCCTCGCTTTCCAGACCGGCGGGACCTGCTCCGAGGTAAATAAGGAGTGAAGCAGCGAGTAAGATTTCTTTGTGAACGCGAGCAATCGAGACATAATTAAAATCCTTTGTGTATCGAAGTCAAAATTAATTTGTGCCGCATCACAATATATATATATATATATATATATATATATATATATATATATATATATATAGTATTATAATATCTTACATTATATATATATAAAATATATATATATATATATATACTTATACGTATTATAATACCTTACATTTATTTTTATGTATATATATTTATCTCTATTATTATATATTATATTTAAAACTCTAGTTTACATTTATATATATTGTAACGGTGCGCGTGTCCGCCTCGAGCACGAGGACGGCGGGCACGGCCGTTGCAAATCTGTGCCCGGCTGGGCTTAGCCCCGAAGGATTTCGGCAAGGGAGAGGGGCGGTTCGCGAGGGGCGAAATATCGCGTTCGGGACTGCGCGTGGGACAGGGCGGCTAATGGAGCACACTTGATAGTAATAAAGAATAAAAATAATTAAAATTCAAATAAGGTTTAATAACGCCGTGCAAACAAGAATACAACGCAGCGCCTATATATGAGGCGTGCGGGACGCAGGCCGAGGGTCGCCGGGGCGACGGCGCGCGGGGCGTTCGGGAAGAGAGAGAGAGAGAGAGAGAGAGAGAACAGGAGCTGCCACTTACAGCGAGTCGGGGCTCGATGATCCCGCAGCGCGTACTCGTCCGGCAGCAGCACCTTCCTTCGCCGGGAGCGGCGGTGACGTGGGCGTCCGGAGACCCCGGGATGGGGCGGCTATTCCGCGGAGGCGGGGTCGGACGACAATTCGTCCGCTCGGACTCTTGCCCGGCGCGTGTGCACCGTACACACCCACAACACTGTGGCACAGAACGCGCGTCCAGTCCAGTACCCTCCCCGAAGACGAGGTACGAGACGAGGGAAACACTCGAAACACAAGGTGTTCCCGCATGCCGTTAGTTACGACACGACCGTAGCGAGATGCCAAAGCAAAAACGTGTGCGAAAGGCCGGTTACGACGCGTGTGTCCTCTTCGCGGCTCTCCGTCTGTCTAATTCGCGCGCGTGGCTGTCTCTCCCCACTCCCCGCTCTCTCTCTCACTTACCTCTCCGCCGGTGGTTGTGCGTCGGCCTGAAACATACAAACGTTTCTACATATAAATATACAGATAAATATGTACATGCTACGACTGGAGAGAGAGCAACGGGACGGGGAAGGCAGGCGCACGCAGTGCTTGCGTTCCTCGTCACAATATATATATATATATATATATATATATATATATATATATATATATCTATACGTGTATATGTATATATATACTTTCAATGTTTACCTGTAATATTTTTTTCTTGCTTAATAAAATTAATAATTTTTTATTATGATTATTAGCTCGATGTTACACTGAGTTGTTTTTATTCAATATAAATTTTAACAAGATTTTCAGTTCTTAAAAGGTGAAGGATTCATATTTAACAGATATAATAAAGTTAAAAATTATACAAATGCTGACTGCCATATCAAGTAAGGGCTTCAGTAGAAGCCTGATTTTTATTTCAATATGTATCAAATAAACCTAAAACAAATGACATAAATTTATCTAGAGTCAAGTTATATATTGTAAGTGTAAGTATATTATATATATATATATATATATATATATATATATATATATATATATATTGTAACCGGATGCATGTCCACCTCGAGCTTGGCTGTTACAGAGCTTCGTGGGGACTCGCACTTCGATTCCCGATGGGTCACGATTCGCGTTCTACGCGGTTTCCCTAGTCTACGCGGCGCGATATCTGCATTCCATGGCGTTACATTATGCGAATACACTTGCTTGCCTCGATATTACAATCAATACATACTTCCGTGTTGGAACCGACGTCGTCTTCGGGGTCGTAGTTTTGATTGTAGGGCTGCAAATCGGCGACGTAATGCTTACCAACATCTCTTCCCGTAGAGTCGAACAACATATAAACATTGTACTAGACCAAAGAGTATGCGATTACGCCGCCATACGCGATTGCTAATCGTGTAATGAACGTCGCGACCTCTCACTTTATAGTAGTGAGCCTACTTTACCTGTACTTGCAGGTGCGGAAATTAGGTACCTTCTCCATGCGCGCTTTTTAATGCTATAGAGCAGCCTCTTCTTACGCTAAATTTGCGTGCTACTTTCCTGGCGACGATATGTGAAGGCCGGAGTTACGCCAATGGATTCTTGTATGGATGTATTGTACGCACACATCAGTTGGTGGTAGCGCCTATCTACGCCATTGCAGCTCTGTGCCGCGTGGCAGAACTCTTGACACGTGTTCCAGTCTTTCCCGGAAAATCGATGCCAATCTAAGGTGACATCCATCGAATAGCTACGTTATGGCATTGAGCATACCCTCATCTATGAGTGATGTCAGCCTGCGGCATTCCGCGATTCTCTGGAGGAATTCCACCACGCTTTTACCTTTGGTACCGTTAAAGCGCATTTTCCATAGACGCACGGTCTTTCCAATATACGTGCGCTGGGCCATAGTACTTGACAGCGTCGATCGCATTGTTTTCACGGACAAGCTGTTCACATCTCGTTGACCGATATGATATCCCTCCCCTTCCAAGACCTTAGTACTAGGGGCGGCAAAAAGCTGAGAACGTTGGCTTGCCAGTCACCCATGGAGTCCTATTATGGGTAGAATACTCGTTATGTTCCAAATATTGGAGATCGTGTGCACCTTGAAAAGTGATGCGAATGTATCGTGGAGTTTGATGCTACTACTGCTGCATGTTGGCTAAATTTATGTGCAGCTCTTGTAAACCTTTTTGCAGGCTTTCAAATGGGAAACGGCGGTTTATAACTTCCAATTCCGTTGTTATCGTGTCTGTTTCCACCTCGTATAAGATGTATAGCCTGTCATCGAAATCGTTCGGAAAGTTTACAGTTTTGTTTTCTCGTATAGAAGAAAAGAAAAGTTGTTTTCTGAATCGAAAAACAAGAGGAATTTTTAATTAAAATACGGTCCGATAAAATTTTGATCGAACTAAATTTCTATTTTAAGATTAGGTTTCATTTTTAATGAAGTTCAAAATAAAGTTCAAAATTAATAAAAAACATTTCTTGGTAAAATTTCCTAGTGGCAAAAAAACAATGTAACATAAAACATTTATTTCGTTGATAAGTGATGGAGCATTGCAGCTCTAAGAACTAACTGGTTGCGAAAGCGACACCGCCAATCGAAATAATAAAAGAAATAAAACCGAAAACAATTTATTCTTATTCCAAAAAAGAGAACGAATTAATTCATTGAAATTCAAAAAAAAACATAATTTCATATTTTTTCAAAGAAAAATAAAATAACCAAAAATATTTAATTTATTGAAACTTTCAAAAACCAATAATTAATTTCAATATGTGGATTTTTCTATAAAAAAGAAACGTAAAACCAATTCCACCAAAAAAGAATCACTTTTTGGATTTTCCGAAAAGGGACAAAAATAATTAAAACATAACTTAACATATGTACTTTGACAATTAGCCATATGCCATTTAAGTACATAGATGACTTTTGATTGTGATTAAGAAAAAATAAGATTTCAAATAGAATGTTTTAGAATGCCACATTTAAAAATTATTAGTTGTTACATGAATCCTTTTTTAAAACTTATAAAATTTAGAATAATACTAATTCCTTGAAACAGTTTGTAACATAGCACTTTGGTGAGAGCTAATTCGTGCTCCGTCTCAACGGGCCTCGGCCCCGATCGCTCAGCATGCCATCGGGTTCGTTTCACCCCATCAAAGGCTATGTTCTGTTCGTTTTACTTGCATAAACGAGTGGCTCCGGCTCAACCTGCCTCGGCTCCTAGTCGCTCAACACGCCACTAGGTTCGCTTGTGCAAGCTAAATTTATTTATTTGTAGTTTTAATTATTTACGATGCGTACTGTACTTTGGCCTATGCTCAACCCGCCAGAGTTCGAATTGGATTTATTTTATTTATTTTTCCCGACTTTGCTGGATGTTGAGATTTAATAAATTTTTATTTATTTGAGAACAACAAGAAAGTTTATTAACAAAATATGAATAAAAAATAATTAACAAAAAATTACAAATACTAAAGAAATTCTTTATTTCGGCACTGCCGAACTAGCCGCTGTTCTCGACTTGCTTAGTCGCGCCATTATCCGCTGAAACAGTGAAAGAAAAATCATAAAATATATTTATTTTATGATTTATTAATTTAACAATTATATTTAACTTAAAATTAACGCTCCGCGTGAGCGTAATTACAAATTTTATTTATTATTCTATTCTACGTGATCGCGTCCCGCCCTGACTGTGCTGAGACTTGTCACCCGCTATCGCGCCGACGACAGGTCCCCTCGAATAGCCAGTTTCGAGGTCGCTGGCACACTGAAATTTCGCAGTCAGTGCGGCTCTATTTGAGAATTGGAAGAGAGCGCTTGCTCTCCCCTTACCGCACTGTACCGCGCCTAAGAACTGCGCAGCGCCGTCGCCGCTCGCGAGAATTCGTGAATCAATTCGCGAATTCTCGCTCGCCGCTACTCTTCGAGCCGCCTGCGGCCCGAGAGCGCTCGCGCGTCTTCGCCGTGCTGCCGGCGCTTTATCCCCGCGCCGCGCCGCGCCACGAAGCCTTCGGCGCTCCCCCTTCGCCGCGCCGCGCCGTTCGCGACTTCGCGACTTGTATACAATATATATTATATTTGCGCGAGACTATTGTCTCGTCGCAAGTTCAATAAAGACATAGTTGGACATCAGTATTTGCTTTAAACAGATTAGAAAATAATAATATTTTTAGTGTTTCAAAAAACAATATTTGACAAAATAAGATTAATATATAGTAAAAGTATTAAAAAATTACATATAAAAACATTGTTGTCTATGTATTAAAGTTACAGAGGAGATCAATGAAGTTTTTCAAATAAATTTGTCTTGTTTTTTTTGTTTTACATAGCAAAATGGAATAATTAATATTAAGGAATTTATTACGTATAATAATATATTTAAATAGTGTTTAAATCCGAAACCTGTCTGAAAGGTCTGCACACTACATTCATACATGTTTTTTATTTTTTTCTTAACAACTGATTAACGCTATATCTAAAATTGAAAATATATTTATATGTATTTTTATATATAAATAATTTGATAACATTGTTATCTAATTAACTAAATTAAACACCTAACCTTCGAGTATTTTAGGCATTGCTTCAAAAAACTCTTGCATTTTCGAAACACCACTATTCAATGTTAATAGCGGAAATTCATTCATTTTATTTTCTAACAGCGTTTATTCCAAAAGTTTAAGAGGGCTATTTCTATTTACTAGATCTGTATAAGGAAGATTTTTTAAGAAAAATGGACGGAGTACTATCTCTATATATAATATATAATAAAGTTGTGAATATTAACATATTTTCTTTAATGGATAAATACAATTTTTACATATATATTAGTAGATAGGCTATAGCCATTCTTGCACATAAGAATTCTAGATCACCTTACCCCATTAAAAAGTGTACTGAATCCCCATCTCTGGCGTGCTGAGAGGCGTAGCACACTTTGAACGTGAGTAGACGCCCCCCTGAAAAACTGTGCTGAGCCCCCATCTAGGGCATGCTAAGGGATATAGCACACTTGACTCTTGAGCAGACTTTAGTTTCAGTAGAATACCGATAAGCATGTTGTAATATATAAAAAAAGTAGCCCCCCCCCCCGAAAACAATGCCAGTGCCGCTATATTATAATATATAAAGGAAGAGGGAGATGAGAAACGATTCTTTTCATCGTTTCCATTCATTATATCTGATTATATCTAATCTCTACCCGTGTTAGAGAGACAAAAGTATGTATAGATATATATCTTTCTCTTTCCGTATACCACTCGCTGCATAAGAGAGGAGGAGGAAGAGGAGCCTTAGCTGAAAGGATACTCGAAACTGTACTACTTGTGCCCTTGCTATCTATATTTAAAGGATAGGTTAGATTTATCTACTAAGCTTTTGAAGTCTTGTGGAGTCTTTTTTAAAAACAGTCACCATGTACTGATGAGTTTTCTCTAATTATGTACATTTTTCTCATCTTTTTTTTCATCATGCTTCCTCAGGATGAACTGGCTCTTAGAAATTCAATATTCTAAAATAAATAAAATCATAAATTCAAGTCCATTCTATAAAAAAAAATTTTTTCTACTTAATTCTACCAAATGTAAACAATTTTTTTTTTTTTAAGAGAAGATCAACTACAAATATTATATTATTAGCTTAATCTTATTTTCTTTGGAAAAAACGACTGTTTTCAAACTCTTCGACTGCTCGAATGAGGTCCATATCGTCCTATGACAGTTCATATAGCTGATTTTCCACGATAATTTCTATCCCTTCTATTGCCTCATGGAGTACATCCTTTCTCTCAACATTAAGTAAGCTTACCCCTTCCAAGACTTCCAAGATTTCTTCAGGATTCCATTCGTACATTAGTTCATTTGATGTATTATACTCAAGGTTTATTGGTTCACCTTGACAGCTATAAAGCGTCATCCTCTTTTCTGTAGCTTCATTTACATTGGTTATTTTATTCCTACTCTCTTGTTCTGCATGTATATCCACTGTTTCTCGAATCTCATTGGCGATTTTATTTTCCCTCTCTTCTTCCTTAGTAGTCACACGTACTTGAGGTCCTCTTCATTGGTCTCATCGTATTCCCTCTTGATAACCTTCCCATTCTCTATTTGATGACTTTTACTTTCCATTATTTCCCTCTCAACCTGATTTACAGCTTGCAACATTTGCTCTTCTAAGATTTTTAGTGATCCCAAGGTAATGTGTCTGTAGTATTAGGCAATAAGTACCTTTTATCATTAAAAGGATTTAGCGCAATTTTTCTATTATTCTGTCAGCGCTATGTGTAATTTTGAGCGAATGTTACATTGCTCTCGCTATATAATTACGAGGTCTTCCCGACATCTTCGATAATCTTCTAACGCGATTGATGCATTTACAACGCTTGATTTTATTCCTTTACCTTTTTTTACATTCTCCCTTCATCAACTACAATACTGTAGATTTTTCTGCGTAAACCAAGAAATTCCGCCATAATCTTTCTATTACATTCATCTTTCATTAGACCAAGAGCTTTTTTACTTTGACTCGGAATGCCGTACTGATTATTTTCATCATAATTAGAAGTATCAAATATATGAATATCCTCTTTCATCTTTTGATATATATCAATGTCCTCTACTTGATATATAAAGCTATCAGTGTCGCCATATAAGAGTTTACACTTTTCACCCACTCGCTCTTTCATGTAAGAGTAATGAAAATCATTTTCATCGAAAATTGCACAGTTATGAATGATAGTTAGGAGCTATGCGAGCCTCTATTCCATATCGACCAGTGAATTTATTTACTAAACATACATCAACGCGAGATCGCTAACGCTCAATGAATTTTCCATCAACAGCGTTCATTAACAGTTTATAAAAGAGTTTTTCAAACTTAGTATTTTCATGCTTTTGCTTTACAGTAATTAGTTCGACATATGTTTTCAGTCAGGGTTTCTGTTTAAAACTCAAAATTCTATGTACTTTTTTCAATCAAAGACCATTGTCAAGCACTTGTTTAAGAGCACGATAATGAATTATATACCTTTTTTTTATCGTTCAATGTAGTTAGCAGTTTCTTCTGCTTTGAACCAGGTGGTGTACGATGCTCAGCACAGAAAGGTAAGGTTCGACAGGTTTCAGCCAAGGTTTCTGTTTAAAACTCAAAATTCTATGTTTTTTTCTTTCAATTGAAGACCATTTTCTAGTGAATTGAAAAAGTCACGATTTGATTCATAATCATCCCACTTAAACTTTCCAATTAGTAAATGCTGTACCATCGTCCACCCATACAGATTACTTATATCATAATAGAAAAATGTCTTTATTGTGTTTTCCATCGTACGCCGATTCCATATATTGATTATTTGCCTTTGCATATCGATTGCAGTACTGACTTATTTCACATCGAATTCCTGATTGAATAAATAATAACATGTCAATATATGTTAGAAGCTCTAATTCTACCTTTGTCCTTTTAACGAGCTGCTGAAAGTGTTAATTCTAGAGTAAAGTAAAAGTGGCAGGATATAAGCCATAGGCTTTAATAGACGTATTTAGAAAACTTTCGAAGATATCTGCTAACAGTAGAACATCCGCTTTTAAGCATAAGTCTGAATACTCTCCTAATGTTCTTATATTAAAACTTTCCCATACTTGAACAGCATGCTTCTAATCTTCTTCAGTAATATCTGAATCTGTTAATTTATTATAAAATTCATTTTTCGACGGCAGTTTGGTAGTTAATATTTTATCTAGTTCATCTACAAAATCGAAAGAAAATATGCCTTTACGTCTAAGAAGATCAATATTTTCATTTGACAATCCATCAAATTGAAATTCCTGTATTTCTAATAGTTCATTATCTAGATGTGAGGCAAGTTTCTGTTAGTATGACCGTAAAAATCGCCAAGAATCTATGAATCTAAAATTTACATCGCAGTCATCCATATACTTTGTGAATGAAATATATTTTTCCTTGTTATGAGGTATTAGTGTAACTCGTCCATTGATCAGTGTCGAAGTTCCAATTTCTTTTAAAATAAAATGAATTTTGAGTCTTTATTGTTTAAATTCCATGAATTATGAGCAGCTCCTCTGGACCTAAGCGAAACAAAATAATTTTTAAAAAAACCAGCAAAAAAATTTTTTTTTTTCTACAAAAAATGACAATGATTTCATACTAACAGTTGCTTATCTAAAAATAGTTTGCGACAAATATCGCAATGGATCTACCATTGAAAATGTAATTTTTCAAGATCTGTGAGTTTCATTGGTTTCGAATTTTTCTAGAGATGATCGATTTGCTTACCAATTGATTTCAGTTCAGGAACAATCCATTATGCAGGTATTTCGTCGTGTTCACTTTTCTGTCTTTATGATTTGTAAACGGATGTGTCGTCAAAGCTACAATTTAAATAGAAGTTTATACTGTAGGCTTCTTGAAGTTGAAAAGCATACTCATTCAAACATTCAAAATCTGCGCATATTACAAAAGGTAGTTTTTGACTTTTACTATAATCTTCAAATTCTAAAATGTTATTAGATGCGTTTGATAAATTTAGTCGACAATCGTTTATATTTTTATAAAGATTTTCATAATCACGTATCTTTTTCTCACTATAAAAATGTTGTAAACATCTTTTACAATTGTATAATTTTTATGAGTTTTACTCACTTGTGAACCTAGAAGTCTGGATATACTTTTAATCGAAACATAATGGAATTCAGACATACTTCCATTATTATCAGGAATATTATTTTCTTCATACTCGTCTACGTAGAATTTTTAAATGAGAAGATTTGTATGTTTCTCCTTCTTCTTTAATGAATATGACAAGCTGATACTTGATATTTCGATCCATTCTTCCTAGCACATACACATTTACTGAAATATTATTCAAGTTTTCAAATTTTGAAACATCTTTCAATTTTACGGGAAATCCAATATCACCAAAATTCAACTTGTTTGCCTATTTATCATAGGTACGAACTCTTTGAGGATTCTTTTCATTTGAATGTAATGCTAAAAGAATAGTATATTTGAAGCATTGATTGTCAGTGTTATGAACATTGATACATGCTCTTTTTAATTCTATGAACTTTGGGAGAGGAATATATGTTCTTCCCTTATGAGGACAAAATTTTTTCATGTTTATGCACAAACTTATAATACTTTTCAATGACCATCCGGAATCTTTTTCCTAAAATTTTTCTGGATGTGTAAGAGCAGGCTTCTTAGTATGTTCCTTAAACCATTTTTCTAAATCAGTAGAGATCAAAATTGTAGCACTTGTAGCTCATTGTTTCCTCTCCATTTTTCTGCATGGACAACTCTGAGATAAAAATAAAATTCACTTTTATTGCACCATATTCTTGTAAGCAAGCCTGGGCTTTATTCTCAAAGAGTTTCTATGCGCGGTCCAAGAAACTTAGAATGTCCACATGACTTAAATTAACAACAACAGCACTCCTATTTCAATTTTTAAAAGCTTATTGAATACAACTCTCCATTCAACTTTAGCTGTCTCTTTAGAGTGTAGACTACCGCCGACTACCGCTGCAATATCAATATAGTACCAAAATTCTGCTTGAAATGAAAGATGAAAATGATGAAAATGAAAGATGAATGAGACAAGTTGAAAATTTTGAATTTTCTGCTCGAGAGAGAATTGGTTTTTTTTTTCAAAATTACCTCAGCTCTATCATAGCCTATTCAGCTATTGTCGAACAATAATGTATGAGTTCGATTATATTCAATTCACTCACACGGTCGTAAGTATCAGGAAGTTGTTTCACTTGAAATTCCACGGATGAAAGTGAAGGCATCTTTGTCTATATTGTATTAGTTTACGAAAAAGTAAATATGCCTTTACTTAAAAGTAAAGATGACTTCAATTAATATTGTTCTTTTATCATAAAACTAATAAAAAAAATAAAACACTGATACAATACAACATACTAATATAAGGAAAAAAATAAGAAAGATAAAACGGAACTTATTACAGAAACTTAGTACAGAAACTGTGTTCCTCCAAAGAAAACTACCGCCTTTTAAATAAAATGAAAATAAGAAGAAAGGGAAACAGAAATAGAAGGAGAGGAAAACTTTAAATAGTGTGTTAGAATGAGAAAAATGTATGTATTATCTCACTAAAGCCAATCAATATCTTTCTCCTTGAACATCCAATCATAAGCGAGAGGGAGTCGACGCGTATCATTTTAGGACCAACTGAATATCTACCTTTACGTTTCCTTTATTTATATGACTGCTCTTCTCCTATATCCAATCATAAATAACTTTCTCTAAAAATGGAGGGGAATCAACGGACTTGTAATCAAACCAAATTCGACCTTCAGTTCACCCAATCGAATCTATATTTATGTTTCTTTGAATAACCATTTGTAGAAGAGTGGTTATTTGAAGAGGTAGATATTCCCCTTATAAAAAAAGAGGATATAATCAAAGAACTTTCATTTCTGATCATCACTTCTGTGTATCAAAATAAGATTATATAAAACTAAAAATGGCTAGAGTACAGCAATACTCGGATAGCAATATTCGGAAGATAAAGTGTTCTTCTGTGATATGCAGGAATCTCAGACAAAGCGACCGCAAAATTTTATTTTACAAGAACTTAGTTTACTGAGTTTCAAAGGAGGTGCACTTCCCACTCCATACATCTTTCAACCACCATTTCCATGGCAACAATTAACTGGGCTGAAAAAAATAATAGACTGGCTGGAAGGGAATTACCGTGGAATAGATTAGGAATGTGGTGACATCCCTAATCACAGATTGCAGAGGACTCTGCAGATTTGTTGTGCTGGAATACAAAAATTGTACGTTAAAGGTTGAGAGAAGAAGGAATGGTTATCAAGCCTTTTACCGAATATATAAGTTTTCATGCTTTTTCGTACTTTTTCATATTTTTCAATTTTTCCTACTTTTTCATAATTTTTTCTCTAATTTCAGAAATATAGCTGATGTCAAGGAACTACATTGTCCATCATTGCAATCGCTACAATGTGAAGGACAATACGTGCATTGTGGAAATCCGACGATATACAGAAGGCAATTACCAATGTGTGTAATCCGTAATGTGATGATTATGCACATGTGATTAGAACATTATTTCAGTAGGACGTACGGACGGAACACAATTAATCATTGTTAATAAATATCTCTTTAACTAATTTTAAATTATCTTTTCTAAAATCTCTGTGTGATAATTTCATTGCTCTGTTGATCAATCCTTTTCAGTACTTATCTTAATTCCGAATAGATGGTGTGAGTTAAAATTTAACAACCTACCTGAGTCTGTTAAAACTGGAGTTTTTATGAAGCAGTCAAAGATATTAATATTCCGAATAATTATAAGATGATTTTATTGGATGTAGTATTTTTATTTACAAATATACCATTAAATTTATTTACAGAAATTATAGAAGAAAAATAGGTCAGAAATTATCATACATACAAAATTAACAAAAGATGAATTTATAAAGGCAATCAATTTAGTTTTCAATAACACAATTTTTTCTTTTCAAAATAATTTTTATGAACAAAAATATGGCTCCCCAATGGGACGACCTTCATCACCGGTGATTGCTATTTTGGTAATGGAAAAATGAGAAAATATTGTATTAAATAAGTTGAATTTTGAACTAATTATCTATAAAAGATATGTCGAAGATATCTTTACAATTGCGCCAGAAAGGTGTGTAGACGAAATGGTGGATGTTTTTAATTCCACCTATGATAGATTTAAATATACAAAGAAAATAGAATCAGATAATAAATTAAGTTTTTTGCACGTCAATGTCATTAGAGTTAGTAATAACAGAGTAAAATTAAATTGGTATAGAAAACCTACATTGTCAAGTAGGTTGTTAAATTTTAACTCACACCATCTATTCGGAACTAAGATAGGTACTGTAAAGGGAGTCATCGACAGAGCAATCAAATTATCACACAGAGATTTTAGAAAAGACAATTTAATATTAGATAAGGGGGATTCATTTTGAATGTTTAATATAATTTATTGTAGTAATAAGTTTTATTTCAGATTCTCGGGGATGAATATAAAAAAGGACAGTCTAACTTTAATTATTTAAGTTAATATATTATATTATAAAGACTGTAAGACCGATAAAAACATATGTTAATTTAATATATTTGAAACATTCGAAAAGTATTTTATATAAATTTCTTATAAAATAAATGACAATGTGTATTTCAAATTTTTACTATGCTATCATTAACAATGATTATCCAATAGACTTTGTAGATAAGATGATTGCAGAGAGAGTGGATCAAATTTATAATAGCACTAGAGAACGTAATATGGAAAAGAGGGATAATAGTAATAAAATCGTCGTATTACCATATATAAGAGGATTATCCGAAAGAACTAGACGTACATTTAAAAAACATAAGATTCAAGTTTACTTCAGAGAGATTAAGAATATTAGAAAGCTATTTAATAATTGTAAAGATAAGGATGATAAATGTTTGAAAACAAGAGTAGTATATAAAATAAAGTGTAAAGATTGTGACGAATGTTATATTCGACAAATGGGACGGTACCTAAAACAAAGAATGTATGAGCATCAATATAGCTTACGAAGCATGAATGGTACATCTGGGCTAGAAGAACATAGTTTAAACTTGTTACATTCTTTCGACTTTAAAAATGTAAATATTTTGGATCATGGTATTAAGAATAAATATAAAAGAGAAACTCTTGAAAATATTCATATTTTGAAAAATCCAAATAATGTAAATTTAATGTTAGTGTCGAGTAAATTGGACAACACATATCATTCCTTATTAATATAGAATTTGTATTTCGCATTGTAGTTAAAGAAAAAAGGGGGGTCCTATAAATATTGTACTAATAAATTTAGAGTGGGGATGGGGTATATAATGTAGCAGGCTGGGTTTTTCAATTTAGTTTAGTTCCTAAGGATGAACCGTAGCGATTCGAAAAGTCGGACAAGAAGGTGGTCCTAAATTTAAGATGGTGGGGGCAGTTAGGTTGTCCTTGACTAACCTAGAATAAGTACTTTTATTATTGTTTATTGTTTATTTTACTTATAATTGTATTTTTATTTTTATTTTATTATTAATTTTATTTTATTTTTATTTTTAATTTTCTGATATAATTGTAGTTTTATTTCAGATTCTATAAGTGTGATCATAAAGACAGTCTGACTGTCATTATTTTAGCTAATATATGATATTATAAAGACTGTAAGACCGACAAAAATATTTATTCACTTAATTCAGAACAGTCGACATAAGTACAATTTGTAATTTTAATCCATTGTTTTAACGCGTTATTGCGTTATATATTGTATTTTTCGTTAATCTATTTCGAAAAATTGTAGAAAAATATTGTGTATAAATAATCTTCTGGAAAATGAATATTTTTGTTTTACGATGAAAAGATTTAGAATGTAATTACATATGTTCTTATGTATATAGTTTTGTCTTAATATTAGGTTGTCAAATATCTTCCTTTCGCTTTTTTGCACTTCGTTCAATGCTATATAAAAAGTGTTACAGTGGTCGGATTTACTTTAAATATGCGCCGTTTTGTTCGATAATCTGTTTCTATCTAGACGGCAACTTCGTAATACCCCTCTCGTAGAAACCCCTCTCCTTATTTGCGAAAATCCCGGACAGCCACTTTTCATAAGCCTTTTTTGAGTCCAACTTTACACCACCAGGGGCGTTCGACATGGACAAGAACAGGTGGTAATCACTTGGTGCTATGTCCGGGCTATACGGTGGATGGGATAAAACCTTCCATCCGAACTCCGGTAGCTTCTGACGAGTTATCAACGAAGTGTGTGGTCTGGCGTTGTCCTGGTGGAACACTACACGCTTCCTTTTGGCCAATTGTGAACGCTTCTAGTCGATACCCTGCTGCAAGTGGTCCAGTTGTTCACAGTAGATGGTCGAATTAAGCGTCTGGCCAAAAGGTCAGGCGCTTAAAGGTCTATTGAAATTATTCAGGGACTTAGTAATTGCCGCATGCAATTTTGCCCTCTTCCGTTTTAGCGATTCCATTTCGTTCGTTAGAATGTCACGTATAGTATCTTCACCGTCCTGTTACGGTCACCAGATATAAAATTCACACGGATAAGATATCTCAACAAGGGTTGTGAGCATTCAAGCACAAATATAAATCAAACAAGTTAATTAAAATTATAATATATTTATTCACACATAAAAGATAAACGGTTAAGTGGAACGCACGGGCGGTCAAGAATGGAGTGGTCTTTTCACCTCGACGCTCTGTCTAAAACTGAAAATTACATTCTAATACAAACTGAACTGCCGTTGCTGCCGTCGCTTACCCTAGATTTATTACTTAGGTATGGTCGATACAATGTCCTCCTAAATAGGAAAGGTTTACAACTATTTTACAATTTCTCGTAGTATAATTCCTTGAATGCGCCGCCCCATACCTTCTACTCATTTTCTCGTCACGTTCATACCATAGGTTGAACATACCGCACTCATTCGTTTCACACAATGCGACCTGCGCTGTCCTTGATATAAAATTTCCTGTTGCTTTTAACTTCTTTCTATTCCATATATTCAATTTTCTTTTTAATATTTTCTCATGTCCATCGTTATTGATAATCTCAAACAGAAATACAAATATTCACTCATATACATAATGAGTGAAATACTTTAGTTATCAATTTGTACTAAATTTAACAACCAATCATGTTAACATTTTTGTTCTTCAAAGTCATAATTATTCTTGACTCTGAATTTTGTATATTGATTTAAAAAAAATCAAAATCGGTGTATACAATGCGAAGAAAATGCTAATTGTTTTATAGGAAGGAATTTGAAGCGTTCTCCTATTATTATTGGATTCAGTTTTTGCATGTACTTTCGCTTCATCGAACGTGTCCAGACTCCATTCAAGTGATTCGAATCGAACTGCTATGCGTAATAATGCTGTCTTCCGTACTCTTACCAGATTCTTTTTTTTTGAATCACAAAGATTTAGCAAATTTTAGCGAATTTAGCAAATCATAATTTTGGAAAATAATATTTCTTAAAATACATGGGAAAGGCCAGCAAACTAAAACTTGTAATCACTTTTAATCGTTCCTTTTTTTTATTTACTTTTATAATTCTTTAAATTATTTGTACGTTGCTACAAGAAGAATTTTAAGTTGATGATATGTCATGACGAGCTTTCAATTGATATTCCATACTCGCTTGGTACTTTTCATACTTCTGTCCCCTGCTTAGAGATAATTTAATCTGTCTTCTACTTTCATTCTATATAAATGAGCTGCAATTTTTTAAATGTTTAGTTCCACTCATTTAAGAACTATGTCAATCTTGCATGATAAATAATCTATTTTTGGCTGCAGGACTGTATCCAACATTTCATACTAACAGCATTATTTTCTTCACTAGTCGTTTTATATTAATATTTCAATTTAATATAATATTGAATCTTTTCCAGGCAACAACCTCGACTACCTTACGCGTCCTCCAAAATTTTTTAAATGTCAAGACTCAACTAACTAACAAAAGGGTGGGTGCTTAATATACATGCAATATTTCACGCAGTTCTTCAATAATTTATTGGATTTCATTGCTATAATAAACTTATGAATAAACTGAAAGAAGATCAAGGAATTATTTGTCAATTCAAAATTCGATTTTTTTTCTATTTTAGTTTTCGAAATTTAGAGCCGCAAACAACATAAAGCTGAAAGGTTTTGGATATGTACATCCGAAAAAATATATACTATTTTGTTACCTTGAATATATATAGTCGAGAATATTTATCTACCTATACTTTCCAAAACTGTATCATATAAATAAACAGCTTCTAAAAAAGTTATAAATTATTTTAATAAGGTACATATGAAAGTATATTTTCTTAGCTATATCATAAATTAAATACAATTAAATAATACTAAGGTTATAATATCGTTTTTAATAGCAATCTACTATAACTAAACAATCTGTGAATTACAAAATCAATGATATAAAATTTTATTTTGATTTTGAACAATCCATTTTTAGTCCATTTTTAGAAATTTATAAAGACCATATAATTTAAAATGTAATAAAATAAGTTAAAAAATATGTTGACAATAAATATTTAAAACATGATTATATTTATTAATTCTACCAATTGGAGGCATGCATTTAAATAAACTTTAAAAAATTTAAGAATAACATATATTTATAAAAGAAATTTCATTAAATGATTTTTTTATTAATATAATTAAAACAAATTTCTAACAACTCTACATTAAAATTTAATCTATAAAATTTAAAGTCGTAGATTATATCATATACGATTCATAACTTAATGGATTATAAAAAAGGAATTAGAGTTCTTAATCGTTAGCACAATTTTATATAACGATTTCCAAATCATTCTAAATTTATTTTATATAATTTCAAATGTGTTTTATATAAACCAAGCCTTTGTATTGGTCTTCTTCTTACTTTATTGAAAAAATTTTTTTCTAAGATTAAATATAATGTATAATACTTTTATTTACTTTATACAATTGTTATTTTTTCAGGTTCTTTCAGCATTAGATATTTTGCAACCTCCTCATCTGGATTTTTTTCAGGAAATGTATCCTTTTTATTTTAATTTTAAAGATATGATGTGAATATTTATTGAATTAAAAAAAGCTAATTATTAAATGGTATTTTTATTCATACGCAAAATATAAGGTGGAAAATGTAAACTGTTTTTATGATTTATATAATATTTTAGCCTGTACAATTTTAACATGCACAATATTTTAACATTCACCATACCTTTAATAGTCAATAAATTATTGCAATTATTGGGATTTAAAGTCCTTATAGAGTATTGAAAATATATTTTTCATAAAAAATTATTAATAGTACAATAGTGGCATGCTTTTAACTGAACAAGAATTAAAAAGAATTTGGCTGTTACAACTGTGTACAAATATGAGTAATACTTTTCAATTCAAACTTATGGGTTTATCGATTTACGCAAATGTTTTTATTTATAAGTTGGTGGTACTGTCAGAGTTATCTGTGCTAAATTTCACGCAATTATCTTCATTTGTTATATATTTACGTTTTATGAACAAAGAAAAGTTGTCTCTTCGGTTTTTATAATATCTGAAATTATTCAACCAAGAAGTAACATTAAATTTTGTGCGTGAAATGAAATATCGGCCGCCGAAATATCTAGAATGTTGCAGAAGACCTTTTATGGTGTCAAGAGTAAGTGTTTTTGATTGGCACAAATTGTTCAAAGGATGTCGAGAACGCGTTAAAGACGAACCACATCAAACACGATGAAGAACGTCTATCCATGAGCTTCACGTCGTCAAAATCAAAGAATTGGTTCTGCAAAATCGTCAATTGACTACTAGAGAACTTGCTGATATTGTTGGAATTTGGGTCAGTCAACACAATTTGGAAAGACATTTTGTGTCTGAAAAAAGTGAAATTTTGATTGTTGCCAAAAACACTTAATTTTCAGGAAAAACAGCGTCGCATGGAGGTCTGTGAAACGATGCTTTCAGACTATCAAGACAAAATATAACACATAATAACTGGAGATGAGACTTGGGTCTACGCCTATGATCCAGAAACAACTGATCAATCGAGCGAATATTGTGCCAAAAGAGAGCGGATACCTAAAAAATGACGCCAAAGTCGTTCAAAAATGAAGGTTATGCTCACTGTTTCCTTCGATTATCATGGTGTGGTGCATTCTGAATTCCTTTCAACCGGGCAAACTGTTAACAAAGAATATTATTTGAATGTTATGCGTAGTTTGCGTGAAACTATTCGTTTCAGAAGGCCAGATTTATAGAAAGACAACTCTTGGTTTTTGCATTACGATAATGCACCAGCTCACACTGCACTGATTTTACATGAACATTTCGCAAAAAATTTAACCAATATTGTTCCGCAACCATCGTACTCGCCTGATTTAGCACCGTGTGACTTCTGGTTGTTTAGCAAACTCAAAACACCACTTCGGAGACACGGTTTTGATTCGACTGAAGAAATAAAAGCCGTATCGAAGAAGGTAAGGATGGTCATGCCGAAATACGTGTATAAAATATGTTTTGAAAATTGGAAAAAACGTCGGCATAGTTGCATTGCATCCGAGGGGGGTTATTTTGAGGGGGATGCATTATATTTAGAAGAATAAATAAAGTTTTCAAAATTTATAAATAAATCTTACTCATATTTGTATACAGTAGTATGAATATTATCATATAACGAAAGAAGTAACTATTTAATTGTACATAAATTAGTACTATTGAATACCACTATTAGTTATTCTAATAATTAGACGTTCTATCGTCAGTAAAATAAAGCACAGCACCGCAACGATAGCCATCCCATTAATAATTAATATACTAGCGCTAGAACTGTATTTTTGACATCTATTCAAAGGCATTTTAAAAATATTCTCATTCTACCTTTCAAATGTACTAGTCAGCGAGCCAGCTATGAAATTAGTCACCACAAAATAGAAAGTTTTTCGTAAGGCTCATTGTCAGCATTACAAAGAGAACCTGAATGTTAGAAATCAGAAACTGACTACCACTGGTTTCGATCAATACAAAACGCTCTTACGGGAATATGCTTTAATTCAGTAGAGAGAATCAAAAATTGGCTCGATACGTTCTTGGGATCGAAAAATGAGAAATTTTTCGATTCGGAATTCATAAGTTGGCAGGAAGATATGAAAACTTTATAGCAACCGATGGGCGAATTTTGAATAAAGGATATGTAGCCATATTTTCATAATAAAACCTCAGATTTTCAAAAAAAAAAAAAAAACGCTACAAATTTACTGGTGCACCCAATAAATATCACTCAACATGTGTGAAACAGAAACTAGTAATTGTGAGAAGCGCATTTTGTCATTTCCTTGAAAAAAACGACGTATCGTAAAATTTTTGCATTTACGAGAGAGCGCGACTGCTGAAAATGAGCTCTTATTGATCCAAAAACTATAATGTCCAAAATCTATAATCTATAATGTTGATAATATAAATAGAAATCAATGCATATTCATGAAACATAAAATGTTATTGTTAAAAGTGCATTTTTTTCATTTCATTCCTGAACATAACGATGTACCGTCAAATTGTTGCTTTTATGACGGGAGGCTACGCGCCACAGAAAACGCGCGCTTCGAAACGTTCTTACAGATATTTATATAAAATTTATACTTCTAATACTTCTTAGGGATATCACTGAATATTTGTGAAATACAAATAAATCATTATTAGAAGTTTATATGTCGTTTTGCTGATCAAAACTAAGTATCGTCAAATTTTTGCGTTTACAAGAGAGGCTTTGCGATACAGAAAACACACACTTCGAATCGTTCATTTAGACATTTATATGAAATTTATGCTTCTTATAATTCTCAGGGATATCAATGAACATCCGGGAAACAGAAACAATTAATTGTCAGAAGTGTATTTTGTCGTTTGTCTCAAAAAATATCGAATCGCGACATTTTTGCGCTTACAATGGAAGGTTTCTATTCATTCTTACAAAGCTTTTTGTAAAACTATATTATAATATAGTTTAATATTTATTAGAAATGTGATTTGTCTATAATAATAAGGTATGTTAAACGAACAGCGTTAAGAAATACGTTGAAAACAATATTAAATATGAAAAGTTCCGATTCTCCTCGGGATAGTCTATCTGCTATTTATTCAGGGTTCTTTGATAGGGGAGGAAGTATTTTCGGGAGCGGACGGTAGGTCTGGTCGAAATAATTTTGATTTAAAACAATATATTTTAGTTAAAATAAAAAGAATGATTTATTCAAAAAAAGAATATTATAATAATTTATAATATTATTATGCCGTGCGTAGTAGATCTTTTTCAATAACAAAAAATATTAGAATAAGATGTAATTAGACTGCATACAATTATTTATTGTTATAGTATTCTATAATTTTATATTCGCATTAGTTACTGCTCGAATACTGCGTGCTATTTTCTACACGGGGGAATTTAAATCTATTTGATTTGCGGTGATTTGAATCGGAATGTGAACATGAAATTTATAGAGCTCTGGACTGTTGTCTTGTGAAAAGCTTTAGCAGAGTCAATTCACCGAGTGAAAATTGGCGAAACACTAATTTATAATAACAATTGATACTAATAATAATAATAATAATAATAATAATAATAATAATAATTTATAATAATAAGGATAACATTGCATTTATACAAGTTGAAGATATATATATATATATCTATATATATATATATATATATATATATATATATATATATACGCATGCAAACATACATATAATGTATATATCATTACAATATAATTATAATAGTGCAGGTCCTTTTGCAAGTGCGCCCTCGAAAAGAGTTTTTGTAGTTACGGCGATGTATGGGCTTCTGAGTCCCCACTTCTGCAATATATATCTACTTGTCTTCGGAAGAAAGTGCATGAGCGCGCGGGTGCGTACACAGGATGGCCGTTGCTTTTTTTCACTGCATGAGATTATATCCCCTCCCGCATAATTATTAAATATATTTTTTTTATGAGAGTCAGCGCGAGATTGAGAAAGCAAGTATTGTGTTCTTTCTTTTCACTCATGTACCAAGCCTGCTTGACGCCAATTCTTATTCTCACGTGTATATTAGTATTCTTATATCCGGGCGGTTCATCGAATATATAACAGGAAGAGAAAATAAATAGTTTGCAAGAAAAAATCAGAGAGTAACAACGACAATAAGAAATCAAAGAACAGCAAAGATATGAGCAGGAAGAACAAGGATGCTCCTATGATATGATTTGAAATCTCGTACTTGCTAAAAACTTTTGAGAAATCACCATCCAGTTTGACAAAAGGTTTAATAGTGAACAAAGACATAAACGAAAACACTAATAAACCAGAAAACTTGTAATCTAAATCAAAACTAGTGATGTGTTTGAATTTCCAAGAAACAGGTCGCTCTTTGAATAGTCTGGAACTGAAAAGGCAGAACGGATATGAAGATTGCGTTTCACCTTGCTCTTGATGATACTATTTATATGTACATTAAACAATAAGACCTTTAATACAGTCAGGAATTCAGACATTATTGCAACAACTAGATTCCGTTACTCTAAGAATTGTAAATGCTTCCACGAACTTACAAGATTTAAACGATACCATAATCATAAAGAAAATTAGTTATTGAACTTCGAAAATAATTTGTAATATTAAATTTTTAAATTCTATCGTATTTTGTATCCATCGCCAGTGAAGAAAAATTTATTTATAAAAATAATATTGAATAAATTATTTCAAGAAAGTTTATTCAAAGGGAGAAGAATCCCGTAAATATATAAAATAATATTTATGTAAAGGTAATAATTCCATGATTTGTACCGCCAGCATCGCGCTCGACGCGTCTCGATCGCCGTAATCCGACTCCGTGTTTACCCTCCCACCTTTTTCTACAATTTTGGTGAGACGCGCGAAGCGCACACTCACTCTCGTCTCGGTCGCCAGCGGAGTCACAAGAGGTGTGGACCATAGAGAAAGGAAGATGAAGTCGTGAGGCGAAGAAGAAAAAGGCAGAGAGACAAAGGAAGCAGGTGAAGGAAAGAAGTAGATGAACGTGAAGTGAGAGAGGCGATAAAAGGGAGTGGTGAAGAGTGAAAGAGAGTGAAGATGAGAGAAAGAAACGAAAGATAGAGAAAGAAAACGAGAGAAAGAAGAAAGAGAGCGAGAGAGAGAGAGAGAGAGAGAAGGAGCGAAAGAGAATTGAAAGGAAGAAGAGAGCACGAAAGGAACGAGAAAGGGAGGAAGGGAAGGTGTAATTATAGAAAGAGAACTGAAATATAGAAGGCATGAAGTATAGTGTTGTGAAAGAGAAAGACAATAAGGGTAGAGGCAGTGAGAGCCTAGAGAAAGATGCAGAGCAATAGAGGGTGAACATAGAGTAGAGCTAGGCAACCGAGAGAGAAAAGGCGAACGAGTGGAAGAAAGGCAAGAAGGAAAGAAAGAAGGGGACGGGCTGGAAGCGGAGGCAGCTGCGGTGCCGCACCCGTACACTGGACCATCGGCTTGACACCACCCTTCCCCCGGAAGACCCACCCGGAGCCATCACCGTCTCTCTAAGGTGGAGAGTAAGAGAGTGAGAGCGCGGTTTTCACGGGCGAAAACCGCGGTCGGCGACGACGGGGTTCGGGACGCGACGGACGGGATCTACGGCAGTCGCGCGACATCGAAGCCCGTTGTTTAATTTGTTGCTGTCATATTAACATTAAATAAAGGAGGTGGAGCCTGATGGCAGCCAAAAAAAAAGAAATATCGGTTGTCTCAATTATTTCTATGTCGGACCTACATGCCGTTCAAGCCACGTACGTGTGCGTACGCGTTCATTACTCTTCTCCTATATTAATTTCTCCTTTCAGACCGGCAGAATTTCCCCAGCGTTTTTAACAGAAGAGTAACGTGGATAAAGAAGAATTTTTGTGCGCGCAAACATCAACTTAATAAAAGTATAAATTTATTAATAAAATTTTATTTGTTTTTTGCCGCATCATAATATATATACCATTAAATTATTAGTGAAAAAAATAATTGTGAATAGAAAAAACTATTTACATAAAAATATTGAACATTTATTAACCATATATTCTTGTCACAGTCAAATTTAGAGAAATGGAATTTAGCGTTTTCTGCCAGTTTATCGATATTGCATTATTTCATATATAACATATCTATATCTAAATATATATATATATATATATATATATATATTCCATTTCTCTAAATTTGACTGTAACAAGAATATAAGATTAATCAGTGTTAAATATTTTTATATAAATAGTTTTTTCTATTCAAAATTATTTTTTTCACTAATCATTTACGGATAGAGTTAAGGTAGGGTGGTGGGGCAGCAGAGGGCCATCTGATGAATAAAAAAGAAAAATCAACTTACCTCTTAAAATAATTCTTTATTATCCTTCCTATGACTTTCTATGTAAAATAAGGGATTATAACTTTAATAAAATCTTAGTTTCCTTTTTTTGAAATATTAAATGTATATCCTCGAAATACAAAATTAGTTGAAGTTGAAGAGTATGATTTTGAATTGCTTTATTGAATTTTCGAATAAATAATTGCATAATTATAGATAGATTTTAGTCAAATCGTTAAAACATAATTTAATTTTAATGTACAATCAGTTAATTTAATTCAACCAACCATAGATCTAACAACTAACTATTCCATGGTATTCTATTTCATGCTTTCTCTATTACTATATGTTTCAACCATTCGACTGTGGAAAACTAAACCGTATCCATAATTATGCAATTATTTATTGGAAAATTCAATAAAGCAATTAAAAATTGTACTGTAGGCCCCACGTCTTCAAATTCAGCTAATTTTGTATTTCGAGATATTTTATAAAAATGAAAAATAAGATTTATTAAAGTTATAGAGAGAGAGAGAGAGAGAGAGAGAGAGAGAGAGAGAGAGAGAGAGAGAGAGAAACAGAGAGAGAGGGGGGAGGGGAGAGAGTGGGAGAGAGAATATCGACAAAGCTAAAAAAAATAAGAGTGTCAAGATTGCATTCTCTCTATATACGGTGTACTTATCTATCTATTTACTTCCTAAACACATTTCTCTATTGTATTTAGATAATAATCTGAGGCTAAAGCCGCTCGCTGAAAACCTTCATTTCACTGTTAGAGCTTGTCGTACCATTAAATATATGAATTTTGATTTCTTATATTTCCTTATATTGTTAAAATATAGATATGTTATAACAGAGCTACTTCAAAGTGATCTTCATAAAATAATTGTTAGTCCACAGCATCTTAGTTCAGATCACATCAAGGTGTTTCTTTATCAAATACTGCGTGGTAATATATTTTTATATATGAAAAATACTATACTCTTGACTAACGTTATTAAATTTCAAATCATATTATTATTCAAAATTATTTTCTAATTCAATCTTTATGTATGTAAAATATTTTGGTATCATATTTTCAATATATTGTATATAATAATTATTTACTTATTGAAAAATTTTGCTTAAGTGTTTAGAAGAGTAAATTTTTATTTATTCTATAAATTGAAAGCGTTACAAATCTAAACATGTCTGTCTAAAGTCTAAAAATCCTGTACTTTGTGATCAAGATGCGTAATGTAGATGGTATGCAAATTAACAGCTGCTATTTACTCAAAAATTGTATGTGCTGCAAATTTTTATTTTTTATTGGATATAAACACATTGTGACTAGGGTAATGCAAGAACTTTTCTTGATAATGTTGACTGAAATAATGACTTTTTAATAATTTTTAAGTATTCTAATTACATATTAATTCTCATTTTTATGCCGAGATTATTTAGATATATTTATGAGATCAATTGCATTTGTACTGATGTCATGTTTTCTTTTCCCATAATAAAATAACAAAAGTAATTACGTTATTTTCCATGGGTACTAAATACCTAATTTCAGGAAAATACTGCGAACGCAATATACAATTTTCTACAGCTGTCTGGAGAGAAAAAAACACAAGTTTTTTCGCCTAGTGAGTAAAAGTAAATTAACGAAATCTTGTAGTCTAGTAGGAACCTCAGTTTTTAGTGCCTTCTTAACATCTAGAATTTCTGACGTTGGGGCTTATATGCGCTAATCGATTACAGACTCGACCTAATTTTGCACTTATATAAAAATATAAATAGTTTTAATTGTTAATTCTATTTCTTATGCTATTAAAATATTTAAAAATTTTATTTTAAGATTTCATTATAAATATAGTTAGATCTTCAATTACTTTTTTTTCATTTTACAAGAGGGCTAAACCCCCGGCGGAGGTTTCATCACCTCACGGTACTAGATCTGCCATTACCATATTCTATCAATTCTTAAATTACGAGACAATCAGTTAAATTAATATTATACGATTGAAATGAATTACAGAAATAACATTAGCAGAAAGCCAATAATATTATATTCTTTCAAATCTACCTGATTATATTTAAAGATGGGGCAACTTATTTCGGAGTGAATGTGATTTGGATATTTAGATATTTTACCTGCTCGCTCTACACAAGCATAGCTAATACAGTAAATTGAAATTGTCTCATTTCATGGTTTCCAATTTGTTGTACACCTCTTTGAAGAGAAAGCTTCCTATGTGGAAAAATAGTATGTGGTGCACGTGAGTAAAAGTTTCTTGTATTTAGGTAATTTGACGCCTTTGCTACACTGTGGTGGAAAATATCTCCCTCATACAACACCGATTTTGCTTCCTTGCATCATAATGTATTGGAATGTAAATGCAAATTTAGGATTTCCGTGCTCAGTTCTGTAAGAAATTGAAATTCAATAAATACATTCAGACTTTCAACAGCAAACTAAAATGCATTTGTTGTATTTTTATTTGAGGATTGTAGTGGTGCCTGAAAATGGAACAAAACTATTGTCGAGTCTTGACCAGAGACCTTAGAATGACAGCGAACATTTGGCCCATGGTGCTGTAAGAACTTTCTTAATTTTTTGAAGGCGATTGTTTATATTTTTAATTTTTATTATTCTGTACATGTTCCATGATCTCTTTTAGCCATCACAAATTCTATATAATAACATTTATTTATAAGGGTGATTCGGTGATTTATCCTTCATATTGGCAAATATAATTGGCTAACATTAAAAATTGTACTTATGTCGACTGTTCTGAATTAAATTCATAAATATTTTTATCGGTATTAAAGTCTTTATAATATAATATATTAGCTAAAATAATGACAGTCAGACTGTCCTTGTTTATGATCACCCCCGTATAATCTGAAATAAAACTTATTCCTACTATAAATTATATCAGAAAATAAAAAATAAAAATAAAATAAAATTAATAATAAAATAAAAATAAAAATAAAAATACAATAATAAGTAAAATGAAAAATAATAAAATTACTATTCTATGATAGTAAAAGACAACCTGAGTCTCCGAACCACCTTAAATTTAAAATCACCTTCTTGTCCGACTTTTCGAATCGCTACGGTTCATCCTCAGGAACTAAATTAAAACTGAATTTTAGTTTAGTCCAGTTTTAGTTTAGTTTCTGAGGATGAACTAAAGGTTGTTTTTTACTAACATAGAATAATACTTTTATTTTTTATTATTTTACTTATTATTGTATTTTTATTTTACTATTAATTTTATTTTATTTTTATTTTTTATTTTCTGATATAATTTATTGTAGTAATAAGTTTTATTTCAGATTCTACGGGGTGATCATACCAAGGACAGCCTACTGTCATTATTTTAGCTAATATATGATAATTAAGATATATTTCTAAGAATATAATATATTCGTACTTGGGTGATTGCAAAAATTATGCGATGTACAACATCGACAAATTTATCTCACCGACGATTAGGTCAGATGTGAGATTTTCTTTCCTCGATATGTGCAAAATATAACTTTTAATTTTAATAACTTTTAATATATATTATTTAATATATTTTTAATATAACTTTTAATAAGTTCAAATTACGCACTGTCTAGGGACCTAACGACCGGTTTAGTACTAAACATCACCTTTCCAGCCTGCATATTAAACATCTTTGGAACAGGCTCCATAGTCACAAGAACAACTTATATCTTCAGCATCAATTGTTCTCATCCATTGCTCTTCATGTATCTCGACACACGGTACAAACTCAAGTGATAATTTGTTCCTTCAAAATCTTCGGCTTCTTTCCGTTAGCTCACTGGCAATCATTAAGGTTTTTTGTGACAGATGCTGATATTACGACGATATCTCCAGAAGAATCTTGAGCTTTTCTAAGATACATGTATTATAACATTCAAATTTTTAGTCAAGAATTATAGTGCTACGAAGGGAATTCTTTATAGACTTCAACTATGGTTCAGCATTTCCCTGAAAATTGACTGTGTATTGGAGCCCTTCTATTCCTCCTTGCTAAAGAAAGGCTAAAAAATTCATACGAACATATCTGCTGAGAAATTTGCGAACCAAAATTGTACAGTTTTCTATAAACTACTAAGATATACAATGGGAGACAAAGGATTTCAGCAGACTATTGGCCAATATAAACCTATCCAATCAAAACATATGAAAGCTTTTCATAAGCATTACAAAATCTATTCTTATTTTCATCCTACTTTCTAGATAGAGCTGAGGGTTGACTATATATATATCTATATATATATATATATATATATATATATATATATATATATATATATATATATATTTAGAAGCTCAAAGGCATCATGAAGATCAATCAAAAGGTGGGTGCCTTGATAATTACGTCTACGTATCGGACGTAATCAAAGGGAGCTATCTTCGTAGATTAGAAATAATTCCCACTGATTTACTAGCGGCGGAATTTACAAAAAGAGTATAGCATAATCATCGCAATGGAAGACGTTATAAAAAAAGAAGGAATGAGGACATTCCGATTATGGTACTCCGTTGGACACAATGCATAAAGCAAAAGGTCTATCGGTTTGTCTGCTGAATGTGTTAGGCAAGTTCAAACTCTTAAGAAACAGTAATTAGAACTGAAATTGATGCAGAGATGACCGAAATATAATAGCTACCATGTATAATTGGTAATATACGAATTAATAAAGTTGTGACATTATTAAAATTAATTCTTGTTATACGAGGGTGAATTGATAAGTTTACGGCCTGACCAAGAGATGGCGCCACTAGGTCTACCTTGAGGTGGCGTTCTATAGTACCATCCTTAGATAGCTTGTAGCTATAGTTTCAGTCCGATCGCCATGTTAGTTTAGGTTTGAGAGCACGCTGAACAAGACGCCTCACGACCATACATTGATTCGAAAGAATATTTCTACCGCTAATTTGGCGTTGTATAAGCGTAATCCAAGCGAATTTTTGCATCGATTCATAGCCGTTGACGAAACTTGAGTTCACCACTACACTCCTGAAAACAAATAATAGTCTAAACAGTGGATTGGACCAGGCGAATCAACTCCAAAGAAGACAAAAACAATTTTTTCGACGAACAAGGTTATGGTTACTGTTTTTTGGGATGCAAAAGGTATTATATACATTGATTACCTTGAAAAGGGTAAAACTATCACTGGTAAATACTACGTAGACTTATTGCAATGTTTGAGCCACGAAGTGAAAATTGAACAACCTCATCTGGCAAAGAAAAAATCTTGCTTCATCACGATAATGCACTAGCGCACAAGTCAATCGTTGCGATGGCTAAAATCAGCGATCTGAAGTTTGAATTGATGCTGCACCCTTGCTACTCTGCAGACCTAGCCCCGAGTGACTATTATTTGTTTCCTAACCTCAAAAAAGGGCTTGGCTGTAAGAAATTTGCGGACAATGAAGAAGTAATCAAAGCTGTAAATGGGTATTTTGACGAGCTTGACGAATCAGTCTATAGAGATGGCATTACTAGACTAGAACACCGCTATGAGAAATGTATCGGCCTTGGAGGACATTATGTTGAGAAATAAAAAAAATTCTTAAAAACGTTGTTTTTCTTGGTCAGGCCGGAAACTTATTAATCCACCCTCGTATTTTACAAATTTCGTGTGCTTTAAATATAATTTTTAATTAAATTAATTATAGCATAAATTTTAATATTTTTTAAATTTGCTATTAACTGCACATCTATTAAAATATAATTAATAATATTAATAGTCAAGCTAGAGTAAATAAATAAAATCTCTTGGATAAATTTACAAAAATTATTTTACTATTACTGAGAGCTGTTTCGATCATTGGAACAGTTTCAATGTTTTATACAACATGCGTATGTGTTTAAAATAAAACTATATATACTAGGGTCTAGAGGGAAAGGGATAATTATATGAGAATGTTAGAAATAGTACCATACATGCCACTACACTGAACGTATATGGTATACTATGTGTATGCGCCGCCGCTACACGCGGCGCCTAAGGATATATTGTCAGTCGTAGTATACTGATATAGAGCGATCGTATAAAAAACTTGCTCTTGCTGTTATATAATCCTTGTCTATGTCTTGTTATATAACCCTTGTCCTATGTTATAGAATCCTTGTCTTTTATTTCAAACCATTTCTTTGCTATTATATATTGTTTTATTTCATTTTGTATTGCATAACTCCAACAGGTTATGGGCGCCATCCACTACTACTATGATTATTTGGGAGTGCAGTTTAGTGAGCAGAAAGTGCTGTTCAAATAAGGAACCTAAGGGAAACCAGAAGAGTTCTTGTGGAAGCGGCATCTGAAGCCGATCTGGAACAAATAAGAGCCTGTGATCAGGAAGATATTTGTGATGGAAGCACCAGCAATGATGTAAACGAAGATTATAGTGTATGATTTCACCGGGGACATCTCCACAAATTATCTAACATCGGCTATATACGAACAAAAAGACGGAGTGGCTCTAACTGAAACAGAAATTTCTGGCTTCTTCAAACCCTGCTTTAAGACTGGAAAGTGGGGCGCTATCACTTGTCCTTGAAAAGAAGAGAATCTTCGTGGAATTGCTCTCTTGCAGAATTCAAGATTACGTCAGAGTAACCAGGTGCTACAAGTTCCTAGGCTACGGACATGTCTCCAAGTTCTGCAAAAGCGAACAAGGCTGCTCCCATTGCGTTCTCAACAACCCTGGCAGCAAGGACTGTCCGAATGCATACACTACAAAAGAGCCAAGAAGCCGCATAATCATGGCGCCAAGGACGCCAAATGCCCTGCATACAAAGTACGAAGAAATCAAAGTGGACCTGTTCTGTGCTTAGCGCAGCTCAACGTCAGATAAGCGCGCAGGGTCACTCCAGAAATAAGATCTAAATGTGTGGAAAGTGGAGTAGACACCTTGCTTCTCCAAGAACCATACCAGCACAGTGGCAGAATAGAGAGGTTCGGACTGCGTATGAGAATGTTATATGTGGATGGGCATATCCCCTGGGCGGTAATAGTAGTCCTCAATCTTGTAACAGTGCTAAAATTGACGCACCTCACCACCTCACACTTTGTGGTGGCGGAGGGGAGGATGCGCACTTTGTCGATATATGTGGTCAATTGATACTTCCAGCTGAACCACGGAATACGGGTGCACCTTATACAGTTAAATAAGGTGCTACACGCACTTCGTAGGAGGATAGTGCTAATTGATGTCGATCCCAATGCCAGATGCCCCCTGTGGGTATTTGATCGCACTGACCACAAAGGGGAGGAATTGGATAATTGTATAACGTAGTTGAATCTCAGGATCGCCAATGTTCTATCTAGTATCGCTACCATCTCCAAGAAAGTTGCAGAGTGCAATTTGGACGTGACTCTTGTCTGCACGAATCTCGAGACACTCATCACTGGATCGGCCGTCAAGGAGGATTGGACCTCGAGTGTTCATAAAACAATCACATTCCACACTAATGGAGCAGGCACACCTGTAAGCACAAGTGATGCAAAACAAGGACAAAAGCTAAAGCGATACTGCACACAGAAAGCGAACTGGGATATTTTCTGCACTATACTCGAGGACAAATAGGACCAGGTCCTTAAAGAAATGCCCGGCTCCGAAATGGAGATTATCGAGAGTTCGTTCATTAACAACCACTTTGAGAAAATTCTGCAATGCTGCCATATCGAGAAGTAGGAGGTATCTATTAGGAGGGCTCCCTGGTGGAACTCTGAACTAGATAGGATAAAAAGAGCTACAAATTGATCCCGTCGAGTATTCCAGAAAGAGGAGGATCCCGTTATACGGGAGCATCTCAAGAAAGAATACAAAACGTCCAGAAATGTTATGTCCGTGCACTCAGGCATACTAAAGAGACCAAATGGCAAGCCTTTCTCACAGAGAATAGTAATTAGAATCCTGGGGGCATAGCTTACCGAATTCAAGTAGGTAAACTGTCCATCAAGGAAGTTGCATGCAATCTCCGCCTGGATCAAGACACCTAAACGAGGGACTAGGTGAGTACCGCTACGGCAGTACTAATCACCCTGTTCACTCCAGACTGTGTACAGGATGAAACTCAAGAGCAGAAGGATATGAGGTACTTGACCAAGACCCTTCCGCCCAGGGGAACCGAGGCTGAATTCAATCTCGCAGAGTTGGATCAGGTCTTGGCTAAGATGAAGATGGGTAAGGTCCCTGGCCCAAACAGCTTCGACTTGGCCATCATTCAAACAGCACTGCCGACCATCAGGCAGAACCTGATCAACATATATAACTCGTACTTGAGATTTTCGATCTTCCTCAACGAGTGGAAGTTTGGGCAAGCCGTCACAATTCGAAAGGGAGAAGAGAAAGAGCCTGAGAATCCTATATCCCACAGGCACATTTGTTTTTTGTCAATACTAGGCAAAGCCCTTGAACCTCTAATACTGAAAAAACTAAATGGTATCATAGAAAGACAATTATTTCCAAGACAATTCGGCTTTAGGAGAGGGCGATTCACAAAGAATGCCATAGTTCAGTCGCGTAGGACTGTGAGTGAATCGTGCAGAAAATATGTTGTAGCATTTTTCCTGGACATAAAGAACGCCTTTGACAATGTCTGATGGTCCGCTGTATTAACAGCACTGAAAAGCAAAGTTAGGATCAGGTTCCAAAGGGAGAATAATACCGCTATTGAGGTACGAGCTCTATAGATCCAAGAAACACACGCAGCGCTTGAGAAATTTACAAAAGAACTCCTACAAACTAAGGAGTCTATTGAAACAATAGAAAATGGCAATCAAAATATATACATACATATACACAAAGACTATTTTTTCTATATAAGTAGACCGGCAGTACACACCGGTCTACATACCTGCAAATAAGAAACCCCAATAAGATAATCAGCCATTACATGGGTTAAAAACTCTAGTCTAAAATGTGGAATAAACAGTGGTTCGGGATCCACTATAAACTGGAGGTCCACAAAGGTCGTAATGATACACAGATCTGCAAATAAAAGAAAAGTTTAGCAATAATGAAAAGTTTTGGAGCACAACTAGCCGATAAAGCGTGAGCTAGATTTATGTGCAACAAAGCATAACTGAGCGACCTTTGTTTTTTTGCGCGGGTCCCCGGCGTATGCTGGACAGTGCACGTTTAGCCGGCCTGCTTACTACATTGGCGCTCGTGCGTTCGCACGCGACACGGTCCGTTGGTATCGTGAGCGTTTTAGTTGAGAGGGAGCAAGGTGCACCGTGAAATGCACGGATCGACAGTACGGAGAACCGCGGGTCCTCGGCGTATGCTTCCGATTGTACGTTTAGCCGACCTACGCCGACTCCTTTGTTTCCGGGTTTGCACATTAAGCCTTTCTATCATCCATACCGACTTGACGGAGGGAGTGCATACGTACTGCATTTCTTCGACGTTGTTAGTGAATTAGAGTGTGACGTCGCTCTCCGAAGCTTCCAATACGTACTTGCGGTCCCAATGGCGTAATGGACATCGCTCATTCTCATTTGCGGAAAAACCAAATTGGTACTTATGAGGGGATGAGGGTGTAGGGAGATGAGATCTCAAAATAATGATGGTCGAGTCACGCCACAACACGATGTAAATCTCACCAGTACACGATGATTAAAATCCTAGGTAACGCCGGCGCTGTCAACTTCACGAAGTTAGTATGGCAGGCGTTGAAAAAGGTATGGCGCGGCTACGAGAGGTACTGTTATGGACAGAAAATTTCTGTACCGGTCTGAGAACAAGACCTTAATGTCGTTCATCATCTTCTCAGAGACTAAGATAGAAAAGATGGCTATCTGTTACGTCTAGATGAGCTCAAGGCTCTTGATAGAGCATGGCCGGCAGGGTTGGCAATGATTGAAATTTATCCTGAAAAAGTACAAAAGGTAAAGGTAGTTGATGATAAACCGAAAGCAGCCGATAAAATGCGCGAGGTCCTGCGAAATGTAAAATCCATTGCGCAGAAGACTAATGAAAAGATGGATCAATAAAAAGAGTCGATGGAACGACTTTTGGAAAGAAGCTCTAAGCAGCAAGAGAGTCAAATGACATGGTTTTCGGCTTCATAGGTTTCGGTAGAGAAAATTCAGTCTGCCATGGTAATGTTGACTGAGAAAGTCGCCCCTGCCATTATGCAGGTGGCGGTAGCACAGCCGGCCATTGCCTAGGGTAAACGGCAGAATGAGTCCGCAATGCCGTCGAGTATTGATATGCCGACAGATACAGAAGTCAAAGTACTCTCCTCAATTAAATTAAATTACTCTCCTCGATAGAAATCCGAGGGCTGCGTGCCCTGAGGACGAAGCAGCAAGGTAATGATCTTTCACATTTACAGATTAGTGATGAAGAGCAACCCGACATCCAGCCAGAAGAACCGGCTAAGAAATCTGAGTCTCAGAGGGAGCACGGACGGTGGACACATAAGACCTGGGACATGTACAATCCATTTTCCAAGGACGACGAAACCTTTGATCCATACGAGACACAAGCGCCAGAGAAGAGAGAGCCATTCATTAAACACGTCGAGGTAAAGGTGGCAGCCAATATATCAGGCGATTACCGGAACGATGGAGACCAACTTTCGAGTGATGCAAGAATAGTCGGTAAAAATCCATTTGCAATTTTAGAGGGAGCTTCGGAATTTCACATAAGTTCATTCGATTTAAATATTATTAATAATCTAAATAATACTGATGCTGTCTCAAAGCGTGCGTGGCGATCTGATTCGCTGGAAATAAATATAACTAACGATGTTTGTTATAGACTTCATGATTTAACTAAGTGTGGTGAATAAAATTCTGATGCGAATACTGAGAAAAGTACAGAAATGTCAAGAAACTTGTTAGAAAAGCTGATTGATAAACTTAATTTTAATGTATCTAAAAATAACAATTCTTTCGGAAACTATAAGATAACGAATAATATAAGATTCGATGTATTGGAGGATTATTTGAAATCTGAGTTACGAGTTAAGAGATTGGATTATGTGTTAACGTTAGCTAAGAATGATATCATTGACGAGAAAGTTCGTGATGATATGTTTAAGGCTACAGACATCATAATCAACCAGATTGACTTAACGTATTATTAAAAGATAGTGACTCTGTAGTGTCCTAGGGAGATAGTAGAGAGACTGCGAGAGTATAAGTATCTGGAGACCAAAACGACTCGAATATCTGTACACAAGGCGCTGTACACGATTAAGTACAATCCTGCGAAAGAGCGGGCTATTGAGGTTTGGGATAAATTCGAGGATTAGATTCAAAATGAGAGTGTACCAAACGCCGAAAAACTATATGAAAAGGAGAAAAGAGACATGTTTGTGCAGGAGATAACTGAGTCAGTGTCTGAAGTGATTCTGGCAGAAGTGCTTTGTCAGGAGTCACACGGCAAAGAAATTACATATGAAGCACTAAAACATTTTATTTTACAGAAAAAAGCGACCAAAGCTGCAGCAGAGAGGAGAGGCGATCAGTTGATCGCTAATTGCGGCCCGGCCTGGAGGCCGTGAATTCAATCTAGATTTCAGCCTAGGAGATGATCCCGCGAAAGGCAGGTGAAGTGTCGGGTTTGTGTCAGGAAAAGTCACATGTAGAGAGACTGCCCTACTCCCACCTTGATCCAGTGTTACCAATGTAACCATCAGGGTAACTGTATGGCGAAAGACTGCCCCAACAGGAAAGGTCAAGGTAGAAAAGCCCATTCATCCAGCTTAGCCCACACGAGGGCAAAAGAACAGGCTCTCTTCCGAGCTCTACTAAGAGAGAGGGGAGAGCTTATGTTGTTCAAGCTGAGAAACACGAGGATCGAAGTAACTGCAATAATGGTCAGTTGTTCAATAATAGTATACATGTTGAATCTTTATTATGTGCATTTATCGCCGACTCAGGTGCTATGGAGCACATCGCTGGCACTAAATTAATTTTGTAGCAAGTACGACCAACCGACTGCCGGATGCGATGGGCGAATAAAAATAAATTTTTGGACATTAAAACTGAAGGTACGGTGGAATCTGTCGCGCGGAACGGAAAATTAAATAAATTTAACAGTACGCTTTATTCCAAAGACGTAGCGAAAAATCTATTGTCGCTCAGAATGCTATTAGAAAACGGTTTGGAGATTTACTTAGACAACAAGAAGATAGGTATAATAGATCAGCGTACGAACGAAAAAGTGCTCACAGGTAGCTATAAATCACCTTTTTTGGACAATAGCGCTGGAAATACCGAAATTGCAAAAGGGTAGTGGATTGATTGCCGGCAGCTCCAGCGTTGCGATGAACACTCGTAGCAAGGCAGGGATAGGTAAACCGAAATCTAACTCAATAGATAAGACTGATGAACGCAAAGTGGATACTACAGAAGTCAATCTATCTGATAAAATCAGTCGAGCAATCGATATAAAAACAGCTGAAATTGTTGAAAATAAGGAGATAGTGTATAAAGGCTGCGATGTAGTACGATCAAAAGTGGCACACTAGATTAGGTCACGCTTCGGTAAATTATCTGAAACAGTTAGCTCGATTAGAGGCAAGGGTGATCGATAGTAAAGTCCTGCAAGACCCGACCGAGATAGAAATCTGCGAAGTATGTATGCTTACTAACAGTACCAAATTGCCGATTAACAAAACAAGATCTAGAGCAGATAGGCCGCTGCAAATAATCCACGGAGATACCATGGCACATATTAAATCAGCTTTTTATGCTGGAGGCTACAAATTGGTCATAGTTCTGATAGACGATTCTGCGAGAGTAGCTGACTCGTATCCAGTTAAAAGTAAAACAGATACGAGCGATTGCATAGAAGCTTATGTTAAGAAACTCAGTAAAGCGATAAGTTCGGACGAGAAGTTCTGTTATTTACGGACCGATCAAGGAACCGAATTTGCGGGAAAATAAACCGTGGGTAAACTGATAGAGTTAGGTGAGGAATATCAATTAGCTAGTTAGACACAATGGGATAGCTGAACGATTTAATAGGACGCTAGAAATGAGAGTCTGCACAATGATGCGCGAGTATATACGGCGAAGCCGCCATATACACTTAAAATAGGAGTCCGCATAAAGTAGTAGATATGAAGATACCTCTATTAAAATTGAAAAATACGTTCAGCCTTGATTTGAATCAATTCCATAGGTTCGGGAGCGTTGACTATTTCAAAAGAACTAGGAATTCGGATCAAAAATTCGGATTGCAGGGAATACGTAGTTTTGTAGTAGGATATACTCATACTGGGTATAAACTGTTAGTTCCGGAAGAAAAGAAAATGTACGACACGTTAGGTCGTTAGAACATGTAGTCCACGGAGACTTGTTCGATCAAGAAAACAATAGGATCTTATTCGGAAAGACTTTGAGTCAGGGGAAACAGACGACGGCGACCTTTGCTGAAACTGGGCCGCGTTAGACCAATGAAAATTAGAACAGGAGGCAAAGGGCAATCGACAGCGAAATAGGCGCGCTCGTAGAAATGAAGGTGTTTGAGGTAGTAGGTAAAAATAAAGTCTTAAATACTATTGACAAGCCGAATTTACTTGACTCGAGGTGGGTGTTCAAAACTAAATGAGACAATGATGGACTTATTAGACATAAAGCCAGGCTAGTAATCAGAGGATTTAAAGACAGAAGCTCTAGATTACCGTCTCTAGATTACCGTTAATTAGAACTTGTTTGTCGATCGATAATCACTTCGATTAGGACTTAAAACAACTAGACGTACAGACTGCGTTTCTTTACGGGGGGGGGGGGTAGATGAGAATATATTCGTACACGTATCAGAGGAAGTAGAGTCCGCGGATAAGCTTGATAAACTGTGAAATTAAAACAGTCACTGTACAGATTGAAAATCAGCCTCAAGCGCTGGAATTTGAAATTCACCGAAAAAATAAGTAAGTATGGCTTCTTCTCTGACCATACTGATTCGTGTCTCTTTATTTAGAAAAGGATAACATGATTTACTTCGTTCTGCTGTACGTGGATGATATCCTGATCTCCGGAAACAATAGTCATGAAATCAATGATATCTCAGATTAACTGAGTGTCGATTTCAAGACAAAAGATTTCCGAGAGCCTCGAAAATTCTTAGGAATAACGCTAGAGCAGAATAGGCAAAAAAAGATGTCGAACTTGACAGAAATTGACTTCATTCGGAACATGCTTCTCAAATTCGGGTTCGAAAGAATCCATTCTGTCAGAATGCCGCTGTCTATCTCGTACGTGAATAATGGTGATAGGATAAGCAGAGAAAGAGAAGTTTGCGCAGTAGAAGTGCATCCTAATCATAAATACCGCGAAATAACAGGTTCATTTTTGTATCTGACTAACGCGACACGGTCAGATATAATATATGCCGTTAACATACTGAGTAGGCGCCAAATTAATCCAACTCCAGAAGACTGGAAAATGACGTCGCGAGTTTGCAAATACCTGTCAGGTTCGATCGATAAGGCATTAGTTTATAAAGGTAGAAACAATATAATGACTGCCTACTCTGCGCTGACAACGAGCGGGATGTTAATTCGATTGTTCGGTGATTCCGTGATCTGGAAAGCAAAGAGACAGCAAAGCAGGTTCCAAGCAGGAGAACTGGAATTATTTAGGTGACATAAAATCGGCAGAGTAGCTAGAAGCCGCACACTAAATAGAGAGCAGCTTATGGTTATCAAAGTTGACGCACACACGAGTGAAATGCGTTATACGATGGTTTAATAAGATTAAAGTTTTGATAGCTGCTGATATTGCAAATGATTGTAGTAAAATTGTAGAGAGTATATACGTGACATGCTAGTGAGAAGGAGTGTTAGAAATAGCCCAATGCATGCCACTACACTGAGCGTATATGGGATACTGTATATATGCGCCACCGCTTACGCGCGGCGCCTAAGGATATATAGTCATTCGTTGTAGAGTACTGATATACAGCGGTCGTATAAAAAACTTTCTTTTGCGTTATTATAGAATTCTGGTCTTTTATTTCAAACCATTACTATGCTATTACATATTGTTTTATTTCATTTAGTATTGCATAACTCTAACAGCGAAGTATAATCATAATAATACGATAATCTAGAAAATTTGTATAGGCTAGTAACAGCTTACAACATTTGAAAAACGACGAAGTTAGTATCGTTGGTGACATTATCACCTCTGTGTATAGACTTAAAAATTTAATAATATCAGGTTAGTTTAATCTTTTATTTTTTTATGTTGTGTGAAGTTTATAATTTTGTGTGTTTATATCATTTTTTTTACTAATACAATATTCCAGTTTGTCCAATATAAATTTCCTAACAATTAGACAAATTTAATGAAACACGCCACTTTTTTGCGAAGATTAAACTTTTTTCCATTATTTACTAATACCGATTTTAAGTTTTTCTTGTGAACATTAATAGCGTGAATTCTAACATTTTGTAAATAATTATATATTTTATTACTAATGTATGTAACATAAGTAATAAGATAATATAATTAATCTCTCGTATTTGGTACAACGCCATAGAAATATCTATAATAATTTATAATGTTTTTTATCTATTATTTTATCGTTGATGTTCGCATTGTAACCATTATTATAAACTAATGTTTTTAGAAAATTGAAATTCTCTCTCTTCTAAAAACACACTAGGAGTGCAAGCAAGATTCTCGTCCGCCGACGGTAAGCTCTCCCGCATCGGTAGATTGTAATTTACCACCCATATGTAAACTCGTTAATAATAAAATTGAGCAAAGCTAACTTTTTATAATACTATTGTTAAATATATTTAAACAGGTGGTATTTTACCTACTGGTATGGAGAGATCGCTGTTACTTTTATTGATTGATTAAAATTTTAGATGCTACGTAATGACTTGAAAAGAGCGTGAATAATAAACAAATTCTTTAAATATATGATCGAAATGAATATTTTTAATCAACTAAATATTTTTCGTAAATTGGGTATTTCTTTTACTGAGTATTGTAATTGGACTAACCATTACGATCTGATATTTATATCCATGCAGAACCATATGACCACGATTCATTTTATAAAAATTAATTAATGAGATAATGCAACTATTGAATTATTCTTAGATCTAAAGAGTTCTCATTCAATATTATTGTATGTTCAATAAATTCATGCAACTATTATCTTAAAATTGTTTTATCTGATTAGGCATTGAACCTGATGATTGAACAATGATTGAATCTGACTAAAAATTATTTTCTCAGGATAGAAATTAAAAGTATTTTGAAGACCGTTCTTAGAGCTCTTCCTTGTTTCTAAAATAAAACCTTTATCTTATTCATTTTACAACCAACAGTGCGAACGATACACCGTATTGAAGTTGACAATGCATAATTGATTATTATGATACCGAAATATTCTTTGATATTATCGATCGTTGCGTGTATCCGAATCTACATATGCATTTTGTTGAGGTTGTAAAAAAATAAATATTTTTAAATATAAAATTTGAATAATCGACAATTTTTTGTACACATAAGAAGCATTCATTGAAAGTGAAAACGGTGTAGAGCATACCAAAATAAAAGTAAACATTATTAGTTAATAATTTTCTGTGTAACTGAGAAAAATTGCGGCTGAAGCCTATTATTTGCTTGCAGAAACTTATTGGGTAGAATATATTGGTCAATAGACATTCCTCGCATAGTTTAAACGATTGAAAAGTGGTGATTTTCAAGTTAAAGACAAAAATCACTCTGGAAGTCGAAAACGTTTTGAAGACGAAGAATTACACGCTTTGCTGGATGAGAATCCGTGTCAGATTCAAGATAAACTTGTTTTAGAATTGGGCGTCATGCAACAAGCCCGCCCAATCGATGCCGAAACGAAATATTCACGTCAGTACGATCATGCTCTGCATATGGTGGGATCAAAAGGGTGTATATACTACGAACTGCTTCCAAGTGGTCAAACCATCAAAGGACCATTATATCGAACCCATATTATTCAAAGCGAACATTATAGGAAAAATGGCAGAATATTAGACCAGGTATGAGTCCATCATTTTTCATCACGCTAATACTCTGCCACATGTTTCGGTTCGAGCAAAAACTATTTGGAGGATAGTGGATGGGAAATCTTCCTCAGCGGCGTTACATACCAGACTTGGCATCATTTAACTATGAGCTGTTTTGAGCATGCAGAATTCTCTTATGGGAATACGCTTCAGTTCAATAGAGGGAATCAAAAATTGGCTCAATACGGTCTTGGGCTCGAAAGACGAAAAATTTTTTCGGTCCGGAATTCATAAATTACCAAAAAGATGGAATAAATTCATAGCTCCCGATGGCCGATACCTTCAATACAGTATATGTAACTAAGGTTTCCTAATAAAACCTCACATTTTTTAAAAACACGCTTGAAACTTACTTGTAGACCCAATATTTATGTATTTATTATGTTCATATTATATTATTGCTTTGTTAATTTTATTATATACATTATTTTTTTGTTCTTTTTTCTAGAAAAGAAAATAGTTTAATTTATGTGTTTAGTATTTGACAAAAAAACTTGGTAAAATGCTGAGTGAGCAGGGGTCAAGACATGTTGAATCCGGGCTACGAAGTGCAAGCTCTTGAGTACATAACTATTACATACTCAATTAAAAACGGATGCGGAAAGCTATTTCTTTCGATAATTGAGCGCTGTAAAAGAGGAACCCCAGCGAATTTTTCTGTCGCTGTTACTGTAGATGAAATTTGGATTCACCGCTACAGTTGTGAACGCGAAAGACAATCAGAACAATATATAGGACCAAGTGAACCACGCCGAAAAAAGGCAAAAACAATCAACCAACAAGTTTCTGGTCACTATTTTTAGGTATGCGAAAGGAGTTATCTTCAATGGTTAGAAAAAAGATAAAAACATCAATGATTAATACTATACAGAGTAATTGTAACATTTAAAAGATGAGGTAAAAAATTGAGGACCTCACTTAATAAGAAAAAATCTTATTTCACAATGATAACACATCTGCCCATACGTTGGTTATTGTAATAGCTAAAATCAACGAATTAGAATTTAAATTACTTCTTCATCCACCATATTCCGCAGATTTAATCCCTAGTAATTATCGTCTGTTTCAAATTTAAACAATTCGATCGGAGGTAGAAAGTTTCGGAGCATCGAGGAAATGATCGATGTTCTAAAGGAATGAAAAATCAGACTATACAATTGGTTCAACTGCATTAGAGTATCGTTCTGAAAAGTGTATTAGTCTTGATCGGGATTATATTGAGAAATAAGTGAAAAAAGCGAAAAATGTTTTCTTTTCTTCATGTGGCTGGAAACTTTTCACCCCACCCTCGTGCAGACAATTTTTCGAAACATGGAGTGTTAAACATAGAGCATATCCTAAAATTGTGTAGTTTAAAATAAGTTTATAAATTACAAAATATAGAAAATAAGACTATTCGCTTACTTGTAATATGTATAGGCAGGAATTCTTGTGTCAACAAATTGACATTATTCAAATCTAATTAATTCAGCATTGATGTTACAGATCTGCGAATTCATGCAGTCTAGAGTCTCTACTATCATTTTATTATTATTTTTTAATATCGTTTATGATGTTACCACATGAAGTATTAACATATCGTTGAAAATTTATGTGATAATTAATAAATAAAAGATTTAGAATGGAGCGGCTAAGATTCATAGATATAATAAGAATAAACTGTAAAATATATATAATGTTCAAATATGAACACTTTTTGACCTCTATCTTATTTACCTTATTTATCTACACTATTATACAATTAATTTTCTTAAGACGAATTCGTCCTTGCTTGTGATACACACGCGCGCGCGCGCGCACGCAAAGAGAGAGAGAAAGAGAGAGAGAGAGAGAGAGAGAGAGAGAGAGAGAGAGAGAGAGAGATTCTGAGTAACCAAGTAAGTATATGTGTGCTATATTGTTCCTCCAGAAATTTATTTACAATCGAAAATTTTCGCACATATAATGCAATTGTTAGTAATACTGCGTAATCATTAATTAAAATTTTATTGTTTTATTTACTTATGCTACTTAAATTCGTATTTCAAGAAATATGAATTTATAAATTATTAAAAACTATTAAATATTATTAAAAAAAATTCAAATACCTATTTAATCAATAGTTTCATTAAAAAGAAATTTGTTTTTAGGTATAAAGTATTTGCATTCAGCTAGGATACTGCATCGAGATATTAAACCAGGAAATCTGCTCGTCAATAGTAATTGCATTTTGAAGGTATTATTTATTCTTCTATTTATATTATATTCACGTACATGTATCCATTGCCAAAATGTCATTATAATTAAACTTCAAGTCTATGTTTGTGAGCAATGTCTAACTAAAATTTATCATGTGGATCCTTAATCTACTTTTTTCTTGAAATACTTGATTCATCGCATTTTTAAATTATAAATATTTAATGTACAAGAATTATTCATACCTATGTTAATGTATTCCAACTCAAATAGTAGTTGAAAATTCTTTTACCGTCGCTAATTACTAGGATAAAGTAGAGTTTATATTCAGTGTTCTAAAATTGATAAAGAATACTAAATATTATATTATTTATTGCACGCTCGCATTAAAGAATATTAATACTTTGTTCTAAAATATTTATATTTCTAAAAAGAATACATAAGATTTAAACAATCTTCATTTAATCCAAAAGTAACATTTAAATTTTGCAAACTATATTTATGTTTCTAAGTTTATTGTGTAAATTATGTTTTTCAAATATCTACTTATCTGCCTAATCTAACATTTGTTACAAGCATTAAAATTGACTGTCTACCATATTCCTATGTTATTAAATATTTCATATACTATTTTTATATCCCAATTGAACATAGGATGATTGATGGCACAAAAACCATTCTCTATCCAGTGAATAACGAGAAAGTATTGAGACTTACAACGAATAGAGAAATGGACAGATTAATTTTCAATAGCAACTTCACTAACATATTTATAAAAATTATAAAGGGAATTCCCCGGCCAACTAAGAGTGAGTTTTTAAAAATTATTCTGACGGGTTTTGACGCACTGGACCTTCTGAATTCCATTACAATACATACTAAGTTAACAAAGCAAGAAGTTTGGATGAGTGGACTAAATTGAAAAACTAAATTGTTAGACGATCAGCAGGATCATTGGTTCGTATGTCTGACAGAATTGAGAAATATAAAAATCAATGAAATTCCATAAAGCTTACACCTACTCGACCGATACAAGACCGATTCTCGAAAATACAATTTATGTCTTATGATGTCTCCAAGAAGGCGTACACTGTTGTAGTTTATTTGAGAGTTAAACATGTTAAATCTTCAAGTAAGGTAACTATGAGCATTATTAAGTCAAGCGTAACACCGCTTAGAGTGACGATAGTTCCTTAACTGGAGCTACCGGCTGCCATGATAAAATATATATTTTATTGATCTGAGTCCACAATGATACAAAAACAGATACAAAAATATAGTAATCCAGCCGTCGAAGGCACGAGGTTATAAAAGTATAGTCGAGCCATGAAAGATCAATGTTTCGTGAAACCAGTATTTTTTTTAAAAAATCCATAGCAATCACTGAGAAACGAGAGAGAATATATCAACGCCAAACAGAGATTTTGCTTCAAAAGAACTCTTTAATATTCTTCCCGAGAATTGAGATATTTCCATAAAAAAAGAAAGGTCGATCAGTTAGGCTTTGTTACACATAAACATTCCCGGCCGCACCTAACTTTCGCTTTATCGACCAGTTGTGCTCCAAAACTTTTCATTAATTGCTTAACTTTTCTTAGTTATAGTTCAATACATCATTGCGCCTTTTGTTGGACCTCTAGTTTATAGTGAGTTTCGAACTACTGTTTATTGCAGTATGATATGACTAGAATTGATAACCAGTGTATAAGCTGGTTGTATATATTTGTTGCGGTTGTGTATTAACAGGTTTGTAGACTGATGTATCATACGGTCTACTTGTTTGGAAAATTAAATAAATAGATATTTGCATAATACTTGTATATGATTAAATGTAAATAATTAAATTGTATATTACGTAAATTCCTTCCAACTCTCAATCGTTCCCTAGCTACCTATTCAGATTCCTCTAGTTGTTCTGCTACAAGCAGGCTCTCTAAACTTTTTGCTTCTTTGAACTTTAACACTTCATTGGCGAACCATTCGAATGCCAAATAATTTTCCTGCCTCAATACAGTCTTTACCTCAGTAGAGGTATTATTTTGTCTTTGGAACCTGATCCTAACTTCATCGTATTTGGGACAGACGGACATTATGTGCTCTGGTGTATCCGTTTCCCTATATGAGCACCTATCGCTCTCTTTCAGATGGGAGCGAGAGAGATGAGACCCGAAGTCTCTATGTCCAGTGAGAAATTAGATTACCCACCGCGACGGCCTGATCGAGTTCGCCCAGATCCTATCACTGACACTAGGTAGGTAAGAATGCGTCAGCCTACCTTTTGTCGAATTATCGCAAACTTTCTGCCAGTCATCGAGATATCATTCTGATATCTCTCGCGTGGCATGACGTTGGTCCTCATCTGACGCTACAGTTTTGCGGTTTGCATACAGTTTCGCTCTACGTCTACATTTTAACACGATAGGGAATTTTCCCACTATTATTGCTAGTGCGTCTGTCGAGGTGGTCCTGTATGCACGAGTGACTCTAATAAGCGCATGTACTTAAGTACTTGACAACTTACGTTGCTGTTCAACACACATCAAATCGTGCCAACCTGCTTCTGTGTATACAGTGATAGGTGTGTACAGCCCGTTATAAATAGTGCTAAGCAACTTATAAAAATTAGTAACGTTTCTATCCCTCTCGGTATAGCTTGTACGATATTTTCCAGAGTATTTTGAGAGAGAAGGAAGAATATTCAAGATTGGGTTGCGGACCAGGAAAATAATTATTAACATATTATATTTCAATAACAAAAAAATAAAATATTTTTATTCAGTAACTTGATCTGACTTGATTCTGTAACAAACAATAAAACGACACAATTACTGAAATGAATAATATAGAAATAAATATATTAAATTAAGCTAGATATATAATAATTCTACGCTCCCGCTATTTTTCGTGACGTTTATTAATCCGGCGTTATTTACTGCACGGATACCCTGTGTTAGTTTCCACGTGGAGAATTTAAACGAGATAGGTAAAATTTAATATAGGTGTATACCTTAGTAAAATTAAGGTCTGCTTAATTCCGCTGATCGTTTGAGGAGCGCCTCACAATCAGGATCACGTTCACTTCTGGAAAGGTAAAATTATTAGCTATCTGTCTTTTGAGAAATACCTCGAGACAGAGATCAGCTAATAGTTTCGGAGGAATAATTCAGGCAGGAATTGCTGAGCTGTGGACAGTTTTAGCTCCGGGAGGAGTTCAAGTGAAAGATTTCAGGTATGTTGGTTCACTGAACGAACTCCCTGATTTTTCCTTTTGCAGGCCCTTTTATAATGAAATCATCGTGTATAATCGCTGCCGTTCGTCCAACCTCGGACGAGCCGCCGATTTTAAAATAATAATTTTAATAATAATAATCATTAGAAATATTAATTATGAGAGAGAGATAGATGATATATTGTGGATATGCGATCCTGTTAAACAAATCCACACATTTGTATTGTATCTCCTTCAAATGGCAACCTATTTTTAGACGTTCACTGAAGTAGATTCCAAGATATCTCACGCTTTCTAGTCTCTTCACTCTTACGTCGCCGATCTTTATAATAGGAGTTACTTTTGAATTAAGGTGGCTTGTAAGTAACAACATTCCACACTTTCGAGAGGCCAGCCACGTATTATTGAGGCGATACCAGGTTTCCACTTCTTCAATATAACTTTGGCCTATACTTTCGGTTTTTCTACGTTGGGCCCAGTACGAATCTCTGCGGGCATCCCTTACTGATCCCAAGTTGTACTTCCTCAAAGCCATCTTGTATGAGGACTGGACGGCCCGTCAGGTAATCTTCTACTAGTTTATAGAGAGCCCTGGGGCACGCTTTGCTTTTCAGTGCTGTTTAGTACAGCGGGCCACCAGACATTGTCAAAGACGCTCTTTCTGTCCAGAAAAATTGCTACAACATATTTTCCACTCGATTCAGTTAGAGACCTATGTTAGTGAATTATAGCGTGCTCAGTATATCGCCCTCTCCTAAAGCCGTATTGTCTTGGAGATAACTGCGTTCCTATGATCCTATTTAGTCTATTCAGTATTAGAGCTACAAGGGCTTTATCAAGTATTCGCAATAGGCAAATGTGCGTGTAGGACGCAGAATCCTCAGGTTCTTTATCTTAACCCTTTCGTATTGTAACGACTTGGACGACCTTCCACTCATTGAGGAAGACCGTAAACCTTAAGCACGAGTTGTATATATTGATCAGGTCCTGCCTGATGATCGGCAGTGCTCTTCGAATGATGGCCAAGTCGAAGCTATCTTTGCCAAGACGTGACCCAGCTTCATTTTGGCCAAGACCTGATCCAACTCGGCGGATTAAATTCACCCTCTGCCCCCCCTCCCCCCTGGGAGGAAGGGCGTTGGTCATTTGTCTTCTGTCATCCTGTATATTATCTGAAGTGAATAGGGTGTTTAGCACTGCCGTTACAGTGCTCACGCAGTCCGTCGTTATCAGTGTTAGTTTTGGTGTTAGGTCGTGCAGGTTATATGCCAGACGGAAATTGCAGGCAACTTCCTTGATGGACAGCTTACCCGTTTGTAAACGATAAGCTATGCCGCAAGGATCCTGATTACGTTTCACTGTAACAAAGTCTTGACATTTTGTTTCTTTAGTATACCAACGTCTACGGACATACTCTTTCCTGGCCACTTTGTGTTGCTCTTTGAGGCGCTCCCGTATAACGGAATCACGTTCTTTCTGGAAAACTCGACGGGCTTGATTTGCGGTCCTCTTTAGCCTATCTAATCCAGAGTTCCATCAGGGAAACGTTACCCTACTCCAAGGTAATGCAACATTGAACACTTTCCTCAAAGTGGCTGTTAGCGAGTGGACTCTCTCAATGGTCTCCATTTCGGAGCCGAGCATTTCTTCGGGGAGCTGGTCCCTTTCTTCCTTTCGATTAGCGCAGAAGGTATCCTAGTTCACCCAATGTGTGGAGTTCCGTTTTAGTTTCTGCCCATAATTTGCAACATCTGTATTTGTCGATGTGCCTCCTCCATTTAGGTGGAACGTTATAGTTCTACGATCACCCGAGGTCCAATCCTCCCTGACAGCCCATCCTGTGATAATTGTTTCGAGATTCATGGAGACACAAGTTACGTCCACATTTCTTTCTCCAACTTCGTTCTACTGCGCTATGAAGTTCTCAAATTCCTCCTCTTTGTGGTCGGTGTGATCAGATCCCCACTTGGAGGACTTGGCGTTCAAATCAACACCGATAAGCACAATCCTCCCCCGAAGTGCGTGCAATACATTATTGTTGTACGTCATTGTTACATGTACCTTATTGTAAGTTGTATAACGTGCGTACCTATTTCAAAACTCAGCTGAAAGTATCTACTGACAACATACATAGTTAAAGTACGCATCCTCACCTCCATCACTGCCAAATGTGACTTGGTGAGGTGCGTCAAGTTTATCACTGTTATTTCGGGATTGAGGACTGCTGTTGCCCTTCCAGATATAACATTGTCGTGCGCAGTCCGCATCGCTCTATTCGACCGCTGCGCTGGTATGGCTGCTGGAGAAGCAGGATGTGTACTCCACTTTCCACACATTTTGATCTTATCTCTGAAGTGACCCTGCGCGCTCTTCTAGCATTTTGTTGCGCAAACCGCAGAATAGGTCCACTTTTATTTCTTCGCGCATTGCTGACCATAATCCGTGGAGTTAATTAATCTCTCCATGGCAGCTTTTTATGCAGGCCAATTAGTCTCGATGGAACCATGATTATGGGGCTCTTTGATCCTTTTACAATTTATGCATTCAGATTGCTACTCCTTGTGAGTACAGTGCTTACTGCCATGACCGTTGAGGGCGTAATGAGAACAACCTTGTTTTTGCAGAACTTAGAGATATGGCCGTAACCTAGATACTTGTAGCCCCTGGTTACCCTAACAAATTCCTGGATTCGGCAAGAGAGCCATTCGACGAAGACTCTCTTCCTTTCCAGTATAAGCTCCAACAGTCTCTTTAGCTTGTCTTGAAGCGGGGCTTGAAGAATCCTGCGAATTCCTCTGCCGTTTGCGCTCAGTTCTCATTTTGCTGAAAAACAGCTGACGTCATGTACTCAGGTGTTAAATTGTTTGGGACGTCGTCTATTAATATCTTGAGCTTATTTCTTACTGATGTTTCTAACTCGAAGAGGTTTTACATGTTATTACAGGTCTTAATTTTTGTCCGTTTCTGTCACCGATTCGATCAGGAGTCCTCTCCTGGTTTCCCTTAGGTTTTTTATACGAACCTTCTCTTTCCTAGAGTTGCAAAGTCTCACTAGCCTTTGCGGTTGACGGCAAAGTCTCTGTAGCCCTAGGATTGAGGGAAACAACCTTTGGAGGTGGCCTGATTGTTGCTTTTGCCAGCTGAGCTTTGGAAGCTGAAAGGTTTCTCCTGCCACTATCATGTTTGGTTATCATTCCATTCCTATTTTTGATTGCATCATCAGTGTACTGCTACGGTGCACCAGTATTCCTGCTCGTATCGACTAGCTTTTAGTAGAGTTTAGCTAGTAGAGTAGCCTTGAAGAGGAAGACTTTTGGTTTCGTGCGCTGCCGGCAAAATGTTTTATTGCTGAAATTCAAAGAATTCAAGCTACTAAGAGCATTGAAAAATGTATAATAATTATAGATAAAAATCCCTTTCTAGACGACATTGAAATCCTAAGGGCTTGCAGTGGCATCATAAAAATTATGCTCAGTTGAAAAATAGGCCGATAGTATTCTATACTAAAAATCTGATTGTTGAACTGCTCATTAAATGCTTCCATAAAAGTTATTTTCATGTAAGTCTTCAAACGGTAGCAACTGAATTACGCAGCCAATACCATTAGCTAAGAATTTAATTCTTATCCATTATCAATAAGTACACTATATTTAGTTTAGAAAAAAGAACCTCCAGGATTCTAGCTATTCCTTGTTTACCTAAAGACAAACACGACTTTCGACAGGGGCTATTTAGTTTTTATAGCATTGATTGTTTTTCATACTTACTGGAAATTTGACGTGAGAAAGGTAAAAGATGGATTGTCGACTTTACACATGGTACTCTAAAAGAAATCCATTTAGAACTGGTAGAAACCTAAAATCTAAGCTGAACATTTATGATTTTTCAATGCTTTGCATTTCGACGAGGGTGTTTATCTATTTTATACAGTGACAATGGTCTAAATTTCACAAAAATGATTAAGAAACTCCATTTTCAAAATTGTCCATTCATATGGCAAATCAAAAACTCTATGAGAATGAAATCGTAAGTAAAATCTATTCAAATAGCATTAGATACAATCCTTAACAAATAAGTAACAAAAAAGAAGCATTGCATACTCTCTAAATGGAACTTACGAAAATTTGCTTGGTGTTGGAAAATTCGGGCGAAGAAAAATCTTTATATACTGATGTGAAATGCGTATGAGACCAGTTTTATTTAAAAATGTCAAGAAGATTAAATTGAATAAATTAGTACTGAAAATAATTCCCTCTTATTTTTTATTTTATCTTTTTTTTACTTAGAGATACGCGCTCGTGCAGACAGTATTATATTTATGTGTATATTAGACGTAATAAAGATTTTTTCTTTTTTTATGTTATTTAACGTCGCTCTATTTATGCTTCCATATATCGGTGCTAATCAGCGACGGAGGTCTACGATGTGTTTGTAAACAAAGCACATGTAAATTATTACAGCTGTGCTTGTGTCAATCGTCCGAGACCGAGATTTGAACTCGGATCACTAAGTTACTAGTCCTTCGCTCTAGCGATTGAGCGATCGTAGGCCTAAGTAATAAAGATTGATGATAATATGAATGACGAAAATCGTTTAATGCAGATTATTTAGTTGATTGTATTAATTAGTCCATACTTTTGTCGGCTATAGTTATCTCGCAAGAATGTAGGAACTCGTGAAGATCTTTTTTAGTTGAGATATGTTTCATAAATATTATTATATTTATATGAAATATTTTGCTATTCGTATGTGCTTATTATAACTAATACATTGAAGAAAATCCCTTAAGAAACTAAATGTAACACATTCGATCTAATTTTCAATTAACTTAATTAAATCAGTAAAATTAAAATTAAAAAAGTAAAAAATAAATCACATGTCTACATGTTGTAATGAATATTAATGTTTAAGATATTACTAAATTTTTAAAAAAATATTACTATATGTTTTTTACTATTTTTTTAAGAATATGCGACAAAAATCGTGCACTTTTCAGTAATGTTCATCTTTGCAGAAACATAATTAATTGAAATCTTTTTTCTTGTCTGAAGTACATATTTCGTTAACATAATGATTAAAATATTTATATTAACAGTTTATTTACATTAACTATATATTTATATACTTTGAGTGAATAGCTTTGTTTCGTCTTTTTATTTGATATTACAAATAGAATATTGAAATATTCAATGTAGTAAGTTTTATTATATTGTATATTTTTTCAAATATTGCGAACTTGTAGAGGTCTACCGTAAACTACTATGATCCGTAAAGCCTTAAAAATAGCCCTCTATATAGGGTCTAAGCTTTTAATCACGTCAAATCACCCACACAACAACGAGACACTCTTTCTTTCTCTATCTCTCCATGACAGAATAGTTCCTTTCGGCCTGATACAGTACTCCACTTGCAAACTGAATAACCCTTGCTTGTCCTTCTATTCTTGCTATAGTATTGCTCTGACTCCGGCATTACTCGTGTCTGTTTTTACTATAAACTAGACATTGAACACTGGTCGGTGAAAAACAGGGGCTCAATGATCATGGATATGATCTATTCGAATGAGTCCTACTGTTTCTCACACCACTTATATTGAGTGGCTCATATCGTGTGAAACTCGGCAACCAAGGCGAAATTTCGTAAAAATTTCGTAAGGGTTATTTTATGTTTAGAAGTCCCGGGTAGCGCATTACCTATTCGGTCTTCTCGAGGTCGGGACGAAATCATTCAATATTAATCAGCACATAGCGATATATTACCTACACATGGCCAAAGATACACTCCTCTTATCTAATCGTGAAGCCAAATTATTCAACTCATTCAATCATCCTGTCAGTCTTGGTTAAATGTTCTTCAATCAAAGATATCTTTTGCAATGATTATATCATCTAGATACGTACGCATTTGGCTCAAATTCTGTCCCGATGACTCAGAACATAAATCTCTGTAAGGAGGTCCCAGCATTAGATAGGCCGAATGAGAGCTAGATAAAATAAAATAAACATATACCAGAAATGGTACATACCATAATCGGTTTAAATTCTGTCTGATGTGGTAGCTGATATGCATTAATCAAATCGAGAATTAAAATTTATTTGGTTGATTGTTTCCAAATGATGTGATCCATTGTAAGCAATGAATAAGCATCAGGCAAAAAATTTATTATGAATTATTTATTTTAATGAACTATAGTCTATCATAGGTTTGCGACGTCGAAGTCGAAACTCTTCCCTCACGTGAGCTTTACCAGCCTTTTCAAGTATTTCTTTTTTTGGCATTCGACACTAGAGTTGCCTCCAGTAGTTCGAGACCCTGCGTGTGTGAGCAGCGATCTCACTAGCGGAAAAGTTGGGAAAGTTTAAATTAGTGTTCCTATGCTCTTTGTGTAAGTCAGAGGCCAATGGCTTATATGTAGGTATAAGCTGCTTCTCTTGCGAGAAAGACCCTATTCCTGACTCGGCCTTCCGACTTACTTCCCTAGTGTTAATTTTAATTTAAATAAGGAAAGAATAGAATGGGGCATGTATAGCCCTTCCCTTTGCAAGGAGGACCAAATCACTTCCCCGGACAGGAAATAGATTAAAGGTGAAAAAAAAAATAAGAATAAAAGTTTGACTTGACTTACTTTTTAAAGTTTATTTTTCTTTATGTCCTTTACAGGCGACTCCTGCTGCCTGTGCCCAGAGAGAGAGAGAGAGAGAGAGAGAGAGAGAGAGAAAGAGAGAGGTAGATAGATGTAGTGAATGCTCCGCTCACCGGGATACTCGCTGTCCGCTGACGTCCGTCCTGCTGTCTCTCTCCAGCTCACTGGATCGGCCCTTGTGGCTGCCCTTCTCGTCGGTTCAGCTACCTCGGCTCTGCCCGTTGTCCTTCTTCTTACTTCACTCTTCGTACCTCCTACTCTACCACTACTCTGCTTCTTCTCTTATTTCTGATCACTTACTTTCCTTTACTTCTTCTCTCACTCTCTTCTTTGCTTTCTAATACTTATCTCTCACTTTCTTCTCCTTACTTTCCAACACTTATCTCTCACTTTCTTCTCTTTGCTTTCAAACACTTATCTCTCACGTCGTTCTCCTTACTTTCCTACATATTGTAGATTAACGCGAGCTTATACCCCAGTTACATTATCATTTACTGAGAACACATTATACAATAATAGCAATTTTCATTTATTTACTTAAATTTATATTTTTTTTTTATTCAAGATAAACATTTTAATTATTAATACACTGTGCCAATCAAAACTAAAATCATTCGTAAAAAAGAACAAACATTTTGCACAACAAAATTTGTTCGCTTAACTCGATAATTAATAATCTCAAAAATAAACTTAAGAATTTTAAGACTGAATGATAAAAATATATTGCTGATTCAAAATGACAATACAAAAAAAAATCACTTCTATATCTCACCTGTCTTAATTTGATTGATTTTCTATCATCTCGCTTATTGCCTATCTTAAATTTATGTTAATTTCTAACATGTCTTATATTATCTCTTAAATCTATTTAAATCTATTTTACCTCGCTTATTATCTATCCAAAATCTAATTAAATTTCCACTATCTCGCTTATTGTCTATCTTAATTATTTTAACTTCTATTATGTCTTATTACATCTTAAATTTATTTGAATTTCTATTATATCACGTATTATATCTTAAATTTATTTATCTTTCTATTATATAACTTACGTCTATTATTTTCTAACTCTCTTCTTTCTTCTTGTTAATCTGTAACGATTCTCATTATCTATTCTTATTAAATCTTATATCTATTATTAACTTCTTCTTTATTCTAATTTCATCTTTATTTTACTAGCTTTATCATTTCATCTTTACTTCCCTTTACCTTCTATTATTATTTATATATGTTTTTGTCTATCATTTTTCACTCACCTCAGAATTTCATTAACCTATTAGATCTGTCATTGTTCCTTCTTTTTTTTTCTTTTTCCTTTCATAATTACTCTTCCTTTTTTTTCATCAAATCTGCTTCTCTTTTTTTTTCATTAATTTGTCCATTTGTTTCATTTGTGTTGGTCGTACATTTCATCCATGTATCTATCTTCATCATTTGTACCTACCTATTTATTTTAGTCTTTAGATTCACTTTCTCTATCATCTCATTTAATTTAATTTTTTTTTTCACCTTGTCTTCGTTATTATTCATATCTTTGTCCTTACATCACCACTATCCATTATTATCACCACCCATAATTACCACTATTCACTTACTTTATTATTTCTTATGCACAAATTTGTCCTTTATTTACTTCATCTTCACATTCACCTGGTTGAAGGAGCAAAACCTTGGCATTCGTCCATGTCGTGGTATAGGTTAAGCTACTCGCCGTTCCATCAGCCGACGGTTATGTGCGGCTCGTGGCGTGGGGAGATAAGGGGGAAGGAGAATGCCGAGCACAAGGCGCGACAGCGCGCGCGAGCGCCGTGAGGTTTTCTTGTCCACGGGGTGGCGCGCGCGTCGTCTTTCTCCTGGACAAGTCGGCGCGGGCGCCTTGTGACGCTCGTCACAATATATATATGTATATATACACATTCATTAGTGTATATATTTATTCTTATTTATATTTCTAAATACTTATGTGTATACGCTATAAAATGTTGAGATGACATAACTCAACATTTTATATTAGATTTATCTATGGAATAGTATATATCTTATTTTTATATTATAAATTTATATAAATATATATAAATTTATATAAATATATATATATTTATATATATATATATATATATATATATATATACCTTTATTAGTGTATATTTTAATATTTCTAAATACTTATATGTGTACGCTATAAGATGTTGAGATTACATAACTCATTAATAAGTATTTTTCTATTAGTCTTATTGTCCAATCAATTCAATTTAAAATAAAAAGAATAAAAAATAAAAATAAAAATAAATATAAATAAAAAAATAAATTAAAAATAAAAATTAAAAATAAAAATTAAATTAAAATTAAAATTATAATGACAGTCAGACTGTCCTTGTTTACATTCACCCTCGTAGACTAATCTGGAAATAAAATATTAGCTGAAAAAATTCTTTGTTAGTAAAGTGCAGTCTGACGGTCCCCAACACCCTTACCTAATTGAAGACTTGTCCATCGTTTCGAGCTCGCTACGGCTCCTCATTAGAGACTAAACTAAACCTTGTATTCTAATCTATATATACCCATCCCCACCACCAAATTTAGTAAATTAAATATAAATTCTCCCTCTACACAAACTGTCCAAAACCAATCAATTTAATAAGGAATGATAAACATTGTCCAATCTACCAGACTCTAACATTAAATTTACATTCTTTCGATTCCTAGAAATGTGAATACATTCAAGACTCTCCCTTTTATACTTATTATTAATACCATGTTCCAAAATATACACATTCACAAAATCAAAAGAAAGTAAAAACTTTAAACAATGCTCTTTTAAACCGGAAGTAATATGTGAGCTACGTAAACTATATTTATGCTCATAAATTCTCTTCTTTAAATATCTACCTGTTTGTGCAATATAGTATTTATCACAATCCATGCAATTAATCTTGTCAACAACTCCTGATTTTAAGCATAAATCATCCTTATCTTTGCAATTATTAAACAATGTACTCAAATGATTGCTATTTTTAAAGAAAATTTGAATGTTATATTTCCGAAAATTTCTTTTTATTCTTTCAGACAATCCTCTAACATATGGCAAGACAATAATTTTGCCTCCGTTAACATCAATTCCTGCACTATGTCTATTTTCGGTATTATAAATGTCAAACAATCTCTCAGCAATTAATCCATTAATAAATTGAATTGGATAACCATTATTAGATGATTATATCAAGTCATTATTATTATAACCAGTCATTATCATTATATCATCATTATTATATCATTATATCAAGTTTTCAATTAGGTAAGGGTGTTGGGGACAGTCAGATTGCACTTTACTAACAAAGAATTTTTTCAGCTAATATTTTATTTTCAGATTAGTCTACGGGGGTGAATGTAAACAAGGACAGTCTGACTGTTATTATAATTTTAATTTAATTTTTATTTTTAATTTTTATTTGATTTTTTTTTTTTTTTATTTTTATTTTTTATTTTTATTTTTATGTTATTTTTAGTTTGAATTGATTGGACTGTAAGACCAATAAAAAAATATTTATTAATTTGTATATGGGCAGTTGAGAAAAGTACAATTCAATTGATTACATAACTCAACATTTTATATTCTGTGAGAAAATATTCGGAGTTTCTTTTCCGAATATTTTCTCGACGAAACTGCGTTGCGACGTAACACCCCCAGCGTAAAATGATTGGTTGAGGTACGAAAGCGAGCGTTTGCCTCTGTTATAATTGTGTGGTTGGTGTGGAAAAATATATATAAAAGTTCAGGTAAGTAGGAGTAAAATACTTATCGTGTTTTGATTATAACGTTGTTCTACGTACTTATCTCAAAGAACATGCTAGTTTGATTCTGTTGTGATGGTGGCTCTGGTCTGGTCGTAAGTGGGCATGCCGCCTCAATATCTACTGGCTGATTTACTTTAGTCTTGTCGTTACGTGCTATTAATAGGCGTGTAAGGCCATCCAAATAGCTCCAAGCAGATGGATTGAAAACCCATAGACTTGGTGGAGTGCATATCCGTTGATGATCACGCTGATGATTGAGTTAATTGTTTGGATGATAAATAAGACTCCTATGATTCCTACGCTGGTTGTGCCGAAGGATATTAATTTTTCCCATATCTTAATCCAAGTAAATTCGACAAGCTTGCTTACTGCATTATCATTTAATAGTTTTTCCATGGTCCCTTCGTCGTTGTCTATTGGGTGACCATTGTTTTCTCTTGCTACATCTTTAAGAAATGCTGATTTTTCGACCGGGGACATGATGGATTCCCGAAGTCGATCTAGATCCTCTTGGGTGTAAATACCGTCCGTGGCAAGATCTTGTGGGCTAGTATATTTCCAGGTTGGTTCTGAACGCGGTTTTAGTATAGCGGAGCTTAATCTTATTGTCGGTATAGGCATAATCTTATACCATTGGTCGCCTATTTGGTATGCTGCCGGGAGCGTGGGGTTGCATGTTACATGGTGCCTTTGACTTTAAGGATGTGGGTTCTAGGAGTCATGTATAATGTTTTATTGTCTCTTGTACCTGGTAGTTCCATGCAGCATTTTGAGCTGCGATGTATTTTCACCTCTATGGGTATACATTTTACCAGATGGATAACTTCTCCCGCTAATACTGCCATGCATCCGGGACCTTTCATGATGTTGTACGCGAACTCGTCGGGAGCCTGAGTAGCTATAGCAAGTGCGTTCTTTATAGTTTGTCGTTCTATGTTGCAACGCTGAAAAACTACATCTTGATATAAATGTTTTACCTGAGTGCGAATGTACTTTTCCACGTATACAAATTTTGAGTTTACATAAGTAAATAAATCTAAATCCGCGGTATTGGTTTTACCTTAATTCGCAAATGATTGACTTCTAACCGTTTCGAAAATTACTTGTTTCGGGTCTTCGGTCTTCGTTTTTTTGAATCTGCATATATATACTCGTGTCCTTTGCTAGTAAGGACAAACGTCACTTCTCTAGAATAAAGGGAGTACACGGTTTGGCCTGGAACTAATTCTGGGTCTGTTATTTTTAGTGCGAGTCCTTCAAATAGGACACTAATCCTGTTGAATTTACAGGCGTCGCTAGGGATTGGTTTCCAGAACGTGTACCCTCCCTCTTGATCGACGCAGTTCCCAGCGGAAAATGAGCATACCGTTCCGGATTTAAGTCGGATAATATTACTATCTAAGTCTATATTACCTAGGCCATCGGTTAGCGTTATAGTTGCTAAGGCCTGCACAACTACGGAGTTCCACGATCCATATGGATCGGAATAACCGGCACCGTCGCATTTACCGTCGGTGTTGACATTTCCGGCTAGTGTCAGACTATGGGATGTGGTTCGATTTATCTTTAGATTCGTAATTATGCGATCACCTATTTTTAATTTGCCAGTTGCGTGCAAGTTTTCGCAACTAGTCTGTCCTATTTCGCGAATGTACTGGGCTCTACTTCCGCTTACAAGAGATATGTGCGATAGAGCGCCGCAATAAAAGATCGTTTTCTCCATTTGAATCTTGCACTGGTAAATTTTTGTTTCGGTGTACTCGTTAATTTGTAATAATTGTACTTATTCGTGAGTCACTTTTACGTCATTGTCTGGGACCGTACACTCTCCTACTTCTGTGAGTGACACCGTCGTTATGTTTGTGTACGGAGACCCACAGTCGTGCCCCATTATTCCCATTGCTATTTGGGCGAGGGATAAAAGGTATAGGAATCTTAGCGTCATTGTTCTCTGTAACAAGAATAATATTAGCTTCTGTGTTTTAACAATAATGGAAAACTCTTAGATAATCATAGTTTAAAAATAAATAATAAAATTAAAAAAATAATAATAATAATAATAATGATAAAAAGGATTGTTAAAAATTAGAAAAGGATATAGAGGATCTAACAGAGGACGAAGTTTATTCTGAATCGCTCTTAGGTTTTCCCCCTTTTCCTTTCGGTCCTCTTTTGAGTGTGAAAGATTCTAGATTAATATGCGATATCCTAAGTCTATTGGCGTGAACAAGTTTGCTACCTTTGTTGATTTGGATTCGACTATTATTCTTAGTTAAGACTTCTAATATTTTGTGAGGCCCTGAATAATGGTTATTAAATTTCCCCGGCTTAGGACCGGATAATAAGAACACGTAATAATATCCTAGTTTGAAGTTTTGGGGATTTAGATTTTGGTCACAATATTTTTTTGATTTAAATTTGGATGAGATTAGATACCCGCATGCAATTTTTTGTAGACCGTTTAGTTGCGTTACTAAGTCAATTAAGTATCCTTTATATGTCGGGAGTAGATCCGCCTCTCTTAATGGGTCGGTCGAGGGTAGTCTTGCGAAACGTCCGAATACGAGTTCGTAAGGAGTATGCTTGGTACTTTCTTGTATACAGGTATTGTAGTTAAGCATCGCCAAATCAAGCCAGTTATTCCATTCGTCGTCGTTTGTGATATATTGCTTCAAGAATTCGCCTAAGGCATGGTGTGACCGTTCTAAGGAGCCATTGGATTGGGGATGAAATGCCGTTGTTCGTAACTTTTTTATTTTAAAATGTTTAGCTATTCTATTCATCAGGCTGCTCAAGAAATTCGTACCTTGGTCTGTGAGAATCACTTTTGGTGTTCCGAATATGCAAATAAATCTTTTTATGAAGGCGTCGGCAATTGTCGTAGACAGGGTTTCTTACAGTGGTATTCCCATACAGAACTTTGTGAATTTGTCTTGAATAGTGAGAATGTATTCACTGCCATTCTTCGTTAGTTTTAATGGCCCTACTACGTCTAAGGCCACTTTTTGTAAGGGTACACCAGGCGTGTCTGTATTTATCATTGGTTGTTTGGTTTTCAGTCGAACCAATTTTTTCAATCTAAGCACTGTTGAATTCTGCGTTGGACGTCATCCTTCAGATTTTCCCAAAAGTATTTTTGTCTTATTGTATTGTAAGTTTTAGATACACCTCTATGTCCACCTACGGGAGATTTATGTAGCTCGACGAATATTTTGTTCCTTTTCCCTATTGGCACATATTTCAAAGTATCAGTACAAATCAGAATCTTCACATCTGAGTCGTTGAAGACTATTTTTAATTGTTCGTGTACGTGTTGCCATTCTAGGTTTTCTATAGCTTTACATTTTGCAATGCTCATGATTGTTTCCTCTGTCTTCGCCAAGAATTTTTTCAGCGTGGCTAAGGTTTTATAAATGTTTTCCTCAATTGTCCCTAGTGACACAGGTTGTTCTCCTCTGATACACAGAAAGAAGTAGTTTTTGCACATTTTTCCTTTGACTTGTTGGACATCTCCTAAGTCCATCGGATTTAGCTTTATTTTATGTGATTCTAGTAATTTTTTCGTGTCATCATCGCAAGGTTGTCGTCTAATATCGACAAAAAGAACCAAATTATCCTTTCGATGGCAGAGTGACTCTTTTGTTTCTATTACTTGGCTGTATCCAGGGTGCACTTTGTTTCTTTCCCCTTCTTCGTCGGAAGGCTCTAATTCTTCTGATTCTAATGAAGAAATGGAGTTTGCATAAGTTTGTTTAGGAGCAGAATTTTGTGGGAAAGCGGCTGGTTCAGTCTCAAATTCTTCTTCTTCTTCCAATTCGCTTTCAGCATAGTTTGGTGCTGATTGTGTGACATTTCGAACCGGACGCTTATCGTGGTCTGGTATGTTATACTTTCTCTCGTTAGATCCTTGTTGTGGTAGATCTTTTGTGTCCTTTTTCGGCCTACCTCTTTTTCGCGGAGGTTTTTCCTCCGTAGGTTTTTGTTCAACTGGCTTACTAGTTTTTTGTTTCCTTAGCCGAGAAATTGGTTCGAGGTTACGACTCGAACGAGTGACTACGTTTGTGGCTGGTGGGTTGCGGGATAAGGCATCCGCATTGGAATTTAATTTCCCTGGTTTATAGAGAACTGTATAGTCGTACTCAGACAATTTAAAGCGCCATTTTTATACGCGTGTGTTCAGGTCAGCAGTTTTGAACCATATTAATGGCTGATGGTCCGTTACGATCGTAATTTTTTTACCATAAACGTAAGACCGGAATGCTTTCACACTGTGTATAATGGCTAATGCTTCCTTTTCAGACCCTTTATAGTTTAATTCGGCGTTACGCAGTACTCGTGAAGTGTACGCGATAGGTCTGTCCTTTCCGATCTCTCCTTGCGACAAAACAACTCCTACAGCGTATCCAGATCCGTCTGTAGTTCTGTTAAATGGTTGTGTGAGGTCGGGGAATTGTAGAAAGGGTGCATTGCATAATATTACCTTTAATCTCCGAAATGCATTTTCTGTTTTATCGGATCACTGGAATGTGACATCTTTTTGCAACAGTTTAGTTAAAGGTTTCGATGTCGCTGCAAAATTTTTTATAAATCGGCGATAATCACCGGCTAAACCAAGGAATTGTATGACATTCTTCACATTCTTGGGGTCTGGAAAATTTTTTACGGCTTCAATTTTTTTTGGGATCCGGACTCAGTCCTTGTTCACTGAGCCGATGTCCTAAATAGTTTACCTCTCTTTTTAAAAATTCGCACTTGTCGAATTGTAATTTTAGTCCAGCTCCTCGGAGTCTGTCTAATAATAGCTTTATTTTTTCGTCGTGCTCCTCTAGGGTTTTGGCGTATATGACGATGTCATCTAAATATACGAAGAGTTTGATACCTTGCAGTCCCTTTAGAAGACTATCACGATTTTCTTCGACCGAAGAAGACATCACGATTTTCTTCGACCAGGGTCTGTACATATTCCCTTTCTGTATGGTTCAAGTGGTCGGTACGTATTAACTCCCTTATATTTAAAGTTTGGGTATACGCCACGGTCTTGATACCCAGACTGGGAATTTGAGATTCGACTTTGATGCAAGTTATTTTTAAGTTTTCTGAGATGACCACTTGTGTAACTGAATGTAATGTCCTAACGGCTATACTCTCGTTGCCAAAATATTGGTCGAGGAATTCATCCGTTTCGTCGTTAATATATAATAAATCTCTGTGCAATTTGTCGTCGGCTTCATCACTCTCACTAAATTCATCACTAGGGCAGTGGACGTTTATCGAGTAAGTCGTATAGTCTGGTATTTCTTCTTTTGGTGGTTTTTGAACTTCCTTGATTAAATTTTCGGGTGATATAAAGGTAATTGGGTGATCCATAGTAGGATATTCCATTTGTTTTGACTCCTAGTTAAGTTTTACTAGGGCATCACAATGATATCGCGCACTTAAGATTCTGCTGTACGATATCGGGAAGTCATCGGGGATGACGTGGAAATAAGATACTCCTCCTAGGACGTTAATTTTTACTGTCCCAATCGTTTAGAGTAATTCTGGGCTTATGCCTTTCAAGAAAGCTCGTTCCGATTCATTTATTTCATGGTAAGTTGGTAGTGTGCCCCTTTTCACCAGATTTGCTTCAGATCCTGTGTCTATCAGAAATGTGGATGTATTGCCTGTTGGATCTCGGACATTTATAGTACGTAGAAGTTCCTTTTCCTATTCCGTGTGAATATTGATAATTCCAAATTCAGGCATCTCCATGGTTCAATTTCCTATTTTTAATTCAGAAGTTTGACCGTTTATAGTTAATTCTTTATGCCGAAAATTTAATATAGCGCGACTGTCCATAAGGCAATCGGATCCTATGATTCCATCGTAGGGAATTGGAAATTCATCAGGGACGATAGAAAATTCTGCTTTCATTCCAGCTATTCGGAACTGTACTACCCCCAGCGTATTTTCCTTACTATTGCCCACACCTTCGAGCATATAAATGTTATTCCTATTTATATCTGCTTTATCTGGTACAACTCCTTCTTTGATGATGCACACTTCGGAACCGCTATCCAGCATAAAGGTGACATTACGTTCCGGGCCGAATTGTACTTTTACGTATGGTATATAACGAATTATTCCGGTCTGGAGGATATTAATTTTCCTAGAAGATCCAACAACTGAGTCGCATTTGTTGAGCGCGTTGGTAATTCCGGAGTCCCTTCGATCGCGCTCGGATTCCTAGAACCGTAACCATTTCCCTGATTGTAGAATCTTTTACGGCATTCTGTTATAGTGTGACCCATAATTTTACAATAGGCACAGACGGGTTTGTTGAGCGTGTCTGGGTTTGCTTGTGTGATTTGGCGAGTTCTAAAATTGGCGTAAGTGTGCCCTATACGTCCGCATTTCTGGAATGTTACTGCCGGTTGTTGTTCGCTTCGCTGATTGGTTGAGTTATTGCCGGGACAGCAATTAGCAGTGTGGCCCGGCTTGTTACATAGTTGACACGTTATTGAGGGTGGTTTGCTTCTGCAATCACGGGCAGTGTGTCTTGTTCTATTACACACTTGGCATTTGAATAAAGTGTAACATTGCGAAGCAGTATGGTTCGTCCTTTTACAAATTTGGCATGTTTCTTGTATTTGAGTATTTCTTATCCTGCTACGACATTCCAGCGCAGGGTGCCCTTTCTTGCCACAATAGCTACATAGTATGTTTTTTAGCGGTACTGGTTCTTCTAATTCGCATATTTGGACCATGCGTTATTCCCTCTTGCAATAAAGTTTTCTCTTTTGGTCAATTGTTGCTTTCTTTGGATTTCTCTTTCAACGGCGATAGCATCCTTAACTATATCTTGTACTTGTTCCGTTGGTCTTAGGCGAGGCGTAATATCAGATCTAAGCCCAGCTCGAAAACAATCTATTTGTGTGCTGTCTATGTGCGTTTTAAAGGCTGCTGTAGCGGATGCATTAGTAGCTAATCTGTTTGCCTCGTATATTTGGGCAGCTAAATTCCTTAGTCGGTTGGCGTATGTTAACACTGATTCGTTTTTTCGCTGGAACTCATTGCTGAGCTCTCCGATCAATTGTCCTACCGTTTTTGAGGAGGAGAATGCTTCTCGAAGGTGTCCCTTAAAGTCGTTAAATGTTTCGAACTTGGTTCTAGCCGTTGCATCCCGGGCATCACCGGTAAGTCGACTTTTAAGGTAGAGGGTGAATTTTCCTTCGAAGCTGGGGTCAATTAGTTCTAATGCGTCTGAGAAATATTCTAAAAATTGCTGTAGTGGGTAGTTGTATCCATCATATTCTGGTACGAGCCTTGCTGCATCTCTGAAGGATATTGCTGAAGTCGCTGTAGTTGCCATATTTGGGTGTATATTGAGTTTGTTTTGATCAATTACGGTTTCTGAGAAACCTAAGTAACAACTACTTGAAGATGAACGGAGGCTTGGTGTTCCCTCAAATCCTGATTCCCTTGCTAGTTGTTGAGTAGTTTGGTCAGCAAAATCTATTAAATTTAAGGAAGAACCGCGCGAGTGTGTGTGAGAAGAAGTAGTGGCAAGTATTGAGGATAATTCTGTTATTGACGGTTGTTTCGGAGGTATCGTTTCTTCAGTTGGTTGCAGCGTTTTAGTTAATTGTTCTGATGTTTCTTCCCGTTGAGGGGATGATGTTGTGAAGGGTTGCCGTGTTGAAGTCGATGTTTCTATGGTTGGCACATTCGTGTTTTTGCTAGGGCTCCTTGCTAATCTTGGGCCATGTTCGAATACTTGCTTTTCCAATGCTATCCGATTTTTCTTTTCTTCCTCTATAGGTTCTTTTCCTTTTTCAACCTTAAGTTCATCCGCCGTTCTTTCCAGTTGCTTTTTCGCGACTCCTCGTGTTATTGGCATGGGTTAACCTTCCAGGCTTAAGCGGTTAAATGCCTCCTCTAACTTGTTTATTGCATCCGTGGATTGGGGATTCTTGTATAGTTTAAGTGTGGCTTCCACTATTGTCAAAAGGGTTCTCTTAAATTTTTTTATTTCTTCTACCCCTAGTTGCAATAAGTTAAAAACTTCTTTGCTCGGATCAGCGGTCTCCAATATTCTGCTTTGCTCTTCTTCGAGAAAGGAATAGACCTTAAACAATGTCTCTTTCAGTATTGATTTCTCCGATTTTTCTTTCTACAACTCACTTTGAAGTCGGTTAATTCTTTCCTCCAAATAATTTCCGTATTACCAACGGTCATGATCGTTCTCGATGAGTTCAGCGATCCGACTTTCCATACGTTCTAGGTGGACATCCGTGTACGTGCTGATTACTTCAGGCGATAGTACGGGAATCATCTACAAGTACAAGGATAACCCTTAATTTGTGTCAAATGAACGTTTAGGTGGAAGAATTTAATTAGGTACGTATAGAAATACATGTAAATTGACTCTTTGTCCTCTAGCGGTACTGATATATAAATATATGTAGATATATGTGTGCATGTGTTTATATTTTGTTTCCCTTTTTGTTTTTAAGTTTTGATTTTTAGTCACGTTTGTTATACAATTGTTTTTCCGTCACAATTCCTCTTTTCAACAACTTAAATACGAACCTTTCGTGTTTATTTCGTATTGTAAAGTTCTTCCACCCTTTTATGTTTAATGTTCATTAATTATTTAGTAGTTATTAATTACTCTATGAATTAATTATTATCATTTATTAGTTATTCATATTTTATTAATAATTGGTTAATTATTAATTAATTGTTTATCGTTTGTTAAATATGTATCTACTTATGATTTATTCAACATTTATGTTTTTTTTTTTATTTTTATCTATTTATTATTATTTTCTTGTTTGCTAATTATTCATTTATTCGTTCTTTGTATTTTCTTCGTCGTCTATGATTCGTTAATCAATTAGTTAAAATTTATTAATTATTTATATCGTATTTCTACCTTAACAATTGTTTATTAATTGTTTGTCCTTTGTTAACTATCCTTTTATTAGTTGTTTATATTTTATTTGTCATTTATGATTTATTAACCATTTAGTTCTTTACTTCTTAGTTATAATTTATCAATTATTTATATTTTATATGTCATTTATTAATTGTATATATTTTTTTTTATTAATTGAGTCTCTATATATATATATATATATATATATATATATATATATATATATTTATTATTATTATTTATCCGTGGTTTTATATATATCTAATTATATATATATATATATAATAAATTTTTATTTATATTTATTTTCGTTGTTATTTTTATTATTACCGTGTTATTGGTAATGTTTATTATTATTATTGTTATTTTATTCATTAAATATTATTGTTATCGTTATTATTATTATTTTTAGTAGATTGTTTATTAAGTTTCGACGTGTAGAAAGTCACATTCGAAAAACAACTGCGGCGCCACCTTTAGTGTAATCTGAAAATCAGGGAACGCGTGATTGCGCTGATATCCGTTAGGTGCGCTGTTGGACGTATTTGCGTAGTTCGCGATTCGATGCTGGATGTTCACTATCTCATCGATTGGGAGAAATCTATATTTTTCCTGAATGTGCTGATCACCAAGAGTGCCGCTTTTACCATACAAGGTACGTAATTGCTCCTCGTCAAGCGCCTTTATGGGGAGCTTGGGGATGGTATAGTTTTTTCTCCAACACGAGGCACACCTTTCCCTCAGCTGTCCTCCCAAGCAGTGGACACACAAGGTCCTATTGAACAGCTACTGTCGTTGCTCATTGGTGAGTTTGGTGCATGCTAAAGAGAAGCCTCCTTGGATTTTTGCGGTGCAAACTCCAAGGAGATCTTCTCTTTTCAATGCTCTTAAACGAGCCTTCCTCTTTTCGTTTAATCTGCCTCCTCTTCTTCTGCGAAGGCTTATTTTTCTTCCTCAAGGTCCCGTAACCTTTATTTTGCACTTTTAAAAAATTTTCAAGAGTATTATAATTTATTTTTAATGATTTTATTTTTATTTTAGAATATATAAGTATTTAATATTTTCATTTCTTTTATTATCTTTTTAGTGGAAAATTTTTTTGCAAAAATATTCAAAATTCTTGTCTTTTATTATCTCTTTTTTTTATAATAGAAAATGAAAAATTTTTAGAAAATGACAAAATTGGATTACGAAAGGACCTCACTTCTTTTTTTTTTATTTTTGCAACTTATTATGATTTTAATAATAATAAAAAAATTTTTTTTTGTAGGTGGAGATACTACTCAACAGACAAGGTGCCAAATCATCCTGGCTGAGCCCCCAAACATTTTGGTTAGGCTGGTGTACACAGCTATGTGACGTCGGAGTCGAAAGTCTTCCCTCATGTGAGCTTTACCAGTCTTTCCAAGTATTTCTTTTTTTGGCATTCGACACTAGAGTTGCCTCCAGTAGCTCGGGACCCAGCGTGTGTGAGCAGCGATCTCACTAGCGGAAAAGTTGGGAAAGTTTAAATTACTGTTCCTATGCTCTTTGTGTAAGTCAGAGGCCAATGGCTTATATGTAGGTATAAGCTGCTTCTCTTGCAAGAAAGAGCCTATTCCTGCCTCGGCCTTTCGACTTACTTCCCTAGTGCTAATTTTAATTTAAATAAGGAAAGGATAGAATGGGGCATGTGTAGCCCTTCCTTTTGCAAGGAGGACTAAATCACTTCCCCGGACAGGAAATAGATTAAAGGTGAAAAAAAAAAAATAAGAACAAAAGTTTGACTTGACTTACTTTTTAAAGTTTATTTTTCTTTATGTCCTTTACAGGCGACTCCTGCTGCCTGTGCCCAGAGAGAGAGAGAGAGAGAGAGAGAGAGAGAGAGAGAGAGAGAGAGAGGTACATAGATGTGTTGAAGCTGTAGTGCTTGGTAAAGTTGACACCCGTCTTTACTGCTGCTGTTGCTGCTGCTGCTGCTGACTGCTGGCTGCTGGTGCGTGGTGTGGCTGAATTTTACTTGTGCAGAGTAACTTGTGTGTAGTGACTTGTGTGTAGAATAATAATAATTGTGAGGTGAAGTTCGGGCCCTTTAAAAGTGAGTGACTCCTCCTTCTTGAAAAGCGTTTTCTGGAGGAGTATATGAGGCCAATGGGAACTTTGCTGGGTTCATGGGGGGGAGGGGGTCGTGAGGACCATGCGCAGGGGCGGTTCGAATTTAGGAAAAAGGTGGTGCTAAGCGGGGGTAGTCCCGCTAAGTTCTCTCTCTCTCTCTCTCTCTCTCTCTCTCTCTCTCTCTCTGAGATGGCGTTAGGGGTTGCCAAAACGTGAGTAACAAAAATTATAATTAAAAACAAGAATTTTGCGTTAATCAATGATTATACGTGTGAGGTTATATTCATAGAAATTTGGATTCACCTATAGTATACATATATATAGTATAATATATACATATATTATTTAGATAACTTATAGTATTAATTTATATAAAAATATAAATATATATATATATATATATATATATGAATATATATATATATATATATATATATATATATATATATATATATATATATGTATATATACACATTCATTAGTGTGTATATTTATTCTTATTTATATTTCTAAATACTTATGTGTGTACGCTATAAAATGTTGAGATTACATAACTCAACATTTTATATTAGATTTATCTATGGAAGAGTATATATCTTATTTTTACATTATAAATTTATATAAATAAATATATATATATATATATATACATATATATATATATATATATATATATATATATATATCTATATATATACATTTATTAGTGTATATTTTAATATTTCTAAATACTTATATGTGTACGCTATAAAATGTTGAGATTACATAGCTCAACATTTTATATTAGATTTATTTATAGAATAGTATATATCTTATTTTTACAATATAAATTTATATAAATATTTATATATATATACACATTTGTTAGTGTATATTTTTATATTTCTAAATACTTATATGTGTACGCTATAAAATGTTGAGATAACATAACTCAACATTTTATATTAGATTTATCTATTGAATAGTATATATTCTATTTTTACAATATAGATTTGTATATATATATATATACATTTATTAGTGAATATTTTAATATTTCTAAATATTTACATGTGTACGCTATAAAATGAGATTACATAACTCAACATTTTATATTAGATTTATCTATAGAATAGTATATATTCTATTTTTACAATATAGATTTATATAAATATATATATATATATATATATATATATATATATATATATGCACATTCGTTCATGCACTTATAATCCTATACACTTATATGTGCATGTTAAAATTTTATAATGTTAAATATCAATTTAGATACATGATTTTTATGACATAATAGTTACGCTGATTAATTTGTATTTTTTTTAAATATTCTATTCTGTAATATCTTGTTGCTACGTATACGTATACATGTAATTATTTTTAATTGAAAGAAAATAATTTTTTAAGGTAACAGAAATACATATATATGGATAGACGTGCTATTTTGGGTGACGGAAAAGTTAGTTTCGAGGAGAAAGTGGACACTTCTCTTCCCTCGCCCTTTTACTTATTGTCTTAAGTTCATTATTGATGACAATCAAACTATTTAGTTTTCTAATAAAATTTCACGAAGAAGTTTATATGATTAACTAGACACACTTTATTTATTTTCGGAAAATTATCATATTCATTAGTAAAATACTTCGAAGCACAAAGATACAAAGATTCAAATGAATAGATAAGTTTTTCATAGTTTTCTAATACCCATATAATTTATTATAATCTGTAGTAAAAAATAATATATCTGACTAAAGTAATTATAGTATCAAAAGTCTAAAATACGATAAAATATTAGGTTGTCAAATCTTTTCTTGCCAAGATTTAGAATATAATTACATATGTTATTATGTATATAGTTTTGTCTTAATATTAGGTTGTCAAATATCTTTCTTTCGCTTTTTTCTCTTCATTCAATGCTTTATAAAAGGTGTTACAATGGTCGGATTTAGTTCACATATTCGCCATTTCGCTCGATAATCCATTTCCCTCTAGACAACAATTAATGCATCTATTAATACCCCTCTCGTAAGAAACCCCTTTCCTTATTTGCGAAGAACTCGGACAGCCACTTTTCACAAGCCTCTTTTGAGTCCAACTTTACACCAGCAAAGGCGTTCGACATGGACAGGAACAGGTGCTAATCACTTGGCGCTATATCTGGGCTATATGGTGGATGCGATAAAACCTCCCTTCCAAACTCTCGTAGCTTCTGACGAGTCATCAACGAAGTGTCTGCTCTGGCGTTGTCCTAGTGGAACACTACGCCCTTCCTGTTGGCCAATTGTGGACGCTTCTAGTTGATACCCTGCTTCAAGCGGTCCAGTTATTCACAGTATATGGTAGAATTAACCTCTGGCCATATGGGAGTAGCTCATAGTGGATGATTCCCTTCTAATCCCACCAAACACACAGAAAACCTTCCTGGCCGTCAATCCTGGCTTGGCCACTATTTGGGACGGTCCACCGGCCTTGGACCACGACCATTTTTGCTTGATATTGTCATATGTGATCTATTTTTCATCGCCAGTCACCATCTGCTTCAAAAATGGGTCGAGTTCGTTCCTTTTCAGCAGCAAATCGTACTCGTTGATTCGGTCCAGAAGTTTTTTTTTGCGTCAAATGATGCGGCACCCAAACATCAAGCTTTTTTGTATCCAGCCTTCTGCAGATGGTTTAAAATGGTTTGGTGACTAACTCTCATCTCCTGGGCGATGTCACAAGATGCCACATGCCGGTGTAACTCGATAAATTCCATGACTTGATCGGTATTCGTCGTCGCAGGTCTTCCGCCGGCTGGCTTATCCATGGTGTCGTTTTCGCCGGCTTTGAATTGTCGAAACCATTCCTTTGCGGTTCGAAGTGATAACGTACCTTTCCCCAAAATACCATTAATCTCATGAAATGTTTCTCTAGCGGATTTGCCTTTAACGAAGGAAAACTTTCAAATAACGCGAATTTCGGCGTTAGTGAACTCCTTGATTACACGTCTATAACTTTTGAACGCAATATCCAAAGTAATCATAAATATCGTCGTTTTGTACGTTATGTCATCAAGATCTTTCAAATGATGTATAGTATTGCCAGATACGAGCTCTGTAGCGCTTTGTACATAGCCGCGAAATTCATAAGACAAAAAGGCGGAAGGGAGATATTTGACAAACTAATATTCAAGACTTTTTAAATACGTCTAAAGAATCTAATTTAATATAAATATGTTTTATGAAAAATTTCTTTAAAGGAGTGTGTAATTATAAAGAGCAATTTTTATATAAATTATTGATAATTTATATATTCTAAATGCAGTTGCCAAGAAAGTGAAAATATGAAATATGCAAATGTATATTTTTGCTCAACTGCTAATTAATAAAAAATGCCTAGCAAGCTGATACATCACTTTCTTTAAACAATGATTAATTAAGAATAATTATATAAAAAGTATTTTACGATAGAAACACCGACTACTGATATGTATTTTTTTTGTATATGTGTATTATTGTAAATATTGTATATTTTGTATAAAGCATTTCAGCTTTATTGAAAAATTAAGATATCTCGAAAAAGTTGATATATTTATTACTAATCGATAACCATTGAATTGTTTGTCTTTTCTGATTAAAAATATTTTTTAAATGAATATTATGCTTAAACTGAAACAATAATGTTTGTTAATTAAAATAATTTTATCAACTTCTTTATGTTTATGAATAAAACTATATGATTGAATGAACACAGATAATTGAAGATAGGTGATATTTATTGAAACATTAATGAATGAACAAATTATTGGGCATGCACATTTAAATATACAGAAATTAATATTGCGAAAAAGTTTTATAGCGAAACTTACCTAACTAAAAACTTTGTAAAATGATTTTTGAAGGAGTAAGATATAATACTTTACTCTTGATCTGTGTAGCCTATTTTTATTGACTTGAAATTCCCAAAGTTAATTTTATTTTGAAAAGTTTTTCCTTTATTAATCCTACTTTAAGAGACAATATTATTCGATCAAAGTAATCGAAAAGGATAAACGAGGTCCATTTATATCAATTACCAAATTATGAAACTTTATCATAGATGCTTGACAAGGTTCTATATTGAGTGCGGCTATTTTTACATGTAACTACAATAATATAAACGTTTTACAATTGAAATTATTTTTCTATCTTTGTTCTAGACGAGTCGAATAATGAGTAATCATAATCAATATTATGTAATATATAAGCAACAAAATTTTATTTAGTATGAGATAAGTTTTATTATAATTTCTCAAATATTCTAAGTATATTATTGGGTATATAAGTAAGTTTCCAGCATTTGTGAAAAGATGACGATGCCAGTCGATTCTGAACAAAAATGTGAGATCTCATGTGTTATATTTGTAGGTGTTTATCTGTCAAAAACTTTGTAACAATACAATTGAGAATTGCTATCGGTGGCATTTATTTGTTATTTATTATATTCTATTCTTTAATATGAGGAAAAGTGCATCTCAGGCTTATCGTTTGCTTTCGGAATCTTATAGTCTGAAATTTCTTGGTGAAACGACGTACCGCGAGTGATTCAAATGCTTCAAAAGTGGTGAGTTTCAAGTGAAAGACAAGAATTGCTCCGAATAGCCGTAAAGTTTTGAAAACGAGGAATTAGATGCTTTGCTGGATGAGGATTGATCCATGCCAGATTCAAGAAGAACTTGTTGCATCATTGCTCGTCACGAAACAAGCTTTTCCCCTGCATCTAAAAGTTTTGGGATTTATCAAAAAAGTTGGAAACTGGGTGTCCTACGAATTGAAGCCGAGAGCTGTTGAACGCCGATTTTGCATGTCTGAAATGTTGCTGTATTAAAATAAATAATTTTTTTATTGTATTGTTATTGCTTATAAAAAATGAATTGATTATGGTAAGCGTAAAAGCAGAAAATCCTATGGGAAGCCTGACAAGTCTGGCCAATCGAAGCCGAAACGAAATATTCACGTAAATAAGATCACGCTCTGTATATGGTGTGATCGAAAGGTTATGTTATACTACGAACTGCTTGCTAGTTGTTGAAACATTAATGGACCATTGTATCGAACCTAACTTATTCCTTTGAAGTGAACATTACGGAATAAACGGCCAGAATATGAGACCAGGTATGAGTCCATCATTTTTCACCACGATAATGGTTGGCCACATTTTTCGGGTTAGGTCAAAAACTATTTGAAAAATAGTGGATTGCAAATTCTCCCTCACCGGGCTTACAATCCAGACTTGGCACCATCTAACTACCACTTGTTTTGATCAAAGCTAAATTGAATAAAACTGACTGAATCAAAAATTTAGCTCGATACGTTCCTGGGATCGAAAGACGAGAAATTTTTTTGGTCCGAAATTTATAAATTACCAGAAAGATGAAAAAAAGTTATAGCTTCAGATGGACGATAAACGATATATAACCATGTTTTCATAATAAAACCTCATATTTTAGAAAAGAAACGCTGGAAACTTACCTATATATATATATATATATATATATATATATATATATATATATATATAATTATTTTATTTTATTTTATTTTATTATATATACAACACATAATTATTTTTTCTGATACAGATTTGTGATTTTGGCTTAGCGCGAGTAGAAGAACCTGATGAAAAAAAAATTATGACACAAGAAGTAGTTACTCAGTATTATAGAGCTCCTGAAATATTAATGGGAGCCCGACACTATACTACTGCAGTTGACATATGGAGTGTAGGTTGCATTTTTGGAGAACTTTTAAGAAGACGTATTCTTTTCCAAGCTCAGAGTCCACTTCAGCAGGTAAATATTCTTAAAAAAATTATATTTCTTACAATGTTTACAGAAAGAAACAATTTTATTATATGGAGAATTCATAATGATAATATGGTAACATTGTATGTTTTTGCTCTCGGTTAGTCATGCTTCAAAATTTCTATTAAATCACAGTCAGTGTAACTGATAGTTCTTTTTTAATTTTATTTGTATGTAAATAATCCTAATTAAGTAGGGGAATGCATGACTCCTATATCCTATGTTTATGATGTCCTATGTTGTCATCAGTTGACAAATATTTTCATTTATATAAAGTAAATGAATACACATGGCAACAAAGTTTAATTTCAGTTCAACTTTTAGAAATGTTTTTGAAATGTTGAGCATGCATCTGATTCGTGTTGTTGGATCATGTTGCCGTTGCCAGTAAATATAATTACGGTAATGTGGAAATTATGTAAAAAGTTCGAAGGACTAAATATTCTAAATTTTGATAGTCTCTGAACTATATATAGTTTAGTCGTTAAAGATGAACCGGAGTGGTTCGAAACGTCGGGCATTTAATTTGAATCGATTCGAAACGTCAGGTTGTTCCTTAGTAAGATAGCGTATTTTTTTTTTTTAAATGCTTATCCCTCAATAACTCTGCACCATTATAATTTAGCATTTCTGTTGGTGTCGTTTATTTTGTCGAACAAAATCCTTGCAAGTTTCCAGCCAAATAAACATCATTTGCGAGAAGCGCTTCTTCTATTCTTTAATATGTGGAAAAGTACGGCTGAGACTTCTCTTTTGCTTTCGGAAACTTATGGGGCGGAATGTATTGGTAAACCGACTTGCTGCGAGTGGTTCAAACGGTTCAAAAGTAGTAATTTTGAAGATGAAGCCAAGAATCGCTCGCGAAAACCGAAAAGTTTTGAAGACAAGGAATTAGACACTTTGTTGGATATGGATCCATGTCAAATTCAAGAAAAACTTGCTGTGTCATTGCTCGTAACACAACAAGCCATTCCCCTGCCCAGCAAGGCCAGTCTGACAGTCATTATATTAGTTTAGTATAATATTGTATAACTTATGTAAGATCGATAAAAATAATTGTTTATTTAATTCATAACTGTTAACATTTATAATTTATAATATAGTACAATTTATAATTAAAAAAAAAACTTTTTTGGAAGATTTTTTTGGAGTTATTATGATTTTGATGATAAAAATAGAATTTTGTTCTCAGCACTTCATAAAACATAAGTAAACAATTTTTCAAGAATGTGGAGTAAGATGGCTAATGCAAAATTTACTTACAATCTAATTTAGAACGATTCAAAAAAGAAATTTTTTTTTTTTTTTATTGAGCTTACCCAAGCCTATAAAAAGACTTATACAGCTATAAAAAAAAAAAAAAAATTATAATTTTTAATTTAATTTTTATTTTCGTGTTTATTATTTTTATGTATTGATGTATTAATGTTAATATAGATGTGTATTGATGTTGTTACGTATTGTTTTCGATTGATTTGATTGAACTGTAAGACCAATGAAAAAATATTTATTAATTTGTATATATGTAGTCGACAAAAGTACAATTAAATTATTGAAAGTTAATTATAATCAATTATTCGCTGAAACTCTTCTCAAGATCGATACCGAATTGAAAAGTACTATTATGCTCAACAATGAAATTGAGAACTATTATTTAAATGGGTTATACTCACGTTATTTCAATAATATTTTAAATTTGAATGGCGTATTATTGGACAACAGTTTCCTGAAAAGTTATTTTTAATCATGCTTTAAATTTTTTCAAAACCATTCTTTACTTTTTCAGTACAATTTTTTCAAAGTGGATTTTTTAAAAACAATTGTAATAATTTTAATTGCAGAAAAAGAATTTCCCAAATGTAATCTTACATTATGACTGATGAGTCTAAAATGAATTTATACATAGTTTTTATGTTTTACCATCTCTATAAAACTATTAAAAAAATAAAGATAATTTATTAGGATCATTATAGTACCAAATAATAATTAGCCACATACAAACTATTCAGACAAATGAATTTGAAGCTTATAGGTTATTATGATTTTCATAATAAAATGCGTTACATTTTTATATATTTAGTTTATTTCATTTCTATTTACAAAATATCATGCAATTTACTAAGGAGTAGAATTTATATTTTAATACAACACTAAAAAAATTTTTATAAATTCAAATAATTCAATTTCGTCAAAGTGTGATTAATTGAAGCATACAAATATTTATTGAAATTTTTATTTATTTGAAAGAAAAACATACATATTTTAAACAAAAATAAATTTTGTAATTTAGAGTAAACCACATATATCTGACAAAATTTAAATAATTGAATAGTAAAGATTACAAAATGTAAATATAAATGGAGGAAAATGTTCAATTTTTGAGAAAACCATCATTTAAAACAACCAATATTTTATAAAAAACCATTTATAATTAATTAATACAATTAAAACCAGTTTTTAAAAAGTAAAAAATAATCCTTCAGTAATAGAAAAACAAAAAAAGGTTCAGGACAAATCGCCTAAATATATATTCTAAATTCTATCTAGTTCATTATACAGATTGAGTATTTTGACATTTCAACGACAAAAATAATTAATCACCGTTTCTATTTTTGTAGTTTTTACTATTTCTTTATTTAAATTTATTATTCACTGCGTGTATTTCATATATTAAAATAGAACATATGTCTATTAGATATTAAGAACTCACAGATGCTCTTGCCTTGTTTTATTACAAATATAAACATTGAGTTTTCTAATTCTGTGCAATCTATCCGATAGATATAAATATAATGCCAAAGGTTATTCTAATCAAGCTATTGTTTCTGTGGAAAATGAAAATGACGGTTTAAATCAGTATTTAATGGTCTTAATTGACAGCATTCTTTAAACTTTGTGGCAAGAAGTTTAGCAAAGAAGCAAGCGTGGCAAGAAATTTATTAGAAGAAACCGTGGAGTTGCCGTTGAAGGATTTCCTTGAGTTATAAAGGACTATGCTTTAGATAGAATGTACGAGGTCAGACAATTAAGTAATGTGACAAATTAAAAAAAAACGAGTATATTTAAAAATTAAGGTGATAAGGAACACTTCTTGTGGGACCTCTTCAATTACCTCTCCAATTAATCCACTATTCGGGCGTTGTTACAAAACACTAAACAGCGGGCAAAGAAATAATCGTACAAAGGTCAAAGTCTCAATCGAGAAAGTAGGGATATTACGGTGGCGGATTTACAGGTTTGCAGTATTACCACAGGCCGAGAAATAAAATCGGTTGTATTACTTAAATGTCTGACCTCGTATACCATTCATCCAAATCAAAGTGAGTTCTTTTATTTGTGCCTTTTATTAAATAATGTTCAAAGTTCTATCTCATTTAATGACTTAAAGACTGTTAAAGGTGTCCTACAACATACATTCCAAGCTGAGTGTATTGCGCTTTGCTTAGTAGAAGATGTAAATCATTAGAAGAATACTTTATTCGATGGTTCAGTATACCAGTCTTTGTCTAAATGAAGAGACGTACTTGATATTTTACTAGTATTTTTTCATCCAACTCAACCACATGCATTATAGAAAATGTTCCCGAAGGACCTTTGTCAAGATTTTTTATATCAAATTCGTCGGCAAACTAATAAATTTAAAATAAATTTTTGAAATGAAATATTTAATTAAGATCTTATTGAAATTGAAAATATTGTAATCACCCTTACTGCAAAATATATATGTGATTTTGGTTTATCAACTCCTATACGCTAGAATGACAAGACTATATATGCTGACGATATAATGCTGTCACATAATTTTGATAATAATGAATTTAAAAAATACAAGGTGTGTTCAAATAACAGTAATTAAAACAAAATGAAGTAACTTTTTGTTTTTTTTTTTTAAATATTTATTTCTTAATCAATACTTATGTTGTCCTCTTCAAAGTAACTCCGCTCAGATATAATACACTTGTGCCGACGTTTTTTCCAATGATGAAAGCACTTCTAATAATCATTTTTTGGTATAGCGTTCTTTCAGTGATCCAGTTTGCGATGAGCCATAAGCTCGCGCAATTCATTAATAATAAAAAGCTTGCATATTAATTAATTAATAAAGATCCTTAATTAATTAATATTAAGTCGTTCCAAAAAAAATGGAATTATATGTTGTATTATAATACAATATATACTTCTATTTCTCTAAAGTCAACGACAACGCGAAAAGGATCTCGCGGAAAGCGAAAAGAATAGAGAGAGAAAGAAATCCGAGCGCGCGTGAAGACGCTGGAATAGACGTTTTCTCTCTACGGGCTGACGTAAAGTCCGCTGGCAGTAGACAGCACGGCGAGAGGACAAGCATCGGAAGTTGCACGGTGCGGCGAGCGTGGCGCGGTAAGGGGCGGACGTTCGCAAAGAGTTCAACGGTGAGAGGGGAACGGTCGCAAAGTGGGGACCGTTTTCTTCCTCAAAACATAAATAGCGGCGCACTGGATGTAAAATTCAGTGTATCGGTAGCCTTGAAACCGGCTAGTCGAGGGGGAACCTGTCGTCGACGCGGTAGCGGATGTTACGTCCATACACACTCAGCACGAGAACCGAACCCGTCACGCGAAAATGAATAGCTTAACTAATTTAAATTTAACAAAACTTAAAAATAATTTTCCAAAACTACGCGGGTCCAATGTTTAGACAATTATTTATGTTAAATTTTAAATTTGTAAAAGAATAATTGAAATATATGAGATTATATGTTACAGCGGTTCATGGTGAGCGATCTACCTAAATAAAAAATCTAACGGGACCAGGTACAGCGTTACGACAATAAAATTATTTATCGTTTTTAAATATTTTTTAATTTTGTATTCTATATTTTTTCCCAAAATTTTCTTATTTTAATTTTTTAAATAAATATTATTAAATTGAAGGAAAAGGGTTATTCTGAAAAGATTAACTTGAAATACCTAGTTCCACAAACATTATCCTCAAATAAATAAAAGTTAACGGTAAACTCAATTCTCTGACAGGCTGAGCGAGAGCTAGAATTGAGTTTGAGCGAATCGCTTACACTTTAGGTAACTTGGTGGCGGGCTGAGCGATCAAGGGCCTACGCGGGTTGAGCTTTAGTTAGACTAAATTTAGTTAGACTAAATCTGCGGTGCAAATAAAACGGAAGATTTAAAAGGAACTCACACGAGCGAGCATGGCGGCGCCTTGATCGGTCAGGTGCCGAGGTGGATTGAACCGGAGCAACCCTTCTGCAAGTCAGAAACGCGCAGCAAAATATTTCGCATCTGGTGTGGTGAAAAGAGCCTGACACGGGTAATAATTAGCAATAATGGCAGGCAATTTATATCTAAAGAAATTCGCGTATATAAAATTCGAGTATAGAAAAACGTTGCCATACTCGCATCAACGCAACCCTGTTGAAAGAGTCAATAAACCACTGAAAACGATAATAAAACAATATATAGATACATCGCAAAAGCTGTGAGATACGTATCTAAGTGAAACGACATCTGCATATCATACATCCATTCACGATAGCACAGAATATTCACTGGCATACCTGAATGTCGGACGCGTATTAATGGTATCCAGAAGCCTGAACCAAGAAACAAAAAGAGGATCACTTTCGACTTTGCATCAGAGAATAAAAAGTATGCATGAAACATTAGAATTAGAAAAAATCGAAACCGTTAGAGCGTTTCAACGCGAACGAAAACACTATTACTTACGATGAAGAAATGGGCAACCTTCTATAGGCAATCACGTCTTAAAACGACAAAAAGTACTATCTAGCAAATAGATGATAGAAACGCCAAGTTGTGTATGAAATCTAAGGGATCATACACAGTAATATCAAAGGTATCGCCTGTAATTTTAAACTTGAAAACAGAAATTGGAGATATTGAAAAAATTGATGTGAAGGATTTAAGATCATTCATCGCACGAGAATAAAAGAAAAAATGTATATGTATTGTTAATCTATTCGCAGAGCGATTGAGTTCGCGAAAAATAATTTTGTTAAGTTAGCGAGAAAATATTTATGTAGTTAAGTTAGCGGAAAATAATTTTGTTAAGTTTGCGAAAAAATAATTATGTAAAATATCAATTAAGTTGAACATAAGTGAATAATTAGTATATTATATAAGATATTGTTAAACAATATCGAGAGAGAAGACGGAATTAATGTAAACAATAACGTGGACAGATAAACGCGACTCACGATGGAGAAGAACTATCCGACTATACATGGGTGCTGTTTGATGCAGAGCACATGACTGAACGCAAGCGCTAAAAATTTTAAATTAAGCGGGCAGAAATACATGGATTGTCTGAAACTACAAATGATCAGACGTATTTACCCCTAGTATTTGGCTCACTTGCCCTACCTTGATAGAGACAGGTGATAAGAAAGATTTGAAGTACGAAAAGAAACGAGCCTACAAGTTCATAATTGATTTAAATATAAAATGCCCTTGAAGTTCAACAAATTATCGACCAGAAAATAAATAGTAATAAAATAACTAGTAATAAAATTTCCAGAAATTAGGATAGAAGCGGTTGCCAAAATGTCAGCCGCGGAGCTCTACAAGGCGTTTGAGGCCTTAGGGGTAGGATCAAGGAATAAACATCCCTTGAGGGGATGTTTACTTTCCCTAGCCTAAGCAAGGAGCAACAGCAGCAACCAACCTGGAGTAACAGCCGACGGACAAGGCAATTTTGGATGCTTTAGTCCGGAAGCCGGTAGTACGAATTGTGCGGCTGACGAAACCACGGCCGGTGACGTTTCCGCCGCCCCTGCTAACGCTGCCGCCGATCGCCTACCAGAAGCGGGACTTCATGCCGGGTGCCGCCAAATTCGGCCTAAGCCTTCCGCCCTATTATAATAGAAATGGAGACTCGACCGAATCCCATCAAGATACCGAACGGCACGGAAGTACAAGTCCCATCTGGTGTACGGATGTTTCGCGTGAGAGACGTGGTGGATGCGGCTGAACACGTTTGGCATTTTGGGAAACCAAGATGTGAGGCTTTAATTTTTTTTCTTTTCTAAGTTTTCTCTCGCTTTCTCTTGCGGTATTGTTCGGCGACGTATTAATTATGTGTTTAAACGACTTGTTTTGATTAAACGTGCGCGTAAATTAAAAGTAATTATATATCACTGCGATTGCAAGAACATTATTATTGCTTCGTTTGTAATCTGCGTTTCAGTCTCCAAGAAGACTGAGGTAGATGCGAAGGCCATAAACTAGCCCAAATCTATGATACAAATAGAACGGAAGATTTAAAACTTACACGAGAGAGCTTCATGGTGGGTTGAGCGATCAAGTTCAGAGGTGGGTTGAACTGGGGCAACGCTTTTTCATATCAAAAACGTGAAGAAAAGTTTTTAGTATCTGGTGTGGTGAAAAGAGCCTGGCGGCGAGTGGAGTGGTCAGGTACCAACGAGAGAGCCTCATGGTGGGTTGAGCGATCAAGTTCAGAGGTGGGTTGAACTGGGGCAACGCTTTTTCATATCAAAAACGTGAAGAAAAGTTTTTAGTATCTGGTGTGGTGAAAAGAGCCTGGCGGCGAGTGGAGTGGTCAGGTATCAACGAGAGAGCCTCATGGTGGGTTGTGCGGTCAAGTTCAGAGGTGCGTTGAACTGGGGCAACGCTTTTTCATATTAAAAACGTGAAGAAAAGTTTTTAGTATCTGGTGTGGTGAAAAGAGCCTGACGGCGAGTGGAGAGGTAAGGTACCGAGATGGATTGAACCAGAGCACGAAGTAGCTCACACCCGCGATGTAGCGCTACAAGATTTTATCTCCTCAATCGTTGAAAATCGATGTCCTTTCATGGGTCTTTTCAATTTTCGGAAAAGAAAAAAATTACTGGGTGCTTAATCTGGTAAATATGAAGGCTGAAGCATGACTGTGGTGTTGGTTGTGACGAAAAACTCTCATAAGTAATGATTAATAAGCAGGTGCATTATCGTCATGAAAAAAACACGAATTGTTTTTCCAAAGTTCCGAACGTTTTCTGCGTATCGCCTCTTGCAAAGGGTGCATAACTTCAATGTAATACTCCTTATTAACAGTATGACCTTGTGATAAAAATTGCTGATGCACTACGCCACGCTGATCAAAGAAGACAGTAAGTAGAACCTTGACATTTAATTTAACTTAGTGTGCTTACTCGCTCTTGGTTCTTCTGGGCTCTTCCGTTGCGACGATGGCTTTATTTTCGACGTCATAATCATATACTTACCATTCATCATCAGTTATAAAAAACTATTGATAAACTCTATAAAATTAGACTCGATAAACTCTTTTGAGAAAATCAGCATCATTATTGACTTCAATCAACATTTTCTGAGCTATGCTCATGCGATGATTCTTTGAATCAAAATTAATCAGTTTTGGATCGAATTTTGCTGACACACGTTTTATGTCCAAAACATCCGACAAAGGTATGGCATGAGATAACCAATATGCCAACATCTTCAGCAACTTCTCTGATAGTGATTCGACGATTTTTAACACAATATCTTTCATTAAAAAATCAAATCAGATGAATCGTTTTCATCTATTGTTGATGTGTTAGGACGTCCAGGACGAAATTTGTCTTCGGCATCCTCGCAGCCTTCTTGGAACAGCTTGTATCACTTATACACATTATTTTCACTCAAAGTAGACTCACCGTATTCAAATGTCAACATTTCAAGGCTTTTAGAGAACTGAATTTCATTTTTGACAAAAAATTTAATGCAAACTCTTTACTCTTTTTTGGTGAAAGAAAATCGCCGTGTACACGAAACACTTCTGTATGCCTGTGACAAACAAGCAAATAATGCTCAAGCCGTAAATATATGCTCGGTGTACATATACCAACACAAAATAAAGAAACCAATGATTGGCAGCCCTTGATATTTGCAAACTCGTCTTATTATTTGAACACACTTCGTAATAATTTAACATATTTAATAAATTAAGGAATTTTTTGCCTAAGCATATAAATTATTACTGCAGCAGAGAATCTAGATACATGAAATTCTTCTGATATATATCTCTTATAGAGCAACCAGTCGTGGAGAGGTTGTTGCTATAATTGAGCCAAATTAATATTTAGTAATTATATTACTGTTACAATCGAATTCTAATGAGCTTTAAAAATTCTATTTGTATAAAATAAAAATTTGCTATTAAAAATATAATTTGCAAATTTCTGAACCGTAGTGCCTTCCAACTTTAATAAATTATCATTCAAAGACTTTTGCTGACTCTTTTAACGTCAATGAGTTTACTGTAGTATCTTTTAACGTTCCCATATCAAACTTTGTTAATTCAGGTACGAACTCTCCTGTATGTTTGCTACTTATTTCTGTTAGCTTTTGGCCAAGGTGCTCCAAGTAAAGTTTAGCCTTTCTTCGCCCTGGTATATCTGCATAGAGGATGCTCTGATTTTGAATCGATCTGGAAAAATTTTCATCTTTTATTTGACTCTAAAATCATTTCATAACTAGACTAAAAAGTTTCCTTTGGCTGGATTGTTAAGCTTTCACAGGTAGCATATTCTTGATCTATTTTACCCATTACACTCCCTGGATGAAGATATTTAGTATTTCTATTTGATATTTATATTTGCAGTCTTTTTCTCTCATTGGCCTGCCGGGATGGTAGCCTCTGCAATTCTTTGCACAATATATGTAATGTAAATAATGTCGTCACTAAAAAAAATTTCCCAATAAAAAATTCAACTGCTATAATTATTTTATCTTCCATATGTTATGGATTTTGGAGTTATACGGAGAGTTTTAAATGTAATTTTCTGTTGTCAAGTCACTCCGGAGAATGTGTAACATAATTTTTTGTTTTTAAATTTAGTTTGACGAAAATAAATAAAATATACATAATATTATAAGCCAAATTAAAAAACTCATTTGATGCGATATTGGCCTGAATCTGCCTTAATTGACTTTTTAAATGTAATCATTTTTGGTGAAGTAAAATAATTCTTGTTTTATTACTTTCGGTATTGCTAATTCCACTAGTAATATCTGTCATCTGTTATAACTCCTGTTATTTATAAATTATATATTTTGTTGTCCATACAAATTCTTAAATAGCATTTTCTCAGTGAGTGATATAATGGAATTTTTTCTTTCTCAGCTGTTCATTGACTTTTTTCAGAATGAATAGAAGAATAAAATCTGATTTTTGAACCATACTAACTTTTTTGCTATGAGATCTTTGATCTTCCCTCGCCAATAATTTGTTATGGTTTCAAATTCTTGGTACACCTTTTAGTCGAAACCTTGAGAAAATTCCTATTATTCATTTAGCATTTAGAACATCGTACATATCTCTTTGAGTATAAGATATTCTATTTACTTCTGCATTCTTTGAAGTATGTGATGAAAGACAAAATATTTAAATAAATTGTTGTTATGCTTTTCATTTAATTATGGGATAGGAAATACTTCCATTTCTATCAATATTTTAGAATCTTGCATCAAGATAGCTATTTTATCGTACATTTGTAGAAGTATTAGGTGTGTAAAAAAGTCGTATAGTATGTGTTGACATCTGGAAACAGTATAACCAATAAATAGCTCTGACTTTTTGCTAGCATTACTTAGTTTTCATCACGTGAAGATGTCAAGTTTTGAGCCAAGTAAGCGTCATTTGTGACAATTGTTAATTTACTTCTTTCATTTAAAGCAATCTACAGCTGAAGTATATCGGCTACTGATAGAAGCATATGGTGATGTTCATTTGAGTGAGTGAAGTTGTCGGGAGTAGATCCAAAAATGTAAAAGTATGACAAAACACACAGTGGAAGGCCCAAACTTTATGGTGACACAGAATTGGAATCTTAACTGAAGAAAGATCCGTCTCAAATGCAAGAAGAACTTGCACAAGAGTTAGGAGTGTCTCAGAAAGCTATTTCATAACGTCTCAAAACCCTGGATATGCTCCAAAAGCATGGAAATTGGAATTAGAATTTCCTTACGAACTGAAGCTGAGAGAAGTCGAGTGTTACTTATTCACTTTCGAATAATTGCTCAAAAGGCAAAATCGCAAAGGATTTCTACATTGAATCGTGACGGGAGACGAAAAGTGGATTCACTACAACAACCCAAGGAGTAGGAAATCATGGGCTAAGCTCGGGCATGCTTCTACTTCGATGGCCAAGCCAAACACTTATGACAAGAAGCTAATGCTGTACATTTGGTGGGATCAGTTTGGGATAATCTATTACGAATTACTCTAACACAATCGAACCATCACCGGCGAACGTTACCACAATATATGTAACAATATTTCTTTTATGAATCTACTCAGTGTACAATAGTTATAACCGTCACATAAACTTAATTATTAAATTTTTATCGGGAAAGGAGAATTTTTTTAATAATATTAGCTTACAATAAACTGATTGAATATTTTGCTTGTTTTAAGTGAAATACGATAATTGATGACTTTTCTGATTTTGGCTGTAATCGAAGTAAATCATTTCGAAAACACAAATAATTGAAATTATATTTATAATCAATAAATCTCAAATAATTTTAAAATTATGGATAAAAATTTGTTTCCTTAATATTTTTAAGGAATTTATGTAAAGAATTCATTTATTATAGGCATATTGGTCCAAACATGAAAGAATGAGGAAAATTTTCTCGGGTTCTGAATCACTCACCCTTATCCAACTTATTTGGAAGGCCGTGTGATTTTATATCAATTTCATATGAATGAAAAAGGGATAATCTATAATGTCTAAATGCAGTAATGTCTATAGCGTTTATACTATTTAGATATTTTAAAATCATTTAAATACCGACCAGCTTTGAAGCATCCTAGCATGTTCTACGAAGTTTATTATTTTATACTTGCTGCTTAACAAAAAAAATATTTGTTATCTGATGAACGATTGACTGCTCCCACGACCATTATCATAGTCAATGATCTGCTACCTTCAACATTTCAATGCGCTTTGGATTATCCTCAGAGACTGAAAGAAATGTTAATAACGAAAAGATATATACCTAATTAATTTTCAGCTCATTTTTATTCTGTTCCCAATAAAAATATTTATCCTTAAATTAATATCCATATTGATGAAGTTTAATATTATTTTTAATTTATATTATTTATTTTTTTAATATGATTATGAATATGATTTTTAATATGATATTTAATTTGATTTGTAATATGACAAATCAATCTTTATAATGCGGGACTAAATCGGTTCTTGAAGTTTAAGTGTTGATCTCGGCCGGTTGTGATATAAGAACCGCTGTAAAAATTGACATATGTGGTGTTCACACAAGCCCTTCATAAACCTCTGTCACTAGCTAGCACCGCTAACGTAGAGCATAAATCGATCATTTCGTAATATTAATTCGCATAATGGTAGTCTATAAATAAATCATCATGTGAATAGGCTAAAATGCCAGAAATTTCCTCAGTCGTAGAATCGACGAATACAGTGTAGTTTCAACGATAGTTTTAATAGTAATAAATAGATACTGATAATAAAATCATAGTATACATTATCACAAATAGTGGTATTCAAATATTTATTAAGGGGTTTTATATTAATCTTAAATGAGATGGACAATACGAAGATAAAAAATTTAACTTAAATTTGTGCATTATGTTTAATGTGGATAAAGATAAGTAAGCTATCGCTCGACAGAGGCGCAAGAGAGAATTGAATGTTAAATGCTTTACACTAGGTTTAAGAACAGGGGTATCTCAATTTCCAAGAATAGTTGATTTTTTTTTATTTATTTTATTTTATTTTAAGGCGTTAGGCCTTCCCGGACTCTGGACGCATGGGTAAACCCTTCGCGTCCCTCCCTTGACCAGCAGCCGCTATAAACGGCAGGTCTCCCAGAATGAAATTATTCCGGTCGTCATACTGGATTTAATGTCCTCAATCTCCAAGTAGGCAGCCCCAAAATGTCGCCGCCTTTTCTCAGATATATTTGGACAGCGGCACAGAAGATGTTCGGGGGTTTCATCCTCTGTGTAGCAAAAGCGGCAGAAGGGATCTCTCACGAGACCCATTCTGCATATGTGGGTGTTAATCTTACCGTGACATGTGAGGATCTCGATAAGCAATTTTGCCCTTCTTCTGCTGAGGCCAAGGATTACCCTGGTCCAGTCCTTTATGTTAATTGTGGAGGTGAAAGCTTTAACCTGCCTGCACTTTCCATTTGTCTCCTATAGTCGGCTGTTTTCTTTCGTTATCCACCTCTCTATCTCCCCCTTGATGAGGGTGTTGCAGAGTCCTACAGTCGGCTCAGGGCCGCTATAGGGAGTTCTAGCTCCCATTTTGGCAAGGTCATCCGCCACCGTGTTCCCTTTAATTCCATAATGGCCCGGTACCCATAGTAGCGTGACCGTTGCCTTATTTTCCAGTCTATTAAGGGCCTCCTAACAGTCCCTTACCAGATTGGATCTAGTTGTGTAACTGCTTAAAGCTTGTAGTCCGCCTTTACTGTCTGAGCAGAGGCAGATGTGGGTGCCAAGGGTCGCTTCCGCAGCCATCTCAGCTCGCCGCAGGATTACCACTAGCTCAGCTTGAAAAACGGCAGGGTACTTCCCCAAAGGGAAACTTGTGCCCTTTCCGTTACTTCTTTGGTACGCTGCTGCACCTGCACCCCTTTCACCTTTAAAGCCATCTGTATACCACAGCTCTTTAATATTGGGGTTGCTTACCAGCCCCATCTCCCATTCCTTTCTGGACGGGATACTGACCCTAAATTTTTTGTCAAAGAGGAAGCTCCTGTTCGTGGCGTCGAGATTCATTCGCAAAGTCACTTTTTCGTCCAATCCCCGGGGGAGCCATAATGGCCCCTCTCTGCTTATCTCTTTGAGCGAACTTTTGACTCTGCGAAGTGCTTCTGCAGTTGCTCCCGCCAGGATCAGTTTAAATGGCTCTATTTCGAGGAGCATGCCGAGCGCAGCAGTAGGTGTAGATCTAATCGCTCCGGAGATGCTCCTCACCACCATGCTTCTCATTCTTTCGAGTGAGTTTCTAGCAGTCACCAAAGCCGTCCTTTCCCACCAGACCAGGGCCCCGTAGGTTAGTCTGGGTTTCAGGACAACCTCGTATATCCATTTAATGATACCTAGCTTGAGACCCCACATCCTGCCTATGGCTCTTCTAACCTGCCACAGACAGATTTGCCAGATACACACTCTAGGTGTTTATTCCATAATAGTTTGCTATCAATGGTCACACCTAGGTATTTCACTTGCTTCGTGAAGGTCAGAGAATGCCCTCCAAGAGTCAAACCACAACTCCTATTCCATTTATATATCCTGGTGCAGACTATGGCCTCTATCTTCCCTGGGTTAACCGAGAGACCGGTCCGTCTGCACCATCTGTCGACCACTTCAAGGGCACCCTGTATTACTCCCATAAGGGGATCCAAAAAGGGCCGACGGGCAATTAGCATTATGTCGTCAGCGTAACCAACCGCCAGACAACCTATGCTATTCAGGTTCTTTAGGAGCTCGTCCATCACGAGACACCATAGGAGCGGGGACAGGACGCCCCCCTGTGGACACCCTGACCCTACTCCCCCTCGTAGGGTCGTTTTCCCTTTGCTTGCTTCCAGGATGCGATTTGCCAACATCTGGTCAATCCATTGTGATGCACGAAGGGATATCATGCCTATTTAAGGCCTCCTTGATAACCTTTCGTGACGTGTGATTAAAGGCTTCTTCGATGTCCATAAGGACACCTACGGCAAACCCTTTAGCCTCCACCTGAGATCGCATCTCAGATACGGTTCTATATAGAGACATCTCCGTGGATCTTCCGGTGCAGTATGCATGTTGCTTCTTATGGAGTTGATTTCTTCTCAAGGCCTCGCCTCTGATGAATCTATCAATCATCCTTTCGATAGTCTTGAGAATAAAAAATGTCAGGCTGATGGGTCTAAAATGTGGTTATAAATCCTTCGGAGATGTATAACCTTATTTGCGTGCTTTCGGTATAAATACCACCCTGGTCCTTAGCCATCTTGCTGGAATATGACCCAGAGTGATGCTTGCCCGCGCCATTCTTGTCATCGGGCCCACTATACAGTCCCCGGGTCTTTGTAGGAAGGCCGGGTAGACTCCATCCGGTCCCGGTGAATTAAATGTGCCAAATAACCTCACGGCCCATCTGACCCTGTCCTGTGTAACAATCTAGTTTGCTAGTGTTCGGTTAGCTCTCACTTTAGCGTAACCCGTCCAGTGGTCATTTGCTGTGACTGTATCGTCATCTTGTTCAGTATTTCTACTGAAATTAGGGAAGTGAACTTGGATAAGGTATTCCAAAGTCTCCTCATCCGATTGTGCATAACTGCGATCGGGTCTCTTCAGCGTGCCCAGGACCGCGCCAGGGTCCTTCGACAGGACTCTGTTCAGCCTAGCCGCTTCCTTACCCTCGCATATGCTTTCACAGTAGTTTCTCCAGCTTGTCTCTCTGGCTGACCTTACTGCATCTCTGTAGTTGTCCCTGGACAATCTGTATGCAGTCCAATCAGAATCACCACCTTTTCTCCTGGCTATCTTTCGGAGGACCATACTTTACTCTTTCAGGTAGTCCAGTTTCTTATTCCACTATCGAACCTCGCCCCTGGGTCTCGCCCGTTTGGGGCGATGATTCTCCTCAAAGTCGTGTTTGATGGCGTTATTAAAGGACTTCGCGACGTTCTTAAGCGTTCGCTTTTCCCTGATCTCTACAGTTAAGTCCTTAAAAGCAGTTTCGACGGACCTTCTGTAGCCTTGCCAGTCTGTGCGCTTAGGATCGCGCAGACATGTTGGCTCGTCCTCATTGGGTGTCCCCAGCGAGTATGTTATCAGAGAGTTGTCCAACAGTGCCTCCACCTCCTCCACTCTCCATCCATAGATCTTTTTAGCTATCCCAGTTGAGCATATAGTTATATCTATTACCTGCTCCCTTAGCCTGTTTCCGAACGTTGGAGTGTCGCCCACATTGAGTATCCCGAGGTCTGTGCCCACAAGATACTCCAGTAGTTTAACACCTCTTGGGTTCGTCTTAGTGCTACCCCACACCCTATGGTGCGAGTTTGCATCACATCCAAGGACTATTGGAAGACTGTTGATTCTACAGTAATCCAATAGTCTCCGAACCTCCCCCAGTGGGGTTGTCTTTGTTATCATACGGTAGGTAGGCAGATGCGACAACAATTCGTCCCATCCCTACTACCTCCGCCGAAGCCACCGCTAGGTCCCCAGTACAGAGGCCAAGCATCGGCACCACATTAAACCCTTTTACAATAATACAAGCTCTAGGCCTTAGTGCCTTTAAGTCACTAATGCAAGCGGCCCTCGACCGTAGACCCCTTATCGCACCTTTCACTATCCAATGGTCTTGGATTAGCGATATGCATGTCTGTATCCCCGCCAAACTCCTCAGCATAACGGCCGAGGCGTCTTTGCAGTGGTGCAAATTAATCTGGAGGAATGAGATACCCGACGAAGCCATTTATTGTTCCATCGTGCTCCCGCCCTCAACATTCTCCACCGGCACCCGTTCCTCCTGGCGACTCACCTTAAAGGCGATCCTGCCCAGGAGGTACCAGGATCTGTGATCTAACGCCGCCATCAACCTGGCGTGCGATTTCGGCATGGTCAGTTCGAGGAGATGTTTATCTCCTCCGTCAGCTCTTCCTTCCTTGCCGTCCTTGGTGTTGATGATCCTCCATAAACTAGTTTTGCCCCTGAGGGATGCATTATGCCCCTCAAACCTTTCCAAGACGGTGGACGGGTTCTCCGGGGGCCCCGGTATCCACGTCACCGCCTTGATTCTAGCCTGTAGGAGCTCTACATCCCCCATTTTCAGATTGCCCCTCCAGGGTAAGTCCAGAATAGCCAGTTTAGCGGCTAGCCACTGCTTCGCCTCCGCGTTGTTGGGCACCAGTATGATGGCCTCTCCCTGGCAGAAGGAGGCATCAAATTTGGGCCATGTGTCAGGTGGTACACTATACATAACCTTCGACACCGCCCCTCGGAATTGCGAAAACATTTCCGAGGTGATGGTTGCCTCCGGGTATCCTTCATGCAGCGATACCGGAAGTCGAGGGCGGAGTCTTATCAGATCCCTGTCGCCTCTTCATCCCTACCTTAATCTGCGTGGTAGGCCCAGAAGTGCCGGTCCCGCTAGCATTTTGCTGCCGGGCCAACTTCCTCCTGGCCGAGCCATACAGCCTCTTTTTCATGGGGGCAGTACTGCCTCCCTCTACACTGGTTAGTGTTGCAGGGGTCACAACCACTCCAGGCTTGTTGCCTGGAGCTGCGTCCTCCTTGCCCGCTTGGCCACTAGCTCCTACTGAGGTCCTCGGGGGCGTTGCATCCTCCTGGGCCTTGCCTTCAATATTCTTAGATTTAATTTTCTTTATAAAAATCCCACGAGTAGCTAGGGAAATAAAAGTCCACCGACACAGAGCCCCGCATGTGTCGGTAAGGCTAAATACTCGGGAAGGTCGCCCGGTGTTCCCGAGGCATCGTTTGCAACCGCTACTACTCCAGCGGCAATATCGGTACCCTTCAGCACGATGGCTCCCACCTTGGGTTTGGGGGTTGGATATAATACCCATTGCGCCTCCTTCCGTACACAACGGAAGTTTGCCCTTGGCCTCTGTGGTGTTCGCCTGGCTGTTCTCGAGAGTCCCGAGGCCCGGCTCCGGCTGCGAGAGAGACATACGCGGGTTCTTTATTCAAGGATCCCGCCGGAGTGGTTACTCTGGCGCCCGAGAGGCGGTTTGCTGCATCAGCACCTTTTCGCCACCCAGCCCGTCCTAGGGAAGGGCCGCACTCTCCCAGACCATTGCCGGGTCAGTCGCTCAGATCCCCAGACGAGCCTCCACACCGGCCTACAAGAGGCATCCGACAAGGTGTCAACCCGTGGTGGAGGAAATCCCACCAAACACACAGCAAAACCTTCCTGGCCGTCAATCCGGGCTTGGTCACTGTTTGGGACGGCCCACCGGCCTTGGACCACGACCGTTTTTACTTGATATTGTCCTATGTGATTAATTTTTCGTCCATTTTCTGTTCTTTCCGTTTCAGCAGCACATCGCAAGTGTTGATTCGGTCCAGAAGGTTGTGTCAAATCATGCAGCACCCAAACATCAAGCTTTTTTGTATCCAGCTTTCTGCAGATGGTTTAAAATGGTTTGATGACTAACTCTCATCACCTGGGCGATGTCGCGAAATGCCACGTGCCGGTCTAAGTCGATAAATCCCGTGATTTGAACGGTATTCGTCATCACAGGTCTTCCGCTGGCTGACTTATCCATGCTGTCGTTTTCACTGGCTCTGAATCATCGAAACTATTCCTCTGCGGTTCGAAGTGATAGCGTCCCATCCCCCAAAAAACACCATTAATCTTACGGAACATTTTTCTAGCGGATTTGCCTTTGGCGAAGGAAAACTTTAAAATAGCGCGAATTTCAGCGTTAGTGAACTCCATGTTCACACGTCTATAACTTTTGAATGCAATATCCAAGCTAATCATGCATAGCATCGTTTTGTACGTTATGTCAAGACTTTCAAACGATGTATAATATTGCCAGATACAAGCTGTGTAGCGCTTTGTACATAGCCAGGAAATTCATAAGATAAAAAGCCGGAAGGGAGATATTTGACAACCTTATATATATATGTGTGTGTGTGTGTGTGTGTGTGTGTGTGTGTGTGTGTGTGTGTGTGTGTGTGTGTGTGTGTGTGTGTGTGTGTGTGTGTGTGTGTGTGTGTGTGTGTGTGTGTGTGTGTGTGTGTGTGTGTGTGTGTGTATTTGTATATAGACTGAAGAAAAAGCAATATTTGCACGTTATTTCATATACGGTATTTGTACATGTTCTTTATATGTTTTATCTTTATTCAGTTTGAAACATTATTTGTATATAATTTAATATTTCCTAGTTGGAGCTTATCACTGAATTATTGGGTACACCAAGTTTAGAAGATATGAGGCATGCTTGTGAAGGTGCAAGATCTCATATGCTGAGGCGTACGCCAAAACCACCATCGCTAACAGCCCTATACACTCTTAGTAGTCAAGCAACACATGAAGCTGTACATTTGCTTTGCCAGATGTTGGTTTTTGATCCCGTAATTCTATTTTTTCATGAATTTTAGTAATACAGAATAATATTTATGTTTCATTTAATTTAATAATGTTTAGGACAAACGAATTACCGTGAATGACGCTTTGGCTCATCCGTATTTAGATGAAGGAAGACTAAGGTACCACTCATGCATGTGCAAATGTTGCTATACAAGTGCAGGAATAAGACAATATGCTGCGGAATTCGAGCCAACTACCTCGAATTCTTTTGATGACTTGTGGGAACGGAAGCTGACAAGTATTCAGCAAGTTAAAGGTAAATTATAATTTTGTCCAAACCAAATAATCAGAAAATAATCGAAATATATATGTGTAGAATTGAAATCTCTCAGTTAAAAAAATTACATTTAATATTCTTCGAGTTTAATAAAATAATATTTTTATATTTTAAAGAGCATCTGCATGGTATAATCATTGAAAATCTAAGAAAATTCCTTATTTCAATAAAATCATTTATTAGCAATATTTGTTATTGCTACGGCGAGTTGAAGGAGAGCCTCAGATCAACAAGTGGCGCTCATTCTATAACTGTGGCAGTATATATATCATGGTTTTTGTAACGTAGTATCGGAGTAATATCTAAGTGATGGTGTCTCCAGTATACTTTTGATGTCGTTTGATTTTACATAAATAATCGATAAAAAGTGCATCTCTCATGTCTGTCTCTCACTATATATATATACGAGATGCGTTTAAAAAGTAACGAGAATTTTTCATTTTCGCGGGTTTGGAGAGTCCACCTGTATAAATTTTTTTTTTATGTTGGTACGCATGCCCCTGAAGTACGATAATATTTTCAGCAATATTCATTGCATACTTTTTAAGTGGCAGCCACTAACGTTAGACGTGTTTTTTCGAGCTCGGCGATTTTCGTTTCTGAAAAAAAATGGAGCAAAGAATTCGTATTCAATTTTGCGGAAACAATGAAAAAAAATGTAGTGAATTTTGTAAAATGTTAAAAAAATCATATTGTAAGTCTGCTATGAATAAAGCAAGGATTGACGAGTAGTATAAGCGTTTCTAAGATGACCGTGAAAACGTTGAAGATGACGAACAACCCGGACGCCCAAGCACATCAACAACCGATGAAAACGTGAAAAAAGGGAAATAAATGGTTATGAACGATCACCGTATCACAATCAGAGTAGTCGCTGATGATGTTAGCATATCAGATGGCTCATTCCATGGAATTTTTTCGGATGTTTTGAATATGAAACGTGTTGCAGCAAAATTTGTTCCAAAATTGTTGAATTTCGAACAAAAACAGCGGCAAACGGAAGTTGCTCAGGAGTCGCTAAATAAAGTTAATGACGATGCAGAAATAATAAAGCGTGTTATAACAGGTGACGAAACATGGGTTTACGGATATGATCTCGAAACTAACGCTCAATCGTCCCAGTGGAGGCATTCTGGATCGCCAAGACCGAAAAAGGCTCGACAAAAGAAAATCTCCGAGTTCAAAAAACACGTCTAACGTTAGCGGCTGCCACTTAAGAAGTAAGCAATGACTATTGCTGAAAATCTTATCGTACTTCAGGGACATGCGTACCAACATAATAAAAAAAAATTTTATACAGGTAGACTCTCCAAACCCGCGAAATTCAAAAATTCTCGTTACTTTTTGAACACACCTCGTATATATATACAATCTTTGCTTCAAATTGGTATAACCTTTCTTGACGTTCGTGTGAAATTTGGTCGCCATATCTCTATTAGTGTGTGTTTGTTAGCTGTTTGTTTACGATGCAAAAATTTTGTCTGGCGCGATTGATTATGGAACAAAAAGTTGATCAATGAGTTTGCTTAAAATTTAGTGTTTCCAATAGAATTACGGCTATGGAATCGTTGAAAATGTTGCAGAAGTGTTTGGGGAGTCTACTTTCTCGCGAGTACATGTATTTGAGTGTCACAAAGCCTTCAGTAAAGGTCATGAAGTCGTCGAAAATGTGCCTCAGGCAAGTCGCCCTTCCACCTTTGTTAACGACGATAACATCAAAAAACTTGAGGAATTGGTACTCCAAAATTGTCATGTCGACATCAGAGAGATAGCAGAGGCTCTTAACATCTCTGATGGATTGATTCAACATATTTAGGTTACTGTTTTGCATATTAAGCGTGTCAGTGCTAGACTCGTACCAAAACATCGGAATCTTTTGTAAAAACAACGTCGAGTAGAGGTCGCAAAACAGACACTTCAAAACGTAGCTTAGTACCCTACATTCATCAAACGCTTCATTACTGGTTAGGAGATACGAGTTTATGAATATGACATCGAAACTGACCAATAGCGAATGGCGCTCCAAAAATTAGCCGAAACCGAAAAAACACGTCAAAGTCAGTTGAAAATCAAGGTGATGCTCATTGTTTTTTTTCGATTACCATGAGGTGATTCACTACGAATTCGTTCCAGAAGGTCAAATGGTCGATAAGGAGTATGAATTGTAAGGCGTCTACGTGACTTAATTCGTCGTAAACCGGATTTATTGGCAGACAATTCATAGTCTTTTCACCCCGATAATGCGTCGGCACATTCCAGCATGATTGAGTCTGATTTTTTGACCAAACACAAAATGAAAGTCATCGCTCAGACACCATTTTCGGCAAATTTGGCCCCCTCTCAAAAGGAGCCTATTTTGAAGGCGATAATAAAGATTTAAATTAAAATACGTAAAAATGTTTTTTTTTGTCAGTCCGGGTTAAATTTGATCACATGGTATGTGTATATATATATATATATATATATATATATATATATATATATAACTCATATAATTAAAATATATATAACTATATATAACTACCATCGCCATTTCATATTCTTCGAACTTAAAATTATATACTTACTAAATAAACGCGTTAATAAATTTATTTCAAACTATTTAGTTACATTGTTAAAGTATTTAGCTATGCAGAGAGGAATTTGGAAGAAGCGCTAGTAACTAACAGATTACCTATTTATAGTCATGGCAGAACATCAGTCGATCAAATGGCTTAAAAAATGGAAGAATACCTTAGGATATTTAAGACGCTGCGGGCTGAAAATCTTGTGAAAAATAGTAATTAAGAAAGACAAAACATAGAAATCTAGAAATAGAAAAATAAGACTAAAAATCAAATTTTATGCAAAACTTTGTGCGAAGTTGTCAAAATCAGCTACAGTGTAAAATAATAATAGGAGAGTATATAATAGACTCTCAATTTGAGAATAAATATGTGATTCTTAATGGAATCATCAAAGATTATTCGGATTAGTAGAATAATGAGAATTATGATGAATATATGTTATGCTGAACCTGGGCACTATCGGACGAAGGAAGAAACAGCTCTTAAGCCTACATTTCAGGTCAACCTGCAATCACTGTTACGAAAGTTATGGACTACTGTTTTAATCGAACCTATGCTCCAAAACAGTCGAATATATTTTACATCTGGTTGCAGAGCTGGGAAGGATGGTGTAGGTAAAGGAATAAGGAAAGCCCTGGTATAGAGAAAGAAGGGATCAAGCATGAAACGGTTAATAGTAATAACTTTACTATGAATTGCACGACTGATTTCTAATCAGTAGAATATAATAACTTGTTTAACTAATACCCAAAAGAAAAGATGTGATGAAACGAGAAAAATTCAAATGTCTATTCATCCAACACCTGCATATTTTAAGGGTCTAAAATTTATGCTCAAATATAATATAAATTAATATTTTTATCGGTGTTACAGTCTTTATATTAGGAGTCGAATTTAGTCCCTACCTTTTTTAACGGAAAAAGGATATTTATGATGGAAAGGCAATACAAGTTAACTGAATCAACATATTTTCCATCATTTTCTACTACTTTTTTCCATCCTTCTGGCAATATGACGATATCATCCAATGTGATCCAATCATCCACAAATTCTCGCACTTTTTGAACATGTTAGAAGTGCGTCTCAACGAGGTCGTCCTTCATCGATCTGAATAGGTATTAATCAGGAGGCGCTATATCTGCGAGTACACTGGGTGCGACAACACTTCCCATCCGAACTTCAACAGGATGTTTTTCACAGCTTTCGCAACATGTGGCTAACTTTGTGCCTATTGTTCGCGATTGCTGATCTATGTTCGATCAATTTTTGTTGCAAATCATTCAGTTGGCTTTTGTATACCTCGGCAATGACGGTTTTATTCAGTTTTAGCAGCTCGTAGTACAGCATACCCTGTTGGTCCCACCAAATGCTAGCAATGGGTTGGCATGGGTCCACTCACCACTTTTAGCGCGTAAGATTGTCATAGTTGATCTAAATTTCATCATCAGTCACAACACGCCACAGAAAACCTATTTTTTGCGTCGAAAACAAAGGCAGTGCAATGTTGTATTGATTCATAATGGCACTTTCCGTTAAATTGTGTGATATTCATATTCCTTCTTTATTAATCTTTCCCATCGCATGTAAATGTTTTCCAACTGCTCTGTCACTGACTCCTAACTTATTAGCGAGTTCTTGCTGGGTTTGAGCTGAGTTTTCGTTCAATAATGCTTGCAATTCACTATCTTCCAATTTTTTCGATTGTCCAGAACGTTCTTTGTCATTAACATCAGTATCTCCGCTGAAACCATTTTTTACATGCTGTAAGCGATGGAGCTTGTTCTCCACAATATTCTTGAAGTAATCGATAGGTTTCTGATACACTTTTTTTCGAATCAAATTAGTGCAAAAGGACATGTCAAAAAACGATTTATTACGATTCATTTTTCACTGACCAAAAAATCATAATGTTTACACAAATGATAGCTGTTGTGAACTGAATTTTATTGGAAAATATCAAAGCTAAAAAATAAGTACTAGATCCGACACATCTGACGTTTCGTACTACTTATATCGTCATCTAAACGTGAAAAAAGTTCGAAAACTAAGTTCGCCTTCTAATACCATAATGTGTTAAACTAAAATAATGACAATCAGATTGTCCTTGTTTATTATCACCCTCAATAAATCTGGAATAGAACTTATTACTTAAAATTAAATTAAGTTGTACACAATTCAATTTATTCATTGTATGAATTGGACAACACTTTTAATTCTTTATTTATATAAAAGTGTTTCACATTTAAGCTTATAAGGCTGAGTTCTTCATTTTAGTTTATTCCTTGAAGATGAACCATAGTGTTTCGAAACGTCAGATATGAAGAAGAATTTAAATTTAAGATTGTGGGGACAGCCAAATTGTCCTTTACCAACATAGAATATAACTTATTTTTATTTTTTTATTATTTTTATTTTTTAATGTAATTTTATTTTATTTTTAGGAATGAGTTCTATTTTAGATTTATGGGTGGGGTGATGATAAACAAAGACAGCCTGGCTGTCATTATTTTACTATAATATATTATAGTATCAAAACTCGTATGACCGATAAAAATATTTATTAATTTAATTCCAAATAGTTGACATAAGTACAATTTTTATTTTTAATCAAATATAATATGTTTAGAAAGTCTTCTTATATTTTATAGACATCTTTTTATTTAGAAAACTCCATATTTAATTTTATTTCTGTTACAGAAGAGATGCATAAGTTTATCGCTGAACAACTGAATACTTCCCGAGTGCCACTTTGTATTAATCCGCAATCTGCTGCATTTAAGAGTTTTGCTAGATAAGACAGAGAATGATATTAGAAGACTATATCATACATCCTCTGTATTGATTTTCTTTACCTTATTTAGATCTAAAAGATTCTGTGAATTCAAAAGATTATAATAGAAACTATATAATTTATGTTTGAAAATTTGGAAATGACAAATAGCATTGTGATAAAGTACAAAAATGGAATTCTATTCCTTATTAATACACTAGGTGAAATCTTAGAATAAATTGTATTTTGAAGAAATATAGTTCATACATATAATATTATCTTAATATTATATTAATCATTAGAATTTGAATTCAAAATATGTTACTATTATATTGTGATTTTTTATATGTACCACATCGTTGAAATAAGTTATAAAAATATAATTTAATAAGTTTGTCTACCATATAATTTTTTGTTAATTTCGTTTTGTTAAATACCTCGGAATAGTTAAAGCCTAAATCATCATATAATTGAATTTTTAAAATGTAAATGTAGTTTATCTCATGATATCGTCGAATTTGCAAAAATATTCAGAAAAGGAATTTTTAATTCGAATACTATTTACAAGAAAACAATTCAATTTATAATTTCTTAATATTTCTACATAGCACTGATCGTTAAATTTAAGACAAAAAACATTATCATTCATGCTTTTATGTTCTTATTTATGATATAAATTTACATTAAACTAATCTTAAACTTAAAAGTTTTGTAGCTTTAATTATAATACTTTTTTCATAGTAAAAGATTAATGTTAGTGTACCAATACTCCAGATTCCGCAATCCAAAAACGTATATTGTGAGATTTTTTCGACCGTTTTCTAATATATATGTTTTTCAAATGAGCTTCATCTTTTTTCCTCAATTATCAACATTACATCGATGTGAGTTATACAGAGATATCGTGATTAAATATTAATGCCCCATTAGTTGTTTATATATTTTTTATTTGTTAAGTATTATAAATTTCAAAAAGGAAAACGATACTAGCAACTTTAATTCTAGTTACAGAGAATACCTAAGTTTCAATATCGAAAAAATTTAAAACGCGTAATGTTTTTTCCACTTATTGTATAAAATCAGAGTCAACGAATGACACAGGTAAGGTTACAGTATAATATAAATTTCTCTGGCCGTTTCTTCAATTTATATACTCCATATGATTTACTATTAAACTGTTTACATAGAAATTATCACATAATGAGTTTTTTCTACGATTTTTGTTTTGCTTAAACCCACTCAACTCTTAATCGAGTTATATAGTTATACATTAAGTAATACGGAGATATCATTTTAAAGTAAATGTTATTATAACTTTCTTTTAACTTAGTATTAAATAGAAAACTAGCGAGTGAAGATTTCGCGACATCTTCCACTTCGGTTCCTACAGGAGTATTTTCCACTACTAGAACAGGCGGTGGATACTCTACCGACACCAGCGCCTTCATTTCGTTTTTTTTCGAAGGCACCACGAAGTCGGCTTCTTATGGTCGGTGCAATATTGGAGCTTCTAAATGCACTGCTGAGTCGGCTTTTTCAATGATTATTCCGACCAAACCATAGTTTCCTTTCCGCGTACATGAGATGGTAGATCAAACTCTAAACAACATAAATCATAGGAAATCCTAATTCCGGTCAGCTTCTCGATAAGGTTGAATACCTTTTCCGTAACGGCATACATCCTAAAACAAAAAGAAATATTATTTTTAGGCCAGCACCTTTAATTTTCTTGAGCATATAATTTCAAGTATTCTTCAAACGGTCTGTCAATTGTTGAAATGATGCAGCATCGTTTGATAGTCCATGCATTCTTTGAAATTGAAATAATCTCATATCTGGTATCATAGAAGTTGTGATCGGTCTAGATTCCGCCGGAAGAGGTATTTTATCGTACGTATTGCTTAAATCCAGTCTTTATATATATATATATATATATATATATATATATATATATATATACCGAGTCCCAGATATAACTGCTCATATTAGCGGCATGGTATCCGCCTTTTCTTCCTTATTTCCAATGCAGTTACGTGGGCTGTTATAAAATAGAGTAGCTTGAGAAAAAATATGGGTAGGGACCATTGTAGACGGAAAAACATAATCTTTATTCACAAGACGCGTGAACCCCGCTTTGTCATGCGTCTGTATATCCAAGACACGCTAGCGTTGATAATGGACAGGAAAAATAAAATCTACTGGTCTTTACCGTGTTCGCTCGACTTCGCCTCGTTTGCCTTCGTTCGACCTCCTTTTTCTCGCTCTCATGCGATGACCCAATTCTCTGAGCCCTGATTGGCGCACAGACATGGGCCCGTACTGTAAAAACTATTACAAATGGATTTACATGAATATAATATTTACACATAACTTTTGCTTGCCAATACCATGCTGCTAATAGGAGCAGTTATATCTGGAACACGGTGTGTACATATATATATATGTGTGTGTGTGTGTGTGTGTGTGTGTGTGTGTGTGTGTGTGTGTGTGTGTGTGTGTGTGTGTTATTTGGCGTAGGCAGAGCAAGCTCTGCACTAGTGGCCTCTCGAAACCAGCATCCCAACAATCGAACAGCATCGAAACAACTATCCAGGAATATTACTTCGGCGGGGCTGTTAGTTAGCCTAGACGACTCCTATTCTTATGACACTATCCTACGTCCCCCATCCACACAAGTGATCAGGGATTCGATTCCTCTGCATCTTAAAGTAGAATCAGTTAGCCTGGTTCATCCTGGGCCATTCGCCTAGTTCTATCGGTATTTCTAAGTTTGCTTATCACCTCTTTTGCGAAAGTGGCTACTGCCTTCCAGTTTTCAGAAGATTCCAGCATTATTGATAGGATGCTCTCTGGTCTTATTGGCTTATTAATCATGTTCATCAAGTGCTCACGTTGTGGTCTAAAACGAGGGCAGCTCACTAATATATGCTCGGCATCCTCGACCAAAGTCGGACAGATGGGGCAGAAATCATTATTATCCAGGTGAAAGCGGTAGAAATAGAACCTAAAACAACCATGTCCAATCAGCAACTGGGTTAGGTGGAAATCTAATTCCCCATGTTTCCTGTTGATCCATCTGTGTATGTCTGGAAGGATACGATAAGTCCATCGGCCTTTGCTAGAATCGGTCCATCGTTTTTGCCATATTTCTATAGAACGATGACGTTCCACGTTTTTAGCACCTTGTAGAGAATCCACTGCGGTCTTACATATGTTATGCAGCCTAGCTAGTTCATCTGCAGCTAAATCGAAAGGAAGAATTCTGGCAAGTACCTCAGCAGCGACGGTGGATATTGTCCTGTAAACACTACTAATACGTATACAAGAGCGGCGACGGGTCGCAATGGCCAACTCACAATACGATTTAATTCCGCATGCATGATGCCAGATTGGTGCTGCATACATGCTGACAGAATTAACAACATAAGCTAATAGTTTCCTCTGGGGTGGACGTGGGCCACCAATGTTAGGCATGAGCCGACACAAGGCTGCTGAAACTCGTTGCGCTTTTTCGCCAGATATCTTTAGATGTTCTTTGAATTTTAACATGGCATCAAGCTGTACACCCAAGTATCGTAAAAATGGCGCAGAACTAATGCGGCAGCTACCAACTTTAAGAGTAATACTATCTACCATCTTACGACTGCTGACAAGAACTACTTCTGTCATGTGCTCCGCTAATTGTAGACCAGCCGACTTAATCCATCTACTGATGTTGCTGATTGCCTCATTGGCATTTTCAGTGAGTTCATCAAGGGTCTTAGCCGTCACTACTAGAGCGATATCGTCGGCGTACCCTACTGTTATTGAACCAGGCGGTTGTGGAATCCTCGACACGTCATCATACATAATATTCCACGATATAGGTCCCATAACTGAGCCCTGGGGGGCTCCCGCAGTAACCCTATGCGATACAATTCCTTCATCCATTCGGTGTAATATTATCCTATTCTCAAAGTAGCTGGCCACAACATTCTGTAAATAACCAGGTACTCCGAACTCTTTAAGAGAATTCATAATAGAAGACCAGCGCACTGAATTAAAGACATTCTTGACATCTAGAGCGACAATGGCACAATACTGTTTAGTGCCACCTTTCCATCTCTTACCACTGATTGCATTTCTTGCGGTACACACTACCAGTTTAATGGCATCGACTGTTGATTTTGATTTCCGAAATCCAAATTGGCGTGAGGATAAGCCGTGCAATCCTTCAGTGAATGCTTCCAGTCGGCTACATATTATTTTTTCAAATATTTTACCTACTGTATCGAGCATACACAATGGTCTGTATGATGAAAGATCATCAAGTGGCTTATTGCCCTTAGGTAACAGGCCTAACCTTTGAGTTTTCCAGCAATCAGGAAAAATACCCTCAAGAAGACAAGCATTATATACTTTTAGAAATATAGCTGGATTCTTCTGTATCGCCAACTTAACTGCCGCATTAGGGATACCATCAGGGCCAGGGGCAGCATTGTCTCTAGTCTTAGCGTAAGCATTATGTAGCTCCATTTCTGTTATAGGAGGTATATCGTCCGAGTGTTGCGTGCGTAGTACAGTCCCATGGGTGTCATTGGGAAAGAGAGCGGAAACAATCTTATCAATCAATACCGTGCTAGTGGGTTGTATTGCTGCCCTACTCAATCGTGCCATGACTGTTTTGTATGGTCGTCCCCATAAGTCATTGTTGGCCTCTGCACACAGTTCAAGCCAGCATCGACGCTTGCTTGCCTTAATGGCCTTGGCAAGCGCTCTTTGTGCTTCTTTAAATAAACTATTAAACGTATCACGATGGGTGCGGGCTCTTTGGGCAAGTCTACGTGCGCGATGACATTTTTTGCGCAATTCTGCAATTTCATCTTTCCACCAGTAGACAGATTGATGATGTTTAAATCCGCTCTTAGTCCTAGTCATCGATGCATCGCATGCTTCAGAGATATGCTTCATGAATGCATTTGCCAGATGGCCTGGTGCACCATATTCTAAACGCTCTTCTAATATTATAGTGGCGAACACTTCACAGTCTAGCGATCTGATGTTCCATTTCCGTGTGGGCATCCACTCATTGCACTTGTTCTTTACTTTCTTCTCTGCAATCTCGTACAAGATCGCCCTGTGATCACTGTGGGTGTAAAGGTCGCTTACTCTCCAATTAAGGATCCGCTGAATCAAGTCATCACTGGCGAATGTTTCATCAATGACTGATTGCTTATCACCCCTAATGAAAGTGGATTCAAATCCCTTATTAACCGCGTGGAGTTGAAGAGAATTAAGGCCATCAAGCAGCATACTACCTCTGTTATTTGTTGAAGCGCTTTCCCAGGCTGTGGACCACGCGTTAAAATTGCCAGCGATTAATAATGGTTTCTTGTCCATGGCTTCATCAACTAATTTAGCTACAAGGATTTTACACTGCTTGTCTGCAAGCTTGGAAGAGCATATAAACCCATAAGCTTGCCGCAAGGAACGAGCGATTAGTAGGTTAGTCTCCTTTAGCTCGAGGTGTGTTTTCAGAGCCTCTAATACTTCATCCTTTGTAATGACCTCATCTATATCTTTAATCTCCAAAGTAATAAGATTAGTCAAGACCGAAGTGGATGCGCTATGGCCAACCTTAGTTTCAATAATGCGAGCCAACTCATGCCCATCTTTGGCTGTCCGTTCCAACTGAAGTACAAGGGCACCGCTTGCATTTCTGCGTATCCTTTTAACCTCATTCTTCACATGAGATTACTCCGGGTCATTCTTTATTTGACGCAGTACCTCCGCGTATGTAACTCCTTTATTGGCCTTAATCAAAATGGAATTAGGCCTATTTCCTCCATTAAGCCTGCATGTACTAGATAATTCTTTATCTTTACCTTTGGGCTTGATGGTCTGCCATTGATTTTCCTTGGCTTCAGACTTCCCTGTAGGTACTCCAACCAACTCTAGTGGTCTCCTTAAGCCCAATGATGGTTCTTTTGTCCTTTTGCCACCTATTGTTTTAGGAGTGGAATCCATCCCTTCTGCTGCGCTTCGTTTGGTATCAGAGCGTAGACTCGGCGTAATCTAAGTCACCATTTCATGAGTACCAGGACGGTGACACTGCAACAGATCATCCTCTCCCATACAGATGCATTTGTATGATGCATTAATAGAACGAGCAAGATCCTTAATGGTCTTGTGCACGTTATGCCTATCTTTAACAAAATTCAACAATTGGCTGATCTTCTCACCAAGTCGCTCCAGATGATTGTTTCTGCGCGTGATGGAGATTTCTCGATCCGTCATTTCTTGATCCATCATGACATCTCCTTTAGTACCCAATGTACTGTCTATGATGATGTTTGATTTACCCTCCCCAGAATCCGAGGGGCTATCACCAACCATAGAGGCTTGCACTCTATCGGAATCGGTGAAGAGATTGACCGGTCTTGCCGGAGTTACTCCCTGGGGTATATCCTTGTTTATACCAAACATTAACCATAATTGGCCTTGAGTTCGGGAAGCCCTCCCTATTAGCTTTTTCTGTCCGCCCTGAGTATTTTATTTCCTCAGTGCTCCCTACAAATTGTAGCGAGCCATCCCTTATCCGCAACCTGGGGAGGCGCCAGATGGGAGAAAGCAACAAAACTCCACACTGGTGTGTGTGTGTGTGTGTGTGTGTGTGTGTGTGTGTGTGTGTGTGTGTGTGTGTGTGTGTGTGTGTGTGTGTGTGTGTGTGTGTGTGTGTGTGTGTGTGTGTGTGTGTAAGTAATATATATATATATATATATATATATATATATTATTGTGTAAAAATATGAGTAAGACTCTTCAATTCAAACTTCCCGGGTTTATGGATTAAGACAAATAATTTTATTTTTATGTTAGTAGTATTGTCAGAGTTATCTGTGTCAAATTTCACGCAATTATTTTTATTTTTTATATAGTTACCGTAATGTTTTGTGAGCAAAGAAAAGTTGTCTTTTATCGATTCGAATTCGACCATTCCGAAATACGAGTATATAAAATACTTTTAAAATTGGAAAAAAAGTTGGCATAGTTGCATTGTATCTGGGAACATTTATTCTGAGGGGGGTGAATTAGATTTAGAAGAATAAATAAAGATTTCCAAAATTATAAATAAAGTCTTACTCATATTAGTACACAGTAGTATTATAAACAAAATAATGGAAAAATATGTTTTGAAAAAAGCAATATTGATTGTAAATGAAAAGAAAAATATTTAAATTTAAATACAGGACAAAGACATGCAAAATCTAAAGGAAATGCAGTAAAAAAATAAAATAAATATGTATTTACAAAAAGCTTTATATTAATCAAGATAGTATTAAACTAATGAAATGTAACGTAAAATATATTAGAATAGCCATAGACACATTCGTGGATTGTTCTTCAGTATTAGAAAAGAAAATTCAAGTTAAAACATTGCTTTCTGTTACTAGTTACGTTAGGAACATTTATATGTTCTATTTAAGACGGTTTGAAAATCATGTAAAGGAAAGATTGATATTTTGTTGAATCGTTTAGATATGATACCTGTTCATGAAAACGAGCATGTTGATGATTAGCTTGATGCGGATTAAAACGTTAAAACGTTTTTTAAAACTTTTTTAAAGCGTTCTTCTACAGCTGAATCGTATATTGAAAATGTACATATGATTTTTAAAAAGTTTTTTGTACTGATAAAACACCTATTATAAACAAAAGAAGTGTAATCTATAAATATTTTTCTTTTTTAAATTCCAGTAAAAAGCAACAAAATTGGCTTACAAAATTATTGTAAAGCGTTTTTTTAAAATTAAAACATTTTTATAATCATAGCTATCGGATTAACGAAATTTAAAATAATAATAATATCGATGAATTACAAAGAATGTTTGAAACTGATCGATTAGCAATGCTTTTTAGAAATAATAATGCAGAAATGCGTTTGAATGAAAATGAAATTAAAATGAAGTATAGAAATGTTATTAGGTATACCAGTATGAAGTGAGCGTCAAGACACATCTGTGTTGATAGGAAGCATACATTAAATTAATAAATATTATGATCGGTCTTACAGTTTTTATAATAAAATATATAAATTAAAATAATGACAGTCATGTTTATTATCATCCTCAAAGAATATGAAATAAAACTTAGTACTAAAAATAAATTAGGTTTAAAATTAAAAATAGTAAATTAAAATAATAATAAAATAGAATAAAGTAAAAATAATAAAAATAAAATACTATATTTTATGTTAGTAAAGGATAACCTGACTACCCCCACCACCTTATTATCTCCATTGGTGTCTAACGTTTTGAAACGCTACGGTTCTCCTCAGAAACTAAACTAAAAGAAAAAATCCAGCATTCTACGTTATATACCCTATTCCCACATTAAATTTAGTGGTATAATATTTATAGAACCCAAACCATCTTAAGTTAAATGTAAAACATAACTTTTATATTAATAAAAAATTCTAAGTGTTGTCCAATTTTCATGACTAAATTTAAATTATTGCATTTCTTTAAAATATACATATTTTCAAGAGTCTCTATTTTATATTTATTTTTAATACCGTGTTCCAAAATATCTAGGTTTCTGCTACACTTTTTTTCGAATCAAATTAGTGCAAAATGACGATTTATTACGATTCATTTTTCACTGATCAAGAAATTATAATGTTTACACAAATGATAGCTGTTGTTAACTGAATTTTTTGGTAAATACCTATTTACCATATTTTTTGGTAAATAAATTAAATTATCGAAAAAAATTATTTTTTTGACAGCCATGTTTGTATTCTGTAGCTGATCCAAAATGGCGCCATTTTAAAATGACCCTTCTCGTGTTGACAGCAAATCAGCAAAACGGAGCCTCCTAGAGCAAAATACAAAAAAGATTCTTGAAATATACATTACTGGGTACTGTTTGACGTAGGAGGTTTTAAAAATATTGATTAAAAAAAAATGGCGGTTGTTTGAAGAAAAAGTTTTTTTTTCGCGTAAAATTTTGCACTAAATTATTTATAAAAAAAAAGTTTGACATATATCGAAAAACGGCTACGTCGACCAGAAGCGACACTATTCCCGAATAGAATGCAATTTGAATCAGGTCGATCGGATAAAAACTTTTCCAGTTATGCTGTCAACGCGGTCAAAAAACATGGTTTCTAGATAATCGCGTTTTAAGTTTTGAAAGGGGTAAATCGAATTTAAAAAGGTAGTAAAGAAGGTCTTACATGATTTATTTTGTTACTCTGCCATCCCAGGGCCGTAGAACAGCTCTTCCGCATCCATCATTTGTTTTTGGCGCAATTCCTGGGCAGGCAAACGTCCTTCACACGTGTTTGCCTGTGTATGACGATTCACGTAATTGATGCGTTCTTTGTCAATCTTTTGACAGTAATCGTAAAAATTAATTCCGATACGGACTCCCATGAATTCTAACACACGTAGAAGTGCTGTGTGACCATTATTAAATATAATAGTAGCTATGTTTGCTGCAATGTGTACAGTTCTTACTCCACTGAACGTTGATTTTGGCACGAATTTCCAGATAATGTTGTTGAAGCTTTCGTTATTATTCTGATTGAAAGCACCCAAGCATCGTTTTAAAAGATCGTCACGACTGAGATCGGTATATATCGGCTTTATAGTATCCAGAACGTCTTGGGGTAATGCAGATTCGTTTTTAAAACGTTTCAGTTTTCCGAGCGCGCGAGCCTTTTGCCATTCGCATCAAGATGCCGGATCTTCCAGGCAATTTTCGTGCCTTGGATGTGAATCGGTCGAGGATTTATGTAAAAAGGTTGCCCACATGGCTTTTTTCATATTCTCTAAAGAATCAATGTTGCGCCTTATAGCTAACCCGTAATAAAGGGTAAGTTCCTTAATAAGCTTATCAGTAAGCTTACCCCTGGCTCCAAGATCTTTAGTGGTTTTTTTTGCAATTGCGCAATCGAGTACCCATACGTTTGGATACATGATTGACGCATTCTTTTTTGGTCACATCATAAGGAACATTCTCGACGACTTTATAATATATCTTGGAATCGCCATCGCCGACGTAACACTCATACATTACTTGATGCAGTTGTTCCGACCTTTGAAACATCTCAACCATAGCGTGCGGCTCCATATTTCCAGAGGGGCCGACGTGATTCGCATAGCACGATTCCTTGTGCTCTTCGTATCATAAATCGTACTCAGCTGTACCTTTTTTATTTTTCCATAAAGAGCATGCATAGCAATGAGGGATTTAACTGTAAAATCAAGCCCTTTGTTACTACGATATCCGATTAGGAAAACCACGCCATGTAAAGAACTGAAACCACGTTTTCGCCAACTGCCAGCGCCTGCGACGGTCAATCCGACGAAATCTGTATTTTTCTCCAACGTTAGCCGTTTTTCTTCATCACCTGCACTCTTGATTGACATATCGTTTACCTTTTCTGTAGCGTTTCTAACGATTTCGGTCAATTCAGCATACGTTTTCGGAAAAAAAGGCCGAGGAAGGTCCATGAAGGCGTAAAATTTTTCGGCTCCGGCTTGAGAGACTCCAAGCATCCTCATGGCAAAAACAAATCTACGATTGACTTCGAAAGCGTTTTTCATGTTAGGGCAAGAAGGGATTTTCATTGGATTACACGTTTTACACGTCATTATTAAATTGAAACCCAATCCTCTGCTCGCAGTTTCAGAGAAATCCACGTCTCCTCCACATGTTTTACATTTTACTACTTGGCTTAGCTTTAAAAAAATTGATAAAAAATTGATGACTCTATAAGAAACACTTGGATCGATCGACACGTCTGAATCCTCAAAGGAAGTATTGAGCTTCTGCTAAGATGTACTAGTATTCACCGTCACTTTCTCTTCTGTTTGTCGGCTTACCAGCACAGTGTCTTTTATTTCTTCTATCCATTATTCAAAAATAAATACAAGAATTTAACTTTGAAAAACACGAGAATAAGAAATTTCGACAACAAAACAAGAGCACGTTGTTTTCACTAAATTTAAGGTTATGTCTACCGTAATGTATACATGTATACCCAAGTATATATGTGTATATACTTCTGCAATCATGCTGCCATCTATGATTTTTTTTTACTGTATGTAAACACCAAAAATTTATAACAATTATTTTCTTTAAAAGCACTAGAACCACGTCGAGAAGAAGACAAATTTGTACGAATTTTCTTTATTTTTTTAACCTACTTATAGAAATGTTATTAATTCTTAGAAAGTTTCGCCACTTGTATTAGCGTATTGCCGCTTCTGGGTCGGCGTATTCCTTTGCGTCGCCTTGGGCTCGTTGATATATGTAACGGGAGCTGTCTCCATCCGTGATACTGTAGATGCTTCTTGTGATGGTATTTTAAAGGGATTAAAGCCGCACTTATATTCTAGGCGATAGGGATGATCGGGGCTCGAGTATGGGTTATTAGGAGGGCGCTGTAGGTTATGGGACTCTGTTTTCGGCGCAGGTACCGTCGTCACCAGATATCTTGTCCTTTGATGGTATTATTATTTTATCGTGCTTCTGCGTGTCGGTATCACCCGATGTCTTTGGGCACATCCTTCACTGTTCCGTCTTTTGTATCGCGATGGATCGTATAAATACACATTGTCCGCCGCGATACAGACAGACATCGCCATCCTCGGATGTACGCAAGTACACGATTGGTGCAGCTGGCTTCTGAGCTGGCAGCTTCTTGGGAGGTACCCTACCGTTGATATTTGGTCTAGGCCATTAGGGTAGGGGAATTATTGGTCTCATCTGTCCTTCTGATCAATACGGGATTGCGTCCCTCGTATTTCTGTGCACTTTTCTGCAACTAAAGTTAACGGCTCCTTTATCCTCGAGATGCTCATATCTTTCTGTGAATGGATTGTATATAAGATCCGCTTATCTGGTTGTAGTTTTACGTCTTTGCAGATTATTGCACTCCTGTGCTTCTTCTGTTTCTTTTTCTGTCGTTGTTTTACGTCGTTTGAGACAGTTGCGCTCATCTTGAGCGTTATCTCCTAACTTTTCTGTTTTAGCGGTATTAATAAGGTGGGAGGATATCAGGTTCTTGGGGTCTAATTCCGGCACTCCAGTATCCAAGAGGGATAAACTGAAGGAAATCTCGTCGATAGGTATGGTCTCCGTCGGTTGATTCTGCTCTTTTGTGATTTCTTTTACATCGAAGCTGAAATTCATGAGGTCTCTTTCCTCTTGCAGTTACTCTAGCGTTCGCGCTACCTCGTTCATCTCGAGGATAGGACGCGATGGCGTTTGGGGATCCTAACGTGCTTGTATACTGGGTGCGTTCACGTTGATTGGGATTAATCCCCACGCCTCTCCGGGGTCGGACGCAACATGCTACGGGATAAAAGTATCTCGTGGTCGTCGGAGTTGTTCGGTCATGATCGACAGACGTAATATTCATCCTCTGCCGATGCCTTGCATGATTGTTGTGGTCGTCGCTGGTGTTATCTGTGGAGAAAGTATTTACATTAGTCAGGTGGCACTTCTTTCAGTCTGCTACATGTACTTTTGTCTTTCATCTATCGCTCAGATTCTCTACTTCAAAAATTACGGGAAAAATTCTTCTCGTAACTTTGCACGGTGCTACAAACTTAGGAGCCAGGTCCACTGCGAATTTATCAGGACCTGACGATCGGACATGATTCAATCTGCAAATCACGTCAGCTTCCTTGACTCTTGTTTCCTGCCTTTGTTGTATTGCGTAGCCTGTTTTTGGTTAGTGGTGCTGAGATGTTGTTTCACAAGGTTATATATCGCCGGCAGTCTCTTCCTCTGATTGAGCCAGTTTCCAGGCGTGAGGCTCTGCATTTGCGGTGCCGCTCCTCGAGAGTGTCGATATGTCGGCATCTCGTGCGGTTTGCGATCATTATTGTTCACCGCAAATGCGATCTCTGGGATGTGGAGATCCCAAACTTTTTAAATGTTTTGATGAACCGGTTAACTCTCTCTCTCTCTCTCTCTCTCTCTCTCTCTCTCTCTCTATCGGGTTTGCTTGCACACGATAGGGAGTAATGAATTGGTGCACGATACCTAATTACGTCATTCTGCTCTTGAGCCAATTCTTGGCAGTATTTTGCCGGTTTGCCTTTTTTAGTAGCCTCATATCCATGTATGTCGTGAACAGGTCTTCAAAGACGAGGATGTACTTGGATTCCTCTTTACTGCCGGGAAGGGATCCATTATATTAATTTTATTATACCCGATGTTGCTCTGTGCCATCAATCCGGTGGGTTCTTTTTGCGAAACGTTGTATTTTTGGCATTTGGGGTAATACTTTACATACTTATTTACTTCTCTCCTCATCCCTTGCCAGTAATAGTTATGGCCAACCTAGTGTGCGGTTTTTTCGACGCCAAAGTATCTCGAGGTTCGCGTATGAAGGCACGCGTTAACTGTGTTCATTGGTGATTATTCGTAGCAATTATTGCCGAAAAATTAATAAAAAGAAAATTTCTTTTATTATTATTTCCTTGATTATTATTATTTAATTCTTGTACTTTTACGTTGATTTCAGATAATTTCGAATCGATTCTAATATATCAGCTGATACTGACTAGTATAAATCTTGTTTTTGTTTTTTTATAAATAATTATTATGTTTTTTTTCTGTATTTTATAGTATTTTCCTTGATGAGTTTTGCATTTACATGTGTTTTTATAAAAAGTCGAATATTACTTAATATCAATCACGTCTATTTATTTTTATGACTTATTCTTTATGATTTGTTCAATAAGTTTTGTGACATACAATTGTGTAACATATACTTTCAATAATGTCAACAGCTTGCAGAAAGGAAAGAGAAAAAATTTGTTTTGTATAAATGGAAGCAAAACAAATGTTATTAATGTTATTAATTATAATTATTAAATTTTCTTGATATTATTATTTATTACAATTATTTATAATATAAATTTTATTTATTTTGTTTTATTTTATTGTAATTCTAATATCATTAAGTTTTCTTGATGTTATTACTCATGATTATTATTTTTAATATAGATTTTATTTATTCTGTGGTTTATTTTTTTCTGATTATTGTTGCTATTGTTGTTCCTCTAATTATTTTAATCGACAATGATTGTTATGCTATTAGTTGCATGTTATTAGTTTTTGGATTATTAATGTTATTATCTTAAGAAATAATCACTTTATTATTGTTGTTATAATTTTTTCATTTAATTATTATTATTATTGTTAAGTTATAATTTGGTGATGAATAAGCCACAGCTTCTTGTTTGACGTTGTCAGGCTAAATATTCTGTTCCTCGATTTAATACTAAAAGTAGCTGCTATATAAATTACCTCTATTAGCCTCGTATTTTTCTGAAATATTGTGTATAGAAATTTATCTTTACTCCATTTACATTTAAAATTTTTCACTGACCATATTTACACATAACAAGTTTCTAAAAAAATAGTTATTTACTTGGTTTATTTTAATAATTTATATATTAAAACCTATGAACAATTTATTGTTTAAAATCGGATGCACCACACATTATTTTTTATTGAATCTTAATATTGAGTAAAAAAATTTTTTATATAACCCAGTCACTTACATATGCTGAGTACTGGCTTTATCACTAGCGGATAAGTTATTGTTTAAAGTTTTCTCAAAAATCCTTAAATATTGTTAATTTCTTCTACCCTTAATTTCTACTATTATAGAAAGCATAACATAGTAAAATCACTTTTCAGAGTGGTGAATTTCCATTCCATTCATCTATTTTGAACACTTTCAAAAATTCATCTCATGCACTGTATTTGCAGTGTACAGGTTATGCCTGCTTATATAGGGTAACGCTTATTTTTCGGTATGTCATTATCTTTTATAATATCGATAGTACTGTATATTATTCTATTGGCCTCCTTGTCTGGTGAATGATGCTGTTTCTAAGTCCAGTATGAGGAAAATAAGTTAGTAGCGACAATACAGGGGGGCGTCGATAGTGTATAATAGCAACAGTTTATTTTTCAAAAAAGATTAAATTTCTATTAAATCTTTCTGAAATTGATTTCCACGATAACTGTGGTGGTCTGTGACTTATACAACTTTACAGGTCTTCAAAATATTAATTCTTTCTAGATGAAAAGAGACTTTTAAAAATTTTCTCGTTACTACTTATATGCTTCCATGCTCTAAGCACTGTTGCATACAAAGGGAATGCTGGCAGCTATAAATATTGTGGTTTTCGTATGCTGGTTAAAGGAGAGAAAAACAATGATCTTAGTGGCACCTGAGTAATAGAGAATCAACAAAAGTCGATGCCAGATTTCGTCGTTCCTTGCTCTCTTAGTTCGCCTGGCGCGCAATTTCGCGGTTCAACAACGAACGTTTTGCGATTGTGCGCGAAAATTCACGGTTGTAATTGTACAGTAAGCTCAAGCGTTGGCTTACGCGGTTACAATGTAGGATCAGTTTTTTTTTCAATAAAACCTCGAAACTTGAAAAAAACGGCAGAAGCAAAGTTGTACACTTAATATTTCGAAAATTTCCGGTTGTTTTTAATGAAATTTTTCAACAACTTCGAAGTATTACGAATCTAAGCAATACTTTCGCAAATTTCTTGAATTTCCAATGGCTGCCTTATTTTAGTTCTCTTTTCTACAGTCATTATCGTGTATAATCACAGATAATAATAAAAAATTGCCGATGCTGTACGATTCTGTCCAATAAGACGTTGCTGTTTTCGTTTGAATCTTACAGAGGCTAAGCCAAAACATGTCTAATATACGCACGGGAAGCTAGTATTTTTAACAATTTCTTCAATAAATAATTGTATCATAAGTGAGGTTATGTCCACAATCACTGTAGTATTATAAATATGAAACAGAATCATTTCGTTATTAGTTTATACAGAAAATGACTATTTGTTTTACCAATTTTTATGTTAAATCGGAATTACACGAATTATTAAAAATCACAATGAATAATAATACAGAGTAGATTAAAATAAATTTTAATGAGAAGTATGCTGTTTTAACGTGAAGGAAGCTATGAATAATGTATGTCATTTATGAATTATATTTAATATGTAGAACTAGAGACATGGGTTGATCAACTACGTTAACATTAAAATCTACGTCATACTCGTATTTTTGAAAACATGTTTAAGTTCGTGTCATAACTTATAATTATTTAAAATACTTATATATTTTTTATTGATAATATATATTGTAGAAAATATAAAACTTCAAATTCTATCCTATTGTAAAACGTTGGAAAATCTAAATCTTATTTATTAACAAATTTTTTATATTTTGTATATATAATTTAGAAAACGTATGCTTTTTAATTTCTATACTTTTATTTTATGTTATTTTAGCATTTCATTGCAAAAATTTAATTTTTGCTTTTTGATTTATATTATTATTTATATTTTTAATATTTAAGGCAATTAATGGATTTTCTCTGTTTATTCCTACGCGTTATTTACTACAATATTATGCCCGAAGTGAAGGGCGTGGGCGATATGCTTTCCGTTCTTTATTTTGTCCCTTTCGCAATATTAATTATTCGCGACACATTAATAATGCTTAAACAAGTGAGAAAAAAAAGAAACAAATCGATTCCACATTAATTGGACGCGGACCAAGATTGAACGGTCAGGATCAAATCAATAATCGGAGCAATATTAGAGTTTGATGTGGCAAATGCTCACAGGTATAGGATAGGGATATGTAGCATAGGCTAAGGAACTTAAGAGCTGAGAATCAGGAAAGGCTAGCGAGTAGGCTACGAGTGCTACGGCTTAGCCCGAGAGGAGATATACCGGTCTTAGCAGAGCGACTGCTACAATACGTGTACAATGCGCTCGGAATTTGAGAAGACATACCGTGGTACCTAGATTGGGACGATAACACAGGATACCACGATAACAGAGGATACGCCTGAGGAAATGCAGCCAGCCATGAAGACGTCTGACATTGAGGATAGAGAGAAAATGCAGCTATTGGGAGCAAGCTCATCGACCACGATCGTCGAGGCCGTGGGCGCACCAGCAAACTTGTTTAATCAAACGGAGGTAATCACAACGATTACCACGTCATCCACGACAGAATTCAGCAAAATGCCGTTTACTACGATCAACCGGTCCATCATGTCAACGGTGACAGGAGCAGTTTCTGGCATGACGCAGAGACATGGGCAGAGAGGGTTACCACCATGGGCGCTATTTCGAAGCAGTGATGCTTATTGGTCGTCCGGGTGGATCCCTGTATACGATTTAGACCCACGATTGATGGGATTACAAACGAGCTTAGCCCGCAAGGCACGGCTGCCGCGGATACCCATGGAGATCTCGACGCCGGGAGTTACGGAACACATGATACGTTTGGTGCATCCATCAGCCTCACAATATAACATAATGGAGCGTAGCCTCAGCCTGACCGGAAGTATATTAGGGGAGCAACAAGCACCGATATCAGCGAGAAGTGAGGAAGTGCTTACCGAGTCAGTGCGGGACACGGAAACGCCCGATAATGACGACCGACAAGCAGATGTACCCAGGACTAGCGGGTCAACGAGACAAAAAGAAAACAATGAAAGTGATAGTATGCCATCGAACGAGCCAGCTAGACACAACGGAGAAGCTGTCAACACGGATGAGAAACCGGAAAATGGAAAGGCAATGCAGTATATTCGAAAGAAGGAATCATCTACGCCAGCATTCCGAATCACCATCCGGCTAACAATTCAGAGGCTATAGCTCGTTTGAGTAGTCATCGGATAGCCAGAGCGAGGCGTTTTGGCGTGCAGACAATAGTACTGAAGAAAGCCAGACTGATGGAAGTCGTTCGGAACTACAAAGTTGGAGAATAAAATTTGCAGGTGAATACTATGATGCCCCGGAGGAATATTTAGAACAATTAATCAACTGCCAAAGAAATTTGGGAATATCGGAAGAAGCCCTGCTCACGACCATGCCATGCACCTTACGCCGCGGAGCTCGAAGCTGGTTTAGGAGCATTCGCGATGAAGTGCATACGTGGAGCAGTACCGTCTGCGGCAGCAGTACTCGAAGCCTCTGGATCGAGACGAACTATGGAACGAACTGAATGTATAAACTCAAGGTAATGTCGAAACCACCACCCAGTTCCTGGCAAGGCTGAACATCATTATTCGCCGATTCAAGAGGAACGCTTGGTGCTACGGCTAATGAAGATAGTCTATCGCAATCTACGGTCGATATATAGAAAATATCTAAGAGAAAAAGCGATGTATACTCTAGATCATGTAGAAAAGTACGGTCGTAGATTAGAGAGGATAAATCGACTACGATAAGAGATACACACTGGCTCCACCGAAAGATAAATGCCAGATATCGCAGGGGGTATACCATGCACCTAAATATAGACCAAGGAAACCAACGTTTCTTGACATGAAGAGCCAATCGTTCTGTAGCAGTTCGTCCGAGAATGATACAAACCGAGGTCACAGCAGAAAAGGGCGTTGAAGACAATGGAAGAAACGATATCGACAAGTTGCCGCAGTCGAGGAGAATAAGATCCCTACAAATAGCTCAAAACAAGAGACTGGGGCAGAGATTGTTAAGATCTGACCGTTGAACAATAACGTCCGGGAGGTAATGAAGAGTCTAGGCGGTACGCAAGGACAGATTAGATGGACGAGAGAATATACACCGCGACTGGCGAATAAGCCGCAAATTAGTCCAGGGAGGTGATCGGAGAATGCGTCTGAGAGAAGACCACCGGCTACGTCAAATGAGTCAACGTTTGCTGGCGTAGGCTATACTTGTCACGTACCGGGGCACAGTATCGACAGTGCTTTATGTGTCACCAAGTCGGACATAGTTCGGCACAGTGCCGACGAAAGTCATGGCCAAAACAACAAACTATAGAAGGAGAAATTTGTTAAATCTGCCAAGCGCATAGAATGACGTTCCAGACATGTACGAATTGTGCTGCAAGACGCGCACAGTAGGAAAACGAGAGTGCGGGGAGGTTGCGCTGTCCTCAGTCGCCCGCACGAAGTCAGGGATTCTCGGCGAACTAATAAATGAGAGAGTACCAAGCCGAGTGCGCAAAGGAGTTGACTCTACTTTAAGCGCCGGAGCTCGCGAATTTTATCCGGCCCGCGAGAGTAGAGGTGTGGCTCAGCAACATCTTTCTGTCAAGTGAACTGATAAGCTGGTCGAACCACCTTCTGCAGTCCAGGAGGGGGGAGCGACTGTACATTATACAGTCGAAACCAAAAGTCAAGAGTTGAATTACTGGGAAGAAGCTGGGTCATTGTGGAGAGATTGTCCGAGAGCTTCACAGCCGGTGAAAACGAGGAAGTCGTGTCGACTAGACGAGAGTAGCGAGTATGAGGAGGATGCTAGGCCAGCGGAAACCGAGAAGCCGACTCCCCTACCCTGCGCAGCCCGCAAGGGACAAGATAGCCGAAAATCGGACGGAGAACCGCCGATATATTAAGATATGCATTCGAGGAGAGATATACCGTGCATTATTCGACCCAGGAGCTATGTGTGCACTCCTTGGACCTGTACTGACAGCCAGATATAGAGATCGCCTAGATGCGTGGGATATCGAAGCCAAGCTAGGCCGTGAATTATGGCGTGCTCAAGAAGGAGAGTGGAGAGAATTTGATCGAGATGTTGACGATGAGACAGCACAAATTATAGCCGTGTGTGCAGGCATTTCAGAATTGAGACCTGCACAGCAACAAGAGATAGAGAGTGGGAAAGAAACTCCAGAACCAACAAGAGAGCGGCATGATGAACCTCTCCGAGCACCAGATCATAGTAGAGGACGAAATGCCCGTGAAACACCATCCGAGGCGCATGTCACCGAAAGTGTGGCAGGTAGCACAGGATGAGGTCGAGAGAATGTACCGGGAGGGCATTATACAAAAGTTCGCCAATGACTGGTGTAGCGCGCCCGTGATAGTGAAGAAGGCAGACGGAAGTTATAGATTCATACACTACATTTGCATACATATATATAATTTCATTCACTATATTTTCATACACTACATTCATACTATTTGCATACACGACAGAGATCTAAACAAATGGACGAAGAAGAATGCCTATCCGATACCGAGCATCGACGCAATTCTGGACAAGCTACGGAAAGCCTGGTATATCTCAACCATCGACTTGAGACAGGCGTATTTTCAAATACCGATGGCCGAAATCAGTAAACGCGACACTGTCTTTGCCATACCAAGCTAGGGGCTGTGGCAGTTTAAGAGGATGCCATTCGGGCTAACGAACGCGTCCATGACATTTCAGCGACTCGTGGATGCGTTGTGCGGCCCGAATACGAGCCTTAGCGTCGAGGACCACCTCAAGTATCTGAAAGCAGTACTGCGGAAACTGGTTGATGCGCGACTGCAAATCAACCACAAGAAGTACGAGTTCAGCTGCACCAGAGTCGCGTACTTGTGCTACATTCTAGATCGAGAGGGATTACGAACGAACCCGGAGAAGGTCATGCCCGTCCTGGAGTACCTAGCACCCAAGAATAAACGGCAGCTCCGATATTTCCTGGGTATGGTAGGGTGGTATGCCCGATTCATCAAACATGACTCGGAGATAAAAGTGCCACTGTGTAAACTCCTGAAAAATAACCAAGCATGGATACGGAGTGGGGATCAGGAGGAGGAATTTCAGACGCTGAAGATAGCCTGGACACGAGCACCTGTGCTAATGCGACCTGATTTTGCCCGAGAGTTCACCGTTCAGAGTGATACAAGTGACTATGCAATTGGGGTGGTACTCACGCAAGAGTTTGAAGACCGAAAGCACCCCATCGTATAAGTCAGCAGAGTATTAACGTCATCGGAGAAAAACTATACGACGTCCGAGAAGGAATGCCTAGCACGCATCTGGGCTATCAAGAAACTGCGTCCGTACCTTGAAACACAGCGCTTTACGATGGCTCCAGAACTTAAGAGAACCAACGGGACGCCTAGCCAGATGGGCACTAGAGATGTAACAATGGAGTTTCCAAATATTTCATCGTAAAAGAGCCATGCACCTCATCCCTGACGCTTTATCACGAGGACTAGGTGAAGAGGATGAGATTGCTGCCTTTAAGAATATTGACGATCCCTAGTATCTGCGTAGAGTAGTTCGCCAGCTGGAGAGTCGAGAATAGCGTACTCTACAAGCACCGTAGGGATCGGCTACTGGATCCCACCAATTCCCTATGGAAGGTTGGCGACTCGTGGTGCCGGTCGAAGCTCGGAAAAGTCTACTAGAGGACGCGCATAGCATAGCCTCGTCCGAGCATTTGGGAGTCGAGAAAACTTATGACAGAGTAGCCCGCGAGTACTACTGGCCAGGAGTATAGCACGATGTCTACAAATACGTTGGCAGCTGTGAAGAGTGTTAAAGATCTAAAGTATCGCAGACTAGTTCGGTATGCATAATTGGTCAGAGAATCGTAGAAAGGCCACGGGCGGTCGTGGCAGCAGATATGATGGAGTTCCCAAGAGTAAACGACAGTACCGCTATATCTTTGTGTTTTAAGACCTGTTTACCCGATGGATTGAGATGAAGCCTCTGCGCACCGCGGATGGCAAGGCAGTCACACGAGCCTTGGAAGAGCTTATTCTCTTCCGGTGGGAAACTCTAGATTATCTGCTAACCGACAATGGGAAGGAGTTCGACAAACAGTATTAAAACGGGTACTAGAGGAAAACCGGGTAAATCACGTGACTACACCACTCTATCATCCTCAGGCGAATCAAGTTGAAAGGAGCAACCGGACACTGAAGACAATGATCGCCACGTTTGTCAAAAGCGATCATAAGAGCTGGGATCAGCATCTGCACGAATTGCGTCACGCTGTGCAGTCAAACACGAAGCTCGCGCCTGCATACTTAAATTACGGAAGGCATCCCAGCCTGGTGAAGAACCTACGACGAGAGATAGAGACGAGGGCCCGGTAGTGAAAGTGAATCCTGATATATGGCAGGACCGCATATAGCGTCTTGATACTCTGCGCGACTTTGTAGCACCTGATATGGACGGAGCCAAGGTGAAGCAAACTCAACACTACAATAAAGGCCGATGCGATATCAAATACGCCGTAGGCGACTTCGTATTACGCCGAGTGCGTGTGTTGTCGAATGCGGCACAAGGATTTTCGACAAAGTTGGCGCCGACGTACGAAGGGCCTTCCGAGATCACGGAGATGAAATCGCTGACTGTATGTATAATGCCGACTGGCCACGGAAAACGTGAGGAGGATAGCAACGATTCGTGTGAAAGAATTGAAGAAGTCCCCAGTGCAGCGTGGGTAGTGAAAGAGCGTAGCCCAGGAGTGAAGATAGAAGAGAGAAGAAAACGAAATAAAAAGAGAACAGAGCGAATAGATCGTCTTGCCCGAGAGAGAAAGCAGGTAAGGACCAAATAAAGTAGGGATTGTAATTGGGAAGCTCATGATTGGGTAAGAGAAAATAGTTGATATTAAATTGTTCAATTTAGAAACGAAAAAAAAAATAACGATAACGGAAATAATAACACAAATAGTCCGCGAACGGCAGAGGCTCCGACCGCGTGATTCGGGGGGGGGCGAACTAGTCGTGAGAATGGAGTAACTAGATAATAGATTTAACTGTTGTGCTTGTAATTTCTTGGCATTGTTATTATTCATTATTATTTAATTATCGATGTATTTTAGTTTCGAGAGACCCCGCACGCCCGCACGCGCCGTATAGGTAGAAAGAGCGAAATGCGTATGTCGCCGTCGCGCGAAAGAGCGAGTGAAATGAGCCGGGCCCGGCGGAGAGAGGGGGAATTCGGGGTATTCGGAGTTTTTACGGGAGCCTAGAGACGAGATTCGAGCTGAAAAATGCGTGTAATGTGTTCGTATAGAAAAAGCGCGATACATCAGCGAAGCCAACGACCTAGCTGTCCGTCCGTCAGGCCGACCCCGAGAGGAAGAGAGAGAGAGAGAGAGGGGGGGGACTACAGCGACTTACCCGAGCTTATCACCAGCCCAGACCAGAGGAGGGATACCGCGGCTCATCCGAGCCAAGTACACCTAGCCTGAAGGAAGAGGAAGAGTGAGCATCCGTCGGCGCTTTCCATCGACAGCGGTGACAGCCTGGTACAGTGAAAACCAACAGCAAGCGACCGCGTAGTGTATCTGCCGTAATGTATAGCCCGGACCATGGACCGCGGTGCGATGGCAGCGTGACCCGGAAATGCTAGTGAGTGTGACAGATAAAGGGTGTGTGCATCGCGTAGTCGAGGTACGCGTGCACCACAAGTCCGAGAATGTGTGTGTGCCGATACCAGTGTATGTGAGTGAGAGAGAGAGTACAGTCGGAAAGTATTATATGTTATTCTTTATAATAAATGTAGTGATTTACGATGATCGAGGTGTCTATTTATTGAGTGTCGGTTCCTTTTTTGTTTCTTTAGCGTTGCCCCGATTTCATAAGCGGACCCCTCGTGCAAAGAGGTCTTGTCATCAACAGCTGAAGAAGCCAGCAGGTAGGTACAATTCCCGTAAAAAATATAAGTTCAATGTTTTTTATAAATTCATGTAGTAAATTTATATTAGATCAAATAATATATACCTCAGTAACATCTGTAATATCATTTGTATACATTGAACTTAAGTTTTTACAATTGTCATCATTCATCTGCGTTGGTACAATTTCCACATATTTCACTTTAATTCCAATATTTTTCTTAATTGGCCTTTGCAATCTTGAGGCCGATCGTGCGAGTTTGGGTTCTCCATCATACGAATCCACCTCAAACTGCTGTAGTCTGTAACGACACGGAAATGATATCCGTCTATATAGGGACGGAATTTGTCAATAGCCCATATGACGGCTAAGCACTCTCTCTCGGTTACCGAATAATTTCTTTCGGTTTGGGAATACTCTATTCGCGAACTCTAACAACCGTTCTTATCCGTCTACTTCCTGAGTTAGGACCGCTACGATGCCAGTATCTCTCGCATCTGTTTGCACTGTAAACCGGATATCAAACGACGATCTATGCAGGACGGGTTCCGAAGCAATCATTGATTTGATCTTGTCGAAAGAGGCTTGTTGTTCTCAGACCACTCATAATGACAGTCCTTTATAGTTAGACGTGTGAGTGGTTTGCCAATGGTAGCAAAATCTTTTAGTAATTTTCTAAACCACGATGCCATCCCGAGGAAACTTCTAAGTTGCTTCAAATTTCTCGGTTCCATACAACGCATCACTGGTTCGATCTTCTCGGGATCGGGACGAAATCCCTCACGATTCACGAGAACACCTAAATATTTGACTTCGGCGTGTCCGAAGACACTCTTTTCTCGATCTATCGTGAGTCCAGCTTCATGTACTCGAGCAAGAACACGACGTATCCAGTCTAAGTGTTCTTCGAATGTCTCTGTGATAATATCGTTAAGATATGAAAAGGCATTCGGCTCGAGGTCTGGTTCGTAATTCGATCTATAAGTTGTTGGAACGACGCTACAGCGTTAGATAGACCGAAGGGCATCCTGGTAAACTGAAAAAATCCCATTCCAGGTACCATAAATGCCGTTATCGGTTTGGATTCCGGATGAAATGGTATTTGATGGTATGGACTATTCAGATCTAAGATAGAACGATGAAAGATCTAAGATACGAGCTAGTACTTTGAGAACTTCTGCCATGTCAGGATTGATCTGCTTTTCATGATCAGAAGTTTCGTTGGCTCCTTGAATTCGAGTTTCAGCCTCTTTAACCCATTTTTCTCGATATTCTGGACCGGCTCCGTATCACATTTTTGCAGTGGTAAGGATTTCACTATAGGTGGTTATGCCTCTTTTTTTCATAGCGTCGAGCATAACTCTGCCTTCCCCTTGAATATTTCGGGGAGCGCCTGAGTTAATTCTTCATCAGATATCTGTGGAGTTCGTTGGCGCTTCTCGATCCGCTTGAGGAATAATTCTAGGTCTTGATGGGAATACTCGTATCGAATATCCCATTTACGGACCACAAAACCTATGTCTCTCTTGGATCCCCCAATAACTTCTAATTTATCACTGGGGAATCCTCCGGTCAACGTAATCCTCGAAGTTTCTGATGGCTTCGAGGAGTCCCCCCCCTTTCAGCTATGTACACGGACTCGAGGACTTGGACGTGGCGTAGAAACACCACTGGCTGGAGGTTGTAGAGAAACTGACGATTCTTCCTGCACGGTGGACGCATGTATTTGCACCTTCTAATATTTGCACCTTGGTCTTGTATTTGTACCTTCTTCCATGCAGGGTCGTCAGCTAATCGTGTACTACTGATCGGTGCCGAACGAATCTACGACAGAGCAGATAATTGGCTTGTTATGGCACCAATTGCTTCTTCTAACCTCTTTGTCCGGAAGTCTTGTACTGTCATAAACCGCACAGTATCTTTCATTGTACATGGAGTGAAACTGCCATGTGTAGAGCTGACGATTACGCTTGACGACGGGGTTGGGCTCGTCTACCCCGACTGTTCTTATGGGAGGAGTAGGCCACCTGAGGTCGTCTGCTCATCCATACGAGATCGGATGGTCAGACTCAAACTCAATCGAGAGGCCTCTAGATTCCGTTGAACCTTTTCATTGTGCTCCAATAATGCCAACGGATGCCTCTCTTCTCCACCAGCTGTAAAGTCTAGCCAGGATGGTTCACCTTGAGCCATAATCCTTTCAATGAAGGATTTCCTGGCTGACTCGTGCTTAAGAAAAACACGACCCGGATCTTATCTTTTTCTTCAATGAAATCATCCGGATCATATTCTCCTTTCAGCCACTGATTCATTCTGCCAAGAAGTTCAAAAATAGTGCCATCGCTTCGCAGAGACAGCTGATGTAGGTATTCATCGACTTCCCCTCCCACCATCTGGTGTTTATATCTATAAACACCACTGGTCAACCGGAGTTGACTGTGTTTTAGAGGAGAGAGAGGTTGATCTTTTGGCCATCGTTTAAAAGCAAGGTACCTAACAATAGTGAAACAAAATGGAGGATATCTCAAAATATGCTTTCGGAGAGAGGGACCTACTAAAAAATAGGTGCTCTCTATAATATAAAAAATAATGATAAAATACACAATATTTTTTATTAAACACACTTTCAGTTCCTCAATGTCCGCGAGGTTACTTACTCTCTGGGGAAATTTTACAATGACTTTATTGCCTTAGGTGTCACTCCTGAAGTGTTATCCTGGACATTAATTTTATTGTATTCGGCTATTACTTGTAAGAATTGATGTCTCCGTCGCTTGAGAGGTATCAATTCCTACTATGTTCTATTATTATAAATCTAATAAAAATAAACAAAATAGATAAAAATAAATAAAAACACAATACAATAATTAAAAGAAATACTTTAAGCCCAGGAAGAATCAACGTTCAACAGTGCTGTCTATTCTACTTTTACAAGATAGAAATAGGCTCAGGACCAGCTTAAGAGTTTAAAAAAAATTAGAACTACTTTTAAAATAATGATCTAATTGATCACTTTTATTCCACGAGCCTTCTGTAGTAAGTAACGTCACGCACACTTTACACTGAGTAACCAGAAAAACTAACGCTGATACTTATTTATAAAACCTACGTGTGTAATACCTAGTCGTTATCGATGAAACATGGTAAGGAGGGTAAACCCTATATTTAACCTGATAACAAATATTTGTATCTTTAGACCACGTCCTTAACGGTAGTCCCAGGGACGAGGGAAAAGAATCTAAACTTTCTTTCTTTTTAATTATAAGAAAAGAAAAAATTTTCAATAAAAAAATACAAAAAAATTTTCCCTCGTGAACTCTAAATTGGCGTACTTATATTCGCCGAGTGCTTTTGACGAGAAGAATAAATGACAAAGAGAGAAAAAGAAATTTATCCTCTAGAACGTCTAAAGCACGTTGGGCGCTGTTTCTATACCGGGGTACTTATTTAATAGATCCCGGTAAAAGTAACCATTAACAGAGGTGTAAAGAACCCCAAGCGGATTAAATTCTTTTAAAAACAATTTCGGTGGACCGTAGGTTCTTTCCTATTATTTTTCCTTGGACTTACCTTTTTATCCTGCAATTTATTTATTTTCAATTTATATTAATAATAAATTATATTAATAGATTGTCAATGATCCAGGAAAGGACGGGACAATTATCAGGTACAGGGGATATTATGAGATTTTCTATTACAAACAAAAAGAAACAGAAAAACTTATTTATTTGAATAAATAAAAATCTTAAGATTTATTAAATTCCATAAAATAAAAATAAATAATATCCTACCCTTACCTATTATGCACACGCGCTATGTTAACGCGTGTTTTCATTCACACAGGGTGTGAAAGAGAAAATTTATAAATTTATCAGAGAGATCAAGCAACAAGAGCGCCGCTTTACGGAGAACAAGAATAACTACTATCAAAAGGTGCGTGCACGTTCGCTATTCTTATAACCTATTAGACTATGCTATTATCTCCCTTTCTCTCTCACACTTATAATTCAATAAATCAAATATACACGAGACTCGAATTATTAAATAAATAGCTCTATCCTAAACGAAATCAATAAAAATTTTTATTTAAAGAATTCGGAATAAATACAAGTATTAAGAAGATACACCAACCATGAAAAGCAACGCCGAAATCTCACAACCCAATCTCGAAAAAAAATTGTACTCCAAACACTCTCTTCTCGTTACAATTTAAACTCTCCCGAGTTTACGTCCAAGAGAATACCGGTCGGTATCGAAATACAGATATTATTTTAAATGAGTAATATCGAAAAAATAACAAATTATAATAATATCGATGTGAAATTACTAAAACAAATTTTATTTATTTTTTGAAAGACTACCGGGACTCAGGTACACTATATTAGTTTGCTTTTTCGACAACAACTACAATATTATATTTCCAAAATTTTCTATATTATAATAAAAATTATTTTCCTTCTCCATCTCTCTCTCTTTTTCCCTTTTTCCCTCCTTTTTTCTCTATTAGTAACATGTATAGGATAAGATAACCTATACATGTTACAAACACTTATCTACCATGAAATTTTTCTCTAAAAGAAAAAACTAAAACCGAATACAAAAAATCGATTGAAAAAGAAATTAGAGAAAAAAATTGTAAAATAAACAAAAATTTGATTAAAAAAATAGATTGAAATCAAATTAGTTGAAAAAGGTACAAAGAAAAGTACGAAATATGTATAGACTACTACTATGGCGCTAAAAGGGTGAAAATAATTTTTCGAGAAATAATATACCATTGATATTATCATACTCAAATCACCTCAGTGATAATATCCAAAACATCTGACCTGAAAAATCAATTTAATTTTTCGCAGTCAGTGCCATACATTGCAATTTAACTATATCAATGAACTTCTTTTCACGCGTTGATTACTTTTTTATTTAAAGAGTTGATTAAAAAGGGCTTAGTCGGATAATGTGGTCGAAAATGCCTAAACAGTTTTTACTATAAGACTGTACCTCCTGTAAAATGTAATAAAAAATTCCTTTTGTCATATTTTTGTAAACCAAAGTGGTCCGGCTATACTTGCAGATCCAAAAAGATCTCCGAACGTTGTTTCGAAATATCGTAGCTTCTAAAATAGTTAATGGAACCAGCTGTACATAAAAAATTTTATTTTTAAAAGATTTATCAACCGCACAATTGTATATAAAATATAAGTTTTATTTGATTAATTCGTGCCGTTTATTAGTATTATTTTAACTAATAATAATACATTGGTAGATTTTTACTCAGTAAACTAAAAATATTTATATATGTACATTTTGGAATAATCAGTAAACTAAAAATATCTATATATGTAAAGCATAGAAATTGGAATTAGAATTTCCTTACGAACTGAAGCTGAGAGACGTCGAGCGTTACTTATTCGTTTGCAAATAATTGCTCACAAGGCAAAATCGCAAAGGATTTCTACATCGAATCGTGACGGGAGACGAAAAGTGGATTCACTATGACAACCCAAAGCGTAGGAAGTCATAGGGTAAGCTCGGACACGCCTCTACTTCGATGACCAAACCAAACATTCATGGCAAGAAGCTAATTCTGTACATTTTGTGAGATCAGTTTGGAGTAATCTATTACGAACTACTCCAACACAACCCAACCGTCACCGGGGAACATTACTAATAACAGCTGATGCAATTGAGCCGAGCATTGGAGATTAAATGACCAAAATATGACAAAAGGCACGATAAAGTCATTTTTCAGCATGGTAACGCTCGGTGACATGTTGCGAAAATCGTAAAGGAAACGTTAGAAGAACTGAATTGCGACGTCCTATTCCACCCGCCGTATTAACCAGACATTGCTCCTTCAGACTACCACCTATTTCGGTCGAGGACTAAGTTACTAGTCTGGCTAAGTAGTACTTCAATAGTCTGGCTAAGTAGCACTTCACTTCTTACGAGGAATGGAAGGTTATTAAATAGGTGAGGTTATATCTACAATCACTGTAATATTATTAATAAACAAACAGAATAAATTCGTTATTAGTTTATACCGAAAATTACTTTATTCCTTAGACCAATCTTTGTATAATTGAACTTTATTTGTTTAAAATAAACAACCATACAGGGTAGATTAAAATAAATATAAATAAAAAGTATGCTCTTTGAATGTGAAGGAAACTAGGAATAATGTATGTGATTTATGAATTATATTTAATATGTAAGTATCAGAGACATGAGTTGAGCAACAATGTTAACATTAAAATTTACGTCATACTTCTATTTTTTGAAAATACTCTTATGTTTAATTTCGTATCATAACTTATAATTATTTAAAATACTTTTTTATTGATAATACATATTGTAGAAAATAGAAACATTCAAATTCTATCCTATTGTAAAACGTTGTAGAATGTAAATCATATTTATTTATAATTTTTGTATATCTTGTAGTTATAATTTAGAAAACGTATAACTGTTAAACTTTTTAATTTTTGATTTATATTATTATTTATATTGTTAATATTTGAAACAATTAATCGATTTTCTCTTTCTGTTCTTTCAATATTATATAAGTATTAAATATTAAAAAAAAATGTTTTAAACTAATAATGGAATATTCTTTTTAGCAAAAAATCATCAGACTCAATTTGAAATTTTTACAGTGAAAGAAAGAAAAGTCTTGATTTTTACAGAATAAAAATTCGTCTGCGTTATGAAGCTGGAATTGGAGTTTGGATCTGAATTTCTTTCGTGCGCATATTAGATATTATTTGGCTTAGCCTGTGTAAGATTCAAACAAAAACAGCAACGGCGCATTGAACAGAAGCGCACAGCTATATCTATATCAGAGACAATAAGGAGAGATCGCCAGAGCCCATATAAAAAGACAGGACGACTTTTTAGCTGCCGTGAACGGAAGCCCCGCCGCGGCCAGTCGCTGAAACCGGCACACTCTTCAGAGTGCATGATCTGAAATTAGTTAACAAACTATGAGTCGAAATTGAAAGAAATGTACACTATGTGGCGCGGTTATCTGTCAAGTTTGAAAACAATCGCTCATGAACAGTTTTTTAATATTTTCAGATGTATTGCGTAAATAATAATTTACAATATATCTTTATTCACGCAATTTTCAGAATAATATTTTATCCTGATATAATTACTTTAATTACCGTATCTATTTTTAAAATTAACTGAAACCGAAAGAACTTCTTCACGCTGTAAATAATACTTTATATTATAAATTTGAAGGAATTTTTGAAATACTTTAGTAAGCTACAAACTATACATTTTGTAAAAATTAGATATGGAATTTTAATGCCATATTTCTCTCATTACGTTATAATTTTTTAAGTAAAAGAGTATGAAAAAAAATTATAAAGTAAACTGAATTACTATAAATAATACAATGTATAAGAAAGGTAAAAGATTTTCGATAAGGGAAAAAATTCCAGCACCAACTATTAGAATATAGAATATAGAATTGACAGAGTGATTTAATTCTATAAAATATTCTCAAACTTTTCGCATAATTTTTTATATATAGAATAATTACAATATCATTTTAAAGGTAAAATATTTGCTTCAAATAATTCAACAAAAGGTAACAAAATATATAAATTTTAAAGTATAAAACGCCATACAAAGGTCCCAAGATCATTTTATCCTATTTTTATCAATGCTACAAAGAATGAAAAATAGATAATTGATAGTCACATTGAAAACTTGGAAAAATATTAATTGCAAGGAACTTTGAATGGTAAAAATCGAATGGTTTGAGTTTCGAGTTTCGAGTTACGTATAAAATCGTATAAAATAATTATGAAAGTATTGTATAAGCCCTATATGATCATTTTATCCGATTTTTATCAATCAAATTTCCTTGCAATCAGTATTTTTCCCAGTTTTTAATGTAATGATCAATTATTTATTTTACAATCTTTGTAGCATTTTGAAAATTCAGTTGGTCATTTGTTTTTATGAAACACACGTGTGCGCTGGCGGCCATTTTGTCTGCGTCAGCGAAACATCCGCCTTTTCTTCATTATTTCCATTGCAATGGAGTGGGCTGTTATAAAAAAGGGTACCTGGACAAAAAATATTGGTAGGGACCGTTGTCAACGAAGATACATAATCTATATTTTAGACGCATGAACATCGCTTCGTCAATGCGTCCGGATATCCAAGCACTTACTTGAATGTTGACAAGGGACAGGAAACATAACAACTACTGATCTTTGCCGTGTTCGCTCGACTTCGCCTCGTTTCCTTTCGTTTGATCTCCTTTTTCTCGCTCTCAGGCGATGACTCATTTCTCTGAGCCCTGATTAGCTCACAGACATAGGCCCGTACTTCAAAAACTAAAACAAATGGACCCACATGAATATTAATATTTACACATAACTTTTCCTTGCCAATACCATGTCGCTAATATGAGCAGTTATATCTGGGACACGGTATATATATATATATATATATATATATATATATATATATATATATGCATATAATATTTACTCTTGATATGTGTATAGCTGATTTGCCTACACCGCGCTATCATGTATTTCGATATATATTAGGTTGTCAAATATCTCACTTCCGTTTTTTTGCTCTTCATTCCATGCTTTATAAAAACTGCTACAGTGGTCGAATTTACTTCAAATATGTGCCGTTTTGTTCGATAATCTGTTTCTCGTAAAAACCCCTCTCCTTATTTGATTCCCTTCCAATCCCACCAAACACAGAACAAAACCTTCTTAGCCGTCAATCCCGGCTTGGCCACTGTTTGGAACGGTCCACCGGCCTTGGAGCACGACCGTTTTCGCTTGATATTGTCGTATATGATCCATTTTTCGTCACCAGTCACCATCCGCTTCAAAAAAGAGTCGAATTCGTTCCGTTTCAGCAGAAAATCGCAGGCATTGATTCGGTCCAGAAGTTTTTTTTGTGTCAAATCATGCGGCATCCAAACATCAAGCTTTTTTTGGTATCCAGTCTTCTGCAGATGGTTTAAAATGGTTTGGTGACTAACTTTCATCTCCTGGGCGATATCACGAGATGCCACATGCCGGTCTAACTCAATAAATTCCATGATTTGATCGGTATTCGTCGTCACAGATCTTCCGCCGGCTAGCTTATCCATTGCGTTGCTTTCACCGGCTCTGAATCGTCGAAACCTTTCCTCTGCAGTTCGAAGTGATAGTGTGCCATCTCCCAAAACACCACTAATCTCACTGAATGTTTCTCTATCGGATTTGCCTTTGACGAAGGTAAACTTTAAAATAGCGCGAATTTCGGCGTTAGTGAACTCCATGATTACACGTCTATAACTTTTGAACGCAATATCCAAAATAATCATGCATAGCGTTGTTTTGTACGTTATGTCATCAAGACCTTTTAAATGATGTATAGTATTCCCAGATACGAGCTCTGTAGCGCTTTGTACATAGCCGCGAAATTCATAAGACAAAAAGGCGGAAGGGAGATATTTGACAACCTAATATGTATATGTGTTGTTTTTTTCGGTTTTGTTTTAAAAATCTTGTTGCTCGCGTATTCCTCACGGTAGCTATACTTCCCTGATGAAATGAGATGTCCCCAAATAAAAATTTTGCTTCTTACGTATTTTGATCCATAGTATACGAGTTCTGAGGTATTTTTTTAAATCAGGGTAGTACATTGTTTAAATCACAATTACTTGAATAAATCGAAAAGAATAAAATTTGATACCGATAATTTTTTTCCGAAGAATAGATTATTTTAAATAAAAAACGGTCTAAGCGTCATTCTCCTAAAATGCATGTTAAAAATTTTATGATTTTTTGAAGTACAAATATTATAATTTTTTTGCAACTTTAACTATATGTAAAATTGCATCAAATTCAAATTCAAAATGAAAAATTCAAAATCTTTCCTCTTACGTAATCATTTTGAATGATATAAAACTAAATTTTGTGAAAATAAACCATAATTATTTAGCAATAAACATTTGACCCTTTTTTATGCCAGTTTTCGATGCTTATCATCTTGTTATAACACTATTATCATGTTATTTTTGTTCAAAATTTATAAATATTGAATAAATTAGTTTATTAAGTAATTTTAATTTACGATATTAAATTATTAAATAATAATATATAAACAAATAAATATAGAAACGTGAAATCGCACAAAGATAATATTAATGAATATTAATGAATATAGCTATCAATGAATCTATGACTAAATTAATCAATATTAATATTCATAAATTATGAATATAGTTTATTATGAATGAATTATAGATAATAATTATAAATAACAACATATTATTTAATTATTTATTTCAACAGACTATATAATATTTTTTTGAAGGATTAATAAGAAAATAAATGGTAATGCAACTTTTTTTTCTAAAAATCAAAAGGAATTATACTTTGACATAATTTCTCAAAATCGCGGTTTTGTTCGTTTCATAACTTTTGTTCAATATGCTGAAAAAATTATAGGAAAAGTCATAGCCGGATTTTTTAAGATAACGCCTGAATAAATATCAATACTGATAGAATGAAAATAGCGAAATTAACCGTTCTTTTAAACAAAAATAGGTACGGCTGCTACATTCTACTGATAGATTATAATTGAACTCCAAAATAAATATTTTTATGTGCTAAGAAAGCGTTGACATAAACAATTATTCTACGAGTCAAAATACATAAGCGTAATTTTTATTTGGGGATATCTCATTTCATCAGGGAAGTATAGCTACCGCGAGAACTACGCAAGCAGCAAAATTTTGAAAACGTAAGTGAAGCAAAAACTCATGTACATATATATATCGAAGCGCATGATAGCGCGGTGTAGGCAAGTCAGCTATACACATATAGAGTAAATAGTATATGCATATACATATATAATAAATGCGTGATCTGTGTATGTTATATACAAAATATAATTCTATACCTACACTTATTAGGAATTAATTTTAAACTCAGTCTACAAATATTCTTGGGAACTTTGTATGGCGTTTTATACTTTAAAATTTATATATTTTTTTATCTTTTGTTGAATTTTTTGATGCAAATCTTTTACCTTTAATATGAAATTGTAATTTTTCTATATATAAAAAAATATGCGAAAAGTTTGAGAATATTTTATACAATTACAGCATTCTGTCAATTCTATATTCTGTATTTTAATAATTGGTGCTGAAATTTTTTCCGTTATCGAAAATCTTTTACCTTTCTTATATATTATATTATTTATAGTAGTCTAGTTTATTTTATAAATTTTTTTTCATATTCTTTTCTTAAAAAATTATACAGTAATGATAGATTTAAGGAATTAAAATTCCATATCCAATTTTTACAAAATGTATAGTTTGTAGCTTACTAATGTATTTCTCAAATTCCTTCAAATTTATAATATAAAGTATTATTTACAGCGTTAAGAAGTTTTTTGGGTTTCAGTTAATTTTAAAAATAGATACGGTAATTAAAGTAATTAATTCAGGATAAAATATTATTCCGAAAATTGCGTGAATAAAGATATATTGTAAATTATTATTTACGCAACACATCTGAAAATATATGCACACTAAGTTATGCTGACGTAGCTGTGACGTTGCGTTAGTGCATTAGTGTCGCAGTTGGCCCTATTGAGGGCGCACGTTTCCGGCGCTCGAAAATCGTCGAGCCTTTCGTATATAGCATCGGTAATCTCTTCTTATTATCTCTGTTAATGTTAGCTAATATGTTCAACGCGTGACTGGTTTTTCGACTTCAGAACCGCAACATGCATGTTTCACCGGTAACAGCAATCTAACGCTAATCTGGAGCGGCGTTGCGATCTTCAGGGATGGGTGGGTATGAGTATAAATGTTAAGCGTCTTTTGTGATCAGTATAGTAACTGGAGAACTGAAAATTTTGGATCCACATGGCGAGAAAATTTTTTAAACATTTTTATTTTTATCAAACCAGTATTAAAATTGATGATATGCTTATGAAATTTAATTTAATACATTTAAGAAAATGGATTTAATTTAGCGAGTTTAAATCAATTCTTTTTAGACAATAATGATGTTTTTTTAAATTAAAAAAATATCGTATCAACTATAACAGTTAATTATATATTTCAACTAAATCCACTAAAACATTTAAATACATTTTTTTTATAATTAAAAACAGATGTTTATATTAAATAAATATTTCGTTCTTTCAATTTCAAGAAAATGTATTTATTTAAAATTATCAAATTTTGTGTCAGTGCACTTAAAATTACAAAAAAAATTTCCAAACAATAGTTGCAGATCTTATGAAAATACATTTTTCATATGATGCGTTTTATTTACGAGGTGTGTTCAAAAAGTAACGAGAATTTTTCAATTTCGCGGGTTGGGAGAGTCTGTCTGTATAATTTTTTTTTTTATTATGTTGATACGGAAGCCCCTGAAGTACTATCAAATTTTCAGCAATATTCATTGCTTACTTTTTAAATGTCAGCCGCTAACGTTAAACGTGTTTTTTGAGCTCGGCGGTTTTCGTTTGTGAAAAAAGAAGCAAAAAATTTGTATTCAATTTTACGTAAAAAAATGAAGTAATGTGTAATGAAGTTTGTTAAATGTTAACGAAGGCGTATGGTGAGTCTGCAATGAGTAAAGCAAGGATTGATGAGTGGTATAAGCGTTTCCAAGATATCCGCGAAAACGTTAAAGATGACGAACGACCTGGACGCCCAAGCACATCAACAATCGATGAAAACGTGAAAAAAAAATGGTTATGAACGATCGCCTAATCACAATCAGAGAAGTCGCTGATGATATTGGCATATCAGTTGACTCATGTCATGGAGTTTTTTCGGATGTTTTGAATATGAAATGTGTCACAGCAAAATTTGTTCCAAAATTGTTGAATTTCGAACCAAAATAGCGGTGATTGGAAGTTGCTCAAGAGTCGCTAAATGAAGTTAATAACGATGCAGAACTACTAAAACGTGTTATAACAGGTGACGAAACATGGGTTTACGGATATGATGTCGAAAATAAGGCTCAATCGCCCCAGTGGAGGCATTATGGATCGCCAAGACCGAAAAATGCTCGACAAGTGCGGTCGAATGTGAAGGTTATGCTCATTGTGTTCTTCGATTTTAATGGCATATTGCATTATGATGTTTTGCCACAAGGTCAAACAATTAATAAGGAATACTACCTACAAGTTCAACGCCGTTTGTGTGAAGCAATCCGAAAAAACACCCGGATTTGTGGCAGAACAATTCATAGCTTTTGTACCACGATAATGCACCTGCTCACACTCCATTGCTTGTTCGTGAATTGTTGAACAAAAATGCAACTTTAACGATGCAACAGCCTCCATATTCGCCAGATATGGCTCCATGTGACTTTTTTCTATTTCCAAAAATAAAGAGAACATTAAAAGGCCGTCGTTTTACAAGCATACAAAAAGCGTTGGCACAAGTGCATTATATCCGAAGGGGATTATTTTGAAGGGGACAAAATACATATTGATGAATAAATAAATATTTTTTTCATAAGACGAAAATACTCATTATTTTTTTTAACACATCTCGTACATGAAATACATTGCTTGTATATCTATATATATCTGGTTGTAACAGTGGCGCTTTCTGGTGGTTGGGTAACCCAATTACGAAAAGTTACTCAAAGACTGGATCCGACGATTTGTACAGAAGTGTTATCTTCTATAAGCGTTTATTTTCTTTGTCGCTATCCTCCATTCTTTAGTATATGACATCGGCAATCTCTCTTTGTTATTTCTGGTTGGTATGATATTTAAGTTGAGAATAAGAAATATTGAATTAAGCGCCATTCGTCAGTCAGAACTAAACTATTTCGGGCCAGCATTTCCAAAGCTTTTCCTATATGATAAACAAGTGGGAGTGTATTTTCTCTCTATACCTTACCTAGATTAATATCTTATTGTTCTCTTTAAACTAAATATATTCTATCTCTGATATACTTTTTATAAAAAATAATATTAAGTTAAGTTTAAGAATTGGATATAATATCAATATGTCAAACAACGCTTTATTTGGAAGTAATTCAACTCGAGGAATTAGTAAAAATCTAGTAGAATTTAAAGCAGGAAAAATGACAATGCGAGGAAAAATGGTATATCCAGATAACAGAAAGGGTCAGCTTTATGTTTATCAATCCGACGATTCATTAATACACTTTTGTTGGAAAGATCGCACTACAGGTGTTGTAGAAGATGTAAGATATATAAATTGATTTATATATTAAATATATAATTATATCTATTATTAATAAAACATATATTTTTAAACTTTAATTGATTTTACTGTGTTTTCAAGGATTTGAAACGCTTTAAAGTATTGAAAGATAAATAGGAAAAAAATATAATAACTACTATATATATTGCACTTAGAATTTAACACTATATTTAAATGAATACATCGAATTTATATTTAGTTCACAACTAAAACGAAGCTCAAAATAATCTGTGAGAAAATTGTTCGTCATTACTTAATTTTTTTATAATAGGATGTAATTAAAAGGAAAATTTATTTATTGATTTTTTTGCGAAGGTGTACGAATAATTTATTTAATGGAATGCAACAGAAATTTGAAAAGCTGGAAAGTTAAAAATAAAATTTTACCAATTTTCTTACAATATTTGGAAAGCATTTCTAGTCAAATTTAAGAATCATCTTATTATTATAAATGATACATAAGGAATTTTAGAAGATAATCAATAATTAGTTTGTATAGGTTTTATAGATTTCAATTTTATTAAAATATGATCGTTAATTAGACAACAGTTTATGCCTCTGCTTATAAATATTTCCAAAAACAAATATGTCACAAGTTTTTTTTGCTTATGTTAAACTTATTTTTGCTATTTTTATATAAAACTACTATGTAATACATATATATTATAGTTTTTACAAAAAGAAATATTTAGTCTTATTAATAACAAATTAAATATTAATATTTATATTTTGACAACTGTGTTCAGGAACTGTCAGATTAATTACTAAAAATATAATTAGCTCAGATTAAAATTGTGAAAGTCTACAATTTGTACACAATGATTCCATAATCCTGACTGTTAAACCAGAAAGTTTGGATAGTTTTATTCTTTTGGCCCCTTAAAAAGTATTTTTTTTTTATATATAAAATCAACTTTTAATAAGTGATAAGCAATACGCTTAAACAATCTTTATCAAAATAAAAATAAATTTAAAATTAAAACTCATAGTAAATAGCTGATTAAGAATAGTTTCCAATTTGAAAAATTCAGAATGACTGATTTAGTATCCCAGGCTTTGGATTAGTTGCGATGAATTTGTAACAATATGCACTGTGAATGTACTTATGGAGATCAAAATGTAAAGTGATTCAAGAAAGTAATTGAATTAATTATTGTAAGTAAACTATAAATAAATAATCTCACAGAAGAATTACATTTAGTTTGTATACTTTCTAGTCTGAATCATAGAAGTATTAAAGCCAACAGTCAGATCTATTTCGATAAACTAGATCCAGCTAGTATGAGATGAGATCTTTATTTCTTAGAGTCAATATCCATATACTTTAGTTGTGAATTTGAAGGAGGCTAGAAAGGGGTGATCCTGGTTACGATAAACTTTACAAAGTCAGAATGGTATTAGATACTCTTTTCACAAATTTTAAGAAATTCTATAATTGATGAACACATGATTAGATAGAGATGAGTTAACATGAGATAGACATGAGTTCTATAAAGCAATAAATGCCAATGAAACCTATAACACAAACCTATATACAAGCAATGCTATAAAGTTAGATGTCGTCGGAGAAGCTCGACCAAGGCGTCGGAGAAGCTCGACCCATAAAACAATGGTATTATCTCAATTCATAGAAATTCGAGCAAAAAATTCACGAGCAGGTCAGGACATGCTCAAAAGTAGGATGATTAAGCCATCGACGAGCAAATAGCCTAAAACGGTTGTCATGGTGAAGAAGACAACAATGAAGAAGTAAGCAGATGCTTCGCTACTGCCATATATGGATAACATCTTGTATAAGTTACAAAAAGCGACATATATCTCTACGTTCGACTTGAGCAGTGCGTATCGCCGATAACGCTGTAACGTGGGATGAGACAGGTCGCGCCATTCGCCGTACCCGGAAAAAAACTTTTACATTTCATCCATATGCTTTATGGATTGAACTGGGCCGGTAATACTTACCAACGACTGATCTATCGGATGATTTAACCTCAGCTTGAGCCGTATACGTTTTTATATTTTGACGACATTAATGTTTTAACTGAATCGTTTGAGGAGGAATTAAAATGACTCGAGCACGTGCTAAAGTGTGTAAAAACAACGGGGGGGGGGGGGGGTTCTGGCTTCCTGTAAATTAAAATAGTTGAGACACTGTATGATGATGGCTTCGTGTTATCGCAAGTTTTTTCAAGATTTCGTAACCATTACAGAACCTATAAATCGCTTCACAAAGAAGGGATGACGTTATGATTGCGGTTACATGAAAGAAGACATATTAAGCGAATCAAAGCTCCGCTATTGTAAAGGTTTCGCTTCGACAAAGAATTAGACGTACCGATCGATACAGGTTTGGGCGCAATATTGGTTTAGGTTATGGACAGCGAAGAGCGAGTGTTCGTCTCCTGTAACTACGAGAAGTTATACATCGACCCATCGACTTATCTTGTCTGGAAAGTGGTGAGCAGGTAGCTATATCGTTATTGTCCCACGCATGCGTCAGGCGCTTTTGCTGAGGATAACACCGCTTGAAAGTTTGTCTACTCTCGAGAACAGTGAAAACGAACCTCATCGAATACTACAACCAGTCTACGGTCGGTCACAAAGGCGTATGCTCTCATGGCGTCGTATCATTACTGATTCGGTATGGCCTTGGCAGATAATTGCAAGATACATCATGGATCACTTTTCCAAGAGCACTCACGGACACGAGTGCATCCCCGTATTCGAAGATAGATTTACACGGTGGATCGAAGTCACAGCGATCCACCGCGCAAATGTGCAGACAGTACTCAAAGATTATGACCAAATCTTGCGACACAGATCACCCGAAGTCTTTTTAACGGCACGAAGTACTAGAATCGCACCGTAGAAAGATTTCTGCACGAGACGGGTATAGAGCATGCATTTATACCCACTTATTACCCTGAGGCGAACCCGGTGGAGCGTGTGACCCGTACGGCGAAGACGATGGTAAGTAGTTTCGTTAAAAAAAATTACCGTATTTGAGACAAGTTTGCAAAGATACGACGACTTTTTTACCGATCGATACGACGATTGTCTACCGAACGATGCTAGCCCACGCTGACGCAAATATTGATTGTTGTTACGTATCTCGGATATTGAGGATACTATGAGACTTCATTCTAAGCTGTACAAAGTTTACAGATTACAACGATACGCTTGACACCGGTACTTCAATGCAAAAAATTTGTTAATCAAGGAGGAAAATCGAAGAATGCTATTTTATAGGGACTATACGATTTACATGAAGACGCAATACTTATATTCTATAAGATGAAATCAACGGATTGGGGGTATTATGAGTCGGGTTTGTTTTCAATGTTCCGTTACCCGGGTAATTATATAGGTGCCTTTCTATTCACTAGATCCCTATGCTGTTCATGAGTTAACAGATAGCCACAGCCGAAATACCGAAGATCATTAAATCACGCATTCTCACACAGCGTCATTTTCAATACTTTTTTATTATTAATATCTTTATAAAGTTTTTCTTTCCAAATAAAACAAAAATTTTACTCATCCGAGAAGCTAAAAAAATATTTATCGACGATTAACAAAGGAAACAAAAGCTTTAAAGTATATTAAAGCAAAAATAATTAAATATTAATAATATGAAAATTTATGAACAAAAATTCTTTATTTATTTATTCCTCCTATAATTTGTTTAATATTAAATTATTTAATTAATTCTTGTTTACTGAATTATTTAATGTATTATCGTTAAATAATTTATTTAATTATTATTTGAAATATTTATTAATATTTAAATATTTATTAATTAATATTATTAATTAGTATTTAATTTAATTATTTATTTAAGTTATTTAGCGTCAAAGTGCGATCGAATTTAACAATAATGGTAATTATTGTTTATTTTTTTCCAATAATAACCTATATAATTTTTTATTGCACTTTTAATAATAATTATCAATTTCAAGTACCAACTACTTGTGACATCTATAATTTGGTAGTTACTCGAACTGCCTGATGTTATTTATTCGTAGGGAAATAAACGTATTACTCATACGTACTTGCATGCAATTTACCTTGTCTATATATTCACCAATGAGGTGAGATTTATCTATCAATCATGTGGATGCAGACTTGTACGAGTTCATTTAATGCTCAACCGAGAAGAACGTCTGTATACAAATTTCCTGTTTATAATTTATACTTTAGCTTCGTTTTTTAGAAATATTGCCTATTTGATTTAAATTGAATTAATATTTAATACGATTGAATTAATATTTTCAATTCAATTTTTATTAAATGCTCAGATAAGTCTTACTGGTTACTTTTATGTTATCAATAGTATGCCAATTTTTTTTGAAAATATTATTAATGTTGCTTACTAATTCTAAGTTCCTAATATATGACAAATCGTAAACAAGTCAGCTGTAACAAACAGAAAACTTATAATAGATGTCGATTTTATTTTCTTTATTGCAAGTAAGGGATTGCAGAATTAACAAAAATTTCTATTTCTTGTTTTTATTGTAAAATGTCTATTGAATTGCAAGTAATTATTCAAGGCTACTTTATTCAAGTTTTATTTTGTGAAAATTTCCTAAGTACAGTTGTATTTGGCCTTAAGGTTTTATGTTATTACGTATATTATGTGCTTATTGTACAATATTTAATAAATTAGATTTCTATAAGAGTATTTTTTGAACTATTATTATGAATGCCTAAGTTTATTTGGCTTTTGTATTTGTTTTTTCATTATTTATATTACTATTGCATATGTAATATTATTATACTAATCGTGTATTATTACGTTTGTTATCGATGAATATATTGGAACTTTAAAGTCCAGAGCGAGGTTAATGTTTTGATCTCTAAATAAAGATATTCTAATTAAAATCGCATTTCATGAAGTTTATTTTATATTTATCTAGATTTATATTAAATTTAATTCTAAAATTAAATGTAAAATATTTGTACATATACTTATCTAAATTAATTTAAAAATATTTTTTAAATATTTATACAAATGAATGTAATTTTTTCGTAGATTTATTTTCTGTTTATGCTTAAATTATAATACATTCTATTATGTATTATTAGGTGCCCAAGTAAGTTTCCAGCGTTTTTTTCTTCAAAATGTGAAGTTTTATTATGAAAAAATGGTTACCTAACCTTTTTTTAATGTATCGTTCAAAGAAAGTTATAACTTTTTCCTATATTTCTGGTAATTTATATCTGAAAATATTTCTTGTCTTTCGAGTTCAAGAACGTATCGAGCCAATTTTTGATTCCATCTACTGAAGCTTATTCCCGTGAGAGCGTTCTGCATTGATCAAATCAAGTCGTAGTCAGATGGTGCCAAGTCTCGAATATAAGTTGGGTGAGGCAGAACTTTTGTTTAACGCTTTAAACGCATAAGTTTATTTTTAACCGATGCAGCAACATTTCGGACATGCAAAATCACCGCTTGACGTCTTTCGACGGCACCCAGTTTCCAACCTTTTGAATGAATACTAATGCTTTCAGACAGAAGGAATCGGCTTGTCGGGTGACGCTCAATGGTGCAACAAGTTCTTCTTGAATCTGACATGGACACTCATCCAGCAAAGTGTCTAATTTGTCGTCTTCAAAACTTTTCAGCTTTCTGGAGCGATCCTTGACTTCAACTTCAAAATCACCACTATCGAACCGTTTGAACCTCTCGTGGCAGGTCGATTCATCAATACATCACTCCAATAGGTTTTCAAAAGTAAACGACTGGCCTCAGACGCACTTTTCCTCATATGAAGGAATAGAAGCATCGCTTACCGCAAATAACGTTTACTTGGCTGAATATTTGCCATGATTTTGCTCGATAAAATAAACGGCGCCGAAAGAAATGCTCGAATATAACGCTGCAAAGTTGTCGACAGGTACACAACCTGCAAATATATAACATTTGAGATCTTGTATTTCTGACTGGGATCCACTGATGACGCCATCTTTTGTTTTATTTATTCTATTATTATTTATTTAGTTCTTAATTATTTAATCTCTCTGCCGTAAGTTATCCATCTAAATCTATAGTTATTTAACTTGCTTCAATTGTAAACTTAATTACTCCGCCCTCAGTTAATTTCATGTCAAGAAACATTCAAAATTTATATGTTATTATAATTTTATTTGTCATGAACACCGTGGAAGCAATATCATTATACTAATATTAACTAGTGGGATCAATATCATTATAAGAAATTATTAATAAGAAGAAATCATTGAGGAGAGGATATCTTTCAAAAAGTAATTATTTACAAAATTATTAAAAAGAAAATATTCATTACAAATATATTATAAATTAAAAAGAAATAATTAATAAATAATTATTTAAAAGATTAATGAAATGTTATTATGTCACACACACACACCCCAGTGTGGAGTTTTGTTGCTTTCTCCCATCTGGCGCCTTCCCAGGTTGCGGATAGGGGATGGGTCGCTACAATTTGTAGAGGGCACTGAGGAAATAAAATACTCAGGGCGGACAGAAAAAGCTAATAGGGAGGGCCTCCCGAACTTAAGGCCAACTATGACTAATGTTTGCTATAAACAAGGATATACCCCAGGGAGTAACTCCGGCAAGACCGGTCAATCTCCTCACCGATTCCGATAGAGTGCAAGCCTCTATGGTCGGTGGTAGCCCCTCGGATTCTGGGGAGGGCAAATCAAACATAATCATAGATAGTACACTGGGTACTAAAGGAGATGTCGTGATGGATCAAGAAACGACGGATCGAGAAATCTCCATCACGCGCAGAAACAATCACCTGGAGCGACTTGGTGAGAAGATCAGCCAATTGTTGGACTTTGTCAAAGATAGGCATAACGTACACAAGACCATTAAGAATCTTGCTCGTTCCATTAATGCCTCATATAAATGCATTAGTATGGCAGAGGATGATCTATTACAGTATCAACGTCCTGGTACACATGAAGTGGTGACTCAGACTACGCCGAGTCTACGCTCTGACACCAAACGAAACGCATCAGAAGCGATGGTTTCCACTCCTAAAACCATAGGTGGCAAAAGGACGAAAGAACCACCATTGGGCTCAAGGAGACCACTAGAGTCGGTCGGAGTACCTACAGGCAAGTCTGAAGCCAAAGAAAATCAATGGCAGACCATCAAGCGTAAGAAGCCCAAAGGCAAAGATAAAGAATTATCTAGTACACGCAGGCTTAATGGACGAAATAGGCCTAACTCCATTTTGATTAAGGCCAATGAAGGAGTTACATACGCGGAGGTACTGCGACAAATAAAGAATGACCCGGAGTTATCTCATGTCAAGAATGAGGTTAACAGGATACGTAGAAATGCAAGCGGTGCCCTTGTCTTTCAGTTGGAACGGACAGCCAAAGATGCACATGAGTTGGCACGCATTGTTGAATCTAAGGTTGGCCATAGCGCATCCACTTCGGTCCTGAGTAATCTCATTACATTGGAGATTAAAGATATAGATGAGGTCACTTCAAAAGGATGAAGTATTAGAGGCTCTGAGAACACACCTCGAGCTAAAGGAGACTAACCTACTAATTGCTCGTTCCTTACGGCAAGCTTATGGGGGTACTCAGACGGCGGTGGTGTCTGTACCATATAGCCACGCAGCTGAGCTACTACGTGTAGGGCATGTTCGAATCGGATGGGTCAGCTGCAGAGTTCGAAAAAAAACAGAAATAAAGCGCTGCTTCAGGTGTTGGCAGATTGGCCATTTAGCGTCCGTGTGCTCGGGCCCTGACAGAACTAAACTTTGCAGGCACTGCGGTGGAAAAGACCATCTATCCAAGCTGTGTGTAAACGGGCTCTGTTGTTTACTCTGTAAATGTGAAGGAAAAAAGGAGATTAACCATCCAGCACACAGCTATAAGTGCCCGATTACCGTGGAGTTTTTAAACAGACATAAAACATGAAAATACTCCAACTGAATACCAACCATTGCGTAGCAGCTCATGACCTGCTGAAACAGACAATAAAGGAGCTAAGAATAGACATTGCTGTAATCTCCGAACCATATTGTGACAGGGTCAGACCACAGCGCTGGATAAGTGACACAAGCAATAGAGCTGCCCTCTGGATTGGTCAAAATAGGCAGGTACTAAAGCAGTCGAGTCATCGGAGCGAATTGATATCCTGGGCTAAAATACAAGAAATATACGTCTTTAGTGTATATGCTCCTCCAAGCTTGACGGACAAGTAGTTTGAAATCCTCGTAGCTAAATTAGTTGATGAAGCCATGGACAAGAAACCATTATTAATCGGTGGCGATTTTAACGCGTGGTCCACAGCCTGGGGAAGCGCTTCAACAAATAACAGAGGTAGTATGCTGCTTGATGGCCTTAATTCTCTTCAACTCCACGTGGTTAATAAGGGATCTGAATCCACTTTCATTAGGGGTGATAAACAATCAGTCATTGATGTAACATTCGCCAGTGATGACTTGATTCAGCGGATCCTTAATTGGAGAGTAAGCGACCTTTACACCCACAGTGATCACAGGGCGATCTTGTATGAGATTGCAGAGAAGAAAGTAAAGAACAAGTGCAATGAGTGGATGCCCACACGGAAATGGAACATCAGATCGCTAGACTGTGAAGTGTTCGCCACTATAATATCAGAAGAGCGTTTAGAATATGGTGCACCAGGCCATCTGGCAAATGCACTCATGAAGCATATCTCTGAAGCATGTGATGTATCGATGACTAGGACTGAGAGCGGATTTAAACATCGTCAATCTGTCTACTGGTGGACAAATGAAATTGCAGAATTGCGCAAACAATGTCATCGCGCACGTAGACTTGCCCAGAGAGCCCGCACCCATCGTGATACGTTTAATAGTTTATTTAAAGAAGCACAGAGAGTGCTTGTCAAGACCATTAAGGCAAGCAAGCGTCGATGCTGGCTTGAACTGTGTGCAGAGGCCAACAATGACTTATGGGGACGACCATACAAAACAGTCATGGCACGATTGAGTAGGGCACCAATACAACCCACTAGCACGGTATTGATTGATAAGATTGTTTCCGCTCTCTTTTCCAATGACATCCATGCGACTGTACTGCGCACGCAACACTCGGACGATATACCTCCTATAACAGAAATGGAGCTACATAATGCTTACGCTAAGACTAGAGACAATGCTGCCCCTGGCCCTGATGGTATCCCTAATGCGGCAGTTAAGTTGGCGATACAGAAGAATCCAGCTATATTCCTAAAAGTATATAATGCTTGTCTTCTTGAGAGTATTTTTCCTGATTGCTGGAAAACTCAAAGGTTAGTCCTGTTACCTAAGGGCAATAAGCCACTTGATGATCCTTCATCATACAGGCCATTGTGTATGCTCGACACGGTAGGTAAAATATTTGAAAAAATAATATGTAGCCGACTAGAAGCATTCACTGAAGGATTGCATGGCTTATCCTCACGCCAATTTGGATTTCGGAAATAAAAATCAACAGTCGATGCCGTTAAACTGGTAGTGTGTACCGCAAGAAATGCAATCAGTGGTAAGAGATAGAAAGGTGGCACTAAACAGTATTGTGCCATTGTCGAGAATAGGATAATATTATACCGAACGGATGAAGGCACTGTATCGCATAAGGTTACTGCGGGAGTCCCCCAGGGCTCAGTTATGGGACCTATATTGTGGAATATTATGTATGATGGCGTGTTGAGGATTCCACAACCGCCTGGTTCAATAACAGTAGGGTACGCCGACGATATCGCTCTAGTAGTGACGGCTAAGACCCTTGATGAACTTACTGAAAATGCCAATGAGGCAATCAGCAACATCAGTAGATGGATTAAGACGGCTGGTCTACAATTAGCGGAGCACAAGACAGAAGTAGTTCTTGTCAGCAGTCGTAAGAAGGTAGACAGTATTACTCTTAAAGTTGGTAGCTGCCGCATTAGTTCTGCGCCATCTTTACGATACTTGGGTGTCCAGCTTGATGCCAGGTTAAATTTCAAAGAACATTTAAAGATATCTGGCGAAAAAGCGCAACGAGTTTCAGCTGCCTTGTGTCGGCTCATGCCTAACATTGGTGGCCCACGTCCACCCCAGAGGAAACTATTAGCTTATGTTGTTAATTCTGTCAGCATGTATGCAGCACCAATCTGGCATCATGCATGCGGAATTAAATCGTATTGTGAGTTGGCCATTGCGAACCGTCGTCGCTCCTGTATCGTATTATTAGTGGTTACAGGACGGTATCCACCGACGCAGCTGAGGTACTTGCCGGAATTCTTCCTTTCGATTTAGCTGCAGATGAACTGGCTAGGCTGCATAACATATGTAAGGCCGCAGTGGATTCCCTACAAGGTGCTAAAAATGTGGAACGTCATCGTTCTATAGAAATATGGCAAAAACGATGGACCGATTCTAGCAAATGCCGATGGACTTATCGTATCCTCCCAGACATACACAGATGGATCAACAGGAAACACGGGGAATTAGATTTCCACCTAACTCAGTTGTTGACTGGACATGGTTGTTTTAGGTCCTATTTCCACCGCTTTCACCTGGATAATAATGATCTCTGCCCCATCTGTCCGACTTTGGTCGAGGATGCTGACCATATATTAGTGAGCTGCCCTCGTTTTAGAACACAATGTGAACACTTGATGAACATCATCAATAAGCCAATAAGACCAGAGAGCATCCTATCAATAATGCTGGAATCTTCTGAAAACTGGAAGGCAGTAGCCAGTTTCGCAAAAGAGGTGATGACCAAACTTAGATATGCCGATAGAACTAGGCGAATGGCCCAGGATGAACCAGGCCAACTGATCCTATTTTAAGATACAGAGGACGAACACCGAACCCCTGATCACCTGTGTGGATGGGGGACGTAGGATAGTGTCATAAGAAGAGGAGTCGTATAGGCTAACTAACAGCCCCGCCGAAGTAATATTCCCGGATAGTTTCGGCGGGATGCTGGTTTCGAGAGGCCACTAGTGCAGAGCTTGCTCTGCCTACGCCTAATAAAAAAAAAAAAAAAACACACACACACACTCACACACACACACACACACACACACACACACACTGTAAATGATAAATATACAATGATAAATAAACAATGATAAATTTCGCAATCTAACTAATATATTTTGTTATCAAATATCTCCCTTCCGCCTTTTTGTCTTATGAATTTCACGGATATGTACAAAGCGCTACAGAGCTCGTATCTGGCAATACTATACATAATTTTAAAGGTCTTGACGTAACGTACAAAACGACGCTATGCATGATTATTTTGGATATTGCGTTCAAAAGTTATAGACGTGTAAACATGGAGTTCACTAACGCCGAAATTTGCGCTATTTTAAAGTTTTCCTTCGTCAAAGGCAAATCCGCTAGAGAAACGTTTCTTGAGATTAATGGTGTTTTGGGGGATGGCACGCTATCACTTCGAACCGCAGAGCAATGGTTTCGACGATTCAGAGCCGGTAAAAACGACACCATGGATAAGCCAGCCGGCGGATGACCTGTGACGACGAATACCGATCAAATCATGGAATTTATTGAGTTAGACCGGCATGTGGCATCTCGTGATATCGCCCAGGAGATGAGAGTTAGTCACCAAACCATTTTAAACCATCTGCAGAAGACTGAATACCAAAAAAAGCTTGATGTTTGGATGCCACATGATTTGACGCTAAAAACCTTCTGGATCGAATCAACGCCTGCGATGTGCTGCTGAAACGGAACGAATTTGAACCATTTTTGAAGCGGATGGTTACTGGCGACGAAAAATGAATCACATGCGACACTATCAAGCAAAAACGGTCGTGGTTTAATGCTGGTGGACAGTCCCAAACAGTGGCCAAGCCGGGATTGGCGGCCAGGAAGGTTTTGCTGTCTGTTTGGTGGAATTGGAAGGGAATCATCCACTATGAGCTGCTCCCATATAGCCAGACGCTTAATTCTACCATCTATTGTGAACAACTGGACCGCTTGAAGCAGACTATCGACCAGAAGCGTCCACAATTGACCAAAAGGAAGAGTGTGGTGTTCCACCAGGACAATGCCAACCCACACATTTCGTTGATGAGTCGTCAGAAGCTACGGGAGTTTGGATGAGAGGTTTTATTGCATCCACCATAGGACATATTACCAAGTGATTACCACCTGTTCCTGTCCATGTCAAAAGCCCTTGGTGTCGTAAAGTTGGACTCAAAAGAGGCTTGTGAAAAATGGCTATCCGAGTTCTTCACAAGTAAGGAGAGGGATTTTTACGAGAGGGATATTATGAAGTTGCCGTCTAGATGGAAACAGATTATCGAACAAAACGGCGTATATTTGAAGTAAATCCGACCACTGTAACACTTTTTATAAAGCATTGAATGAAGAGCAAAAAGGCGGAAGGGAGATATTTGATAATCTAATATTATTTCTCAATAAAACTAATTGAATTTATAAAATTTTTAACAAACTTATGAAAGCGAATAATCTTCTATAGGTAATATGTTATAATATTTGCAACATCGAATACATTTCTCAGAGTCTAAAGGACTAAAGGGAATAAAGTAAATTTGTCGAGCACCAAGGAAGATCCTATTATTCAAAAAGGTTAACTAAAGATTAACTAAAATAATGCTCACCAGTTTTCTTAGAAGATGTTAGAAGGCGCACAAGAGTATTAAAATGGGTAGAAAATTTTAATAGAGGATTATTGTAACGGCTACATAATGCCATAATGCCATGAGCAATAAAATTGTCACATAAAGATTTTAGACAAAATAATTTACAGATAGTAAGAGAAACTTTTATTAATAATGGTTATCCAATTTAGTTTATTAAGATATTAATTGCTGAGACATTGTTTGACATTTATAATACCGAAAATAGACATACTGCAGGAGTTGATGTTAACGGAGGAAAAATTATTGTCTTGCCATATGTTCGAGGATTGTCTGAAAGAATAAAAAGAAATTTTCGGAAATATAACATTCAAATTTTCTTTAAAAATAGCAATAATTTGAGTAGATTGTTTAATAATTGCAAAGATAAGGATGATTTATGCTTAAAATCAGGAGTTGTTCACAAGATTAATAGCATGGATTGTGATAAATACTATATTGGACAAACAGGTAGATATTTAAAAAAGAGAATTTATGAACATAAATATAGTTTACGTAGCTCACATATTACTTCCGGTTTAAAAGAGCATTGTTTAAAGTTTTTACATTCTTTTGCTTTTGTGAATGTGTATATTTTGGAACATGGTATTAATAATAAGTATAAACGGGAGAGTCTTGAAAGTATTCACATTTGCAGGAATCAAAATAATGTGAGTTTAATGTTAGAGTCTGGTAGATTGGACAGTGTTTATCATTCCTTATTAAATTGATTGGTTTTGGACAATTTGTGTAGAGGGGGAATTTATATTTAATTTACTAAATTTGGTAGTAGGGATGGGTATATATAGATTAGAATATAAGGTTTAGTTGAGTCCCTGATAGGAGCTGTAGCGAGCTCGAAACGTTGGACAAGTCTTCAATTAGGTAAGGGTGTTGGGGAGAGTCAGACTGCACTTTACTAACAAAGAATTTTTTCAGCTAATATTTTATTTTCAGATTAGTCTACGGGGGTGAATGTAAACAAGGACTGTCTGACTTTCATGATGATTTTTAATTTTAATTTTAATTTTTATTATTTTTGTGTATTGATGTATTAATGTTAATGGAGATATGTACTGATATTGTTACGTATTGTTTTCGATTGATTTGATTGGACTGTAAGAGCAATGAAAAAATATTTATTAGTTTGTATATAAGCAGTCGACAAAAGTACAATTAAAGTGTTTTAAAATTTATGTAATATAACATATTGATTTCAACATTTAATCTTATATAATATTTTGATTCTTTTGCATAATTATGTTACCGCGTAGTTATCGGTTTTACGTATTCTTTTTTAGCCTACACTCTGGTGTACTAGCACGGATAGGGTTAGATAAGTGATATTTGCGACGCGGATTAAGTTTATGATCTCACAACGAATTTACCTTGCGAAATTCGTTACTAAGATCGGAGTGTAGGGACCAAAAATCATTGAATTCTGTCAGGAGTGATACTGGTATCTTACCGCGTAACCACTTAGATATTGGTCAGTACATTACTCAGAATCTAATCGTACCATGGATACCCCGAACACTGAGCAGAGAATTATTTATCAATAATATAGACAATAATACTCACTTTTTTCAATTTTATTTAATGTTTTCTTTTACAGCAAATCTATTCTACTAATTTCAAACGCGGATCAAATTGGCGGTAGTCGACGTCCTCAGCACGCGGTGATACGACTTATTAAGCGTTAGAAAGAAGAATAACAACGATTGAAAACGACTCCTCGTATAGCGAGGGCATATAAATAAGACTCAAACACGAAGGGTCACTGCGTACCACTGGCCTAACGCTGATGGGTAGGTCAGTTTTCGTTTCCTGTAATATGTACGTCGGTTTACCGCTGACAACGCTCAGCCCGACGTTTAGTATAGTAAGGGAATGCGAATGATCGCAGCGCCAAACTTACAGATCGCTCAAGGCGCCTTGTCAATTACTGGGGCCTTCCGCACAGCCGTATACCGGGGTACATCCTAAAGCTTTACTCAATATACCACGAATGATACGGAAAGGCACGCGGAGTCGCGATGTTTCAAATGCACTAGATGTCGGCATATCACTATAATAGTGTTCTACTCAACATACCGAGTACGTTCCAGAATACCACTGCGTCAAGTATACCGCTAATGCTTTGTCTGAGACGGTGCTTCTCCGGAGGGACCCCGAAACTGGGATGTTCGTCGCGTTTTTCCACCTCCTTATATACGAAAAATCTAACGTTGCGCTTATGGAAAATTCCTAAAAAACAGTTTTTGACCAATGGGCTCATGATATCTCGTCTGCTTGCCCTCCCTTAAAAATGCAGTTGCATTAGCCCTACGTAAGCCTTGCAGCGGTGGGGGAGCATTTACGATTTTTCAAAAAAATATGGGAAATAAGTACAGTGCGAGCTCGTATTTATTAATTTTTCCAGTTCGATTTTCCGCTATATGATAAAAAACATATTCGCATATTTACCATGCGTATGTTATATAGTTATATGTTTTGTTCGCTGAAAATATGGTTCATTTTCGTTTTTGAATTATAATTATATCTTAAAAATCAAGAAAGTTACGGCATTTATTTATAACATACTCATGTTTTACAATGTTTACATTAACTTAGTTTATAGGCGCTTACATATATTTGTTTAAATATTTATTTCGAAAAGTATTTTCAATTATAATTACGATATTTTTATATAATTATAGTCATAAGTTAATTAATATATATTGTTTACATATTTTAAAGATATTATTGTTAGTAATTTAAATTCGTATAACTAATTGATTAATCTAATTTTTAACGATTACAAGGTTAAAAATGGTAATTGTTTGAAAATAGTAATTATGTAAAATAATTTTTAATAATCGTAATGTAAAACTAAATAGATTGTTTATTTATATTAGGTTCTTAGATTTTCATTAAACAACTCTTTTGTTTACTACTTAACTATAATTAGAATTCATAATATTATTAACCATCATTATAAGAATAACGAGGAAGAAAATAATTATTTTATTATTATTAATATAATTATTATACTGTAAGACTGATAAGAATATTTATAAATTTAATATAATTCATTACGAATTATTATATTATTTCAATAATATTCCTTTTCTTTTCCTTTTGGAATATAATGTAAACCTATATGAATATATACTTGTATGCCGATAAAAACACATACACATACATACCCGTACACACATATACGCATATATAGTATATATATATATATATATATATATATATATATATATATATTGTAACACCAGTTTTGGCATTACACTTACCGTGTATAGTGATTTACTCATGTAGCCGTATCTACCTGTATGTGTGTGTGTGTGTGTGTGTTTTTTTTTTTTTTTTTTATTAGGCGTAGGCAGAGCAAACTCTGCACTAGTGGCCTCTCGAAACCAGCATCCCGCCGGAACTATCCGGGAATATTACTTCGGCGGGGCTGTTTATTAGCCCGTACGACTCCTCTTCTTATGACACTATCCTACGTCCCCCATCCACACAGGTGATCAGGGGTTCGGTGTTCGTCCTCTGTATCTTAAAATAGGATCAGTTGGCCTGGTTCATCCTGGGCCATTCGCCTAGTTCTATCGGCATATCTAAGTTTGGTCATCACCTCTTTTGCGAAACTGGCTACTGCCTTCCAGTTTTCAGAAGATTCCAGCATTATTGATAGGATGCTCTCTGGTCTTATTGGCTTATTGATGATGTTCATCAAGTGCTCACGTTGTGTTCTAAAACGAGGACAGCTCACCAATATATGCTCAGCATCCTCGACCACAGTCGGACAGATGGGGCAGAGATCATTATTATCCAGGTGAAAGCGGTGGAAATAGGACCTAAAACAACCATGTCCAGTCAACAACTGAGTTAGGTGGAAATCTAATTCCCCGTGTTTCCTGTTGATCCATCTGTGTATGTCTGGGAGGATACGATAAGTCCATCGGCCTTTGCTAGAATCGGTCCATCGTTTTTGCCATATTTCTATAGAACGATGACGTTCCACATTTTTAGCACCTTGTAGGGAATCCACTGCGGCCTTACATATGTTATGCAGCCTAGCCAGTTCATCTGCAGCTAAATCGAAAGGAAGAATTCCGGCAAGTACCTCAGCTGCGTCGGTGGATACCGTCCTGTAACCACTAATAATACGTATACAGGAGCGACGACGGGTCGCAATGGCCAACTCACAAAAGGATTTAATTCCGCATGCATGATGCCAGATTGGTGCTGCATACATGCTGACAGAATTAACAACATAAGCTAATAGTTTCCTCTGGGGTGGACGTGGGCCACCAATGTTAGGCATGAGCCGACACAAGGCAGCTGAAACTCGTTGCGCTTTTTCGCCAGATATCTTTAGATGTTCTTTGAAATTTAACCTGGCATCAAGCTGGACACCCAAGTATCGTAAAGATGGCGCAGAACTAATGCGGGAGCTACCAACTTTAAGAGTAATACTATCTACCTTCTTACGACTGCTGACAAGAACTACTTCTGTCTTGTGCTCCGCTAATTGTAGACCAACCGTCTTAATCCATCTACTGATGTTGCTGATTGCCTCATTGGCATTTTCAGTAAGTTCATCAAGGGTCTTAGCCGTCACTACTAGAGCGATATCGTCGGCGTACCCTACTGTTATTGAACCAGGCGGTTGTGGAATCCTCAACACGCCATCATACATAATATTCCACAATATAGGTCCTATAACTGAGCCCTGGGGGACTCCCGCAGTAACCTTATGCGATACAGTGCCTTCATCCGTTCGGTATAATATTATCCTATTCTCAAAGTAACTGGCCACGACATTCTGTAAATAACCAGGTACTCCGAACTCTTTAAGAGAACTCATAATAGAAGACCAGCGCGCTGAATTAAAGGCATTCTTGACATTTAGAGCGACAATGGCACAATACTGTTTAGTGCCACCTTTCCATCTCTTACCACTGATTGCATTTCTTGCGGTACACACTACCAGTTTAATGGCATCGACTGTTGATTTTGATTTCCGAAATCCAAATTGGCGTGAGGATAAGCCGTGCAATCCTTCAGTGAATGCTTCCAGTCGGCTACATATTATTTTTACAAATATTTTACCTACCGTGTCGAGCATACACAATGGCCTGTATGATGAAGGATCATCAAGTGGCTTATTGCCCTTAGGTAACAGGACTAACCTTTGAGTTTTCCAGCAATCAGGAAAAATACCCTCAAGAAGACAAGCATTCTATACTTTTAGAAATATAGCTGGATTCTTCTGTATCGCCAACTTAACTGCCGCATTAGGGATACCATCAGGGCCAGGGGGAGCATTGTCTCTAGTCTTAGCGTAAGCATTATGTAGTTCCATTTCTGTTATAGGAGGTATATCGTACGAGTGTTGCGTGCGCAGTATAGTCCCATGAATGTCATTGGGAAAGAGAGCGGAAACAATCTTATCAATCAATACCGTGCTAGTGGGTTGTATTGGTGCCCTACTCAATCGTGCCATGACTGTTTTGTATGGTCGTCCCCATAAGTCATTGTTGGCCTCTGCACACAGTTCAAGCCAGCATCGACGCTTGCTTGCCTTAATGGCCTTGACAAGCACTCTCTGTGCTTCTTTAAATAAACTATTAAACGTATCACGATGGGTGCGGGCTCTCTGGGCAAGTCTACGTGCGCGATGACATTGTTTGCGCAATTCTGCAATTTCATTTGTCCACCAGTAGACAGATTGACGATGTTTAAATCCGCTCTCAGTCCTAGTCATCGATACATCACATGCTTCAGAGATATGCTTCATGAGTGCATTTGCCAGATGGCCTGGTGCACCATATTCTAAACGCTCTTCTGATATTATAGTGGCGAACACTTCACAGTCTAGCGATCTGATGTTCTATTTCCGTGTGGGCATCCACTCATTGCACTTGTTCTTTACTTTCTTCTCTGCAATCTCATACAAGATCGCCCTGTGATCACTGTGGGTGTAAAGGTCGCTTACTCTCCAATTAAGGATCCGCTGAATCAAGTCATCACTGGCGAATGTTACATCAATGACTGATTGTTTATCACCCCTAATGAAAGTGGATTCAGATCCCTTATTAACCACGTGGAGTTGAAGAGAATTAAGGCCATCAAGCAGCATACTACCTCTGTTATTTGTTGAAGCGCTTCCCCAGGCTGTGGACCACGCGTTAAAATCGCCACCGATTAATAATGGTTTCTTGTCCATGGCTTCATCAACTAATTTAGCTACGAGGATTTCAAACTACTTGTCCGTCAAGCTTGGAGGAGCATATACACTAAAGACGTATATTTCTTGTATTTTAGCCCAGGATATCAATTCGCTCCGATGACTCGACTGCTTTAATACCTGCCTATTTTGACCAATCCAGAGGGCAGCTCTATTGCTTGTGTCACTTATCCAGCGCTGTGGTCTGACCCTGTCACAATATGGTTCGGAGATTACAGCAATGTCTATTCTTAGCTCCTTTATTGTCTGTTTCAGCAGGTCATGAGCTGCTACGCAATGGTTGGTATTCAGTTGGAGTATTTTCATGTTTTATGTCTGTTTAAAAACTCCACGGTAATCGGGTACTTATAGCTGTGTGCTGGATGGTTAATCTCCTTTTTTCCTTCACATTTACAGAGTAAACAACAGAGCCCGTTTACACACAGCTTGGATAGATGGTCTTTTCCACCGCAGTGCCTGCAAAGTTTAGTTCTGTCAGGGCCCGAGCACACGGACGCTAAATGGCCAATCTGCCAACACCTGAAGCAGCGCTTTATTTCTGTTTTTTTTCGAACTCTGCAGCTGACCCTTCCGATTCGAACATGCCCTACACGTAGTAGCTCAGCTGCGTGGCTATATGGTACAGACACCACCGCCGTCTGAGTACCCCCATAAGCTTGCCGTAAGGAACGAGCAATTAGTAGGTTAGTCTCCTTTAGCTCGAGGTGTGTTCTCAGAGCCTCTAATACTTCATCCTTTTGAAGTGACCTCATCTATATCTTTAATCTCCAATGTAATGAGATTACTCAGGACCGAAGTGGATGCGCTATGGCCAACCTTAGATTCAACAATGCGTGCCAACTCATGTGCATCTTTGGCTGTCCGTTCCAACTGAAGTACAAGGGCACCGCTTGCATTTCTACGTATCCTGTTAACCTCATTCTTGACATGAGATAACTCCGGGTCATTCTTTATTTGTCGCAGTACCTCCGCGTATGTAACTCCTTCATTGGCCTTAATCAAAATGGAGTTAGGCCTATTTCGTCCATTAAGCCTGCGTGTACTAGATAATTCTTTATCTTTGCCTTTGGGCTTCTTACGCTTGATGGTCTGCCATTGATTTTCTTTGGCTTCAGACTTGCCTGTAGGTACTCCGACCGACTCTAGTGGTCTCCTTGAGCCCAATGGTGGTTCTTTCGTCCTTTTGCCACCTATGGTTTTAGGAGTGGAAACCATCGCTTCTGCTGCGCTTCGTTTGGTGTCAGAGCGTAGACTCGGCGTAGTATGTGTGTGTGTGTGTGTGTGTGCTTGATTGCGCACACACGCTGGCTTCGGCTGAAACGGGGAACAGGGGAGACATGGAAAGAATAACTCGGGGCAAATAATAATATGAACAATGTATTTATTAACAATACTAAAGCGCGTAACAATATGATACGGTAGCTCGCGGGCTACCCACTCCTTGCGGGTTCAGCGACGCGTGGGAAAGCTATAATACAATGCGGGAAGATACATTCTTAGACGGGAACACTGGGACGATACGGGAACGGACACGCGGGGAAACAATTATGACGGAACGGTCGTTTACGCGAATCACGGAGTTCGCATATTTTATAACAATGCACGCGACGGCAGGCGAAGAAGCTAAACTACTTTCCGCGAGGAAGCTGCAGCTGCCTTATTCGCCCTTCCTCTCTCCCTCTCGCTCGTTCGTCGGTGCCGGCGTCCTTCGTTTAGAGCGGTTCGCTCTCTCTCTCTTTCTCTCTCTTGCACGTTCGCTCGCTGATGGCGTCTTTAAACCTCTTTGCGACTCGAGTGCGGCGATGCCGAGGATGTCCCCGACGGCCAGGGAGATGTGGATACGTCTAGGGCTGCACGGTGGGTGGCAAGAGCCTTCTTGTCTGAACTCGTTGTCGAGATGTGGTGGATCGGAAAAGTCGAGCGAGCTGGCCTCTCAGTGTCCGGGGCTGTGGTTCTAGGTTAGAACGTGGTGCTGTACGGTACTACACTCTCCGTGACGGAATACGCAGGAATGGGAAAGAGCGCTCCTATGCTCTTCGCTGCTCCGTTTCCCGTTCTAACTCCTTGCACTCTCGCGGTTCACGAACGTGGTAATCCCGATCGCGCGCGAGCAGTGGTTTTGAAGTCGCGAAAATACACGACTGCCAAAACGGACGTCACTATATATATATATATATATATATATATATATATATATATTTGCTTATGCGGGCGTGCGTATGTATACAAGTGCTTGTAAATTCTTTCCTTCATATTCGTATACGCTTAGGAGAAAGTAAGAAAAGGAAACGAGTTAAGGGCTTCTAGCCCGCATGTATATATATGTGTGTATATATATATATATATATATATATATATATATATATTTACGACTTTCACATGTGCCCTCACTCGTCCCGTGCTCTCACTTTTCCTGTAGACGGAGTGCGCGTACTACGCAGTTCGTCACAATTATATAAATTTCTATTATGAAAGTTTCATAGTAAAAATATCATAAAACAGATGGATACACAATAGTTTTCCCAAGAAAGCAACATTAATTGTTTCAAATCGACCAATTATATTTACAATTAATCAAAGTAGAATTAATTAAATATTTGTTAAAATAATTTTTTACTTTATTCTAATCGTTAACATTATTATAGAATATTTACAGAATATTCAGAATTTTAATAGTTGAATATGCTATTAGATGCTAGTAGCATTTATCTTTGGTTTCATAAATATTAACACGTATCTCTTTATCAAAATTATGTAAATTAATCGTTTTAATAATATAAAATTTTTATAAAATTTGCAGGATTTAATTATATTTCCTGAAGATTGTGAATTCAAACACGTATCGCAATGCAAAACAGGAAGAGTTTACCTGTTAAAATTTAAGTCATCCAACCGAAAATTTTTCTTCTGGCTACAGGTAATTAAAATATTAATATGTATGGATCTATCAGTCTTTCTAGTGCTTTTAAAAGAAACAATGAAAGGTTGATTGGTCTGAAATCTTTCGTTCGTCGTTTATCCCTGTTATTCTGGTCTCGTCTTAATGGTGATTCGTCTTCGAAAATTTTGAGTATTTAATAAATGTTTCAATTGAATGTTATCGATTCCTATAATACTTTTTATATTGTATAATCTTCATTATAGAATTTATAGTTTTTGAGAAATATGTTTTTACGCTATATCCTATGTTTTTTGCTGAAATAAATATTTTATTTCAAAAATATAATGAGTACGTTGTTTATTGTTAAGTATTGTCATTCTCAATATCTACTGACTTTCTAAAGAACTGTCGATATCAGATTAGTGTCATAAATTGTTAATAATTTTTACTGATTTATAATTAAAAAATTAATTTTGTTGCCCTAGCGATTCCGAGAAGTACTGAATAGGATAGTTTGATATTAAGCTAATGTAACTACTTTCTATATTTTCGGTCATAGGACTGGTGGCATAAATTGTTTTAAATTTGTTACTGCCAAATATCTTTGACCTATTTACTTACTTATATACTTAATGCTTATCCAAATTGGACATTTTTATTAAGAGCCACAAGAGCACTACAAGAGAAATTTAAAAAAATTATTTATTAATTGCAGTAATAAGTTTTACATTAAATTGAGGGTTTTACATTACCTAATGACCATAAAATTTTTTTTCTTAATATAAAAGTTGCAGAGTAAAAAGAAATATCTATCGATTCAAGGATTAAATGATCTCTGCTAACGATGGACCTCTCCCATTAGCCTAGGATCTATGAACATTAGATCTAGTATTGATGATTTATTATCCTTAATATAGGCTTAATATATCTCTACATTAGCGATTATTAAGTCCAATCTGGCCCAGATATTAGAAACTGCAAAACAGTACATGTTGGCTCATGAGCTATCCAACTACATTATTCATATATTAAATGGCCTTCGATCACAACATGAAGTCTAAACTTGATTATCTGCATGAACGATATCGTCCAGGGTATTTATGAATTTCTCAATTGTGTCACTGAACAGTAAGTAAGTGTACTAACAGCTGGGTCCTAACAAGTTGAGAGGGCCACATTTTTTGAATATATTACATTCATCACAAATCCAACTGTGATCCTGCTCATATTATTTTTAAATCATCAATATTTGTAGAAATCCCTGTTCTGCTGACTATCTACGGCGATATCAGAATTTTACTATTGGACCAACTAAACCAGAATATCCTTGGCACTTAACAGTGGCCCTGGTTTATTAAAATAAACTTAGCCATTGTCGTTTGTTCATTAAATCTTCTTTTCTACCGGCTCATTTTCCGTAAGGTTCTCTTTTCCCTATGTTTACATTCTTTATAGAAATGCCTATTCTTGACAATAAACATAGATAAATATTCAGGCCCGTATTTCATTTTAGTGAATTTCTAGTTAGCTGCAAGGTCACTTGCAATCATATTTTCACAGGTTAAGCGACAAACCTGATTGACTATCTCATGGGCGTGGTTCTCTCCAAAGAGCATAGAGTCAGCGACAACTAACAGCTCTTTCAACTTTACATATTTTTTTATTTGTTATGCTTTTTTCAATACTTCAAAAACTTATGTACACTAATTCATAATTAATATTAAAATATATATCTTCTGAAGTCGAAGTAGAAGACAAAATTGAAGACTAAACAAATGATTCAACTTTATCATGTTACTGGTACTAAGAGTGAGGTGAAAATTAAGACGTATTTTTAAAGTCTCTAGAAACTCCAAAAAGTATTTTTTCGTCGGTCGGTATCATTGAAACTTATTCTCACAATTATGGGATTGTAATAGGCTTATAATTCTGGATGGAATTATAATGTGTTTATAAAGTGGAATTATAATTATAAGTTGTAGAGGATCGGAATGCGCATAGGGTTCCCTTACAATAAATAACTATTTTTCATGCATATTGAAGGCAAATAATAAATGTTTCATTTTGATTTAAAAAATCTACAAAATAGAACTTTTCTGAGACGTATTGAAGATCCTGAGTAAAATAATAGTAATTAATTAGCATTGTATCTTTGCTAAATTTTATCAAATCGAGTGGTTGACAACAATTTTGATTGGAAAAATTTATTTGAAACACTGAAAGCCAATCATAAAGAAGCAGGCCGTAACAGAATAATTATATCAGAAACTTAACTATCAAGGGGAGTATCACCGTACCAGAGAACAATGCATGAAAAATATATTTAGTATGTTCAAAAAATGAATATGTATTTTTTTATATTAAAATGGCCCACGGTCTTCTTGATTTGTGAATAAAATGATATTTAAGACCTATTTTTGAAATTTGTCCTGTGTATAATAATAAATAAGATTTAATCGTCAATTCGATTATTTTTATTGAAAAAATTATATATAAAAACGATTTTTTCATTCTATCCTGTCTTGATTCATATATGCAGTTATTTGATTAAACTGCTTTTCCTATAATATTCACAGCTTTTATATAATTTCGATATATTCATAAATAATGTGCACAATTATAACAATTAAAATATATTACGACAAGCCTACGCATTCTTGTGAAAACTGAACAAATTCATTTGAAGTATAGTGAAATAATCAATAAATTGTCATAAATATTTATATGGACCATGGTTATATATATGCTAATTTATACCACTTATACTATATTTAATGCCAAGTCTTCATCTAAAAATTGATGATTGAATTTTTGATATCCTCCTTTAATTCGCTCGTATTTAAATTATATTTAGGCATTATAATACCGTTGATGATTATTATTATAATAACATTAATTTAATTAATATATATTAACGGTAATAATAATTATTATTAGAAAATAATAAATACAATAATAATTATTATAATAATAAACAATAATAAGTTATAATAATAATCAAATAATAATTAATTTAGTATTCGATTCTTTCCGACTCTGAATATTAATTATATTAATAATTATTATTATTATTATTGCGCATAGTTTTTTTTTGGGAGGGGAGGAGAAAAATCCTTTATGGATCCCGGAGACCGGTCCCCGGGTATGTAGGACTCACATGTGAAGGGCATACCCACTAAAAAACTACCTCCTCAATGCATTCCCCTCGACTGCTTCCCACAGCTCTGAAAAGAGCTGCGAGTCGGGGTCGATAGGCGTGCACCGAGGAGACCTCCTCACGATGGCGTAAGTGCAGCCCAGGAACCGTCTATGAGGACATTACTTCTGGGCTGCGCCATCCTATTCGCCCTTGCGGGCTTACACGCCTTCTTCAATTCTTTTTTTGTGGTCCGGATGGCTTTGCAGAAATTGCAAATACCGGGCAAATACTCTCCAGAGGCACTCCCTTTCAAGGCGAAACACCCCGCAATGAAAGAATGTGTGAAGTGCATCGTCTCGGGGAGCGCAACAGTGGGCACAGCTCGGATCCTGTACTTTCCCCATCTTGTGAAGATAGGATCGAAACCAACTGTGCCCCGATAAGAGCTCTGTGAGGTGGTAATTAACCTCTTCGTGCGACCTCTGGAGCCATGGCTTTAACTGATTGATCAGTCGAGCCGTCCATCGGCCGCGCGGATCCCTCTCCCAGCGCTTCTGCCATTCGGTCATCGTGGTAGCTCTGGCTCGTGCAGCTGCCTCTATTCTGCCGAGAATATTTTTATCCTGGTGGATAACTTTCTTTTCTTGTGTTTGGAGATCAATGGGAATAACACATGCGATTACCAGCACCGCCGACTCGGAGACCGTACGGTAGGAGCTCGCGATGCGTAATACCACTCTACGCTGCACTGCCACCATTATTTTTCTATATTTTTGGGCCATCATTACATCGGCCTATACCTCCGCGCCATATAGAATGATGGATTCAGCTGTCCTTATGAGCAGACGCCGCTTGCAGGGTGCTGGGCCGCCGACATTGGCTATCAACCTACCAATTTGCGCTGTCACTCGGGAAGCTCTATCCGCCACTTTTTTTATTTGGTCCCAGGTCAGCTTGGAATCAAGCGTCACCCCCAGGTACCTTACGGCTGCATTGGTACTCACCGTCGTGTCTCCAACCTGCATAAGGCGTATCTTTGGTATAATTAATATATCAGCATCATCATCGTGGCAAAGCTGAAGAAGGAGGTGATCAGCTGTCCTGCTGCGATTTATATTCCCTTACAGAATTACCGTTGATGATTATTATTATAATAACAAATTAATCTAATTAATATATATTAACGATAATAATAATTATTATTAGAAAATAATAAATACAATAATAATAATTATCATAATAATAAACAATAATAAGTTATAATAAGAATCAAATAATAATTAATTTAGTATTCGATTCTTTCCGACTCTGAATATTAATTATATTAATAATTATTATTAATAAATATTTTTTTATTCGTCTTACAGTCCAATCAATTCAATCCAAAAATAAAATAAAAATAAAAATAAAAATAAATAAAAATAAAAATAAAAATAAAAAAATAAATAAAAATAAAAATAAAAATAAAAAAATAATAAAATAAAAATTAAAAAAAATAAAAATAAAATAAAAATTAAAAATAAAAATTAAATTAAAAATTAAATTAAAATTATAATGACAGTCAGACTGTCCTTGTTTACATTCACCCCCGTAGACTAATCTGAAAATAAAATATTAGCTGAAAAAATTCTTTGTTAGTAAAGTGCAGTCTGACTGTCCCCAACACCCTTACCTAATTGAAGACTCGTCCAACGTTTCGAGCTACGGCTCCTCCTCAGGGACTGTAAGACCAATAAAAAAATATTTATTAATTTGTATATGGGAAGTCGACAAAAGTACAATTCAATTGTTTTAATAATTATTATTATTATTATAATTGCGCATAGTAATTACGATTATTTTAACAATAATTAATCATATATTTTTGTCCTTTAGGACGTTCGCACACGCTTAATTATTCGTGTATTCTCAGGATATTTACTTGTACGTATTCTTTGATTAGCGTGCTGTATATTCAATAATATAAAAGTATCAAAAATGAGACTTTCATATTATTTAATAAGAATGGGGTATTTAAAATGCGGCGACAAATGTCTTTACTGTTTTCCGAGTTCGTAGGCGCGGGGAATGCGGGACATCTTTTCCATGCTGGTTGCCACGCAGCTGCGGCTCTCTCGCGACGCGCGCGAGTTTCCCTCTGCTCGCCCTTGACCTACGTTCATGAGTCAGATATATTTAATACGCCCAATCGTATTGTTTTGAAGATTGTGCGTTTGAGCGCTAATCGGAAGCTTTGCCCGATTATTTTAATTGTGAAAACTTTAATTATTTCGAATTAGAATTGTGCGCATAGTAGGCTATATCGGAAATACAGGCTGATCGTCGCAATATAAATAAATTACATTATTTGTTCTTCCATGTATATACATTACCCTCATATGTATAACTGTTTTAATCAAGTGGCATTGGCTGTTTTTTGACGCTTTTTGTTAAGATCCGTGTAGAGGACTAACTCCCTCTGTATTTATAAGCGAAAAAAAAATTAAAGATTTTTAGAAATGGCATTAAAACCAAACTAATCAAGATTTTTCAAATTTATAAAATGCATCAGTCTGTAATGCACTTAAATAATCGAGGAAATAAATTTCAAGCTTATTGACTAAAAAATATAAAAGTTGGTAAAAATAAGTTGCTGTTAAAACAGCACAATCAACGTTCCCTTGGTATTCGTCGATACCAGCATATCTTTTTCAGCTGGTGATGAAGAAAGAGTAATAAAGGATAAAAATACAATTACAACAAGTAAGCCAAAGAAATATAAAAAAAAGTAGACTGAACAGTGACTGAAATAAGTAGAGTAATAATTAAATAAATAATAAATAATTAAAATAGTAATATAACTAAATAGTGCAATTCAAGTGAAAGGGGGAGAGAAAGAGAGAGAGAGAGAGAGAGAGAGAGAGAGAGAGAGAGAGAGAGAGAGAGAGAGAGAGAATGAAGTAAATAACGCTGTTTATTAGACCAAACAGCAAATATATAATATAAAACTTCTTAAAAACTAATAACAAATTGTAAAGAAATTCTACTTTATTTATAAATAATTTATCAAGAATTAAAAATTTTTTTTTATTCATTCTCATTTTGAAGCTTGAAAATTTGGTATTACGATGTTATACCTATACAAGAACATATATGAATGATGAAAATTATTGAAACTTAAACTATTCAAAGGTAGTCATAATTTCATGGCAATCTGAAATCGATATTTTTAATAAATAATAATAAAAGTGTAAACAAATAAATAACAGGAATAATACACAACACACTTACCAGTAATATAGAATATAGTGAGTTTAAATAACATAAATATCCTAAACAATACTTATCAATATCTGATGACATGGACTTTTTACAATTCAACTAGGTGTTGGCAGTATATTTAACCACAATAGATAAGGAGAAATAAGATAGAAATACAATACTGTTAATGTGAATAAATAATAAATAAACTTATATTATTCATTATTTATCTAAATAATATAAATAATAATAAATAATATAGACAAAAATAAAATATACGCATGGAATAAAATAGATAAGTATGACTAAATACAAATAAATAACAACATAAACCACATAGATCAATAGATGGTATCAAACACATGATCCGTATATGTACTCTTAACCAATCATATGACTGGAGAAAACGTATAATTGAAAAATTTTTTTTCGACAGTATAATTATTAAATAGATTAGTATAACTTATTAGCACATAATTATCATAGTATATAATTATTAACACATATTAAATCTAATGAATAAATAATTAAATTAAATTGCAATTTTAAAACAAAAAACGTAATTAAAAATCAAACAAGGAGATAGTGGAAGACTTTTTTTCTTTAATTATTAAATGAATACTCATATGAAGAGCACATCTAGAAGTGAAAAATTATACATAGCATTTTAAGGAATTGTCACTAATACAAAAACATAGAACATGCGCCATAATATATTGTAAGGTATACATCACATATACCACCAACAAGTGGTATACAATAGTACTAAACCATAACGTTGAATTATTAATAACTAATCCAATTAAAGAAATAAACTATACATTTGTCAAGAATAACTATTAACATAAACTACGTAACCTAGTAGAAGTGAATCAATAGAAAAGCATTAAGAACAACAATACCATATAATAATAATAACATTATTATACAATAATAGTATAATAACAATAATATTAAATAAATAGGAAAATACAACTGGACGAACTAAAGATAATATTATAAAATAATACTAATATTATCTAATATTAATATTATCATAATATTAATATAATTATTCTATAATAATAATATTATAAAATATTATAATATTATAGCGACATCAAAAACTATTGTGATAATAAATAATTAGAATAAACTAAAATTTTAGTCAAAATTGCTAAATGCATCATACAAAAAAAATTTATAAATAAACAATAACACTACTATCGTTATTTCTAAATGATATATAAAGAAAGAAAAACATTTATATATTTTCTAATATAAATAGAAGATAGACATAGTTTAAGACATTAACACCTAAGATACAGGTGCTATAGATAGATAGACGAGACGTGTGCGGAATAGACGCGGTCATCGGACGTTATTAATAGTATAATAACCTCATTTTAAGTACATCACACCGATAATTTTCTTCAGATATACAGTAAGAAAAAGGACTCCCTGATTTTACAGAATTATATCTGTACACCTCGGTCGACTTACTCAATATGGACCAGTAAGAAACGGCTAACGCCGTGCGGGAACAGGATAAAAATCCTGGACAGGACCACCTTCACATCACCGAAATTTCGGATGCCTTGAGCTCGACGGCTTTCTAGGTTACTTTCCACCAACGCCCGCTGGCCCATAAAAACAGAAAAGCATCCAGGAGGGAGATAACAACCCGACAATCTCGTACAACCTCCACTGTACCTCTGGGGCCTTCCCCACAAGAAATAGCCGCTGAACTCAGATATTTCTCCAGACAGTGGACGCTGCCACCCGGCACGGATTTGGCAGGAAACAAGGAAATCCCTCCAGTCATAGCAAACAGCTGGCCGTATATGCCAGGCATGTGGCCCTATCAACACCCAGCAATGCTACTGCAGTACCCGGTAGCCTAATCAAACCCACCTAACTTACGCCAGAAATGCAGGCAGCCCCCATGGAAACGCGACAGATGATCTCGAACAGATCGTTCGAGAATACTTAAAGGAAACGTGCACTGGGCAGTTATTATGACAGTGGCGCGTATAATTTACGAGAGCTCCTCGAGAAGACGTCGAGGAACTCATTGACCGATTAGAGGAAACAATGAGTAGTCTGGACATCCCAGCAACTGACATATTAAAACTAATTCCTGGGATCCTGAGTGGACCAGCACGAATCTGGGCCAGACCTCTCTACAAAAATTAGCGCATGTTAGAATAGTTCAAAACCGCTTTGCACCGTCAATTTAGACCAATTGACTATACGTTACGATTAGAGGAGGCGCTACGCAATCGAACGTAAGGTTGTAAAGAACCAATAGGTTCGTATCTCCGAAGCATGCGCGCCTTGATAGATAAGATGGCGCCCGCGTTAGCCTTCGAAACACAACTGGACCGTATCTATCCAAACTTCCACCCTTCGTACATAGATACAATCGATAGAGACGATTATAAATCAATAGATGTGTGGCAACTGATCGGGCAGAAGATTTGAAGGTGAATTGAAACAGGAGCTCACACGGAGGTATAAAGAGCCACCACCTTTAGAAGATTGTATGGTGAGTATAGCAGCCTACTCCCTATCAGAAAGAACGAGCAAACACTCTAGGTTAGCAGCCATTGAGAATGATAAATCCTCGATCAACAAAAAGACAATAACAATAAAGGAGCCAACAGCTTCGATATAAATTAGACACGACGAAGAAGAACCACATCAGCACAATAACCGACAGGATCACAGAAGAAAGTACAATCCGGCCTCCAGCAGTACCAGAGACTCGTCACCGCAACAGACCGAAGATAGGTCAACGACATCACCCAGACGTCGCTCACCATCCTCCAGATAACGAAATCCCCCACCATCCCCTTGTTACCAGGCCCCATGACCTTTCCATAATAGACACACTTCACCCCATACGTCCAAAGATTTTCTGTCCATCCATACCCCTCGGAGTCCCTATCGATATCGATCTAACCACCGTAACTATACCCAAGATCGACGACGGCGACCATGAATGCCCGATCATGAACATCGATCGTCAAGCACAACAGCAACTGGAACGACTACACATATCGAAGCGAACGGCCACCCAGATTACGAAGTCGAGAAATTGACTGGAGTAACCAAAGATATCGCAATGAGCGTCAATCACCACCTAGAAGAGATAACGAGAGACGTGTGATCGCAACGACTATCGTTCGCCACGACGTGACAATACAAGCTTTGACGGCAGATAGCAAGGGGAAAAAACAAGACCTTCCTGGACGTGTAAATGGCCTGAACATTGGGTAGACAGGTGCCCCGTTAGGATTATTTTAATATATTTTAATGTCAAAATCATTAAAATATATTATAATAGGAATGGACTTACTTGCACTAATTAAAGTTACAATCAACTTCATTGACGCAACATGGGACACGCCTCGGAAACTCGCCAGGCGTTTCGTCACACGGTAAAACAGCCTAAGTAAAATCATCACGGCCATAGCCGCCGTCAACGGCGTAGCTCGGTTAGGCGGTTTAGAACGCGACGAACTGAACAGGGTATTGAACCATCTGAAAGCTGCACCGAACATAAAGCTTCAGCTAGCCCGCATGCAGCCACATCAGATAGACGTGCAGTGACATCGCCCTCTAAAACAGTGCTTACGGCGAATCTCAGACCAGCTGCTGAAGCAAACGCATCCAAAAATCGATCGACTCCTAGCCGAGAACATCATCAAGCCATCCAAGAGGTCTGAGTGGCTGCTCGGTAATAGTGCCGAAAAAGGACGCCAGAATTAGATTGTTCATTGATTACTGGGGAGTCAACACCATCACCATAAAGGACGCATATCCATTGCCACATATGGATGTCTTTCTGGACGGACAATCTACGTCTCCATCATGATTGTTTCCCCCGCGTGTCCATTTCCAGATCGTACCAGTATTCCCCTCTAAGTTCGTATTTTCCCGTATTTTCCATACACGTTGCTGAACCCACAAGGAGTGGGTAGTCCGCGAGCTACCCCATCGTATTGTACCGCGTATGCAACTATTGTTACATATACATATACATCTATGTGCGTATACTGCTAAACACGGTAAGTGTAATGACAAAACTGGCGTTACAATATATATATATATATATATATATATATATATATATATATATATGTATGTATGTATATATATATATATATATGTCTTATTGTATATTCGCATGTACTTATATTATATTGACGTTTACACAAGTACACCCGTTATATACAGTCCGAGTATACGCGTTGATGTAGGAACTCTTGGGTTCCCGTTCCACGGTATACCTCTCAACGTTCGCGGGAGTCGAGTATGAGAGATCGGTATCGCGCGGGTATGTATTAGAGAGGATAGCAGGCGCAGGCCTAATACATTTGAAGCGACTCTCTCTCTCTCACCGCGCGAGGTGTAGCTCTTCCCGTGTACTGCTCTGGTATAACTTTAGTCGGCGGTCGAGAGAGAGAGAGAGAGAGAGAGAGAGAGAGAGAGAGAGAGAGAGAGAGAGAGAGAGTGACAGAGAGCTCTCTTTGTCGAGTTTGCCGGTGTACTTAATGTCTTTATCTCAGTATTTGTCGCGACCTTTCCATGTTTTCATGCATCTATTACTTATTGTCGGCCGTTTGTAACACGTTTATGATGTTATGACTAATATAATATTATTTATCGGTGTTGTTTATACTGTGTATATATTGTTCGCATATATATTACGATAATTAGTAGTTGTTAAGTATTTATTCGATTAGTTGTGTCGTGAGTTATAATTATTTTCGCGGCCGTATATTTTTTAAAAATATTAATTAGATCTTTCATGTGTCGGTGAAAATTGATTCTCCGGTAGATGAGAGTTGCCTTGTAGTCCTTGTAAGCTGATATTGATTTGACTTCCTTTCTATTTATATTTTTGCGATATATTGATTGTGTTTTTTAAACTAGCGGCTTGGAGATATGAATATGAGGTGCGAGACAGACAAATTCAGGACAAGAGAATATAAAATATAAGATAGGTGTCGAATTTAAACAGGCTCAATGCATAGAAGGCCCAGATACGGGTTTTCCTAATCGGTCTTAATCCAATTGAGGTTTTCCATAAGTTGTTCTTGTTTCACAGTTAGAGTCATAAGTAAATTCGAAATAGATGCTGTAGATTTTAATGTATCTAATTCATAATACGTGACAAAAGGTGGAGAAATATCATGAAGGCAATAAAAATGTTAAAGTTTTTAATAAATGTATACACGAAATCAATAAAAATAAATAATTTATTATGAATTTTTCATAAAGTAAACATCTTAAAATGCTCACATAGTTTTTCAAAACTTCTAGAATGAAGATGATTATATTGAGGTTTATGATAGCAAAAATGACATCGTAGTTCCTCAGAAAGTATAATATAATACTTCGAAATACCAGTGCTTAGCTTTTCTAGGCAAATTTTCTCCTTTCTAAATTGGTTCGATTTGAAGTGTTTAACTGAATCACCTCCAGTGTTAGAGATCAGTCTGAAAAAAAAAATTTTTTTTATCATTTCCAGACTTGTGATAAAATGGAAAAGAGTGGTATGTTATTTAAGAGTTTTTTATATATACTCTGATTTTCAAGCGAAGATTGTCTGAAATAATGAAACGCTGATATTAAATAAATTCTTATATAATTAAAACGGGCTTTATTTACCAGGCGCAAAGAATAGGATAGTATAGCTTATCTATTATGTATCAGTTTCCTTTACCCCGAGTAATATCGATTTTTAGATCTGTGTACTATTAAGAACAATCTCTAAAAAGGTATAATTATATCTATTTAAATTAGCCTTAATGTTAATAGTCCGGGAGCCAGTGATATATTTTAGTAACCAATTTATTCTCAGTCGCAAATAAGTTTAAATGATTTCTTTGAATGTACTGAAGAGCGGAACGATCATCCGTTGTGGCACCTAATCTGGATGTGGCAACATCAGGTACTCAAACTTTGTGAAAATGTTAAACAAATGATAAAAACTAAGTTTTGGAATAATTTTAAGTTTAGAAAGAAATTGTTCAAGCAAAAGTTGTAGATCCTGTTGAAATAATTTTTTATGTTCTATCCATTTTTACTACAAAGCTAATAATTATTGAGAAAAACGCAATTAATTATGAGCGTTTTGAGCTACTATAATCAACCCAAGTCACAGTCGATGCGTCAGGAATCTACCTCACCGCTCAGATGATAATGGTACAAGTACTTTTTAATTTTTAATTTTGATTAGAAAACTATAGTTTTAAAGCAAAAGCATATTGAATGTAAAAAATTTATTTTAGGTAGATATGTAAATTTTTTTTAAAACAACATTTAACAAATTTTCTATTGTTTCATATATCATCATTTCTTTATCAAGTGGCGCGGTAGCGCCTCGAAGGCGAGTTTGAGAACCGCCGGCATGGCGCGGCCGCTACACTATTTATTTGTAAATTGAAATTTCGAATTTTCAATCAATGAAAAAAATTATTTATCACTTCTTTATCGATAATTTTCCAAAGCATTCTACTATTTAGGACCTAAGGAATCGTTTCCCGCCGGTATTTTTGGCTAAAAAGCAGTTTTTAATATAAAACTCCGTGTGTGACTATAGAAAATAGTCAGAAACACTTTTTTCTATATACTAGGTTGTCAAATATCTCCCTTCCGCTTTTTTGCTCTTCATTCAATGCTTTATAAAAAGTGTTAGAGTAGTCGAATTTAATTCAAATATGCACCGTTTTGTTCGATAATCTGTTTCCATCTAGACGGCAACAGATACATTAATCTCGCATAACTATTTTATTTGAATTAAATTTTAATCTTCCTTTTTATGATGGGGATGAGATTTCAGCACATTTTTAGGTGGTTAATACAAATTTTAATCTTTAAATAAGTTTGATTAGTTTAAATATATATATATATATATATATATGTATATATACACGCACTTGATATTTAGAAAGCCATAAGTCTTGAAGATAAATAGGTTCTATTAAAACAATAAGATCTTTGTTTTGTATTTTGTGCAAACATGACACTTCCTGTGAAGGCACCTAGTTAGCAGTTTCTTCCGTATGAACATGAGACCACGATTTATCTCCGTAGAACCCGATTGTATTTTGTATATACATATATATATATATATATATATATATATATATATATATATACTGTATGTATGTATATACAAGAGATACTATGACGGGGATCGGGAACGCCGTCTGCGTTCGCTATCCTACGTCCATAGGCTCCCTCTCCAGTAGTAGTCTGCGTCCTAATTTGTATTACTTATCTCTATTTATTTATGTAGTTATGTTACAGGCTGGCAACAGCAGCACCTACGAAGAGTTATGTAAGTGAGAAAGCGAGAGAGAGAGGAAGAGGGGATTGACACCGCGCGCGAATGAGTATCGTGCTTCCTGCCGAGTGAAAAAGAGCCGTAACGCGAGACATTGGCAACTACCTGTGTAGTGATAAAAGTATTCTTTTCACTGTGCTGGGGTTTCTCGAGTTATTACACGAGCGCTACCACGTCCTGGACCAGCTCTCCGTGCTCGTGCTACCCGTACATCCACCCACGCGAACAGTGCAGATCAACCATCTCCTGCAGCCACCAATATCGGCTGTCGCAACTCCTCGAGGTCGACGTGCGAGCGACTCATCCAATATTAGTATCTCTCTCTCTCTCTCTCTCTCTCTCTCTCTTTCACCTTCCCGCCTTTGCGCGCGCCGTCGTCGCGACGGCCCTCGACCTACGAATTACGCCTGTGTAATTTTGCTTTGTATTTACCCGCCCTTTATTAAAGTAGATACTTTTTTTATATCTTTATATTATTTCTTTCGTACTATCCCACTTAGTGTATGCGGCATTTCGACTCTCACGGACCGAGCCTCTCCTTCGCCGGATTTGTTCGGGGCTCAGATACATTTCTGTAATGGCCGTGCCCGCTGGCTCAAAAGTGGTGATTTTGAATTTGTAGACAAGGATCGTTCCAAAAAGCCAAAAAATTTTGAAGATGACGAATTAGCCACTTAGACATTTACTTAGTCACTTACACCAATTAGACACATCTGAATGAGGACCCATGTCAGATTAGTACATCAAGAAATGAGCCGTTTCCCTGCTTATAAAAACATTGGAATTCATTCAAAAGTTTTGAAACTGGGTGCCTTACGAATTGAAACCGAAAGGCGTCGAAAGAAGGTTTTCATGTCCGAACTTTTGCTGCAGCGGTATAAAAATAAATAATTTTTGCATCATCTTCTCGTTGGTGATGAAAAGTGGATCCATTATGATAATTTGAAACGAAGAAAATCGTATACAAAGCCCGGCGAGCGCACCCAATGGACGCCGACACGAAATGTATTTGGTGGGATCAAAAGCCTCACTAGCCTTACAGTCCCGACTTTGCACTGTTTGACTACCATTATTTCGATCATTGCAGAACGCTCTGATGGGAATACGCTTCAGTTCAGTAGAGGGAATCAAAAATTGGCTCGATACTTTCTAGATTTCTAGAAAAAAGCGCTGATACCTTGCTTGTACACCCAATGCATTATCTGAAACATGACAAATTTTATCGAAATTGATAGATTATGTATACATAGATATATTCTGTGATTAGATATATATGTCCATTTTTTTCTATTGGCATTAACTTTGGAAATAATATAGTGTCATAGTTTTTTTTATCCCAGTGAATATGTCATTCTTTACAAGTAAGTCAAATTTGCGGCATTTATTGCTTTTCTTCCTTCAGAAAAAGAATAAAATAGCTGAAATTTATCGGTTGCTAGTAGAAATTTATGGTAAACCTGTTCGACCGATTAGAAAATATGAGCTATGGATCCGTCAATTAAAAAGTGTAGATATTGATTGGACAGATAATGAATATCTTCGAATAGCGAACATGTTTTAAGACGAGCAATTGTAGACGTTAATTGATGAAGACCTATTCGAATCCTAAGCAAAATTGGCACTAATACTTAGTGTTTCTCGATGCATTTTGCCACCGTTTAACAACTATGGAAAACATCTTGAAGTATGAAAAATTGGTGCCATACCAACAGAATGATCAACAAATGGAAAATCCAAAAACTATTTATGAAATGCTGCGTAAATGGCTCTAAAGATATTTTTTTTTTGCATCGAATTATCACAAGAGATGAAAAACAAATTTATTTTAAAAATCCAAAATGAAAACAACCATTGTTTTCACTTCGCGAAGTCTTCAAATCGATTGCATGATCCAACCGCATTAACCGTAAGGCGATGGTACGTGTTTGGTGTGATCAGTATGGTAGGGTCGACTACAAGTTATTACAACCTAATAAAACCGTGAATAAGGATTGCTACCTATAACAAATTATCGATTTGAATGATGCGTTGATCGATAAATGATCGTAATGGTTCCAGTGACACAGACATGCAAATTTATCATGTAACATGACAACGCGCCGTCTTATACCAGCGAAGGATGCATTAACAATTGCATAAGAAAAAACGTTCACGAAGGTTCACTTCCAATTTTGCACTAATTTGAAGCTATGAGTTTAAACAATAATTTGCAAAAGGTTTCATCTACTACCAGCTGCTATTCGAAGAGATATTTAATAATAAATAAATAAACTACACGTACAGATTTTGCGTTACGTTACATATGTGTCGTGCATTTTTCCAAAGAGCTAAAGATTCTGTTGTAGCTTTAATTTCATTGAATAAATAAAGTATAAAAATAATTTTTGTGATAGTATGATAAATTCAGAATGCAGTTGTTATTAATAATTGCATTGTTTGACAGAGAATATAAAGAAAGTAATAGTATGTACAAATTTTTGCAAGGAAAAATTTTTATTATAATGATCTACATTTTATACCATTGTACGTACATTTTTTGGTGTTCCTTATTAAGTTGATATTTTTTAAATGAACTTTTATAATTTAAGTATCTGTAAACGAAACTAACGAGTGATTAAAGTAATAAGAGTATTTTATATTCAGAATTTTGTAATATTTTGATCATTTATCCATAAAGACCCATGACTAGCAAGCATAGATCGATCCAAACTAATCACGCCATCGATTGCTTTAGCAAAACAATAAAATACTCGTGTTTCTTTGTTTGACGATCTGATTGCTTATTGCAATATTATTTAGATAAATTACCAAAAAGTTTCAAATTTCAAAAAACTAATAACATATAAAAATAAAATAAAAAAAATAAGATACTGCTCAGCAGTTAGTTTTTAAATGCTCTTTTGTATGTTCTGAACACAAGTATTTTACGCATGTTTCACAAAATTTTTCAGTTCTTCTTTTTGATCGCGATTCAATAAATCTATCTATATAATATTAACAAAGTTTTTGTACTACATCTTTACTTCTTTTTTCTTCTTCTGCATATAAGTTGTTAAATATTACTGATGCATTGGCAATCGAAGCTTGAATCAATCAAACAAATAAACACCAAGTCCATTTTTTTAATCTTATCGTACATAATAAAGAATTGAAATGTTCGTCATGAAGATCAACTTCTCCCATATACCTACGATACTTGAAAAAAGCTTGAGGAAATAAAATTTTTTTCTTAGCCTGGTCATGCCACCTCTTGATGGGGGCCTTCCGTTCATCACAAAAGCCTGTAATAAGGATAGATACATCCATCACTGTTATATAATTTAATTTAGAATTTTTCTCGTGAATTACTCAATATGTCCGTCGATCAGATTTTGTTGGCATTTCTAGTTTGTATTTTACACGATTTTATCGAACAGTAGCTCTTGCCGATAATGTTACGTTTTTTTAAATGAATAAGCAGATCAGTTGAGGCGAAAAAGTTATCAAAATATACATGTTATTTGCAGAAATGTTGAAATGGAAAAGTGACCAATAATTTCTGTAATAACTTTATAAATACTCTTGGTCCTCAACATACTTTTTGCAATCGATTTGACAAATCTATGTCGGTTGCAGCAGTGTAAATGTCACAGTCATAAATGTAACCATTGCTAGAACAAAGAGCCCGTAGCTTTATTCCAAACCTAATCGGTTTATCTCTTATGCACTGTTTTATTCCTAGTCTCCCAAAATATTTCACCATACCTTCATCAAGCGAAAAATTATAGTCGATGTAAGTAATAATAATAGAGAGTAATAATAGAAAGTAATCGATGGCGTGATTAGTTTTAGTTTAGTTTTAGTTTTAGTGATTAGTTAATGAGTTAAATTGCTTTCATAAATTGGCGGAAAGGGGATGAAATAAATATCTACTTTTCCTTTTGCTTATGTTAATCTTGATATATACTTTATTTATATCTTTTGAAATCTTTATTTATGTTTGTAAATATCATTGCCCCCCTCCCCTAAATAATACACCCGCCCAAATGCAATGCAACTATGCCAACCCTTTTCCAATTTTCAAAACATTTTTTATACTCGTATTCTTTTTTTTGAATGTTGGATCGCTACTGCGGCGGTCAAGGCGAGATTGATACGCGCCATGTGACTTCCAATAATTAGAAAAGGGAGATTTGCACGGCGGTCGACGATGGCGATAAAGGAATAATATAGTATACGATTACTTCTCATAGTAGAATATACTTAAATTATATATTAATTAAAACTATCCATTAGAATTATCTATTATTAACAACTCAGCACGGAATGTTATCTTATAATGTACTAACTTATTATTTAATAAGACTTGTAAAATGTTAATTTCATGTAACAATATGTGAATAGTTAAATTGATCCTTAATTATTGCAAAACCATTACGTAAATAATGTCTTAAGCAGCTAAATATGTTCGATTTCCGTTTTTATATTTTTGCAAAATTGCTATACCGACTTACGTATTTTATAACTAAATCTACTTGTAGCAGTCAAATTTGTTATCTCGTAGGCTCGTCAGCTGACCGTCAGTCGTTGGAGGAGTTAAACGAGTATGGGCGAGAGCGGTGACGGGTTAGGTAAGGGGCGGGAGACGAAGTCGAGCACAAGGCGCAGCGGCGCCCGCGGGCGCCTCAATATATATATACTGCATCCCGTCTTCTCGGTTTCACCCGAGATAATAATTTAAAAGACTTTAAACAGTTCAATAATATCTAAGGAAAAAGTACTCTATATATATATAAAAATTTTTATTACGATAAATATTTTACCGTAATTTACTTTTCGTCGCTTCTGTATAAAAGCTGCTTCAAAGCAGCGTCCACTTCAAAAAGCTGACCATTTTATACAATATTTTACGGAGAGTATCATGTCATCAATCTAATTACTAATTATAAAAAAGCAATGTTATATATAATTTTCACAATACGTTTTAATTACTTAAAATAATCGTAATTATATTATTAAAAAATAACGAGACTGTAATTATAAATAATAGATTATAATATAATTAAACAAAATTAAGTATTCGCTTCCTTCATGAATACTAACTTAACACGAGCGTTACCCGTGGCCAATTCACAAACTTTAGGTTTAATAAATTATATTGTCAGTACTAAGCTCCTTTGCAAAAACTCTAATTATATATATATATATATATATATATATATATATAATTATTTTATAATTATTTATTTATTTTTAATATATATTTAATTTTGATAAATTTTTTTCCTTTTTTCCTGATCCTAAGTTTGTGGAAGATTTCGAAGGGCCCTACGGTCTAAAAAGGTTATGTGTAAACTACTACTCTTCAATTCTTTTAACGGGAACTCAATACCGGGTGGATATTTGATTAATAAAAACAAGCACTTGATGTTGTGACGTCCAGCCTAAGTAGGTGTCACCCGGAAAATCTTAACGGCGATTTAATGCCGTTAGTTACCGGCGAATTGTTTTCCAGTTCTACAGTCATACGCCTTGTGTCCCTGCTGCCCGCACCGGAAGCAGGCGGTGATCCCGTCTGGGCCATCGCAACCCGAACCGCGGTGTCCGTAGCCGAGACATCTGTAACAGCGCTCGACCTGGACCTGCTGCCGTAAGCCGCAAAAGGCCCATCCAATGGCCACCTTCCCGACTTCCAGTAGCCGCTGGCCAGCCTCTTCAGAGAGGCTCACGAAGGCTAGTCGTTTGCCGACTTTGTTCTCCCTCGTAAGCCTCACCTTGAGGGGGCTAGTATAGTCCAGCAAGATGCCAAGGAGGGATGTCTTCACTTCGTCGAGTGTTGCGCAGCCGTCCACGTCTCTGATCTCCAAGATAGTCTTGGGGGTCAGAGCGCGAAGTGCCGCGTTTTGCCCGACGACTTCTTTGAGGGCGTTAGTAAAGCATTCCTTGCCCTCCGCCCAAGCCTTCTTAAACTCGATCAGGACATCGCCGTTTAATGTTCGACGGATGTCCCTGATAGTGAGTCCATGCTGCACGGGGTCTACCTTATGGCGGATCCCTCCAAGGATCTCCACGTAGGCCTTCCCCTCCGCAGGCTTGAGGAGCAGCACCTCAGGCCTTGACCTTCTCCATATTTTACCTTTCGGTTTGGTGGGGCCCTCTCCAGATTTGGTGGTCCTCTTTACATTTAACTTCTTTTTATCTGTTACTTTTTTTTTGGCTACTCTCTCGTCTTGCCTAGTGAGGACATTCTTCCAGCCTTGCTCAGGCTGTGGCTAGTCCTCACGGTTTGATTTGGCAGCCGCATCTTCTTCTTTTGATGGTCCGTCATCTCTTTTATTTTCTTCTTCTTTCGCCCCCCACCAGGTAATTCCGTTGGAGAGGTAGAAGGAAGTCTCTTCTGGCCTTCTATTGTTTCGGCAACTTCGGAGGTATGTAGGCGCCGTGCTCTGACCAATGCCTAATGACTGGTGCTGGCTAGGCGCCAACCGCCCATCCTGCCGTCAGCAGGAGCCAAAGATGGTTCGGGTCGTCCAAGCACGCAACCTGAAGACTCGCCTCGCTCCCGCTGCTCGAACTACTCTACAGAATTATACGATGTGCTCTATGAACGGCGTGTAACCCGTTTGCCAGAGATGACGCCTACAGCCTTACTCAATGACGGCTGTAATAGCATTGCCAGTACTCCCCCATTTTTCAGTCTGTCAAGCTCGTCCACTCCGTGCTAATCGTCCCGTAACCGAGCCGAAACCGTCACACGCGAGCGTGGCGTTGGTTACCCCTTCCTTTGCCAGGTGTTATGTTGTATGATGTGTCAGTGTTGTGAAGTGTATACCTGTAAGAGTGTGCTGTCTAGTTGTTGTAAGTGTACTCTCACCTCCTTTATCTGGGCTTGGAACCGGCACCGCCAAAACATAGGGTAACTATGAATCCGCGGTAGCGGAGTTAACATAATAACAATAATAATAATTAAAATAATAATAATAATAATAATAATCGTTATTCATGGTAATAATAATACAATAAATAAGATAAACACGCATAATAAAATTAACTTTATATCATTAATAATAACAATAATAATAATAATAATTAAAACTATAATAATAATAGTGATTCGCAAATTAAGATAAACTCTTGTGATAATAATTATAATTATCTTAACATTCGAACATACTATTCCTGGAGACATCGAAGCACAAATTAGATTTTGAAATATTATTTCATTATGTGAATTCCTTTTAGAACTCTTAATTTTCTTCATTGGGTTGTTGTCTGTGATCTTACGTTTCAAAATTCGTCAGTGTATACAAAAGGGGGAGGGGGTCGTAAAAATCGCATTAGCGCGCCTTCCGCTTCGTCCTGAGTTTTTCGCGGGAGAAAGTACGATCGGCGGCGGGGGAGAGGGCACTTCGGTCCGCACCGCATTACGGCGGGCCCGCAGCCAGGCAGCCTCGTTTGGGGCCGCATCTGGTTTTTATTGCGGGGGGGGTATGCGCAGTTTGGCATTCGACACTGTCAACATTCTCCAGATCCTAGGAATAGAACAATTTTGAGAGATTCTGATTTCTTCTGGTATACATACGTATATATATATATATATATATATATATATATATATATATATATATACACCTTTTTTATGATGGACAGTGCCACCGCGACGTTGCCGAACTCTCGCCCCTTTTCTTCTTTCTTCCTCTCTATTTCTGTTTCACACTCCTCCTCTCTCGAAGTCCGCGTACATTCCCGGGCTTGAAAAACTGCAAGGGAATGACCACTTGTGTAAGCACTTATACGCATATCCATATACACATAGACACATACATACATATACATATATACGTATATATATACATATATAGACATATATATAAATATATATGTATATATATATATATATATATATATATATGTATATTCATACATATATATATATCCGATATAGTTGCTGCACGCAACAATGTTAATTGATTTTCTATATCGCGCCAAAAAAAGAACTCACGAGGGAAAAGTTTTTCACTTAATACTTTTTTAGTGAAAATAACAATTTTTTCTCTCTCTCCCCTCATTTTTTAAACTATCAAGACCGTCGCGACGGAGACATAGAGAAGACTGTTTTACAGATCGTATAACGGAATTCGAACTCTACCTGTTTGATTTGGATAGAGACGAGTCTACTAGACAAAGCACCTGACGTTTCGTTTTTTTTTTAAAGAAAAAACTTATGTTTTTCGTTAAGTTTTCCTTTTTTTTTAATAAATACACCGCACAAGACGGCGTATGAAAAGTGCCAACGAGGTTATTCTTCGAGAAAACTCCTAAGCCTATTAGAACTCATACGAATGAAATAGGGAGCAGTGATTGATTTTTTTAGTCAATTCTGGGCTGGATATTAATTCCATAGTTATTTCATTGATATTTCTTTTGTTCTTTTATTGAAACATAATATTTTTTAAAAAATATATATATATTTCAATTTATTATTCTTTTAGTATAGAAATTGATAACTCTAGAGGGACAGAGGCAGCAATTTCTACTAAAAAAAATCATTACAATAAAAGAAGGTCCAGGACATCACTTCAGGATGGCCAGATGTGGCAAAATGTTTTTTTAGCTTCTCGAATCCAGAGAGAAAATAACCTCGCGTATACTAGTAGACTCGAGGTATGCTTGCTAAAGGAAAATTGAATTTAAATATAACATATTATAGAAAGCGCCCATTTTATACGGCCCCTCTCGATAAAAGCACATTTCGAAGTTAAGTCTGAGCCATCAATTTTATAATCGAAGAGGAAGATTATGGAAGCGAATAGATTGAGGTCACCCTCTTATAAACACCAGACTCTAATCGACCAATGGTTTTTATATCTTGCGGAAGCGAAAGTTGATGAATACTTCCATCAACTATCTCTGCAAAGCGACGGCAGTATTTTTGAAAGCCTTCGCAGATTAAATCAGTGGCTGAAGGGAGAATATGATCCGAATGACTTCATCGCAGAAAAAGACGAAGACCCGGGTCGTGTTTTTTGAAGCACGAGTTCTTGATGGAAAGGGTGGTAGCTCAAAGTGATTCGTTCTGGCTAGACTCGACAGCTGATGGAGAAGAGAGGCATTCGTTGGAATTATTGAAACAAAATGAAGGAATCCAACAGAATTTCGAAGCCTCTCAATTACGCTGAGGGTGGCTATGCCTATTCTATGGCTATGACTATGCCTGGTATAGATGAGCAGACAACTGCAGGAGGCCTACTCTTCCCAGAACAGTCGAAATATGTGACGCCACCCCTCATTATCAAGCGCAATCGTCAGCCTTCCATTTGACAGTCGCCTCCATGTACAATGGAGGATATTTCGCGGTACATGGCAGTACAAGACCTCCGAACAAAGAGGAAAGAGGACGCAATTGCTGCCATATCAGAACAATTATCTGCTCTGTCACAGATACGTTTCGCGCTGGTTAGTAGTATAAGACTGGCCGACGATTCTGCACGAAAGAAGGCGAAAATACAAGATACGTTGGTGTGTCAAGCTTCTACCGTTAGGAAGAATCGTCGGTTTCTCTGTGTTACAGATTGAAATAATGTGCATTCGAAAATCATAAAAATGTACCTTTTTCACATTTATATTACGTAATTTTATATTTTATATTACTTAAGAGATGAAGCCGATGATTATGTAACGTATACTTATTATTATATTTGTTAGAATCGATATTATCGCAATTATTTGTAAGTTCATATATGCTGCATTCTTAATGTATATCGATGTACATATTACTATAAGGTATATCGATAGGCATATCATATCTAAATTGGTTTCATAATAATTATGTTATTTATTAAGATGAAGATAGTGTGATTTAATGATGTTAACGCGAGAAAATGGTATTATAGTAAGTTAGAATTATGATCTTTAGAATTTATATAAAGTTTATAAGCATAAACAGTACACTGCGCGTAAGCACATGTACGTAAAATTTGAGATGAAAAAGTAAGCAATGAATCATGGCCTAAAAGTTCATGGAACAAAGGTTGACTGCAGCATAAGTTTATAAATATAAAGTCGTGAAAAAAATTCTTGTTAAAGGCCCCACGATGTCTACATAGGTATACTTATTATCTGTGCCATGACGGGAAAATCGAATATTTTACCTAAAATAGTACTTTTACATATCCATGTGTAGGTGGGTTGTAATCTTATCATGGTAAAATGTTCAGCTTTTCGAAAAAGGCTTAAATATTTGATCCGTGCTGTGACGGAAATTCAGATATTTTTCCCAAAAATAAGAATAGTACAAATTCATGTTTAGGTGAATTGTTTTTCTGTTATAAAAAAATATGGAGATTTTTTAAAGAAATCAACGCGCTAGTTTTGACACCATGGACTCTCCGACTGTTCGGTTGCGTTAGAATTTTGAGCTAGGACTATTGAGCGGGGATTATCGATATGAAATTTGATACAGCTAAGAAAGGCGATAACTCTATAAAAGGCGTCTAAGGATTGCTCGAAATTCATTGCTTACTCGTTGTCGCTCGATAAATGTTAAACATTCTTTGTAATAGATTTATATTTTCTGTGTTAACTAAACAATCGTCTTTTTTAATATTTAAAATTTAGGTTTTAAAATTTTAACTTCCCAGTTATTTCAACTTCCCACTGAGTATATATTTGAAACTGAACACTCTGCAACCTCCAGCCAGTGGTGTTTCTACCCCACGTTCAAGTCCACGTCTCCGTGAACATGACTGCAGGGGGGAACTCCTCGAGGCCAACAGGAGCTTCTAAGGTTACGTTGTCCGGAGGATTGTCTAGTGATAAATCAGAAATCATTGGGGGATCCAAGAGGGACATAGGTCTTGTGGTTCGTAAAGGGATATTCGATATGAGGATTCCCATCAAAACCTAGATTTATTCCTCAAGCGGATCGAGGAGCGCCAACGAAGTTCACAGATATCTGACGAAGAATTAACACAGGCGTTTCCCGAAATATTAAAGAAGAAGACAGAGTTGTGGCTTAATGTTTTACGGAGCCCATCCAGCGTTTCGAGAAAATGAGAATTCGAAATTCGAAATTGAGAAAATTCGAACCCAAGATGCTAATGAAACCTCGAATGATTATATCACTTGTCTCCTCTCGATATTCGATCGGTTAGATCCACCTCTACTCAAGACAGAGCAGCTGGATAGACTGTTGCGAAATGCGCACCCCGAAATCAAGCGAAGGATACCAAGGAAAACATTGAACACTATTGAAAACTTCCTGGATTTGGCCAGAGAAGCCGAACTCGCTTTGGTGTGTGAAAAATGCTATCACACTCTTCCTTCGCCTTATAAGGCGATTTTAGGCGAAGCAGCGTATATGTTGCCGGACTCTAAGCGGACTAAAGCTAATAGCTAATAGCTGCCACCGTTCCTCCGGAAGATTCTGATCAAGAAAAGAGGCTTGATCCCGGATTGACAGAAGTGCTTGAAGGACTAGCTCGCATGGAGTCAAAATTCAAATATTTAGTCGATCTACTTCAGAGTGATCGAGGACCGAAAGCAACAAAAGAAAGAAGAGGGGCATCAAAACTGAACCACCAACCCTAGAGGCGGAATCAGACACCCCCAAAGAAGAAATCGACTAGGACTACCAGTCCGGAGTATGCCAAGAAAACTACTGAGGACCATTCTCCGGATAAGAGGAAGAATCCAGACGATGCAATAAAATGTTATAAGTGTGGTGAATTATGTTACGGCACTTATAACTGCCTGAAGTGTTTGGGAAATGAGAAGCAAGGCAACAAATAGTAGTCCGGTCGACTTGTAATCTCAACGTGACTCCGGACGAGACCATTCGAGGATCTTGTTCCTTGATACCTTAGTCGTCCTTGGTTGATTAGGCTGAATATAGCCTTGATGCAATTAAAGAAACGTCAATGACTGAGTAACATGATGGTGCCAAATTTATTCCCGACCAAATAGCTGTACCGCGGGAGGAAGCGCTCTGGTGGATTCCATTAGCCAGTGCTTACCAACCAGAGTTCTACCCTGCTTCTGGAGTTAGTGCTAGAGGCCCAGGCAACTCCCTGCTTTACGTAACGGGTCACGTCGACCTGCTGTTCAAATTGGCAGGTATCACGCGCGATGTATTGGTCGCTGTGATCCCCAATCTAGAAGTAGATTGCTACGTAGGTGCCAATTATGCACGTGCGTTCGGAACCATCCATGACTTGTCTGATAATTTGCTGTATGTTGAAGCAACGAAATGACGAGTCAGATTGAAAATAGTCGAAGTTACACTTATCGAAATACACTGTCCGGCACCATTGCGATTGACTGTCGGCTTATCCTCTGAAACTGCCCGAGTAGACGGATCAGATTCAGAAGAAAATACTGGTTTCAATCTAATCAATGAATTCTCACAGATTGCCATCCATTGGTCTCACGGATATAACTCGGTAGGAGGAACAGCAATCGAAGAGGTTATTAGATGTGATTTTGCCGGCGGGAGAAGTGCCACTGGGACGTACGACTTGGGTAGAGCATATTATAGATGTAGGAGATGCTCGGCCTATACGACAAAAGGCTTATCCAGCCTCTAAGAAAATTCAACGAGCAATGTATTCTAAAGTTAAATAGATGCTGGAAACTGGAGTAGTTGAACCATCCACTAGTTGACCAAGCCCAATGGTGATGGTACGAAAGAGCAACGGAAAATATAGATTTTGTATTGATTATCGAAAAGTAAATGTAGTTTTGAAACCCGGTGCATACCCGCTGCCTTACATGGACCAGATTTAAGGAAGCTGCAATCAGCTAGATATATTTCTGCCTTAGGTCTGAGTAGCGCGTATTATCAAATACCACTTCATCCGGAATCCAAACCGATTACGGCATTTATGGTATCTGGAAAGGGATTGTTCCAGCTTACCAGGATACCCTTCGGTCTATCTAATGCTGGAGCATCATTCCAGCGACTTATAGACCTAATAATAGGACCAGGCCTCGAGCCGAACGCTTTCTCGTATCCCGATGTTATTATCATTGTAACAGAAACGTTCGAAGAACATTTAGATTGGGTTTGTCGTATTCTATCCGAAGCTGGACTCACGATTAATCAAGAAAAGAGCGTTTTTGTACATACTGAAGTTAAGTATTTAGGCGCTTTCGTTAATCGTGAGGGATTTCGTCCCGATCTCGAAAATATCGAACCAGTGATGCGATACATGGAACCGAAAAACCTGATGCAACTTATGCGCTTCCTCGGTATGGTATCGTGGCATTGAAAGTTTTTGAAAGACTTTGCCACTATTGCCGAACCACTGACGCGTCTGAATCGAAAAGATTGCCGATATTAGTGGACCGAGGAACAGCAAGCCTCATTCGAGAAGATAAAATCAATGACCGCTTCAGAACCCGTCTTGCATCGACTGTCATTTGATGTGCAGTTCACTGTACAAACAGATGCAAGTGATACTGGTATTGGAGCGACTTTGAGGCAAGAAGTCGGCGGACAAGAACGAGTATTGGAGTTTGCGAGTAGAGCGCTCTCTCAAGCCTAAAGAAATTATTCAGTAAATGATAAATTGATAAATTCTGTATTGATAAATTCCTTCCATACATAGATGGAGTTTATTTCTGCAGCGTTACGGAGCACAGTAGTCAGAGGTGGATTCGTACGATGCAGAACCCCACCGGCAGACTCGCTAGATGGGCTCCTAGAGCATCGGAAAGGGACGTTGAACGATGTGCCAGACGCCATTTCAAGAATGTACGAGGTCGATGATCCGTCCTGTTCCACCGTAACATGGGCAGGAGATACTCACGATGAGTGGTACCTGCGATGGTGTAAAATAATCCAGAATTGCCCTACCGATTATCTGAAATGGAAAATAATTGTTGGGCAATTCTACTGCTATCGCCCGAATGAAATTCTCGAGGTTATTCCGGGCGATGAGGATGCTTGGAAGATTGTCGTTCCTAAAGATCGTCGTAATACTGTACTTAAAGAGTATCACAACGACTCGACAGCCGGACATCCAGTTCGACAAAAGACCTTCGCTGGAGGTAACAAGTACTGTTATTGGCCTGGGGTTTATAAGACAGTTGAAAATTATGTGAACAACTGTCTGTCAAATATGCGAGCAGTGCAAAGTAGATTAAAGACCACCTGTTGAACTGATGGGCCGGAGAGTCTTAGAAAGACCCTGGAAAATAGGCGCTGGTGACATCTCCGGACCTTTTGTAAAGAGTCGACATGGATTTGAGTATATCCTGGTGTTTGAAGATTTGTTTACATGGTGGGTAGAGTGCATCCCCATTCGCAAAGTAAACGTCACCACAAGTGAATGCTCAAAGAATTCAAGGAGACGATCCTACTCAAATTCGGTGTGCCATAGGTCTTCCTGTCGGATAATGTTAAGTAGCTTAAAAATCGTTTAACTGATGTTCACTTAGTGGAGGCGGGTCTCCACACCCTTACTCGATAGTACCATCCGCAGGCTACTCCAGTGGAGCGGGTCAACAGCGTTGAAAACCAGCATTGTGGCGTTCGTCGAAGGGTTCCATAATACATGGGTCGAGCTTTGAGTTAAACTTTTCGTTAAACAGGGCGCCACATAGCTCTACTGGATAGTCTCCTGCTCTGCTAAATTTTGGTAGAGAGCTGACTCTGCCAGGAACTGTCCACCGCAGCCAAGATCAAGCTACGGCAGAAACTCAGCAAAAAGAAAGAGGCAGTTCCTGGCTGGCGAAGTTACTAAGACTTAAAGAATTACAAGAGATCGCTAAGACACGGTCGCAAGGGCGACAACGTCGTCAGGCCGCATATTATAATGCCAGACGACGTCCCTCTCGGTATCAAGTAGGTGACTAGGTATGGAAGCAAAACTGTGTCTTATCCTCGTCGGCTCAAGGAATAATTATTGAAATTCGTCCCAAAGTACGTAGGTTTCCTTCTAATAGTACAGAAAAAGGGGACTAATACGTATGAGCTGGAAGGTTGTGACGAACGGAAAAGTAGAAAAAGCCACAAAATAGAGATAAACGATAATATAGTTTATTATTAATATAATATAGGTAATATTGAGTGAGTTGTAGAAAATGCCACTTCTTCTATCGCCGACTTTTCTTTTTTGTGTTAGAATAATTACTATCATAATATATTTATATTGTGCCGATTTTCCACATTCCGAAGTTGATAAATATAATAATTTTATATTTCTATCTCGGTGACTATTTTCGGAAGTATGGCTGCACTAGTTTTAAAAATATATATTATTGAAAATATATTATTTTCAATAATATATTTCCATAGTTTTCCTCTATTTTTCGAGGCAAAGCACGAACTCGTACCCGAGAAGTAGAAATGGCAAGCTTGGTTCATCGCTGGGTTGTAGTTTTCGTTGACATCATCGATATCAAAGTTGGTTAAATTCCTTTCTATTTATTTCTCACATGTAATTTTATTATCATTAATAAAGAAATACCGGTATTTGCTTTGCGCAAATTAAATCGCGAAATATATTTGCAAGAGAGAAAGAAAATACTATAACTAAAGAGTGACTACCGCATATGCATAAATCATTTGGTAGTTACTCCGTTTAACTGTAAGGCGGCGCTCACCCATGCCTGTTATTTTTGATTGACGTGTGTGTGTGTGTGTGTGTGTGTTTGTGTGTGTGTTTGTGTGTGTGTCTGTGTGTTTCGTTATTATCAATAATTTTAAAATAAATCTTTTAGAAATTCCGTAATAAGAGAGCTATAAAGCCAGTCATGAGTACTGTATCCATTCTTCATCAGTTGATTAATCAAAAAATACAGGCAAAGCTATGATTTAATTTAAATTTATGTTTGTGTAAAGCATCACTTTCAATCGGCAGTTATATTTGATCGACTAATATGATATAAAGAGTTAGTTAAAAATAAATTATGTTTACTATCCGTAACTTCGGCACCCAGAGTAATATTAAATATTTATTAGAGGGCTATACAAGCGTATGCTAGTGAATGTATATTTTACAGACTAAAGTTGGCTGGTTCGCCACTATGATGCTGCACTTATTTTGATACGCACAGCAATAACAATAATAAACCACGATCCTTAACGTATATATAACTATCATATATTATTAACTACAATCAACTAGCTTCCATTTTTTAACAACATTCGAGCTCCACTGTACTTATAATACAGAAATCTTGATGTAATGTAATATAACACGGATAGAAAAATACAGAAAAGTTAGAAAAAATTAATTTAGTTTATCAATTTCGTTGCAATGCTTGTATTGTTGTTTATACTGGAGAAACAAATGTTATATAACACTTAGAGTACCGGGATTTTAGATATTTTTAATACGTATTTTTTATAGGAAAAAATGATCATAGATTTCCAATTTTTACTCAAACTGCGACTAAATAATTGGAGGTCGGAGCAGGACGCATTACGACGCAAAAAATTTGTCTGGCGATATTGACTATGGAAAAAAAAGTTGATCAACGAGTTTGCTTGAAATCTTGTGTTTCCAATGGAATTACGGCTACGGACTCCTTGAAAATGTTGCAGAAGTGTTTTGAGGAGTCTACTTTATCGCGAACGCAAGTATTTGAGTGGCACAAAGCATTCAGTGAAGGTCGCGAAGTGGTCGAAAACTTGCAAGTCGCCCATTCACCGAAAATCAAGGTGATGCTCATCGTTTTTTTCGATTACCATGGAGTGGTTCACCATGAATTCGTTCCAGGAGGTCAAACGATCAATAAGGAGTACTACTTGGTCGTTCTGAGCCGTTTACGTGAAGCAATTCGTCGTAAATGACCGGATTTTTTGGCAGACAATTCATGGGTTTTTCACCACGATAATGCGCCGGCACATTCGAGCATTATTGTGTCTGATTTTTTGGCCAAACACAAAATGAAAGTTACCGTTTAGCCACCGTATTCGCTAGATTTGGCTCCCTGTGACTTTTTCCTCTTTACCGAAACACAAAAATCTGCTTCGGGCCACTCAAGTACTTGCGTTCGCGATAAAGTAGACTTTCCAAATCATTTCTGTAACACTTTTAACAATTCCGTAGTCGTAATTCCACTGGAAATACAAAATTTCAAGCAAACTCGTTGATCAATTTTTTTTCCATAGTCAATATCGCCAGACTAACTTTTTGCGTCGTAAACAACCAACTGACAGACACACACTAACGGAGATATGGCGCTCAAATTTCACACGGACATCAAGAAAGTTTGAACCAATATAAGTGTTGCGAGAGTCGTGTTAAGAGTAGGAAAAAAAATAATAATAATATTTATAATATTTAATAATAATTTAATAATAACAATTTTATATATTTATTATAATGATAAGTGAGATATTGGTGACAAAATAAAAACACTATAAGTTTTCCAACAAAATATTAATTTGTTTATTTTAAATAAAGGCATAAAAAACCTCCACTGTATAACTGGAGGAAAAAACCGATATTTAATATTCAATAGTCAGTTATGAATGATCATTCAAATAAATATATAAATATTACTTACTAGCACACAATAGGCATATGAATCTTAACAAATTTAACTGGGTTTTATGCGCGAGCTTAAAACCCCGTCGAGTTACGGCCTCCTACTCCGAAGATCTCCCACTTGGAGATCGGAGTCTTTCTCGAGGCGACAAAGTCCTATCAGTGAGGAGACAGGGCTGTGCTCGGGGCAGATGCCCAGATCAAGACGATTAGCCGCTGGAAACTATACTATCATAAGAGCTGCTTAGGGCTAGGTAGACTTCAGGGCAGAGCAACACTCGCCTGACGCACAAATCCACAAACAAAACGGAATTGAAACCTTAAATTAACAAGCAGAAATTTACTAACTAAATCGATTATTACACAACTTACTTGTGGTACCTCACTCGACAAGCGCTCGCGACGATATATCCCGTCAATCCACGTCCATATTTCTTCAAGCCTCATGGCGATTCGCGCTTGACTACAAACATAAATAAAATCACTCCTTTCTTACTACGTATCGTCTATTAATTACACGCATGCCCATAGACATATACATATACACACGCACATATATCCATACGCACACATAATTCATTTATACACAGATATAATTATACACACATAAATACATCCATATCATATCTTTTTTAAACATTAGATTATAATTAGCGTGAACAATAGAAAAAAAATTTACTGATTCAGTTTAATAAATGAAAAAAACTATTCGATATGCTTGGAAAAGTATATATATATATATATATATATTATATATATATAGCGATATAGCGATCAAAAAACCTATACATATATATATATATATATATATATATATATATATATATATGTATAGGTTTTTTGATCGCTAATTAAGATTCTGAAGCCATAATTAAAAATTCGAACTTTTCGAAAGGCAAACGCCTGAAACCACATTTATTGTTGAGATAAAATATTTAGTTTATTTTAAATTGTAATAATATAACTATGTATTTATATATAATAATAATAATAATTAATTATTTATTGTTAATTGTTTATGCGTCATATAGTTGCAACAAACTAGGATTATACTTGTCTATATACGAGCGCAAGTAGAATAAGCATTACAGGTTTTGACTGAAAAAGTTGTTGACTGAAGTCTTGACTGAAAATATGAACCGTTATGTCATTTGCTCACCGTCACAAAATTAATTATTATTAACATTTATCCATCATTCTTAATCATTATTTGGTACAAAATAGGTGTTTTACAGTCGTTTATTTTCTGTTATAAATGTTTCATATCGGTTGTCGTATTTACACATAAAGCTATCGATCCCATATATGCATTTGATCACGCGTAAGAGTTTGAGCACGTGTCAATGAGAATTCTAGTTATAAAACCCAGATGCATCGCATATGTATTGTAAAGTAATTGGGATAGTTTTAGCGCGATCCTGCGGGTTGGGCTTAAGAAGATTATAAAGTAGGCGGGCGTAATCCATAAGATGACCGAGATGAGCGAGAAATTTTTAACGTTTATTTTCTAATATTTGAAGCTTATATGACTTTAAAAGGGGCGTGAGAAGACCCTCAAAGGGGGCGTTTGAGAGGTTCTTCAGCGCTTCCTTGCAGCTTGAAAGGCAGTTGCAACTGCGTCTTCTTTTATATTGTAATATATTAATTTATATTCTGATAATGTATAATTAATATGATGTAAAAAATTCTTTTTTAATCAACCTACAGCCTGATAAATTCAACAGATCAAATTGACGAAATACTGTTTTTTCAATCAAAAATAATTGGGTAATTTTTACAACTGTGAGGTATATTCTAAGTAATGTAAATTGGCTGATCGAGCTCGCACGAGAAGCCAAATGCATCTTCGACACAAAACGCAACTGAAAGCCACTGCCATCACCCGAGGAGTGCATTATGCTAGACATAGCTTTCCATTCGGTGAAAACGACTTGCACGTGACCAAATCCAAAACTCGCGGCCATGGATGTTAAGCCGCCGGAATTCAAAGCTCTGTTACAGGAAGTATTGCAAGAGGCGGGCCGAGAAAGAAAACAGGCGCGGATATTCGGCCTCGACGCAATCCTAGAGAGACAGTGTCATGTAATTAGTTACGGCGATCCAGCTATCGGATGTAATATGAAGCGTAGATTTACACGTCCATACAAATAACATAATATTTAAACTTGTTTCAGATAATCAGACTACAACACATGCAGCATTAATTTATACAAATTTTTGGTAAATATTGTTAACGCCTATTCCCACTATTTACATTTATATCAAATACATCATAAAGAGAGCAGAATGGATTTAATTCATCATTTTATTAAAATACCGACAGTGCAATGAGGAAGCTTTATCAAGATTGGAAAAGGACTACTGGAAAGAGAATCGTGGTTGGAGAACTTGATAAGAAAAATAACTGTTGAGTAAAGGCTATTTTCAAACTATTTTAACTTATCCTGACAACAACTCATCTCTTTCTTAGTTCAATTATATTTACCTGGACTAGGCATACGAGGGTAGATTGATAAGTTTCCGGCCTGACCGAGAAACGTTTTTAAGAATTTTTTTTTATTTCTCAAGATAATTTTCTCCAAGGCTGACACATTTCTCATAGCGGTGTTCTAGTCTAGTAATGCCATCTCTATAGACTGATTCGTAAAGCTCCTGAAAATACCCATTTACAGCTTCGACTACTTCTTCATTGTACGCAAATCTCTTACCGCCAAGTCATTTTTTGAGGTTAGGAAAGAGACAATAGTCACTCGGGGCTAGGTCTGAAGAGTAGGGAGGGTGCGGCATCAATTCAAACTTCGGATCGTTGATTTTAGCCAACGCAACGATTGACGTGTGCGCTGGTGCGTTAATCGTGATGCAGCAAGATTTTTTTCTTCGCCAGATGAGGTCGTTTCATTGACATTTCGTGTCTCAAACGTTGCAATAAGTCTGCGTAGTATTGACCAGTGATAGTTTTACCCTTTCAATGTAATCAATGTATATAATACTTCTTTCATCCCAAAAAACAGTAGCCATAACCTTGTTCGCTGAAAAAATTGCTTGTGCCTTCTTTGAAGTTGGTTCCCCTGGTCCAATCCACCGTTTAGACTGTTATTTGGTTTCAGGAGTGTAGTGGTAGGCCCAAGTTTCGTCAATGGTTACGAATCGATGCAGCAATTCGCTTGAATTACGCTTATACAACACCAAGTTGGCGGTAGATATGTTCTTTCGAAGGAATTTTTGGTCGACTGTTAGCAAACGCGGCACCCATCTTGCACAGAGCTTTTCCACATACAAATGTTGGTGCAAAATATTTTGTACACGTTCATATGATATCTTACAGGTCTCAGCTATCTCACACACTTTTAATCTGCAGTCTTTCATCACTATTTGATTGATTTTTTCGATCATATCTGGAGTTGTGACTTTAATGGGGCGTGCTGAGCGAGGCTCAGCAGAGGTGCTCACACGACCCTTTTTAAACTCGGAAACCCACTGCTTAAGGTTAAATATGATGGGGAGGATGTCCCCAGTGTTGAGTCCATCTCTTCTTTAATTTCCTTCGGCGTTAACCCCTTCAAATAAAAGTATTTGATGAGAGCACGATTTTCCAACTTTTCCATTTTTACGAAAAACACAGAGGCGTCTTGTTCAGCGTGCTTTCAAACCTAAACTAACATGGCGATCAGACTGAAACTATAGCTACAAGCTATCTAAGAATGGTATTATAGAAAGCCACCTCAAGGTAGGCCGAGTGCGCCATCTCTTGGTCATACCCGAAACTTATCTATCCACCCTCGTACATTATAATTTCTGACAGGTACCTCTAGATTTATTTCATTTCTCACTTCTCTCATCAAATAATTATCCATCTTTCTAATATACACTAAAGTTCAAATTTGATTATTCAAATATGAGGACAGATTTAAATTAGAGTATAGTGATGAGTAGATAAAATCGTGCTGATATTTATCCATTGCTAATTCGACATGAATGTCTTTGGGCTATGGAAGAGGAACGGTGAAGGAACAACAAGCAAAGTTTTACAGCATGAACAACGCAAAGATTCTGAACTTGAATATTGACTAGCTTTATTCAGTGTATTATTATTTAATTTTGTAATCTATGACATTATCATCTAACAGTATCATTTTTAACATTTACGGTTTGATGTACTGAAAAAATGCTACACAGAAACAAATGCCCGTATAATTGGTAGAGTGTGCCGGAAAGTCTGAAACAAAATAATTTGAAAGATTTGCAGCAATTTTCATTGAGACGGATGCAGAAATAGTGATCGAAAGAGATAACTATATATAAAGATGAATAATGTATGCCAACAAAGCATTTTATTCTCGAGGCCAGACAATTTTTGCTTTTAAAAATATTTTTATTTTAAAAATAGTTTAGAGATAAACTAATCAGTTTCTTTAAATTATTTTAAATAAAACTTTTACTAATATTTCCTATCTTCGAACTACTTCTTAATTTGGATTGCTCTTATATCGAATACAATCCTTCCAGAAATTGGTTTAGAAATATCGCAAAATTATTCGTGTATCTGTATTATCATACGTCATTATCTAGCACACTTTTAAAACTATCCATTTTAATATTTTTTAATTCTTTTAAATTTAACAAATCGTTCTATGTTGTTTAAAAATTTAATACAATTATCATTTTCTTATGAATATATGAGACATTGGAATTCTAATTGTGTTAGGGAAATATTACTCGATATTTGGCTTTTGTTTTGACGATTTCATTAATATTACTTGACTGTAAAACTTGTGGAATTTCGTTGACTATCTTACGCTGTAACTCATTTCTTTTTTTCTAGCTTCGTAAATGATCACAGTTGTATTTGGTGTACCAGTAAGTTTCCAGTGTTTTTTTCTACAAAATGTGAGGATCTCTTTTTTAATTTCTTTCGGCGTTAACCCCTTCAAATAAAAGTATTTGATGACAGCACGATTTTCCAGCTTTTCCATTTTTACGAAAAACACAGAGGCGTCTTGTTCAGCGTGCTCTGAAACCTAAACTTACATGGCGATCGGACTGAAACTATAGCTACAAGCTATCTAAGGATGGTACTCTAGAACGCCACCTCAAGGTAGGCCTAATGGCGCCATCTGTTGGTCAGGCCCGAAACTTATTAATCCACCCTCGTATTGTATTTCAGACATTGAAAAACCCTTAAAACTTCGATTTGCAAATCTTGCTTTAAATGTCTCGTTTTTCTTTTCTATGATTTATGTTTAAACAGCTTTCTGAAACCTAGGATCTTCAGATTTATAGTATATTAAATATGATTGTTACTGATTATATAAAGAATTTTCTTATCACTCCAAGCTTTAAGTTTAATTGTAATCCTCGGTTTCAATTATGTACTACACTTACGAAATCGATCTGTAATTCCCTCTTTTTCTTCAAATTCAAAGTAATTCCATATCTCTAACTCATTCGTTTATCTCATTCCGTTTCTTCATTAAAACGGATATAACATATTGATACAAATGGTTTCATCTGTTTCTAAATTTATCGTATATTCGAGAGCAAATCTGGTATCAGTTCTCTCTCTCTCTCTCCCTCTCTCTCTCTCTCTCTCTCTCTCTCTCTCTCTCTTTCTCTCTCTCTCTCTCTCTCTCTCTCTCTCTCTCTACCTCTCTTAACCATGTGTCGCCTGCCCTGCTAAAGACATATTGGATCATCCTACTTGCCTTGTATTTGATTTCTCCTATTATTTTCGAATCTTCTTTATAATATATATAATACTCCGTTCAATGAGTCCCGAGACTAACCGAAAGATGGTGCTAGTAGTATCAAACTGCCAACGTTCGTACTTAGAGTACGAACCTTTACATGAAACGTGTCAAAATTTCACATCGATCGGACCACAAACAGCAGAGTTATCGAGGTTAGAGTAAAGTCACTTTGTAATTTGTTTCAAAAATGGAATAAAGCGAGTTTCGCGTGTTAACAAAACATTGCTTTTTAATGGGTAAAAACACCATAGAAGCTCAGCAATGACTTGCAAAGCATTATTCGGATTCCTCTTCATCCAAACCAACGATTTCTCGGTGGTATACTGAGTTTAAACGTGGTCGTACGGACACAAATCTTGCAGAACCTTCGGGTAGACCATTGGAAACCGTTACACCGCAAAATGTGAGCGAAGTGTTAAACATCGTAATGAAATACCGCAAAGTGAAGACTTGTGAGATAGTAGAAATGACACATATGATTTGGAAGCTTAGTTACAATCCTTCATGAAAAATTGAGCATGAAAAAGGTTTCTTCCAAGTGGGAGCCGCGATTGCTTTCAGTGGAACAAAAGCAGCAATGAGTTGTCGGTTCAGAGAGCTGTTTATCGCTATTTACTCGCAATAAAAAAGATTACCTGCATAGATGCATGGCCATGGATGAAACGTGGACACATCATTTCACTCCGGAGGTGAATTGGCAATCATTTGAGTGACGCATGACTGGTGAAAGTCGCCCAAAGCTTACAAAAACGCAGCAGTTTGCTGGCATAGTCATAACGTCTGTTTTTGGGATACACAAGCCGTGATTTTCATTGACTACCTATGAAAAGATAAACAAATCAACAGTGATTATTATATTGACTTATTGGTATGTTTGAATTAGGAGATCGCAGGAAAACGATCACACATGAAGAAGAAAAAAAAAAGACAATGCACTATGCCATAAGTCCGTGAAAATAATGGAAAAATTGAACGAGTTGCGCTTTGATTTGCGTCGCCACCCCCCGTATTTGCGACATTTAGCCCCCAGCGACTACTACTTTGCTCATCTCAAAAAAATGATCCAGGAAAGAAAATTTGGCGCAAATGAAGAAGTTATTGCTGCAACTGAAGCCTATTTTAAATCAAAGAATAAATTGTTTTATAAAAATAGTATAGAAAAGTTAAAAGGCCGTTGGAACGGAGATTATATTGATAAATAATAAAATAATAAAATACTAAAAGGAGATTATATTGATAAATAAAAATGATTTTTGAAGAAGAAAAAAGTTGTTTTCGTTGGTGGTCTCAGGACTTGAACGACCTGTTATTTATATTGTGATGTAGTAATCTATATGTGGCTCGCTGTAGCCTACTACGAGTTGCTGTCACAGACAATAGTACTAAATATTTTTCTTGCCTCATATACGTTGATCCGCTCTCTTCGTAACCGTTTTCTCTCTACGAGGGGTCCGCTGTATATAGTGTCGGGCCAACACTAAAAACAGGGGATTGAGCAACTAAATAAGGCCAACCGTGTGTTGTCAATTAGATGACTGCATCCAGCTATTTATGGCTGGAAATGTTTCGGAGAGGTGCGGGTAATTTATTCATGCCTACCGTCCCTCTATTACGTCCGACTCTCTCACCGGCCTATGGAACAATAGGAAAGCAAGGGCATATACCGGCTACGGTGTACTAAGTACTATAAAATAGGGATCGAACAGGATCATAAATAAGAGGAAAACTAGATTTTCTTCTGTTAGCTCTTTCCAGTTAAAATTACGGCTCATACGCTGGGCCCAATCGTCACGTTTAGTAAAACTGTAATTTTATACGGCCGATCCGAGAAATTCCCGATGTCGCAAAGTGGAAAAGGCTTAAGCCAACCTCGTCCCACGCCTTCGACGAGGTACGAGCAGCTACGAATATAGCAGCTATATACACAGCTATAAATGTCCCACTCGACTGCATGAAATTGCAGCCCTAAACGCTGAGCTTGTAGTCCGTAATTGAGGCAAGCTGGCGGCCCGATTTTTCAAGAAGCCGAATATAATATCCTCAGCCTTGCCTGAACTTGAGAAATAATTTAATATACAATGTCAGACAATTAAGTAATATGTCAAAATTCAAAATTCAATAAAACCAAGTTACTTGCTTCGAAGTTGTAAGCAATGCAATTTTGAATACCTATTCGAAGTCAGACAATTAAGTAATGCGACAAAATTCAAAAATCGAGTATATTTAAAAATTAAGATATATTGCTGCAATCCCCTTCAAAGTAATTACTTTCCGCATCTATACACTTATTCCAGCGAGTTTTCCAATTTTCGTAACCATTCCGGAACTCTTCTTTTGGGACCTTTTCAAGTGCCCTCGACACAGATTCTTGGATGTCTTCAACGGAGTCAAAATATCGACCTTTGACGAATTTTTTCAAATGGGGGAATAATCGCAGGGTGACATGTCTGGTAAACAGGGCGGTTGTGGTAATGTTGCGATGCCTTTAGACGCCAAAACACTGAACGCATTGTGACAGGGAACATTGTCGTGATGGAGAACCCAAGTCTTCGTGATCCCTGGACATACTCTGAGCACCCTTTTTCGTAATATTCCGAGCACTTTACGGTAGAATACTTGATTTACAGTTTTGTCCCGGTAGTACAAAGTCTTTGGGAACAACCCATTTGCTATCGAAGAAGCAAGTGAACATGGTTTTCACTTTGGCCTAGTCGCCGGTCTTGACGAACAAGGATGCGGACGCGCTGCGCATTCGCGTCGGTTCGCACTTAAATTGGCCTTCCGCTCCGCGCCTCGTCTTTGACGCTCTCACAGCCTTTTTTAAAATCGACATGCTACCGAAGCACCTGACTACGACTCAGGTCATAACTACAATAAACTTTCAGCACTTTTCCAGAAATTTCTGTCGCAGTTTCGCCGAGTTTCGGACAAAGTTTTATTGCGCACCGTTGCTCTAAATTTCTCTGTTCAATTTTCAAGGCATGCACTACTCGCGTGTTGTTATAAAACGCTAAACAGCTGGCGAAGAAATGATCGTACAAAGATCGTCAAGGTCTCTATCGAGAGAGTAGGGATCGACTATTACCGTGGTGGAGTACAGGTTCGCAGTGTTACCAAAGGTCGAGAAATGAAACCGGTCGCATTACTTCATTGTCTGACCTCGTAGTCGCTGATGTATCTGTACGAAGATGAAGTATGAATGAAAATTAGATTTAACCAAGTTTAAATAAGTTATAACAATGATTGTATCCTAAATTAGTAGCAAGTTTAATAAAAAAAAACTATTGTAATAATAACGAATTTAATAAAGTTTAAATAAGTAACAAATGATTGTTGTACACTTAAGTTAATAATTAATAATAGTAAGCTTAATAAAATATGCAAAAAAATTACTTTTAATAAAAGTAAGTTTTTGAAATACATCTTCTCATGTATTTTATAAACAATTTATGTCAAATATTTTTCTAAATTCAGTAATATATTACACAAATATATCTAAAGCTCTATAAAATAATAATAAATAAATAGTTTTAACGGAAATGCAGCTTAATAAAGTAATAAGATAGAGTTTATTTTCACATCATTTGGCCGACGCGTGGACTTAAAAAAAAGAATTAATTATCTTGAGTCATTGATGTTTTTAGGTGAACATTCTTTTGCTATTTTTTTTGATAATTCATTATTATTAAAAAAACCAGGTATGGATTTCCAGGCCTGTTTCCACAAAGCTTATGCTGTTTTTTTTAAGAATTAATTTTTGCATGAAAAAATTTTACAGTATATACCGTCATCTGAATAAATGAAGCTTTATTGGTAAATAACGTTCAATTTTGTACTGACATAAGTTTTGAATAGCCAAAAATATTAGGATGTCAAATATCTCTCTTCCGCATTTTGTCTTCTGAATTTCGCGGCTATGTACAAAGCGTTACAGAGCGCGTATCTGGCAATACTAGACATCATTGAAAGGTCTTGACATATCTTACAAAACGACGCTATGCATGATTAGTTTGGATATTGTGTTCAAATGTTATAGACGTGTAAACATGGAGTTCACTAACGCCGAAATTTGCGCTATTTTAAAGTTTTCCTTCGTCAAAGGCAAATCCGCTAGAGAAACGTTCCGTGAGATTAATGATATTTTGGGGGATGGCACGCTATCACTTCGAACCGCAGAGGAATGGTTTCGACGATTGAAAGCCGGTAAAAACGATACCATGGATAAGCCAGCCGGCGGAAGACCTGTGACGACGAATACGTATCAAATCATGGAATTTCTCGAGTTAGACCGGTATTTGGAATCTCGTGACATTGCGCAGGAGATGAGAGTTAGTCGCCAAACTATTTTATCTTCAGAATGATTAATTCAGAAAAGCTTGATGTTTAGATGCCGCATGATTTGACGCAAAAAACCCTGGACCGAATCAACGCCTGCGATGTGCTGCTGAAACGGAATGAACTCGACCAATTTTTGAAGCGGATGGTAAATGGCGATGAAAAATGGATCACATATGACAATATCAAAGGAAAACGGTCGTGGTCTCAGGCTGGTAGACCGTCCCAAACAGTGTCTAAGCCGGGATTGACGGCCAGGAACGTTTTGCTGTGTGTTTGGTGGGATTGGAAGGGAATCAACCACTATGAGCTGCTTCCATATGGCCAGATGCTTAATCCTACCATCTACTGTGAATAGCTGGACAGCTTGAAGCAGGCTATCGATCAGAAGCGTCCACAATTGGCCAACAGGAAGAGTGTAGTTTTCCACCAGGACAACTCGTTATAAGCTACGGGAGTTCGGATGAGTGGTTTTATTGCATCCACCATATAGCCCGGACATAGCGCCAAGTGATTACCACCTGTTCCTGTCCATGTCGAACGCCCTTGGTGGTGTAAATTTCAACTCAAAAGAGAGTTGTGAAATGTGGCTGTCCAAGTTCTTCGCACATAAGGAGAGGGATTTCTACGAGAGCAGTATTATGAAGTTGCCGTCTAGATGGAAACAGATTATCGAACAAAACAGCGCATATTTGAATTAAATCCGACCACTGTAACACTTTTTATAAAGAATTGAATGAAGAGAAAAAAAGCGGAAGGGAGATGTTTGACAACCTAAAATAAATACATATAATTTATAATTTATTAGGAATGAATTATAAGTAATAATTATGTATAACTAAATATTATTTATTTATTTGAACAGTTTATATAATTTTTTTTGAAGGATTGTGATTTCAGAGTTCAATTTTCGTCCTCAAAGAAATAGGAAAAAACTGTTTTATTAAAAGTTTCCGAAAAATTCGGTTGACAAGAATCCAACTTGGACCATTGACAAACTTCAATTTGGTCAGTAAAGTCCGGTATTTAACAATAGTCAATAATCAGATGCCCGTATTGCCTGAGCCCAAGCTACTCTATATATATATATATATATATATATATATATATATATATATATATATATTTATAAAATTATTTTAATATTCTAAATTAAAAATTCTAGAACTTTTAGAAAGAATTTTGAAAGCATATATAAGCGAAAATCGAACTAAACAAATTGAAAATAGTAACTATTTGTTCGATTAATTAGTATATATATATATATATATATATATATATATATATATGCTTTAATCATGTGTATAAATTTCTATTATATTTATTCCTGCAGATAAGGTTTTGAACACATAATTTTATTTTTATGGGTGTTTTGCCATTCGTTCACTTCGTGCAAGAAGTTATGTCAATTTAAGTATTACTAAAAATAGATTTATTTTCTTTGCATATCCTCTCTGAAGATTTGATTAATCTATTCCAAATGCATTCTAGTTTAACGTACATAATTAATGAAAAGTAAACAATTTTCATTATGATTATGTACTTTTACCTTTGAGTCTATATATTTAAGTTATTTAAGTTCTTTAAAAATATATTATTTCAGACTTGGAGTACATATATTTAAGTTCAATATTGGATTTGTTCACCTATAAACTTTGTGAGATCTGGCCTGGAAAGATTATACCAACTTTTTTTAATAATAATGCATTATCAGAAAACATAGCAGAAGAATGTTCACCTAAAAACATCGATGATTCAAGATAATTAACTCTTTTTTATGAGTCGACGCGTGGATCAAATGATGTGAAAATAAACTGGGCTATTTGTAAATGATTTCATTACTTTACTAAACTGCATTTTCGTTAAAACTATTTATTTATTATTATTTTCTAGAGTTTTAGATATATTTGTGTAAACTATACATACTGCTATAGATAGGGATGCATATAAAATGCACTTAGTCGTTTGCTTTAATGGTCCACTGTTTTAAGACGTTATTGTATGTATTTTTGTCTTAATATATTGCTGAATTTAAAAAAATATTTTATATAAATTTTTTTTAAATGTCTTACTATGCTAAGGCACATCAAACTCGCCTAACTATTTTACTTTTATTAAAAGTTGTTTTTTTGCAGATAATGTATTAACTAAAATAATGACAGTCCGACTGTCCTTGTTTATTATCACCCCCGAAGAATCTAAAATAAAATATACAAATAAATTAGATTAAAAATTAAAAATAATAAAATAAAATAATAATAAAATAAAATAAAATAACATAAAAATAATAAACCAGATTCTATGTTTGTGAATCTAACTGCCCCCACCACCTTATTTTCTCCTTGGGTGTCCGACGTTTTGAACAACTATGGTTGATCCTTAGGAACTAAATTTAATATATTATATTATGAAGACTGGGAAACCGATAAAAATATTTATTTTCACCTTTATAAAAGTACACTTCTAATGATCTTTCAAAAAATGTGCTAAAAGGTGTCATTTCTGTCCTCTAAAATTTACTTGCTCAGTTCTCTGCCATACACCCAGACTAATCAGCAGGTTTGTTAACATGAAATCGTCAAAAAATAATTTGATTTCTGAATCAAATTTAAGGAAACGAACACTTCTACCGCGATAGTAATAAAACGCAACCAGAAATTTGTCATAAATTTTCACAATAAAGTTCTCTTATGTTCTGTCAAGTTCTCATTGCATCCAAATAATTCCGATCTTAGTTTAGACCTAGATTTTGAATTAAAATAAAATAAACTTTATTTTATCTTAATAGAATGTGTGCTACTGTCCACGGTTGAGTCGTATAAAAGTGAAAATAATATACTTGAACATTTAGAGAATGACTATAGTATTAAAAAATTGTAACGTCTGAATTCTTTAAACACGTTAACAACATTTTGACGATAACCAGAATAGAAAAATATATAAAAATTGTACATGCAACAAATTAATATATTAAAATCATGCTTATTTAACAGTAATTTTAATTAAATAAAAGTTCTATGCTTTATAAGTGTTTTTTGATTTCTATTTAAAAATAACTTGTAAAGCTATTTTTTATTTTTTGTGTTATTATTCAAAATTATATGCGTATAAGTAAAGCTGTTATTTAGCATATTTTATTAATAATTATATTTGAAACTATTTTCTATATTATTAAAAAAGCATAAAATGAAATAATTAAAATTACGTTAATATACTTTAAGTTATACAACAAGGGGTTTGAAACGCGTAGCACTTTTTAATAAATTTACGTAAATAATATTGTTATATTATATTTCATGTAAATATGGAATTTGAGAAGAAAAATTGTACATGTGCAAAATGTACGAATAAAGATTTATCTTTAAAATCCGATTATATAATTAATTATATTCAATTAGTAGAAATTCTTTTCTAATGTCATCATATCAACTGCAAAAAAATATTAAGTTTTTATTTGTAATGAAGGATAAAAATATTATTAGATGCTTACGCTTCTTTTTCATTAATATTATCTCGTATTCTCCAAATTTTCAATTGACAGAAAATTAACAAAAGCTTTAATCTAGATGTACCACTTATACATCAACGTATTCGAATAGTATTATCTTGCGTGTGCATTGTTATTTTTAAAATCTCCAGTTTGACATGTGCATATTTAATGAGTTTAAATATTCTTATAAAGGATAATTGTTTCATATAATCATATATACTTCTAAAATTACTTAATAAAAGATCAACTTTTTAACTTTTATTGCCGATAAACAGCGTTATTTACAATGTATTTACTTTTTGCATGATCCTTTTATATTATTTATAAATTCTAAATCTTTGTGATGTATTGTATAGTTTATAGTTTTAATTAAAAAATCTGAAAACAAAAAAAAAACAATGTTACTAATACATTAATTTTCAGTTATATAAAATATTTAATATATTTATCTTAAATCCTCATGAAATCTTGAAATAACAATAAAAAATGCTAAAGATCTTTATGTTCCTCAAACATTACACATTTCTTTAAAAATTCTTTTACATACTTCTAAATGAAGAGAAGTATCTAAGTATATCTCCAACCTTACTTATTGAAAACGATGCACTGTTATGATTGTACCGGATTGTACTGTATATTAACAGAGGTTATTATTATATTAAAGCGTCTTTTAAAAATATGAACTTTTGCTACAGTTTGGGCGCTCTTAATGCTGAAATTTTTGTCGTGTATTTACTATTACTATATATATAAGGAAATGTTTTTGACCATTTGTTATACGGAGTTTTATATTAAAAACTGCTTTTTAGCCAAAAATACCGGCGGGACACAATTCTTTAGGTCATATATAGTAGATATTCCTTAAAAAATTATTGATAAAGAAGTTGTAAATTATGTTTTTCATTGATTGAAAATTCGAAATTTCAATTTAGATATAAATAGTGTAGCGGCCGCGTCATGCCGGCTGTTCTCAAAATCGCCTTCGTGGCGGTACCGCGCCACTTGATAAAAATAACTATTGTAATAATAATGAATTTAATAAAGCTTAAATAAGTAACAATAATTATTAATTGTAATAGAATAAAAGACAAATGTTGTAACTTGAACTGATAATAATAGTAATAATTATTTAGTACTAAGTTTAATAGAATAAAGAAAATGATTATAACTTAAACTAACGATAATAATAAGAAGGTTAATATAATTTAAATAAATAATGATGGTTAATGTAATAGTTAATAGGATGACGACAATATTTGCAAATCTACGCTAATAATATAGTAAATAGTAATAATTATTGTTAGTTGTAGACTTAAGTTAATAATGAATAATAATAAGCTAAGGAAACGCATTATAAATAGTGAAAGATGTCGGAAAGATGAAAGAAACGAGCAATTCCCATAAATAAAAGTCTTTTCATGTTTTCCAACCGCCGACGTCATCTATGTAGCAAATACCGGCCCTCGAATGTGCTGGGCCCAGACTGTCCGTCCTTTTTACGAGCCGTATTCTTACCGGTGCGATACCATAACAGTCTACTTAACAATTTTAAATAAAAGTGAGTTTTCCTCTTCATCTTACTAATTTCTCAGTTAGTTATTTACAATCCCTCCCCGTGTCGAGACTCCGCGTATATTCCCCTGTTCAGTATTCACGAGAGGCGCTAGTTGGGCAGGTGAGAAAATTACTGTTCGAGTTTGCAGCCCTCAGTAAGGCTAAACACGATGTGCTATTGCAAGTCTGCAGGTTGAGGATGTCTCCAGTCGCTGCCTGTAACAGGGAAACGCGGGACTCCGTTGAACCCCGGTATCCAACGCTTCGCCCTCGAGCTGCCACGAGTGGTCCTAGTGGAACGTTGAGGTTCACATCCCTAACGCCATGTCACGTTGCACCTAACCGCGAAATAGCCTCCCACATCTCCAGCTTCGGCGATATCTTCCGGCCGAAAATAATAGGAGGGAAATCAGCGTGGACGAACGCGGTAAATTAGCCGCATAAAATTCCGCGTGATGCCCGGAACTCCGCCGGGACGTTACAAAATGACTATTAATTTCTTGATAGCAACAATTCACTGATGTCACTATGGTCAATTTATATGTATTTTGTACGCACACTCTCCAGCACGTAGTCTCTTTCTCTCTCTCCCTCTCTGACTCTCTACTAATCGTTAGATGGTGTTCATATCGCTCCTGAATTCTTGACTTTTTAGTGCTCATATTTGTTTTTCAAGTTTTGTTTTTTACAGATACGATGAGTCTCCCACTGAATCTTACTATTCAGTATTCAGTCGCCTGAATTTTCTAGAGCTCGTAAATTTTCTTTTATAGACACCATATTTCGTTGATCCTCTGCTGTCAAGATATCGTCATCGAACTTTAGTGTTTTCTCAAGGCTTACCTATTATCTAGTTATGAAAGAATAGTTACCGATCGACATTGTTAACACTGTGCGATTGACTTCTGTCGAAAAGAGAGGTGAGCAAAAATAATTTCATATTCTCGTGGGCAAAACCTAAATTAATTTTAGGTTTACTTCGTTAAGTGTAAGTGACTATAGCAAGTTTATATTTATTTATATGTATTTCTCTGCTTTTTATGTTATAGTGAATTTTTATAGTGAATGCCGCTTAATAATTATTATTAATATTTTAATTCAGATGTCCTTATGGTTTTCTGTAATTGGTATAACGTCATAGTATTCGAAAAAACGTATTGTCATACATGTGATAATACAGATCACTCCAGTAATAGCGGTCACTCTAGAACAGCCGTTGACAATATAAGAAATCTGGACAGAAAAATGATGCCTTCTACTAGCACGCCAGTACTACTTACCGGGTAGCAAAATATTAGATATTTATAGCAGTTTGAAAAGCTTTTTAATATTTTTAATCAAAATAACGCCATTGTTAACAATCACCTTGACGATTTATCTAAAAAGTCTGAGAATTTCACAACTACTTTAAATGACAATAAAGAACAAATAGATTCATTCCATAATGTGAATCAAAATTTACATGAGGAAATTATTGCATCTGATATGAATATATCTCTTTGACACGTGTAATATATTGAAATGTATGAATCCTGAATCTCTAGAGAGTGATATGATAAGTTCGCGATTTTCAACTGAAGCACATAAATAGTACACAGTATAATAAAGTTAGTATACTTGTTTTATAATATCCTTCTAATCGCAATTTACACGTGTTTTCGCTTTCAGAAAGATGCGTGTATTTAGGTTCTCAGATTTTCAGATGTTTTCCTTGTCAGTTCTTAAGTCATGAAATAAAATTTTATGAAATGCTGCTTCCTAGTATTTACAATTTACTGCTTAAAACCAAATAAGAAACTAAAAAACTTACTTATATGTATGTTTGGGTATATTTTTGTAGTCAAAATGATATTATTACTGGAAATTACCTGATAAAGTTAGTATAATTATTCCCATTCTTTACAATAGATATAATACGCAGTTATCAATTCAGAAAACTATAAATTATAAATTACAAGTATATCACGTCAATGTAAATTGATTAAGAGAACATTTTATTAAATTACAAATTTTATCATTTAAAAAATTTATAATTATATTGTTTTTATACGATTGTGGTAGTTAGAGTAAAAAACGGATCTCATAAATCCAACGCATAAATAAAATGTTAGTACCTGCTGTCTCGTCGAGGACAACTTACGCTATTTTTAACTTCACGAAATCTGCCTTTTTGGCCTTCTATATGACGATTAACACTATTATATATTTTCTACTTTGTTAAATGGTTCAGTAAATGAAAAGAGACAATAACGCTTAATAACAGATATTTCTGGTAAAACAAATTATGTACAAGTTAGATGAAACATATTAAGAGTTAATTTACCTCACAGTCACTGTTATTGTACGTGAGTTGAACTGTGAATATTGCCTAAGGTTAACTAATTTGAAATAGGTTGAACGTTTAATGTTTACGCATTTTGTATAATATTTTAGATGAACAGAAATCGGTGTACAAATATAGATATGAACGCAATAATCACGTATGAAATTATTAAAATAATTCAAATACAATTGAAATATTTAAAATAAAAAATTATTTATATTTATTAAGTTATATAATAATTAGTAGATCGATGAATAAGTTATTCTATTGAATGAATTTTTCTGTTTATAGGATTGTAAAACTGACAAGGATGAAGAATACTGCCGTAAAATAAACGAAGTTCTTAATAATCCTCCAACACAGAGTTTGCAGAGAAGTAGTGGCAGCAATCCAGAAGGAGATTTACAAAATTTACTGAATAATATGTCTCAGCAACAATTAATGCAATTATTTGGCAACGTAGGACATATCGGAGGTCTTGGTAATTTATTAGGAAACATGAACAGATCATTTAGTGGAAATTCTATTTCATCTGATCTTGAACCGCCAGGAATAAGCTCACCTGTATCTGCGACGACATCCCCTCCTGCTAATGATTCCAAAACGCATAAACTTATAGGTATTAATGGAAAAATATTTTATTAATTAAGTTTATATAATTAATTATGTATACCATTTCAAAGGTAACGATAAATCAAGTCAGCCTACCAATAATATCGAACCTTCAGTTTCAACAGCGGATAACAACCGAATACGTCTTAGTGATTTACGAAGCTTTTTATCTGGAATACCAACGGTTTCTAATACAGAATCAACGGTACAGGTAATTCGACGCAAAATCTAAACAAAATAAAGGAGTAGAATTCGAGTGTATTTATGTGAACAATAGCAGTGAAATGTCTTTAGAACAGATTATGCAATATTAGAAATTATTTTTCGCAATTTAAAAGTATCAGCATCACACTAATCTTTTCATTGTTTCAGTCATTATTTTTTAAATTGTATTAAATAAGCTTAATAATATCTGAATTTATTAGAAACTATTAAATTAACTTATGCTTCATATATAAATATGCAGATTTATGGTTTAAATATACTCTATAAAACGTTCGAATTATCCGACACATCTTTAAATCTAATAAAAGCTTGTAGGATTTAGGAATTTATAAAGCATTGCATACTTATTTATCGTATTGAGGTTAAAGATACACGTGCTCTAGTATAATATATAATTTAGAAATTACCAGTATATGAACCTATAACTCAGAAAGTACTTATATTAATTAATAAATTTTTTTTCTCGGTCTTACAGTCCAATCAATTCAATCTAAAAATAAAAATAAAAAATAAAAATAAAAATACATAAATAAAAATAAAATAAAAATTAATAATAAAAATTAAAAATAAAAATTAAATTAAAAATTAAATTAAAATTATAATGACAAATTATTTGTCAGACTGTCCTTGTTTACATTCACCCCCGTAGACTAATCTGAAAATAAAATATTAGCTGAAAAAATTCTTTGTTAGTAAAGTGCAGTCTGACTGTCCCCAACACCCTTACCTAATTAAAGACTTGTCCAACGTTTCGAGCTCGTTACGGCTCCTCATCAGGGACTAAACTATACCTTATATTCTAATCTATATATACCCATCCCCACCACCAAATTTAGTAAATTAAATCTAAATTCTCCCTCTACACAAATTGTTCAAAACCAATCATTTTAATAAGGAATGATAAATATTGTCCAATTTACTAGACTCCAACATTAAATTCACATTATTCCGATTCCTGGAAATGTGAATTATCGGTTATGTTAGAGTCTGGTAGATTGGACAGTGTTTATCATTCCTTATTAAATTGATTGGTTTTGGACAATTTGTGTAGAGGGGGAATTTATATTTAATTTACTAAATTTGGTGGTGGGGATGGGTATATATAGATTAGAATATAAGGTTTAGTTTAGTCCCTGATGAGGAGCCGTAGTGAGCTCGAAACGTTGGACAAGTCTTCAATTAGGTAAGGGTGTTGGGGACAGTCAGACTGCACTTTACTAACAAAGAATTTTTTCAGCTAATATTTTATTTTCAGATTAGTCTACGGGGGTGAATGTAAAAAAGGACAGTCTGACTGTCATTATAATTTTAAATTACTTTTTAATTTAATTTTTATTTTTAATTTTTATTTATTTTATTTATTTACTTTTATTTTTATTTTTTATTTTTATTTTTAGATTGAATTGATTGGACTGTAAGACCGATAAAAAAATACTTATTAATTTGTATAAGGGCAGTCGACATAAGTACAATTCAATTATTTTAAGTACTTATATTACTTATTTACGAGGGTGGATTGATAAGTTTCCGGCCTGACCAAGAAAAACAACGTTTTTAAGAATTTTTTTTTATTTCTCAACATAATCTCCCTCAAGGCTGATACATTTCTCATAGCGGTGTTCTAGTTTATAATGCCATCTCTATACACTGATTTGTGAAGCTTCTCAAAATACTCATTTACAGCTTCGATTATTTCTTCATTGTCCGCAAATCTCTTACCGTCAAGCCATTTTTTTAAGGTTAGGAAACAGATAATACTCACTCGGGGCTAGGCCTGGAGAGTAGGGAGGTTGTGGCATCAATTCAAACTTCAGATCGTTGATTTTAGCCATCGCAACGATTGACGTGTGCGCTGGTGCGTTATCGTGATGAAACAAGATTTTTTTTCGCCAGATGAGGTCGTTTAATTTTCACTTCGTGACTCAAACGTTGCAATACGTCTGCGTAGTATTGACCACTGATAGTTTTACCCTTGTCAAGGTAATCAATGTATAAAATGCCTCTTGCATCTCAAAAAATGGTAGCCATAACCTTGTTCGCCGAAAATATTGTTTTTGCCTTCTTTAGAGTTGATTCCCCTTGTCCAATCCACTGTGTAGACTGCTGTTTGGTTTCAGGACTGTAGTGGTGGACCCAAGTTTCGTCAACGGTTATGAATCGACGCAATAATTCGCTTGGATTACCCTTATACAATGCCAAATTGGCGGTAGAAATGTTATTTCGAATCAATTTTTGGTCGACTGTTAGCAAACGCGGCACTCATCTTGCACAGAGCTTTTCCATATACAAATGTTGGTGCAAAATATTTTGTACACGTTCATATGACATCTTAGAAGTCTCAGATATCTCACACATTTTTAATCTGCGGTCTTTCAGCACTATTTGATGGATTTTTTCGATCATATCTGGAGTTGTGATCTTAATGGTGCGTGCTGAGCGAGATTCATCAGAGGTACTCACACGACCCTTTTTAAACTTGGAAACCCACTGCTTAAGGTTAAATATGATGGGGAGGATGTCCCCAGTGTTGAGTCCATCTCTTCTTTAATTTCCTTCGGCGTTAACTCCTTCAAATAAAAGTATTTGATGACAGCACGATTTTCCAACTTTTCCATTTTTACGAAAAACACAGGGGCGTCTTGTTCAGCGTGCTCTCAAACCTAAACTAACATGGCGATCGGACTGAAACTATAGATACAAGCTATCTAAGAATGGTATTATAGAAAGCCACCTCAAAGTAGGCCGAGTGCGTCATCTCTTGGTCATGCCCGAAACTTATCAATCCACCCTCGTACATTATAATTTCTGACAGGTACCTCTAGATTTATTTCATTTCTCACTTCTCTCATCAAATAATTATCCATCTTTCTAATATACACTAAAGTTCAAATTTGATTATTCAAATATGAGGACAGATTTAAATTAGAGTATAGTGATGAGTAGATAAAATCGTGCTGATATTTATCCATTACTAATTCGACATGAATGATTTTGGGCTATTGAAGAGGAACGGTGAAGGAACAACAAGCACAGTTTTACAGCATGAACAACACAAAGATTCTGAACTTGAATATTGACTAGCTTTATTCAGTGTATTATTATTTAATTTTGTAATCTATGACATTATCATCTAACAGTATCATTTTTAACATTGACGGTTTGATGTACTGAAAAAATGCTACACAGAAACAAATACCCGTATAATTGGTAGAGTGTGCCGAAAAGACTGAAACAAAATAATTTGAAAGGTTTGCAGCAATTTTCATTGAGACGGTTGCAGAAATGGTGATCGAAAGAGATAACTATATATAAAGATCAATAATGTACGCCAACAAAGCATTTTATTCTCGAGGCCAGACAATTTTTGCTTTTAAAAATATTTTTATTTTAAAAAATAATTTAGAGATAAACTAATCAGCTTCTTTAAATTATTTTAAATAAAACTTTTACTAATATTTCCTATCTTCGAACTACTTCTTAATTTGGATTGCTCTTATATCACATACAATCCTTCCAGAAATTGGTTTAGAAATATCGCAAAATTATTCGTGTATCTGTATTATCATACGTCATTATCTAGCACACTTTTAAAACTATCCATTTTAATATTTTTTAATTCTTTTAAATTTAACAAATCGTTCTATGTTGTTTAAAAATTTAATACAATTATCATTTTCTTATGAATATATGATACATTGGAATTCTAATTGTGTTAGGGAAATATTACTCGATATTTGGCTTTTGTTTTGACGATTTCATTAATATTACTTGACTGTACAACTTGTGGAATTTCGTTGACTATCTTACGCTGTAACTCATTTCTTTTTTTCTAGCTTCGTAAATGATCACAGTTGTACCAGTAAGTTTCCAGTGTTTTTTTCTCCAAAATGTGAGGTTTTATTTTAAAAACATGGTTAGATATCCTTTATTTAAAATATCGTTCATCGGAAACTATAATTTTGTTCATCTTTCTGGTCATGAATTATGTGTTCAGAGCAAAAAAATTTCTCGTCTTTCGAGTCCAAGAACGTGTCAAGCCAATTTTAGATTCCCTCTACTGAACTGAAGCGTGTTTCCGTAAAAGCGTTATGTATTGATAGAAACAATTGATCAAAGCCACAACATATAGTCGAAGTTTTCGTGATGAAATATGACGGGCTTTCCGAAAATAGCGTTTATTTTACTGGAAACTTGCCATGATTTGCTCGATAAAATGAATAACAAGGAACCTTGAATGGTAAAAATCGGATGGTTTGGGCTCGAGTTACGTATAAAATCGTATAAAATAATTATGAAGGTATTGCATAAACCCTATAAGATCATTTTATTCGATTTCTATTAATCAAATTTTCTTACAATCAGTATTTTTGCCACCTTTTAATGTGGTGATCAAATATCTATGTCTCAATCTTTGCAACATTTCGACAATTTAGATCCACGTTTCTTTTGTCAAACACGTGTGTGCACTCGCGGTCAGTTCGTGCGCGTCGGCGCACAGCCGCTACGTTCCCCACCCCATTATTCGACCGGCAGCCTAGAGCGTTTCTTAATACTCTCTCTCATAAACAGTTGTAAATTTAAAAACAGGCATATAATTTTTGTAATTTACTATACGCATGCAACTTATTTAACGAATTATACCATGGAATTGAGTCCTCACGGTATAATATTCATATATAAAAAAGTAAAGAAATAAATGAATATATTGTTATAGTCTTTTATTTAAATTAAATTATTTATTCTGTGCATCTTCAGTACTATTCAGTACTATTCAGTACTGTAAATAGTTTAAATTAACATTTAAATCATATAAAATAAGTTTTATATAAGAACCTCATTTTTTAAATTAATGCATAAAATTTTTAGTTGAAAATCAGAGTAAAAATTACTTAACTGCAGGCCGAATAATGAATTGGAGAACGTAGCGGCTGCGCGCCGGCGCGCACGAACTGACGCGAGTGCACACACGTGTTTTATAAAAACAGAAGTGGAACTAAATTGCATTGTAATTATTATATAATCCACTGCATTGTAAATAATAAAGTAAAGGTGGTGTTTTTTATAAAAACAAATGCGTGCGCCTGCAATCAGTGCGTCAGCGCCAGCGACTATATCGATTTTCTCGTGGGCCAAGAGAAAAATACGCCAATGCAGTCGAGTGGGCTGTTAGAAAAAAAGGATAGCTGGAGCAAAAATATGGGTCAGGACTGTTGTAGACGAAGAAACATAATCTTTATTCATAAACGCATGAATCTTGCTTCGTCAATGCGTCCGTATATCCAAGCAGTTACGCGAGCGTTGACAATGGACAGGAAAAATAACAACTACTGGTTTTTGCCGTGTTCGCTTGAATTCTCCTCGTTTCCCTTTGCTTGACCTCCTTTTCTTGCTGGCAGGCAATCACCCACTTCTCTGAGCCCTGATTGGCTCACAGACATGGGCCCGACTGCAAAAACTATAAAAAATGTACCTACATGAATATTAATATTTACACAGAATTTTTCCTTGCCGATACCATGCCGCTAATATGAGCAGTTATATCTGGGACACGGTTTATATATATATATATATATATATATATATATATATATATACATATATATATTGTGGTATGGATAATTTTGTTTATATGTTAGAAACAGTAACTAATTAATGAATTATCCATGCGCATATTCACTTGACACATACGATGTTCGATTTTAAATTTTAAAGGATGTCAAGAGGTCAAGTGACCTGCTGTTTTGATCTCAGGGGAGTCCCTGTCGACCCTAAAGGAGAAAGAGAAGAGGATGCAGGAAGAAAAGGATGCACAACGTAGCGGCAACAATAAGAAAAAACTCAACATCCTTACAATCACTTAGGCGTCCCCATTTATTCCTCAAACCGAAGTAAAAAAACAGGGTTTCTACAACGTCCACATGGAATTTTCGTATTCACCACATGTAGCCATGCGCGGGAACCGTACTCTGATATATCTCGGTATCAGCTCGGTAGCCCTCGCTTAACTTATCCCGTCGACCCAACCGCGAACCTGCACACTCATACTGATAAACCGAGAGACATTCACCTCGCCTCAAAGTGGATGGGAAAATTATGGTCTCACCAGTTGAAAGGGGCTCGCCGGTTGGTCTTGGTGCTCTATCGATGTTCTGCGGGTCTTTTTGTTAACTTTAGAGGGCCAGGATGACGCCTGTAGGCGTTATCTTGGTATAAATCCGCGATTTTGATTATATCCGCTATATGTTCTCGGTAGGAGTGAAAAAAGCCAATTTTAGTTCAAGTTTGTCGCCATATTAAATTCGTCAATTTGAATTTTTAAAGTTTGATTACAGAATCGTATTCAGTAATCATAAAAACCCCTAAGAAAATATTTTTGAGGCTGACGAAATCTTATCTAAATATATTTTCAGAAAAAGAAAAAAATTACCATGCGCATGATAGGACCGCAAAGATGACGCCCGGAGGCGTCATGCTCTAATCTGCCAAAGGCTGGGCCTTAGTTTAGTCTTTTGCGTATGGCCTAAACTCACATTTGTATAGAAAATTGGATCTTTTGAAATTTCTCAAATATCGGCACTCTAAAAGTTAATGAGTCGTCGCTCATTGCACGTTGCACTCCAATCCTTTTACACTGCACCGTGCACTAGGGCGTTACTTTACTTGTCCTCGTAATAGTTTTCGATGTGCCTGCCACTATCTTCCCCTCCCCCTGGCTTCAAAGAAACATGCCTTAGCTCACGACAATTCTACTATATCCAAACGATATTTTAGACAAAAGGCAAAAAAACTAAAGGAAAACAAGAAATGAAGAGCTCGCCACAGCGAAGCTCATATTCAAAAACTTATTGCTGCCTGTTCAGGTTTTTCTTTGGAAAAAAGGAAAACAAACTAGTGAGGGCAAACGAGATTCATGGAAGCATAGCCCTCTGCGGCGGCAAACACTAACCAACTATTGAGTAAATCAATAAAAAACTTAATTTTCTACTAAAACCTTTATACCCTGTACAGAATAGATTCTGTAAATTGATACATTTTTAAATATGCCTAAAAATTATGAATTTGTATGGGCTATAATAATATACTAGTATACTGTTATAGAGATCAATTGTATATTTATTATAAATTAATAAATGAGTAAAATTAATAAACTTATCAATTTTCGTTTTGATACTTCGTTTTAAATTTTCTAAGAGATTGTTGATTATTTTTGTTTAATAATTTTGGTCGTAAAGCATTTTTTTACGATCATAAATATATTTTTTTTCATACAAAACTATGGGTACTACAATTTCATCTGAATTTGTAAAAAATAGGTAAATAAAATTCACTTTCTAAAATCATGGTTTATTTTATTATCTATTTAATTCTAATTATTCATCTTATAAGTAGTTCTTTTACTATTACTATATACATCTAAGAGTTTTTTACGTACTAGATTTCTTTCTATTGATAAAATTCGAATTGAATTTTGAAGGTGTTTCAAATGGTTTATATGGTCACGTTTATTTTCTTATTCACAAAAATGATATTTGTTATCCTGGCGAATGATTTTTTATATGCTCTCAGGAGTAATGATTTCAGTGTCATTTTTTATTCAGTCCTCATTTATATATTTAAAACAGCTATTCAAAATTTAAAAGCTTATGGGTAGCTAAAAATTCAAGGACTCATCTCCTGAATTAATGAGTTTAGTCGTTGAAAATGCACGTCGGATAGTAAAGGTAAATTGTCAGGTTTCCTTTACTAATATAGAATAATAATAGGTTATTTTATTTTAATTTTTTAATTTTTAATTTTATGTAACTTTATTTTTTAGTAGTAATTTCCATTTTAGAATCTACGGAGGTGGTTGTAAACAAGAACAATCTGGCTGTCGTGATATTAGTTTGTATATTCTTGTACAAAGACTATAAAAATATTTATTAATGTAATAAGTACATCTATGTAGATTCATTTGTTATAGTCCATATTTCAAAAATCTCTGTAAGCTCTGTAAGAGTTAAACCAAAGTGCGGTTATAATATCAAAATTTTATATTTGATGAAATACTTCAATTAGAAATATTTAAAACCATCTGATTTGGTATGTTAAATTAAAAAATCATAATTTATTTTTGCTATTGTATGCTCAATTATAATTTAAAATAATCAAATGTATATATTAGAATGTGAATTTAGTTTTCGATCTTTTCTAACGGAAAAAGGACATTCATGATGGAAAATGGATACATTATAGCTTAATCAAAATATTTTGCAGCATTTTTTACTACTTTTTCCCATTTTTCTGGCATTATGGCGATACCGTGGCGAAAGAACGTTGGCGGTTTTGCGGCGATCCAATCATCCACAAATTCTCGCACTTCTTCAACATGTCGGAAGTGCCTATCAACAATGTCGTGCTGCATCAATCTGAATAGGTAGTAATCAGAAGGCTCTATGTCTGGCGAGTACGCCGGGTGCGGTAACATTTCCCATTCGAGCTCCAACAGCGTGTTTTTGACGACTTTCGCAAGATGTGACTGAGCGTTATCATACAAAAGAATGACTTTGTGCCCATTGCTCGCAATTGCTCTATGTAATTAATTTCTGTAAAATCATTCAGTTGACGTTTATATATCTCGGTAGTGACGGTTTCATTCGGTTGTAGCAGCTCGTAGTACAGCACACCCTGTTGGTCCCACCAAGTGCACAGCAATACCTTTTGGCCGTGGATGTTCCGTTTTGGTGTCGATGTGGACGGTTGGCCTGGGTCCAGCAATGAATTTTTACGATTAAGATTCTCATAGTGGATCTACTATTATCACCAATCACAACATGCCAAAGAAAACTGGTCTTTTTTGCCTATCCAGCAGAGGTAGTGCGATGTTGTATCAACTCATAATAGCACTTTCGGTAAAATCGTGTGGTATCTATTTTCCTTCTTTTTGCCTTCGAGCTGAGTTTTCGTCCAATAATGCTTGCAATTCACCAACTTCAAAGTTTTTCGGTTGTCCAGAATGTTCTTTGTCATTAACATCGGTATCTTTACTCCTAAACCGCTGAAACCACTCTTTATATGTGATAAGCGATGGCGCTTGTTCGCCATAACAGCCTTGAAGCAATCGATAAATTTCTGTTTTACATTTCTTCAATTCTAAATGTGAAGGTCGGAAAATAAGTTCGCCTCCAAATATATATATATATATATATATATATATATATATAGCATATTTTTAGTTTCTTCAAAAAGATGAAAACAAATGGTGGAAACGTTGAAGAATACTTTGAAATAATAAATAATGAACTATTTTAAATATTAATCTTCTGCAATTCAGTCAAGTCAAGTAGCGTCGGATCGTCGATCATTGGATACTTTCTTGTAACCACTAATAATACGTATACAGGAACGACGACGGGTCGCAATGGCCAGCTCACAATACGATTTAATTCCACATGCATAATGCCAGATTGGTGCTGCATACGTGCTGACAGAATTAACAACATAAGCTAATAGCTTCCTCTGGGGTGGGCGTGGGCCAATGTTAGACACGAGCCGACACAAGGCAGCTGAAACTCGTTGCGCTTTTTCGACAGATATCTTTAGATGCTCTTTGAAGTTTAACCTGGTATCAAGCTGTACACCCAAGTATCGTAAAGATGGCGCAGAACTAATGCGGCAGCTATTAACTTTAAGAGTAATACTATCTACCTTCTTACGACTGCTGACAAGAACTACTTCTGTCTTGTGCTCCGCTAATTGTATACCAGCCGACTTAATCCATCTACTGATATTGCTGATTGCCTCATTGGCATTTTTAGTGAGTTCATCAAGGGTCTTAGCCGTCACTACTAGAGCGATATCGTCGGCGTACCCTACTGTTATTGAACCAGGCGGTTGTGGAATCCTCAACACGCCATCATACATAATATTCCACAATATAGGTCCCATAACTGAGCCCTGGGGGACTCTCGCAGTAACCTTATGCGATACAATGCCTTCATCCGTTCGGTATAATATTATCCTATTCTCAAAGTAGCTGGCCACGACATTCTGTAAATAACCAGGCACTCCGAACTCTTTAAGAAAATTCATAATAGAAAACCAGCGCGCTGAATTAAAGGCATTCTTGACATCTAGAGCGACAATGGCACAATACTGTTTAGTGCTACCTTTCCATCTCTTACCACTGATTGCATTTCTTGCGGTACACACTAACAGTGTAATGTTGATCGACTGTTGATTTTGATTTCCGAAATCCAAATTGGCATGAGGATAAGCCGTGCAATCCTTCAGTGAATGCTTCCAGTCGGCTACATATTATTTTTTCAAATATTTTACCTACTGTATCGAGCATACACAATGGCCTGTATGATGAAGGATCATCAAGCGGCTTATTCCCCTTATGTAACAGGACTAACCTTTGAGTTTTCCAGCAATCAGGAAAAATACCCTCAAGAAGACAAGCATTATATACTTTTAGAAATATAGATGGATTCTTCTGTATTGCCAACTTAACTGCCGCATTAGGGATACCATCAGGGCCAGGGCTAGCATTGTCTCTAGTCTTAGCGTAAGCATCATGTAGCTCCATTTCTGTTATAGGAGGTATATCATCCGAGTGTTGCGTGCGCAGTACAGTCCCATGGGTGTCATTGGGAAAGAGAGCGGAAACAATCTTATTAATCAATACCGTGCTAGTGGGTTGCATTGGTGCCCTACTCAATCGTGCCATGACTGATTTGTATGGTCGTCCCCATAAGTCATTGTTGGCCTCTGCACACAGTTCAAGCCAGCATCGACGCTTACTTGCTTTAATGGCCTTGACAAGCGCTCTTTGTGCTTTTTTAAATAAACTATTAAACGTATCACGATGGGTGCGGGCTCTTTGGGCAAGTCTACGTGCGCGATGACATTGTTTGCGCAATTCTGCAATTTCATTTGTCCACCAGTAGACAGATTGACGATGTTTAAATCCGCTCTTAGTCCTAGTCATCGATGCATCGCATGCTTCAGAGATATGCTTCATGAGTGCATTTGCCAGATGGCCTGATGCACCATATTCTAAACGCTCTTCTGATATTATAGTGGCGAACACTTCACAGTCTAGCGATCTGATGTTTCATTTCCGGTGGGCATCCACTCATTGCACTTGTTCTTTACTTTCTTCTCTGCAATCTCGTACAAGATCGCCCTGTGATCACTGTGGGTGTCAAGGTCGCTTACTCTCCAATTAAGGATTCGCTGAATCAAGTCATTACTGGCGAATGTTACATCAATGACTGATTGTTTATCACCCCTAATGAAAGTGGATTCAAATCCCTTATTAACCACGTGGAGTTGAAGAGAATTGAGGCCATCAAGCAGCATACTACCTCTGATATTTGTTGAAGCGCTTCCCCAGGCTGTGGACCATGCGTTAAAATCACCAGCGATTAATAATGGTTTCTTGTCCATGGCTTCATCAACTAATTTAGCTACAAGGTTTTCAAACTGCTTGTCCGTCAAGCTTGGAGAATCATATACACTAAAGACGTATATTTCGTGTATTTTAGTCCAGGATATCAAATCGCTCCGATGACTCGACTGCTTTAGTACCTGCCTATTTTGACCAATCCAGAGGGCAGTTCTATTGCTTGTATCACTTATCTAGTGCTGTGGTCTGACCCTGTCACAATATAGCTCGGAGATTACAGCAATGTCTATTCTTAGCTCCTTTATTGTCTGTTTCAGCAGGCCATGAGCTGCTATGCAATGGTTGGTATTCAGTTGGAGTATTCTCATGTTTTATGTCTGTTTAAAAACTCCACAGTGATCGGGCACATATAACTGTATGCTGGATGTTTAATCTCCTTTTTTCCTTCACATTTACAAAGTAAACAGCAGAGCTCGTTTACACACAGCTTGGATAGATGGTCTTTTCCACCGCAGTGCCTACAAGGTTTAGTTCTGTCAGGGCCCGAGCACACGGCCGCTAAATGGCCAATCTGCCAACACCTGCAGCAGCGCTTTATTTCTGTTTTTTTTTCGAACTCTGCAGCTGACCCATCCGATTCGAACTTGCCCTGCACGTAGTAGCTCAGCTGCGTGGCTATATGGTACAGACACCACCGCCGTCTGAGTACCCCCATAAGCTTGCCGCAAGGAACGAGCGATTATTAGGTTAGTCTCCTTTAGCTCGAGATGTGTTTTCAGAGGCCGTGCGTGCGCGCGCGCGCGTGTGTGTGTGTGTGTGTGTTGGAGAGAAGAAGTGTGTATGTTTCAGAGAAAAATGTTTCTTAGGCATTCCACACCTAGATGCTACTGTCTACATTATATCTGACTTGCAAGCGTACACTTTGCCTTCATTACCATATCATTCTTATTGAAAGTATCAATATTATGCTGTCGTCAGTTTATTCTTCGTTTCATTTCTTCTGATTGAACTACGTTTCACAAGGATAGCTTTTCTTAAGGCAGTATTCTACTTTAGACCCTCGAAAAAAACGCTGTTTTTGTGAAATTTTCCGAGAATACTATTGAAGATATGGATGTAGGATTTGAAATGCTTAATAAATACACTCTTGAAGTACATAAAAAAATTTTTTTATTTATTTTATATATTTTTTATACATGTAAAGTATGTTCAAAGCCAACACCTCAAAAAGTAGGTAACATTGTCGTAGTCGTAAAATATTGCCGACGGATGGTCTGAAACAAAAATATCAAATAGTTGTTTGTTCAGTTGACTCCAGAAACAGATCTAACTAGAATCTTTTATGTACGTGCAAAATCAACAAAATGGCGCCTAGAATACGAAAAAAAATGGCTTTTTTCCGTCTTTTTTGCAATAAAAATATAGTGAGAATTAAAATTTTAAGTTGATTGTAGTTAAGACGGTTGATACAAACATATAGAATATGTGTTCAAATTCATTCAATTAATTGAAAAATCGTAGAAAAAATTATCTTACGCTCAATCAGCGAGGCCTGGGCCATACAATATGCCTTCAACTTGTTCCAGGCAAGTATTTTCATCTAATTTAGCCTTCTTTTTTGAGTTCTGCTCTCCTTAAAAGCCTCAGTCGAACGATGGTTCTCTCGAACGATGCGCTGTTGTTCGCACATATTGGCGAACTGCATGGCGGTTTGGTCGATTTTCAGACCCATAATTTCCATTATTTTCAAAAGTGGGCTGAATCCTTCATTAAAAATACGCGCAGCAGTGAGGCATGCCATTTTAACGATTTTTTTCCATTATAGACATGTTTCGGTGCTAAAGCCTAAACTGTTGAGTTGAAACACTCATTGTTATTTTGAGTGTTTCTGCCCAAACGTCTCTCCAGGTTTCAGCATGTCTTCAGCACCTCTTGTACGTCACTAGTAAGAGCAGGAAGATGTTTATAAATTTTTAAAGCGTTGCTTGCTTCGGCTTTTTTATACGCACCAGCTATCTGAACAGTACGTATGCTGTGGTTTGGAGTCTGCGGAGATTTTATGGTAATAGCCGGCCGAGATCTTGTTTCACATACTTTCTATTGAATTTGAATTCCTTTCAATTGGAATTGAATTGGTTTTTAGATAATTCCTTCATTAATTTGATACTTAGATCAGCAGTCTTCACTTTTTTAATCACGACTTTTGGTTTCTTCACAACTTTCTCCACTACTGAAATACAGAACTGAAATACAGAAGCAGAATTATGAAGGGAAGGTAATATTGACAAGCAAAGGTATATATTTTGATGAGAATATATATAGGTGTAATGATTTGCAATAGGGTAATAGCTGCTGCAGCGAACATGGCCAGGTAGATGGCTTATCCGGCGCGCGCGCTGGGTGGATCGGAATTGCACGCTCAGGTAAGTGCGTTCGAAAGGTGAAAAAGTATAGTTAGGCTACCTGAATCTTTCTAAAATTTTGAGCTAACATTCGTGAATATATTTACTTTCGAAAAATGTAAAAAAAATAAAACATTTTTTTTCAAAGTTGTAAAGCAGAATACTGCCTTAATAAGAACACTACATCTTATACCTCACACAACGCCAACATATGTTTACTTATAACAATTTAATTGTACTTATGCCGACTACCGATATACAAATTAATAAATATTTTTTTATCGGTCTTACAGTCCAATTAATTCAATCTAAAAATAAAAAATAAAAATAAAAATTAAAAATAAAAATAAAATAAAAATTAAAAATAAAAATAAAATAAAAATTAAAAATAAATAAATAAAAAAAAATAAAAATAAAATAAATAAAATAAAATAAAATTAATAATAAAAATTAAATTAAGAATTTAATTAAAATTATAATGACAGTCAGACTGGCCTTGTTTACATTCATCCCCGTAGACTAATCTGAAAATAAAATATTAGCTGAAAAAATTCTTTGTTAGTAAAGTGCAGTCTGACTGTCTCCAACACCCTTACCTAATTGAAGACTTGTCCAACGTTTCGAGCTCGCTACGGCTCCTCATCAGGGACCGTACACAGTCCCTGATGAGTGGACAAGTGTTCAGTTAGGTAAGGGTGTTGAGGACAGTCAGACTGCACTTTACTAACAAATAATTTTTTCAGCTAATATTTTATTTTCAGATTAGTCTACGGGGGTGAATGTAAACACGGACAGTCTGACTGTCATTATAATTTTAATGTAATTTTTAATTTAATTTTTATTTATAATTTTTATTTTATTTTTATTAATTTTTATTTTTATTTTTTATTTTATTTTTAGATCAAGTTGATTGGACTGTTGGACCAGTAAAAAAATACTTATTAATTCATGTTTACTTATATCTCAGCAGATAGAGATACACTCCAGAAGTTATGAACCTACTCCCGTTCTAAATGAAGCCTTGAAGAGTAGAATAGACAATGCTCGACATTTTCGTCAAATCGATCCTTTTAAGCGGTTCTTTTTATCCATAATGGGCTATGCTAGACTTTATAGCTCCTTTTTTAGCTTACTGAATTTCAGGTCACCATTCTGATCACTTTATCACGCAGTATTTCCACCAGTTCCACAAGTAGCAGATTCAGATGTACTAAGTAGGTTAAATTACGGGTTATGTGTTCTTCAAATTTCGTTTAAAATTGTCATGAAAGTATGTACGATACGTACTCGGGACGTAGTGTAGGATGCGTACGCGTTAGGCTGTGCTACTGGCACTTTACATGGGATCCCAGTAGTCAGAAATGTGTCTACCTCATGAAAACCTTGTGTCGGTTTTTATTTTGCATTTTACTGCGTTTTATTGTATATATGATTTTGCAAATATGTGAATTTGTGTTGTATAGTTAGATGAATGATGAGAATGGTGACTATGAATTAAAATGAAATGAAAACTAATTAATTTAAAAGACTTTAACACGATTATGATAGAAAAGGGACGTTCGCACTCGACAACGGATCGCGGTAGACTGAACAGTCGCGCAATGATTATGTATTGTTATGCTTTAGCTCTCCTTTGTCCGCAGTCTGAGAGCCCCACACAATATTTATATAAATATCTCAAACAGCTGATGTTATACATTGAAAATGAAACTTTCCGTTCACGGAACACAGTGTAAATATCAACAATTACAGCTATAGCTTTCACTTTGCTTCTGAAGTTCTTAAAGATTTGAATAAAAATTTATAAGATACCATTACAAGCCACTAAATGATATTGCAGCATTTTTTAGTCATCCTCGAGACAGCTATCGGGCTAGCGCCAGGATCAGGATTCAGAGGATAGAAAGTTTGTACAGCAGGATAGTGAAATAAAAAAAAAAAGTTTTTTTGTTTACAAAAGAACAACTATATTCTTAGATAGATAAAATGTTTAAAAAAATAACAAGGTAATATCCGATATTTTTTGGTGCACATTTCTGTAACACATAAATGTGCAAAAATGGCACGATTTCTGGAGCTCTGGAAGTAAAATAGTTCGTCGTACTCGTACTTTTATACAGATAAAATTAGTCGATCGATACTTTCCTCACCGCTCAACTAATTTCGTCCGAAGCCGCTGAAAAATAAGAATAATTCAAATATTAAAAATTACAATAGACCAGAATAATCAGGAGTATTAAACTATTATTATTGATTTACTTTTAAGGAAAATCGTATACAAGCAAGAAATTGTTTAAATGTTAGCTATACTTATTTACTAATACGTATTTTCAAGACTATATTAAAACTGTATTCTAAAATAAAAATATGTTCTAAAGTCAATTTTTAATAAATTTATTTGATTGAAAAAAAACACAGGACTCCAGAAATGTAGCCACTAATGCCTTTACTGCATTTCGAGTTCGGTTGCACAGGACATCTTGAGCTCGCTCTACCTAAACTACCATAAATATCCTGTAACGAACATTGATTATAAATATGACCACTATAAATAATGCGACATGCTCTATCGGGCTCTCAAATGTAAGATTACAAAATAAAATTAACGATCAAAGTTATTTTGTATTAATCATATTTATTATTTTTAAGAACAATATGTACACATATGATATTTTTCGGGTAAATTCGATGACTTCGAAAATCTGTGATTTAACTCGTGCGTGTCTCAATCTTCTCTCCTTGGTTCTTAGTTGGTGGACCAGAAAATCTTATTGTTACTCATAACAGTCGCTGTTCGTCTGCTAATTCGAATCGTTGACCGATTATTTTAATTTCCAGCATTTACTTGAAATTAAAATATTATTCATCCAGGCTGTACCAATGGTGCCGCTAGATGGCAATAACGTAATCAATGGAGTAATACAGTAATCAATAATCAATGGAGCCCCTTCAAAATAATATTTTTTACTTTACATTTGATCTTAAGAGCAGTTTCAGTGATTTGCAGCTTCTGAAATTTGTTGTGAATTTCATTAAAGCAACTCTTTGAGCATTCTTTTATTTTTCCTAAAAAATAAAATCGCTACCCTGATAATCGATCACGCATCGACCTTGCATCTGACAATCCGATGGTGAAGCCCTGCACACTCTCAGCAGGTCGCTCATTGCCCGACCGTTTTCTATGGGAGGTTGTGGTAAAACGTCTCCTGAATTCGAGTCAGCAGCAATCTCGAAGAGATCGCCTTTCTCATGCTCCTTCTGGACTAAATTCTCAATCTGTTCGTGACAACTTTCTAGCTTGTATATATAAGCCTCCTTCTTCTCGACTAAAACAAAGGAGCCCACATACTTCATGAGTAATTTTGACATCGCCCTTTGATCTAATAAGGATCAAACATGATTCTTCTTCCACACGATGTCATCTACTTGGTATAAAGATGCACATCGTCTGGCATTCAAATATTCGGCCTGTGTCTCCGACGTAGCATGATTCTGATTAAGTCGTACTGTTCCTGGTGGATAAAATCTCTCGATAAAATTTAGCAGAGCGGGAAATTATTCAGAGGAACTATGTGGCGTCGAATTCACTGAAAATTGGACTTCTTCGGAACGACGATCGTTCAAGCATATTAGTCACCGAAAATGACTTCTAGAACTTCAATTGGATGATGTGCCAGTTTTTCCGAATTTCAACTTCATTCGAACTAGAGTCTTAAGTACTTCGTGTATCTCAGTATCGAGCTTTTTCTTTTTATCTCTTTTAGGAATCGTCGATTTGTTCGCAGCTTCGAATAAATTCATTCTGTCCAGTGAATGAGTAGTATGATAACATCTCATAGTAGACCGCGAATTCCGTCCCACTAGCCTGTGCAAGGAATTCGTCTATATTCATATATACGACTTCCGAATGGTTGAATCTCTAGGTGCGCATTTCCTAACAGCCTATCTAACTACTCTGTCGTGAGATGAGATGGAGCTTGCCGTCAAATGTCGAGAGGAGGCATGCAATATATTCACTCTATTTCTCTTTCGCTCCTTGCTTTCGAGTTTCCGAGTGCCTTATCCACTTATTCCAATATTTTAAACCGGTTCTGTACTACTTTTACTGTGGCACGGATTCGATCCTAAGTTATGAGGCCTCTTTTAGTTTGCATATCAAGCAAAAACTCGGCCTTCCCCTTGAATATTTCAGGATGTGAGTCAACTCATCTTCGAGCATCTTATACAATCAACTCCTTTTTTGGACAACTAAATCGATGTACCTGGTGGATCCCTCAGGTGTCTGTAATACATCATTGAGTGAAACCCAGCATCTCGATTGCTCTTCTGGATGGAGTAATCCTCCTACAATCCTTCGCTCAGGCATACCAGTTACGATTGTCGCAACTACATTCCAGTGCATGCATCCTATAGCCTTCTTATTTACGCTGGATCTCTGTCAATTCCTTCAAATATACTTGATAGAGAGGCACCTCTGAGTCCAGCTGCTCTATAAAGACAAAAATAAAATTATAACATCATTTTATCCTCTGCTAATTTTCCATCTTGGAGTCCCCCTGAAGGATCGGCAGTGGTGCGGATTGCATTGAGTTAGTCCTGCCACGCTATTTTTCTGAAAAAAATTTATATTTACGAATATCATCAAGTGGTGTGGTAGCGCTACGAAGGCGTGTTTGAAAACCTTCGGCATGGCGAGGCCACTACACTATTAAATTAAAAATGAGGTTATTAAAATAGTCAGATGTTTATGATGACTGAAAGTAGAATAATATGCTTTTCTTAATAATAATGAATTATCAGAATAAATAGCAGAAGAATGTTCACCTAAAAAAGTCGATAATTCAAGATAATTAATTATTTTATGAGACCGCCCGTGTACAAAATAATGTAAAAATAAACTCGGCTATTTGTAAATGATCTCATTACTTTATTAAGCTGTATTTCCGTTAAAACTATTTATTTATTATTTTTTTAGAGTTTTAGATATATTTGTATGAAATTTACATGCTGATATTTATAGGGATGCATATAAAATTCACTTAGTCATTTATTTTAAGACATTATTGCATTATATAATTTATTTTTTGTTAATCTAATTCTGAAGGTTTTAGAAAAATATTTTGTCGAAATATTATTTTGCTCTATGAACATTTTTATGCTTTACTACAAAATAATATACAATATAATTACATATATTATTATGCGTCTCTTTTTTTAATCAGTAGGACAGCTGACTATATCAGTGAATCAGTGATTTTTAATGTAATTATAGAATATTTCTTGTGTTAATATATTTGGAACTTTCAGAAAGTATTTTATATAAATGTTTAATATGAGAAGTAAATTATATAATAATTTTATAATAATAATATAATATCAAAATTTTTACTATGCTAAGAACATGTCAAACTCGCATAACTATTTTACTATTGTTTTTTTTTTTGATATTTCGTTTTCTTTTTCAAATAATCATTATTTAATGATAACAACTTTCGCTCGAAGTTAAATATTTATTCTCCAATCCAGAAAAATGTTCCATAAACTTCATAGATTGTAAATAATTTAAAAACAAAAACATGTAGCTCATTAATATATATATTTTTTTATTCTATACAATTTTTCAGTACAAACTATATATTTTTGGAGAAAAATTCAACAGCTTCATCTCGGGATCCCGGAAAAATTGTACATTTATACGAAATGCAACCTTGGAATACATTTTTTCCAGAACTGTTAATTTTAAAAATTCAATAGATAGTATAAAAGAATGTACTTTGATAAAAACCAGAACTATTGTTTCACGCATTTTTTGTAATTTTAAGGACACTAAAACAAAATTTGATAACGTCGGCGCCCCGATAAGTGGCAGCCCACTATTCTTTCTCTATTCCCTGTTATAAATTAAATAATAATTAATAAAATTTTGTTAAATAACAACCAATTAAATTTTATTCAATAATAATCAATTCAAATAGAATAACAATTTAATTAAATAACAATTAAATGACAATTTACATTTTTTTTCTTCTTTTATCTCTTTTCTTCTTTCATGACAAACCATACGAAATTTTTTGTTGGGTGTTCTGTCTCGTCGTAACAACCGTCAAATGAGCATCCCTCAACGGGTTAGTTACGGGCATTATTTAATTCATTAACTAATTTAATACCCATTAATTTAGCGAATCGATTAGCGAAGCAAAGCGGCGTACGCAGGCCAAACACGAGCCAACACATGACTACGTGTTTTGCTTGTTGACGATCCTAAATCGGTTCAAAGAGCCATGGTCGGACGACAAGCAGCTCGCTCTCATTTACCGTAATCTACTTCCAGAGATACAGAAGTTAGTTCTGCAGGAGAAGATTACGAGCGCAAATCGGCTAATAGAGCTCGCTCGAGAGGCCGAAAATGCGTCCTCGACGCGCAACGCAACTATGAGCCACCTTCGTCACCTGAGGACTGCATAATGCCCGAAGTGGCTTTCCATGCGGCAGACACGTCTTGGACGCGCCGGAAGCGAAAGACCGCGTCCGTGGACGTGAAGCCGCTAGATTTCAGAGCTTTAATACGAGAAGTCTTGCAAGAGGCGGTCTTTAGAGAGTCTAGGTGTTCCAGCTCGTATGACGAAAAGGAGCAGTCGCAACTCACGTCCCAGGTCGTCACGTATAGGAAAGAACAGAGCGTCGACAGAGCCTAAGTCAGAGAAAAACCTTCCTTCATAGGAAAGCTCGTACGCAAGCCCCTCAGCGACAGGAATAAAGTTCGGACGGCAGATCCTGATGCGCGATTCCTGTGCTGGGGTTGTAGTTGGCTAGGCCACACCTTGCGTAGTTGTCTCGAGTGCTCGTGAAACGCGAAAAAGGGCAAATAATTGAGGTCCCAGTCGTCCCTACGCTCCGTGAGACTTCTGAAAATCAGCAGGCAGCTGCGAGGACACAGAGTAATGATGATCGCCACCTCCTAGTTATAAAGGAGGAGCATCATGACCGTGACTCCGTTAACTCGACCACAATTGTCGGTATTCACGATGGTGAGTACAGGTGGACATAGGAGAGTTTTGCGTTCATGCACTGCTCGATGCAGGGTCAGCTCTCGGAGCGCTCGGCCTGCAGATTGCATGTGCCCTTGGTGATCTAGTTCGACCCTTTCCCGGATCTGGAGCTCGACTAGCCATGGGAAAAATTGAACCGATAATAGGCCAGGTGGTCCTTCCTTGCCATTGTAGACATCGAAATGGAGTTAGACGTCATCATAATTTCAGATTTGGAAGACGACTGTCTGCTCGGTGCAGACTTTTACCGCGCTTTCAATGCGGTAATGAACCCGCGACAATACCGTATTGATCGAGGGTGCTGCGGATTTCGTTCCGCTACAACTTGCACTGTCTCGGTTACCTGGGCGTATTAGCTTGCCTATAGGCTTAGCTGATTTTGACGAAAGTCAACGTCGAGCTCTCGAGGAACTCCTCGACCGTATACTACCTCCGGCTGATCAGCCTCTCGGCTGCACGCATCTGACCAACCAGGTAATCGATGTCCTTGATGCTAAGCCGATTAAGCAGCGTTATTATCAGATCTCTCGGATAGAGCTGGAAATGCATGCACAAGTGCGCAAAATGCTTGATCAGGTCATGATTCGCCGATCGACCAGCGAGTGGTCTAGCCCCATCGCAATGATTCACAAGAGCGAAGGGAGCTATCGATTGTGCGTGGACTATCGCAAATTGAACTCCATATCCAAGATTAGCGCGTATCCGCTCCCGTGCATGGACGTAATCTTACGGAAATTGCGAAATGTGCGATACATCTCCACATTGGACCTCAGCAGTGCCTACCACCGGATCCCCCTTCGGGAGGAATCACGGTACCTCTCTGCCTTTACGGTCCCGGTCATGGGGCTATTCGAATGGATCCGTATGCCGTATGGTGTCGTTGATGGGCCTGCAACCTTTCAGCAGTGAAGCGACAAGCTGATCGGCCTTGAAATGGAGCCGGTACCCTTTACCTACCTCGACGATGTTATCATCGCTACGGAGAGCTTTAACGAGCACCTCAGGTGGCTCGAACACATTCTGCGACGAATTTCCGATGTCGGCTTAGTTATTAATAGGTAGAAAATTAAATTCGGACTCGCAGAGATACGGTTTCTCGGCGTGCTCGTGGATCGTAATGGTTTCCGACCTGATCCGAATATGCTTGCACCAATCTTGCCGCACTTACCAACTTACGCCGCACTAAAAAACTTGAAATAGCTCCTTAGGTTTCTAGGCCATTGGGAAGAAGAGTAGCAGCAAGCTTTTGAGCAATGTCTGCACCAGCCTTCTGTCGACCGTCGTTTCGGGAAACATTCGTTCGTACAAACGGACGCCAGCGACTCGGGACTAGGGGCCGCGCTCACGCAAACAATTCATGGCACGGAACGCGTGCTTTCCTACGCCAGCCGCACGATGACTGTGGCTGAGCGTAATTATTCGATCACCGAACGTGAGTGCCTCGCTGTGTTATGGGCTGTACGTAAAGTTTGCCCGTCCGTGGAGGTCTACCACTTTCAGGTGATCACGGATCACAGCAGCCTTCGTTGGCTGCACTTATTGCGCAAACCTACCGGCAGCCTTGCCGGTTGCACGTTGGAACTGCAGGGATACGACTATGAAGTCATCCACCGGAAAGGTACCTTGAATTGCGTATCAGACGCCCTCTCTCGTTTGTACGAAGACTAGCCGACCTGCGAAGTGGGCTCCCTAGGCGTCACCGATGTGCAAGATCCCTGGTATTTGCGCATTCGTAAGAAAGTTGTGAGCGATCGGATCGGCTATCTATTGTGGAAAGTCGTTGGGCAACGACTGTACTACTATTGACCCGATCATGCCGTCCAAGATTTAGTAGATGACCAGGATGCGTGGAAGTTAGTCGTGCCTAAAGAACATCGCCGTACCGTTCTTCATGAATGTCATTAGGAGCCCACAGTTGGCCATTTCGGACGCCATAAGACGTTTGACCATATCGCAAGATCATACTATTGGCCCTCGTTGCATAAAGATGTGACATAATTTGTCCGTGACTGCACCGTGTGCCAATAATGTAAGGTACAGCAGGCTGCACTAGCTGGCCTGATAGACCATCGAACGATCACCCGCCCTTGGACAGTAGTAGCTGGTGACGTCATGGGTCCGTTCCCACGATCTACACGAGGATATGAATACTTACTCGTCTTCATAGATTTATTCACTCCCTGGGTAGAGTCTATCCCCATACAAAAGGCGAATCCGTAAACGATTCGCCGCGAGTTGAAAGATCGCATATTTTGACGCTTTAGTACGCCCGAAGTATTCCTATCGGACAACGGTACCGAATTTCGTAATCAGATCATCGAGAAATTCCTGGTGGAGTGTAGTGTAGACCATTCAACGATACCCCCTTATCACGCTCAAGCCAATTCGGTAGAGAGAGAAGTTATTTGATCTCCACCTAAAGGCAGCGGAAGACTCGCAGAAAGCACAGGCAAAGCAAATTCGTTACTATAATGCGAGACGTCGCGATATTCCTTACGCGATTGGCGATCGCGTATGGCGGCGTAATCGCATTCTTTCGTCTGGCATACAAAGTGTGAGTGACAAACTTGCCCCGAAATTCGACGGGCCCTTTACGATCACGGAGAAACTCGGCACGAATATTTATCTACTGATCGATTCTACAGAAAGAGAAGCTGGTAACCATCACGTCGCCGATCTGAAGCCGTATAATCGAAATCACGACCTCAAAGATGATAGCGGTTCCGACAGGGAAGAGCCTTCGGGCGAAGAGCATGACTGCGATGCGTCTAATTGTAATGACGAAACCAGCGAGCGAAACCGCATTGTAACACTACTGGTGTGTGTACAGCGCCCCGATGACGCACCTCATTGTAATGCGGATACGAGCGTGAGAAGCGATACCCCGGCGAACAATGCCATGCGATCTAACGCCGATGTCGCGCCGCGTAGATTAGGGAGACAGCGTAGGACGCGAATCGTGAGCCATCGAAGGACTGAAGCGCGAGCCCCTGCGAAGCCCCGTAAAAGTGAAGCGGCCTGCCGTAGTGGCATTCACCTGGTAAAGCGAAAAGCGGTCGTCCCAGGAAAATCCAGTGCTCAACACTACTGCGGACCAATACCCAAGCCACGCCGAAAAGCGTAGTCGCTCCCAAGGAGCGAAACCGTCCAGCGCGAAATGAACCGCTGAAGATGAATGAAAAAGAACATTCCATACTACAATATATGCTGAAGCTAACAAAGGAGGCCTGTAAACACTACATTGTTTCTGAAGAGAGTTTTCTTGCCCATCCTCTCCTTGTTAAGACACTCCCCAGCTGTGTATTGTAATTTAAAAAATTCTCTTATCCAGACACAATAGTCAAAATCAAAGAGAGGTGTTGGATCGAGCTGTCACGCCCCGGCTACCAACGTCTGGAGGGGTAGCGTGTGACGAGGATCGCAAGCGCCGCTTACGCTTTCTATCTCACGTCCCTATTCTCTCTCTCTCGTCGTAGCTTTTGTAAATATGTATCTATATTCTCTGTAGTCCACATGTAAATATTTAGCATATAGTTTGTTATTGACCGCGGCACCGATACACTGGTGAGGAGGTAAGTGAGAGAGAGAGCGATAGCGCAGGGATTGGAGAGAGATCATCGCGCACGAAGACCTTCAGTAAGGAGAGAGCACTGCCGTCTCACGTGCGAGTGAGCCTTTTCTTGAACAAAAAAATATTCTGCTTGAAGTGCTGTTATTACCTCATCTTGTCAGGTTCTTCGGTTTTTTCGTTTTATTCGCACTAGTTGCCGCCCTCCTGGCCGAGATTCGCGAGGTTCGCCCCGCCAACGTAATTGCAACGCTCGAGCTGACGAACCTGCCACCCGGCCCTTTTCTGTGCGGAGTGACTCCATCCCGGGGCTACCGACAAGCGGGAACACCGCCTCCCACGTCTGCCGAGAGTATGCTGCTGTACGTCCAGGGCTTATTGCCGCCACCTGCTGTCACCAGCGGACGACAACGACAACATCAGCGCCCTGATTGTAAGTGTCAGTCCGCTATTCTATTTCTCTCTATCTCTCTTCCCTAACTCCGCGCGCGCCGTCGCATCGACGACTCTCGCCCTGCGCACCGCGCCACGCGACTTTGCTGGTCTGTCAGCGCTCAAGGAGTCACGACATTAATGAGCTATGTTATATTACTCGTTCCTCTTGTTATTCTTCTCCTTGACCTGACGCGTCCTTTTTCATGCGACCTTCCATCTTTCGCGGACCGCCCCTCTCTCTTGCCGAGTCAATTCGGGGCTAAGCCCAGCCGGGCATATCTTCTGCAACGGTCGTGCCTGCCATCTTCGTGTTCGAGGCGGCAACGCGCACCGTTATCTATATATATATATATATATATGTATTGTGACGTTGCGGTCCTTGCCCTCGCCACCACCACAGAATATATTAACCTCACATACAGCATCTACCTGATCGTTCCTCCGGCTAACGTCGACTTGTCCTCTCTCCACGAGGGGGTCCGCTGATGAAGCGGGGCAACGCTAGAATAATGGAAAAAGGGGGCGGCAATCAATAACAACGCCTCTCTCACTATCAGAGTTTCATTTATTCTCACGAATGTACAGCACTTTCCGCGATATTCTCTCTTTCATTCTCGCGCACTCCGTCCCGCGGCACACGCACTCTGGCTCTCTCTTTCGCTCCCTCTCTCTGTCACGCACACTCACGCTAGCTCGCGGTCTTCGTGAGAGAGCCGTCGTCTCTTCTCCTCGGATGCTTTCGTCCTCGTGCTCGTGGCTCGTTTTGCGCACGCACGTGCTCCCGTTCGCTTATACGCTGCCGTCGCACCGCGGTCCGTGGCCCGGCCTCTCAACTACGCGGCCGCATGCCATGGGTACTCGCCGTTTCTTGCTGTCATCGGGCTGGCGGTGTAAAGCGCTGGCGGATGATCTTGCTCTCGTTCGGGCTGGTTTTAATCGGGCTCCGATGAGCTGTGGCTGTCGCCCCTCTCGTCCGCGCCTGTGATGATCGGGTCTGGTGAGCCGCGGTCGTCCCTCTCTCTCTTCCTATCGATGCAGGCTTGGCGGTCCGCCAACTAGACAGTCGGCGTCCCAATGATATATGGCACTTTCTGCCTCGCAAGCACTTCACTAGCACTTCACGAGCTCGTATCTTGTTTCTATATTTCTGTTTGAAACTCACGATGCTACCGGAAAAACGAGTAGAAAACACCGAACAAAACTTTCTTCGTGCTTTGACGACTCAATGAACAATAATCGTTACTATTTCAGAAAGAAAAGTTCTGGAAACTGTTTAACTCGGCGGTTGAAAATGCAATAATCAGTCTCTTCTCGGCGCTTCTACCCTTTTCCCCTCTCTTCGCCGGCTCTGCTCGTTTCTCTCGCTCTCTCGTGCGGCGGCGGCATACGTTTCTCGCTCCTGCTATTTATACGAACGCGTGCGCGTGTATCGGTTCGGGCTTATCATCGTTACTTCTCTCTTCTTTGCTGTGGCTTCGTTCGGCAGCACATCGAACGAAGTAGGAAGTGGCGATTAGTCGCTAATACGCACACCTTCTTTCGAGGCATCCGGGGCAGTGGCCGTCGCTCATTGTGACCTTCGTTACTGTATATATATCTCTATATCTATATGTACATACATATATAGATCACACATCTAAATTCGACACGCTCTTGGACTCGAAAGGCGAGAAATTTTTTTGCTCTGGAATGCATAATTCATGGCCAGAAAGATGGACAAAATTATAGTTTTCGATGAACGATATTTTAAATAAAGAATATCTAACCATGTTTTTATAATAAAACCTCACATTTTGGGAAAAAACACTGGAAACTTACTTGTACACTCAATACTGTGATCATTTAAGACGCTAGAAAAAGAAATGAGTTACAGCGTATGAAAGTCAAGTAATATTAATGAAATCGTTCAAATAAAAGCCAAATATCGAGTAATATTTCCGAGTATAATAATATATAATCGAGGATGGGGCATATAAAGTAGGATGCTGGATTTTTCATTTTAGTTTAGTTGCTGATGATGAACCGTAGCGGTTCGAAACGTCGGACAAGAAGGTGATTCTAAATTTAAGGTGGTGAGGCAGTCAGGTTGTCCTTTACTAACATAGAATAAGTACTTTTATTTTTTTTAATTTTTATTTTATAGATTATTGTATTTTTATTTTTATTTTTATTTTTAATGTTCTGATATAATTTATTGTAGTAATAAGTTTTATTTCAGATTCTACGGGAGTGATCATAAACAAGGACAGTCTGACTGTCATTCTTTTAGCTAATATATGATAGTATAAAAACTGTAAGACCGATAAAAATATTTATTAATTTAATTTTACAATGAATTCCCTTAAAGCGTTTATTAAATTTATATTTTATGAAAATCTATGCGTTAAGTAGTAGCGTTTAACAATTAAAGTTATTAATTGATGTTAAATTCAATTATAATATATTAAATTTATTTGATTCTAATAAATGTCTTTTACTAGGAATTGCACATTTATATATTTGCAAATATATATTATTTTTTAAATCAATTCGAGCTTGATCAGTATATGAAAGACTTAGTTTTAATATATATTTCAAAGATGTATAGGGATTCAATATTCAATTTTTCTATTCTCATCAAATATAAATGACTATATTATTTGGCAGAAGGGCGTGGTGAATGAGCTGAGTGCCGCTATACCAGCGGCTATTTTCGCTAGCGAGAGTTTGGAAAGTATGATGGAGGCATATTTACCAACTGGCGACAGTTTATCTACGACACTATCATCCCCTCAGTTTTCACAAGCACTAGCAATGTTCTGGTCGGCTTTGCAGTCAGGTCAAGCGGCTCCGATGGTTCAACAATTTGGACTAGGATCCGATGTTATTAGTGCTGCGACATACGGCAATATTGAACAGTTCATCCGTGCCCTAGAATCAGAAGCTAAAGATGGAATCAATAACGAAATAAAAGAAACTATGTCGATGACAAGTGAAGACCAGGACAAAATCGTAATACAGCAATCTAAAATTGGAACTGAGAAAGATGGTACCAACAATGATAAAGAAGATGAAGACGACGAAGGAATGGCTCTTGAATAACTAGAGGTATCATAGATATTTACGGCTCATACAATTTTATAATATTTATGAAACAAGTAGAATGAAATTATATTGATCTGTTCTGGCTAGGTTTTGAACCAATATTAACTTTGATGTTTTTTGTAAACAACGAATAATTATTCCTGAACTATTCTTTTCGATCAAATGGAATTCTTTAATAAATTAATATATAACAAGTTAAAAAATAATTGTACTTTTTAAAAATTAAAAAAAAACAATTTATAATATACTAGCATTAAAGAGTTAAATAATATTAATGTAAAAAATACTCTATATTTAAATCTATATTCCTACTGAGGAATTTATTCTACGATAATATAAATCAAATTGAATCTAACTATTAAATAAGCAAAAAAAATGGTTATTTCTGTTAAAGCATTTATATTCCAAGTGCTGAGTACCTTTTACTCACATTTAACGAATGAAATAAACATCGCGTTCGTCGTAAAAAAATATATTTTATATGTACGCATTCAAAATGTCTGAAAATTAATAAGTACATTTTAGTCTTGAATTTTAATTTTTTAAATTGATGAATTTTTCAAAAAATGAAAACTGCGGAGAATGATTATTATTTTTTTTAATTAACTGAATAAAACTTAAAAAATAACTGATAAGCAATGGAATAAACGTGGAAAAAAATACTCAGGAAATTATTTAATATTTATTTTAGAAAAACAATAATTGCAACATATAAAATAAAGAGATTTACCATGTGTATTTTTTTATTTATTTCATTTTAAAAATTTCATTTTAGTTTAAAAGAGGGAATAGAACAAATATATGAAATAATAAATTCAATATTACTGTAACATCGGGATAACAAGTATTGATTTATTTTTATCCTTAGACTACATAAACAAGATTTAAAAAAGGTGCTTTATAGTCTCCGATTTCTCGCAATATTTAACGATTTTTCTTTTGCTTGAATTTATTCGTTTGAAATTAGAATGGAATTGTAGGAATGCCAATATTTTATGTAGAATCCTATTCTGTTTAACACAGATTCTGATCCACACGTTTAATTAGAAACTTTTCTTTTGCAAAATGTGCACTTCACATCTGTCCGACTGAGATGATTTCCTTTACTTCTATGAACTAGCAGCTAGTAAAAAATTATATACAATATATAAAAAGAATTAGAAAGTACAATGTATTAAGTGTACAACTTTGCTTTCGCCGTTTTTTCGAATTTCTAAACTTTATTGTAAAAAACTGGTTATACATTTATAATTTTCATTTCATTTATTAATTTTGTAGGCACAAAGGACGTATTGTTCGTCAATTGACCTATCTGTGGTCGTTCCTCGTCGATCTCTAGATCCTGAGTCGTATTCGGACTGAACGAGTTCAAGTCGATCTGCGTTCCATGATCTCGCACCTCGTGTAGAACCTCTACCATTTCCTGAATATTTAGGTGGTGTAACTTGACATCTGCTGTATGCTCTTGCACGGACCGTAACTTCCGAGAGAAATAGTGTATTCGGTCAAGTCTATCTGCGGGTGGTGCATCCTCACCTTTGGTGCACATTTTTGAACGGACGGTGCACTCTTGGGGGAAAGAACGTCCCCAGGAACCTGAACCTGGTCGGTGGGGTCCAAACGGCTTAGGCCGCGACCTCTTCCTTTGCCTCTGAGCATTTCCTTGTTCGTAACTGACTGAATGTAAAGGAGAAGAATGTGGAACCTTGGGGGGGGGGCGGAAATTCTTCATATCAGATATATGAATTTTTGTCCTTTTCGTATTGGCTACATTTTCTAATTTGTAAATAGCGGGTCAATTTTTTTTGTATTACTCTGCACGGTGCTATATATTTTAACGCTAATTTATCCGAAATGTAGTTTGATTCTGATGACAGTACGTGATTTCTTCGGCATACCATGTCGTTAATGTCCAAATTTTCATCTCTTCTCCTCTTGTTATACTGATGCGCCTGCCTCACTAATTCATAAATTGCTGGCATGCGTTTCATTCTATCGAGCCAGTCTTTTGTCGTTAGGGATTTTATGTTTGCTGGTGATGCGTGTAAGTTGCGATATGTTGGCATTTGGCGCAGGATACGTACAAAATTAAGGAACGCAGGCGATACTTTATGATAGCGTACACCGCCGTGTTGATCGTGAATGCAAATTCTTGCATGAACTGTGGTTCAATGAACTGCTGGATAATACCTAATTCATCGAGTTTCGCCTTTACGAACTTATTTACGAACACCGTGCCGTTGTCGGTGAGTAAAAATTTTGGGCAACCCCACTTGAAAATAATTAGCTCTCGCAGAGCTTTTATCACCGTTTGCCCGGTGGCTTTTCGCAACGGCTTTATCTCTACATATTTCGTAAAGAGATCCTCTATCATCAGCAAATATTCATGTTGGCCTTTGCTAGGAGGAAACGGTCCCATAATATCCGCAGCTGCAGTTGACCATAAGCCTTCTATATTCCATTTTCTCGTCAATCCCGCGGGTGCTCTGTGCAACACTTTATGGATTTGGTATTCGGGACAGTTTCGCACTTCTGGAGAATCTTTTCAACTCCGAAATGCCCTGATGTTGTTGTGTTATGGCATTCGTGCTATATCCTTTCTCTATCTTTCGATGACATCACTAACTTCTAATGCTCTCTGCTTGTTCCAAGAATCTCAGTTGTTGTATTTGGTCGATGTTTGTATAGCAGACCGTGTACTACTATCCAATGTGCTAGTCTTTCGGATTGATGGAGTAGCTGACATAGCTTGCGGTTGTACCATCCACTTTTGTCTATCGGCATGGCAGAAGCCGTATGTGAGCCTTTTCAGTCGGTGGTCGAGATAATGCGTTTGGTACCTTGTATAGCCACCTTAAGCTGCTACTCTCGGCTACGAACGTGAAAGCCTCGCCTAACAGATAACCCCTGAATTTATCGACAGCCAATAGCACCACTAAATACTCTTTTTCCGTTACTGTATAATTGATTTCAGGTGCAGTTAGCGCCCTGCTGACGTATGCTATTGTATGCTCTTCTCCCCGAATTAGGTCAGCACAGCTGCTGGTATCCGTTTGTAAGGTGTACGGATTGTTTGGTACGAGCCTTGCCAGTAATGGCGCGCCTACGTTAGCAAGATTTTCAACTTATTAAAAGCGTCCTTTTGTTCGTTTTCTCACGTCCATGGTACATTTTTCTTTAGCAGTTTCGTTAGGGGTAGCTTGACGTTTGCTAAGTTTTCAATGAAGCGTGCGCACAACCCAACCATTTCGAGAAATGCTCGGAGCAGCTTCGCTCATGGGCTTAACCTTGTCGGGGTCTGTTCACAGACCGTTTTTATCGACGATATATCCTAGGTATGAGGGGAGGTCAATAAGTCAATAAGTGTAACACGGCCTTCAGTTTTTGTGTTTGTTCTTCGAACGAGTTGGTAGTGACGCTGATGTTGTCTATGTACACAAAAACTGAGGCTTGCCACTTAGGACCAGAGATGACATCAATGCCGCACTGAAAGCTAGCAGGGGTATTGGTAAGTCTATAGGGTATTCATGTGTAGTGGTAGTGACCCTTATGTGGTACGACAAATGCCGTTATTTCTTTGTTTTTCTCGTCTAATGCGATCTGTTGATAGATCTGGCTGAGATCTATCTTGGATAAATATGGAGCATCTCGGAAGTTATCAAGAAGTACTTCTTGATATGAGGCAACGGATACGCATCCTTTTTGGAGACTTGATTTACCGCTCTGGAATCGATGCAGAAACAGATTTTGCCGTCTTTTGTGGGTACTATTATTGGACTACCACTTCAGTAGCTCTCTGAAGGCTCAATAATTCCTTCGCTCAGCAATATGTCGATCTCAGCGTCCGACTGTCTGAGAAATTTGTCGGGAATGCGATGTAACCATTGTTTAATGGGACGGTGCCCTTGTACGTCGATAGTGTGTGGCGGTAGTTTTGCCGGTGGTAGATTGATTCGTGGTTCTGACAGCAAGCCTTTCAGGCTACTCTCAAGTACATCTCTCTCTCTCTTTGATTTAGCGTGGCAACGCTCGCCACTGCTTCTAATTCAGTAATCGCCTGCAGGTGGTCTCCCTGCCTGCTTGCAAATTTTCGAAGTATTTTCCTGGGCGTATGCCAGGTGGCCGCTACGAAGTCGATTGTTATCTGAAGCTTTACTAGGACATCCATTCCTAGAATGATGTCATACTTCAGTGAGTTCGAGACTTTGAAGCTTGCTATTATTTCTTGGTCGTCGATGTTAATGGTGAGATCAACTTCTCCGTTATTTGCACATAGCTATCCGTCGGGTAGTTGCATGTGAGGCATAACTGGTATGATCGCCGACTGAACCATTTTTTTCGGTTGTGGGTCAATGTAAGATTTCCGTGCCTAGGCTCTCTATTCGGTGGTATCCGAGCTCTTTCTCGGCGCTGCCTGTCAGGACTGGCTGACCCGTCACGATTAGTAGTTCTTACTCGTCTATCCTCCGAACGTAGTCGAGAATATGTATATCGAGAATATCGGTGGTAGTGGGGTGATGGACTCCTGTTTCAGCTTGATGATAGCCGGTTGGATGTGTGTGTGTGTGGATCAGGACGGTGATGGTGGACGGTATTCGGGTGAAGGCCTTCTAAAGCATCTGGTTCTTTTGGACTGCTTTCCGGTGATCTCCTTCTCTTCACCGGCGGCGAAAGGTTCCGGTTCCTCTCGTCCGGTGTGGTGTCTCATCGTATCTCTTCCTTGTTTATCAATATTGAAGCTGTTGGTTCGGCCAGAGTAACTTGCTTTATTGCCTCTTTCGGTTTATCATCATGCAGAGCAGCTACTCTCGATCGACTGCCTGAGCTTATTCGGCCAGCTGTGGAGCATATAGCTCTAGTGAATATGCATTTGTCAGCAGGTGAGGGTGCTTTATAACGCTTGGTGAGCGCCCTCTTCAGCTCTATCTGTTGCCCTATCCGCTGCAAGTCGTCAATTGAGCTGAAATCGCTGCGACTGATTTTGTCTATAAAGTCGGGATGTAGATTGCGATACATTTTGTCCAATTGCGTGTTAAGAAGAAGTGGCGGTGCTTTTTTCTCTATCAGCACTTTCCTGCCTATTTAATAGGCGCCGTTGGACTCATTTGGTCCTTGTGTTCGGTTTCTAAATTCCTCCTCCAAGCGTAATACAAAGACTATTGGACGGAATTGACATCTTAATGTCGATTTTATATCTTGCATCGTTCGCCAGCCTTTGTAGATTGGCCTTGCCCACATACGTGCTGCTCCGCATGACTCCTGGTATGAGTTTCAATACGTCTTCGAATGAAATTTCTAAGGTTCCCATGGTTTCTTCAAATCTCTCTGTAAATTCGTCGACGTCTTCTCGCGGCTCTCTAGAGAAGCGCACTTGCAATTGTCGGAGCCTCTGATCTGCTCGTGTTTTCCTCATATACGTGCTGTAGGTGTGTCTTGTGGTGCGTGTTGCACCTACATATTCATTAAGGCTAAGCATTGCTGCATCACTGCTGTCAAGGTGTTGGCATTATTCAATGCCTTCGGCAAGTTGTTGCTATTATTGATACCGGTGCTATGCGCCGCTAGTGCCGTTCCTATTGAGGAGTTACCTTGCAGTGAAGGAAGGTATGGAAATATTGACAATGGTGGTGGCATATTGCTGTAGCTCTATTGCATGCTTGACATCTGTCTGTTCTCTATTCATCCCTATTGAGGATTGTGTTTGTCAGGTGCTCTATTCGTAGCTATTACTAGCTTGTTGTCAATTTCCGATGAGTTCAGGACGATCGTTATATCGAATAACTCGTGTGAATCCGCTTCTGTTTGCCGGCTTCATTGGAATCTTTCGATTCTGCTACATCTTTTCCGAAAAGACGTCGTAGTTCACGTCGAGTTAACCTGTCACGAAAAACTTCCAGGGACTCATCTAATTTTGTGTTCTCATGTTGAGCTTCTCTTAGCAGATCTTTTTTCGTCATTTCGGCGAACATACTGTTCAACTGTCTTTTATTACCTGTCAATACATCGTCTTTGATCGGTGCGGATGCCATTTCGACTTGCTCTTAGTTAATAGTTAACTTAATTAAATTTATTTAATTTTTTTTAAAAAAAAAAGCTATTTAGAACATATATATTTTTTATATAAACGCGATTACTTGTACAACTTCATACAATTTTGTGTTGAAGTTAAATTATTGTTTATTTATTAGAATATTAATCCAATTATAATTATTGTTATTATTCGAATTTGTTTCTACTATGTCACTCGTCTAAGCCTATTTCTTCTTTAATTACAGTACCAAGTTAACTGATAGCAAAGCAAAAATATCATAAAATTCTTCAGAATTACTTATGATTAATTATAATTAAGTATATTAATTTATTTTTTCGGTGCTGTAATTATGTTAGTCTCATTTGAAATTGTTCATTTATATCCTCTTGTTTGATTACCATGAAGCCTATTCAGGTTTGGTGATTGTTTAAATAATTATAGTAATTATTTATTGTAACAGTCACCTAGAGTTGTCCAGTGACATAAATAAACATGTAATAGGAATTTTTATTGCCAAACAGTATTCCATAAATTAAGCAAATTTGGTTTATTATTAATAATTTATCTTTGTTCAGGTTTAATTTATTATATTGTCATTAGTATTATTATTGATGTTTTTGTTTTATTATTTTATAATCTGTTATTAACTGTGTTAACTATTTCCTCTTCGTTTCTCTGCTGCTAATTTACCATGCCACAGATTACTTGAATCATTCCTTAAACACTCTTATTGTTGTCTATATTAGATGCTTGTCAGCTAGTGCAAAATTATTTACACATTTATGTTATGTTTTCCTATAACTCCCTATTATTAAAATTGAGAATATCGTTTATTCACTGCTGTAGTTATATCTTGTAAGATGTTATTACGAGTTCTTATTGTTTATCGGATTTATTTTATTATTATTTAATTTTATTAATAGTTTTTATATTAGATATATTTTTTATAATTATTTTAATATACCAGCCTCATTAGTAAAAACCTGAAAACCAGAAACTCTCAGGAGCGAGCCTCCTGGGTTCAGTTTTCTCTTTTTCTTTTTGAAACTCTAGTGATTAGGCCAGAATATAATGAATCGTTATTATTTACAGTTTAAAAGAATGTTAATGATTCATTAAAAAAAAATTTTTATAATTTTATTTATAAAAATTTTCTTTATAATTCTAATAATTATTACAATAATATCAATGTGTAAGTTTTATACATTTTGATTTAATATTGTAAGTTCACTCATGCAGCTTCCTTTGCTTTTTAGGTTATTTGGAATTATTACTATTATTTATAATACTACTTAGTTAAGTAGCTTATTTAGTTATAATGTTTTTTTTTTATTTTCTTGCTTCAATCCTGAGGATCTCTCCTTACGTTGAATATAAGCATCAGATGTGCGTAGGTCCTATGCTTCAGCCTGTGGCTATGTACACATGTGTGTTAGGTATATAGATATTTATTAAAATAAAAAGGAGAATTAATTTTTTAAAATTTGGATTTACTAAATGTGTGTTATTTAAACCATTCTGGAAAATAGCGAGGCTGCCAAGAGTGCATTACAACTTGTTTTAGTATCCATTCTGTGCTGCTATGCTCTTGTTGACGTTCAAAAATGAGCTCCTTATTATTTTCTTGAGATTTGTTATTAATTATCCAATCCTTTTGGATTTAATTTCCACCATTCTGTGGACTTTTATATTGATTTGGAGCACTTTGCATAATTGCAAAATTCCAATTCCTTCCTGGTGATTTGTCTCTGACAATTTTCATGTGCACTGACATGTGTGTAGGTTAAATTACGCTCAGAGCTATCTCTCTTTGGTTAATTCATGAGTTAATTGTAAATTGTATAACAAGCTTGTGATTTAGAATTGGTAGAGGGAATATGCCTATCTTAAGAAAAAGGTGATGTGGCCGGAAGGGGAAAGGGCAAAAATTTATATATATGGGGTAAATATATTATCAGATGAAAAATGAACCGCAGAGGAATGGTTTCGACGATTCAGAGCCGGTGAAAACGACACCATTGATAAGCCATCAGGCGGAAGATCTGTGACGACGAATACCGATCACATTGTGGGATTTATCGAGTTAGACCTGCATGTGGCATATCCTGCCATCGCCCAGGAGATGAGAGTTAGTGACCAAATCATTTTAAACCATCTGCAGAAGACTGGATACAAAAAGAAGCTTAATGTTTGGGTGCCGCATGATTTGACGCAAAAAACCTTCTGGACCGAATCAATGCTTGCGATGTGCTGCTGAAACGGAACGAACTCGACCCATTTTTGAAGCGGATAGTCACTGGCGACGAAAAATGGATCACATGCGAAAATATTTAGTAAAAACGGTCGTGGTCCAAGGCCGGTGGACCATCCTAAACAGTGATTCAGCCAAGCCGGGATTGATGGCCAGGAAGGTTTTGCTGTGTGTTTGGTGGGATTGGAAGGGAATCATCCACTATAAGCTCCTCCCATATGGCCCGACGCTTAATTCTACCATCTACAGTGAATAACTAGATCGCTTGAAGCAGGCTATTGATCGGAAGCGTCTACAATTAGCCAACAGTAAGGGTGTAGTGTTCCACCAGGGCAACGCCAGACCACACACTTCGTTGATGATTCAAAAGAGGCTTGTGAAAATTGGCTGTCCTAGTTCTTCGCAAATAAGTAGAGGGATTTCTACAAGAGGGATATTATGAAGTTGCCGTTTAGATGGAAACAGATTATCGAACAAAACGGCGCATATTTGAAGTAAATCCGACCACTGTAACACTTTTTATAAAGCTTTGAATGAAGAGCAAAAAAGCGGAAGGGAGATATTTGACAACCTAATATATATGAATATTTAATATATGAACGCATTTTCTATTTTAAATAATATTAATATAAATGAATTTATTTAAATTGCATAATTAGGTTTTAAGATTAAATGATTTTCAAATAAAGCAGTGAATGTGCATTTTGAAGCTACATTTGCTGTGTTTAATATGGATATCGCTTATTAGCATGTATGCAATAACTTTACAAAGGAAAGCGCTGCTGGCATTCAAAAATTATTGCACTATTATTGTTACATTGACATGATTTCATGCAAATGAATATTTTCAAATCATTTAGGGAGCACCTTATATGTTTCAATATCTTTAAACTTATGTATATTCAAGCTTAGTAGCTTCTTCTTTCTGTGTAAACACTAACAACATCATGATCATAAACACACATCATAAACACACCACGATCTCTCATCGACCTTGTATCGTTATGTACATAAGGTGCTGTAAACATTCAACATTAAAACTTAATTTATTTCTAGTAATTGGGCATATTGTATTTTGAAGTATTTATTAAATTATATATGTAATATATTTACTGACTTTGTACATAGCGATGGGATGAAGGAGCAAATTTACATTCAACAGTGCTAAACAGATAAAATTGCAAACGAAAATTCATATGTATTGAGCAATGCATGACATGATTTATGCGGACGAAAAGGGTGATTCTAGTAATTGAAAATGATAATTTACAAGCAATTATTGTAAATTAAATTGCATGTTTTACATTACAATTATGTATCTATAGGGACGGTAGGGGCAAGCAGCATTTATAACGATACATATGTGGAACTGCAGTGGTATGAATGCGCGTAGTTACAGAGGTTATGCGCTCTCTCTCTTTCTCTCTCTCTCTCTCTCTCTCTCTCTCTCTCTCTCGACCTTCAAACTGCACAGTTATTGCGCAGTTAACTGCATCTCCCGTCGGCCCCACGCATTGGGCGGCATTTGTAACTGGTGCACTGACACACGGCTACTCTTACCTTTCTCGCTTTTCAGATGCACTCCTTTACGGGGTGAAAGGAGGAATAAAAGTGAGAAAATATATGTTCAACATATGCATATTTATTAAACCTACTGTTTAAATATGTAATCACATAAAGTAAATCACCTGAGTAAATATAAATTATAATGTAAATAATAATAATAGTAATAAGTCTTACCTCTACTGTGTATATATATATATATATATATATATATATATATATATATATATATAAATATAAGATAGTTAAAAGAAGTCCATTAAAGGAGGGCAGGTGCAAACAATATAAATCGATATAATTAACCTAAATAAATAATATTTTTAATTATAAATTGTAAAAAAACGTAATTGGCACTTACCCGGCATAAAAACCCTCAGTCTCATGTGGGGGAAAGCCCTTTAAGTACCAATGATTACCTCTACCCCAAAATATACATATATATATATAACGTAGCTTAATATACATATATATACACATACATATATACCCATATATACACACATAATATATACACTCATATACACACGTTAGCAATTCACACACTTATTCTAAAACCTAAGAATAACGCGCATTATGATACAACACGCACACATACATTACACACAACGAGTAACAATAACCCATTGGACTAATCAATGAATCGCGCGTAAACTAACATATAACTAAATACCTTAAAAAACGGGAGAAAGAATGGCCATTCTACTTCAGTGACACTCGATAGCCAGCCTGATGCCGACACAAATTAAGGAAGGAATGTGTTTTCCATATACAAGGCGCACCGTAGCTCCGACGTCTCGGAAAACACTGCGGTAACGTCGGGTTTGCCGATCTGAGAGCGATTTTTGATAGCTCCACAGGTTGCCCCGTCGCTATCCCTGTAGAAGCTACATCGCTGGCTACACGAGGACACTTTCAATTACACTCAAAGTAAAGCACGCATGCAACCAAACAAAAATTTACGCGCAAACAGCCGAGAGAATTCTATAACTTTGAAACTGCTGTTCTCAAGTTACTCTTCGAAGCTCTACCAATACACTGACACTCTCCTCGAATCTTCTTCGCAAAGATGCCAAAATATCTCGTCCCCTCTTCTATATAAATTATCATTTGAGGGCTCAATATAGTGTTTCGATGCACCAAGAGTCCGCGCGGACTCGAAATTACCGAGCGCGGTCAATTGCTACCTGAGTGGGGGCAGCGTGTATATAGCTGTATATGACCGGGCGCACATCTGCCGTCCTTCTTGTTCCTCGACGTGAGCAAACAACCGGAGAAGGATTAGCTACACATTTATTACGAGCGTATACTTTTTGAAGCGCAGGGATTTTAAATTACTTGAGTACAATTTTTTTCTCTCCAGCCTACGGAGCGCAAATGCCGCGAACACCTACTATTTACACAATACGTGCGGCTATTGCTAAAACTTATATACACGGTAAGTCAGTCTGACTCAATCCCGAGCAGGTCCTATCGCGGGATATAATGCATGATACATATGCGGGACGCGGTGGCGCGGTAAGGCGAACACGGGGACGTTCATGGCTGACGACGCGGTGAGAGACTGAAGGTCGCGGAATTTTATGCACAAATAGCAACGGTACTTGCTGGCGCTGTCTATCGACGGGGCTCTAGGCTCTTGGCGACTGCAGTCCTGGAAGTACGGAAAAAATTTTCGAAATAGTAATTCGATATCGATGTATCGAATTACTTGCGATATTCAGCGTCGGAATCGATGGTTGCAACATATATTTTTTGAATATCATTGTCTGACAAACTCGCTGACACATGATTCGTGTCGAAATATCCCATTCTGCCTCCCATACCGATGCACCATCGATTTTTCTTCTGCCACCTTGCCCCCGTTTCACGATTCCGGACGGCAAATTAGACCTGCAGGGTCCGAGGTCCTAGCGAAGCCACGACCATGTAAGGAGACAATACCAGAAGAAGACCGGGAAGTGCCCGAGTAAAGAGAAGATTACGTCGTGTAGCATGGTCACTGATACGGCGACGAATTTAGTAAAGGTGGCTTCGATAGCTCTGGTATAAGACCGACTGAAAGGAATGGGTCGACCGTGACCGAGGAGGACGTCAGAGAGATGCCGAAGCAATCGAAATGGAAGAGAACAAAGAAAACGAAAATAACGGCAACGCCGAGAAAGGAAGAGACCATTACGGGAGTCACAATGGTAAAAAGCGAGTCATTGAGACCAGAGAGCTATGCCGTACCAGCGAAATCTCCACTCCGACAAGGATGCAACGTAGACATAGTCGGCTTTTACCACCGTCTAGGACAGGACCGCCTCGTAAGCCACGAAGGCGAGGCAGAAGCAATCGATCTTAGAAACGGTGCAACCACAGAGAAAACGTCCGAAATACGCGTGATAGTAATAGAAACATTAAAAGATTTTACTGTTCCTGTTAAAGTTGTAGGGAGATAGGCCATCGCGCGTCACATTCCTGAAACACAGTATGCCATTGGTGCCATTCATGCGAACATTACGTCGCCGAATGCCCCAATAACGGTATGAATACACTGACATTCCAATGGTGTGGCAGACAGGGCGTAACCGTACGAGAATCCTCCGACTGTGTTCATATCCTAACGACGCAGGGAGACGAAAGATCTGGAAATGCAACAGTTCAGTGAGCTCTCGACTACCCTTAAGACATCGTTGAGGCACAAACTAAAGTCGAGAGCAGGTGCATCAGAAGCAGTAGGATAGCCGAAGAGGCTAGTTACAGAACTGTCGTTACATATTTAATAATACAGGAGTCCTGTATTGGGAGCAATGGGTTGGCGAGACCGCGTGCCATCGTCTAGGCATGATTGATACCGGGGATTCCTCGCAGGAGCATCAGATTGAAATGTGTGAGAGAAGAAAGCAGTGTACATATTAAAGAATACAGGAGTCCTGTATTGAGAGCAATGAGCTGTCGACATCACGCGGTATCGTGTAGGCATGATTGATACCGGGGAGTCCCCGAGAAAGCATCAGCCTGAGATGTGAGAGAAGAAAGTAGTATGCCGATAAAGGAGTAGGTATGATGAAGTTATATCATCCAAGGAGAAAAGCGGGATATTTGACAAAGACGGCCGAGCCGGTGAAGAATCGGAGAATGCACGTCCGAGGCTAGAATAGTGTAGGACTGAAATACTGTTCCGATTGCAGCGTTGGCTAAACGGTTCACCCCCATGATCTATTGACACTAGGACGACCCCGGAGCAAACTTCAAGGGGTCGGAGTTGTGATAGATGGAGAACGAGGCTCAGACGGCTTCTGACGCCACGTCCGACCAAAGAAAATCAGGGTGTAGAGAATTGCTGGATCGGGCCGTAGAAGTCTATTCCCAGGTGCAGAGACCCCCAATCTGTTTCGTAGAACGATTACATACTCGAGGCGGACTTGATCCACAAGGCGAGGGTGCAGGAGTCGAGGATAAAGCGGTATGTGCCTACCCCCGCTATAGGTTGCCCCAGACCCATCACCCAGGTCTGTGATAAGCAAGAGCTCGTTGTCGTCGCGATACACCATTCAGTGAGGGTTATCAGATAAACGGCTTTCGTGTTGGGCCCTTCTGAGTCACCGACGCGTACTTCCACAGCAGGGCAGATGACTAACGCAGAATAAATTGCTGAAGAAAAAGAGGGTCATATGGAAGCGGACGAAGTCCGGTTTAAGGGGGGAGATTTGTGACGGATATCACAAGGCGCCCGCGCCGAACTGGTTCGAGAAAACGAAGACGACGCGCTCGCCATTCCAGGCCTTGTGCCCGCCGGCGTCTCGCGGCCCCTTACCTAACCACTCATGTCCAAGCGCGCAGCCGTCAGGCAGAGGACGAAGGCAGTTTCAAACTTTAGAAGTCGAAAAAAATAAATTATTATAAAACCTTTGGAGCTTAAGAGATATTCATCAAATAAGAAGGAAAGGGAAGAATGAAGGAAATTTATTCGATGATTCATTAGGCGTATTAATGTATATCTGTTTTGTTCGTATAGGATGTACAGTGACCATAATAGAATTTGTTTATCTATTTGTCCCATTATCTTATCACTATGCGTTTATTATAGTTGCAAAAAGAATGCAGAAGACTAAATAATTGAATAAAGAATAAATAATAATAAGACTACAGAACTAAATAATTGCCACAGACTTTTCGGTATTTAAAAAAAAAATCACATAAATAATTTTTGTTTTCGGTTTTCTTGAGGTTTTTTCTCTTTGACATCTATGATTAGACGATACTGATAGTCTTCATTATAACTTGAACTGATAATTATAACTTAACTTGTCACAATTATTTAAAATGAAATATTTTAATACAATAATTATTTTTATAAATTAAAAAATTTACGTTTTTAGTTCTAAAATTTAGGTCTTGCTTTGATCATCAAAATGATATCAAGGTGTTAAAAAAAATACTAAAAGTTAGGGTTATGATATATTGAAGAAAAAAAATTCTTTTTATTGGAAGCATTAAATATTGCACAAGGATTCTTTATAAAGTATATTTTAAGATTTGTTTAATTTTTCGTGGTAGTTACATGAAAGAAAAAGGAGCGAAAAAATTATTAGACGGAAAACCAACGGACAATTTTTTTTTAATCTTCTTATATTTTAATAAAGAGAGCGGAGGAAAAGAAATAATAAAGGTGCGAACAATTTCATAAGAAGCATAATCAAACACAGAATAAACGTACGTACTCTATTTCCGATAAAGGTTCGATGCATTTATAAATCATGAAATCATCAAACCACAAATAAAACCAAGAGTTACGTGAACTTTTGTAAGCCCCCGTCAAAATTACAAATCCTGAGCCAGCTTATTGAAATAAAAAACGTAAAAAATTATTCTTAAAGATGTAGAATAACCGACTGGTGGATTTTATGAAATCAAGAAAATGATAGAGATAGAAAATATTATATATCATTTGAAATTTCATTCCATAAAATGCGAGCATATCTTGAAACGCTAAAAAAACGTTTCTTTAAACTGTACATTATTAATTTATATTTTTCTTTCTTCCATTTGTTAGTGTTTCTCGTTTATCTTACTCGATTATTTAAACTAAAGGAAATGGTTTGAAATATTTCAGATAAGTAAGTTGTAACTAAAATTAAGAAATTAATAAAAAAGGGCGGTAGAAATCTAGAAATAAATTAATGTGTAAACGGTAAATGATTATAGAATAGAGCGACCAAAAAAAGGAATTGATTTCGATTTGATACTATATATGAATATAAATAATATGCAACCTATGCAGAGACAATTTAGATATAGCACTACCAAAAGTAACTGTGTACCTATGTAGGCATCGATAAATATGAAAATATTTATCGTTATAAAGACTCTATAAGAAAGAATATTGTGAATAGATGAAGGAAATGTGAGGATTAAGGAATATAACGTAAAGAGTTGACAAAGAAAAAAAAAGAAATGAATTGAAAGTGAGGTGAGAGAATAGCGGTAAAAAGAGAACAAAGGAAAAATAGAAAGAAGAAAAAGGTAAGAGAGAGGGAGAGAGAGAAGAACAGCCGGACAGGACTAAGTGACAGATAGAGAAAGAAGAGAAATTAGAACTAAGAAGGAGGTAAGAAAGAAACAGGAAAGAACGAGAGTCAAGGAGAGAGAGAGAGAGGGCGAGGAGGTAGGTGGAGAAGAAAAAATAGAGGATGACGAGGACTCCCCTCCGGACGCCAGTAGTGATGCGACCCCCCTTTCAGCCATGGACTCATCGCCATCGCTGGTCCATCGTTAGCACCGAGGTGAGTGCGTGTCATGCGGTATTAAATGGTTCTCGTTTGTTTTTGTATCCCCCCCCCCCGGCTATGTAACGGAGTATTCACTCCTTGGATGTCCAGATGAATCTCTCGTATTTAAGTAATTCACAGGGAGACCCTCTTCTCACTGAGTTGCAGAAACCCACCCAGTGTTCCTCCTCAATTTGAGCCTGGTGTTGCCGCGACCATTGCTCTTCCAACCTGAACTCTTCCTTGACAATATCGTGGACGATATCCGGCCGAGTCTCGGTCATCAGAATGTAGTCGTCGAAAGACCAGGTTCATGGACGCGACAAAACAGGCAGCTTGCTAAGACCGCTTGAAGGGGGATATGAGTCATCTCGTTCCTAGTTCTCCAGTATCTGTGGATCCGTACAGCTTGGTTTGCGAATTTGGCTGTAATCGGAATCCCGGATCGAGACGACTCATCCCGCGTGTCTTCTAGGATTGTAAGTCTTTCTTTTTGTTTTTTCATATTGGTGGAAGGTGAAAATTCTTCCTCATCGTCCTCCATTCCCGCTGGTATTGGAAGAGGATGTCTCTGTACTTAATTTTTGCGGTATGACATATTGGAGCAAACATTTCGGAGAACTTAGTAAGACGTCTCTTTATCCTGACCTAATTACAATTTCTTGTAATGTTGGTCGAGAAGTAAGGAACTGCCCTAGGGTTTTTCCCTCCCCCATGTTCTTTCCAGAATAAAACCTCTGCCCCCTTCCTACCATTACACCCTTTTCCCTTCATATTCTTACTCTTCTTGTTGACTCTTTTTCCTCTCTCTTTCTCCTTACTTTCTATTCTTACCTTCTTTCTCTCTTTACTCTCTATCTTTTCTCTCTTACTGTCTTACTGTCTACTCTTTCCCCCTATCTCTTTACCTCCGCTACTCCTACCTCCTTACTCTTTACCTTATTTCTCTTCACCTGACGGATCGATACTGCAAGGGAGTGGACAGAATTCCGATTCTCTGGCAGGACACGCAAAGGGTCTCCAGACTGAAGTCACTCAGTCGCATTTCGAGATGTCGGAATCTATAAAAGATACCGGCGTAGTCGACATCGCAGCATGATACGACCCTGCCTCCTCCCCAGGCACATTTTGTGCTGCTCTAACTATTCTCTTTTCAATAATTTTTTTTTAAAATATAAAGCATACCATCGGCAATCATCCAATCCTTATATTTCTTCGGGCGTGCACGCATCTCATTCATTCTACGAATGTACCATTTCGCAAAAACAGCGATTTACCTCTTATCAAATAATACGTTGCGAGAAAGCGTATCTGGCACAACATGAAGTGTGCCTTTTTTATAAGTTATTTCACAGTTGTGTTGATGCAGTTCAAGCATCCAATGTACTAAACGATCACAGGGTTCCTTAACTGTTTGGAGAAATTTCAACGCGGCATGATCCGTCTCAATAATAAAGTCGTACCCTTCTATATGCGGGCGAAATTTGCGTATTACGAATATTATTGCTAACAGTTATCGGTCAGTTACTATATAGTTTCTCTCTGCCGTGGAAAGGACTTTACTTACGTAAAAAATTGGATATTTTCGATCCTTTTGTTCCTGAGTAAGTACCGCTCCAGTGACTAAATCAGACGCATCAGTTTGAACTTCAAACTTTTTAGAAAAATCAGGACTAATTGATGGCTCAATAATGTCTTCTGCTAATATTCGCTTAACTTCTTCTTGAGCAAATTTTTCGACTTTCGGTGATAACCGCCTCGGTGGCTGTCGAATCGGTCTAGCACCAGGAAAAGGATTATCTTCCGTTTTATTAAGGTGGCTGCCCCTCCCTTGTCTTGACAATCTACGAGAAGTTTCCGTACTAAATCTTGTAGTCGTTGTTTCTAAGTGGAATCGAGCTCGCATATTCTCACGCATTCAATAAAAACATTTACTGTATTATTATTGCCACATTGAAATCATGACACTTGCCATTTCTTATAATTCTGTATTTTATCTCTATATCCCACTTCCTCATAAAATCTATCCCCAAAATAAATTTGTGTCTAATATTCTTGACAATCTGTACATCAGCTCATCTACTCTACCATCTATATCGACCTTAGTATTCAATTTACCTAAGCATTTTTGAGCTTCCCCGAAAGCTCCTTCAATATAAATGTCGCCTGGTTCAAGCTTAGTTTCAAATAGTTTAGCCATTGTTGCATTAATCAGGGAAGTTGTTGCACTGGGATCAAATAGACCATGATATATGTTGTTGGCTAATTTTATAACGATAAAATTTTTATTATCTCAACTTGTAAATGTGACCTGATTTATTATTAACTCTTTTCCCCTATCTCTAATATTCTCTTTTCTCATGTTTTCTCTCTCTTTATCTCTTCCTCTCTCTCTCTCTCTCTCTCTCTCTCTCTCTCTCTCTCTCTCTCTCTCTCTCTCTCTCTCTCTCTCTCTCTCTCTCTCTCTCTCTCTCTCTCTCTCTCTCTCTCTCTCTCTCTCTCTCTCTCTCTCTCTCTCTCTCTCTCTCTCTCTCTCTCTCTCTCTCTCTCTCTCTCTCTCTCTCTCTACTCTTTAACTCTACTTTTCCACTCTCTCTAATCTTACTCTGATTTTTCTCTATCATTAAATTATTATTCCCCCTTCTCTCACGCTCATTATAGAACTTATTTTACTCGTCATTTAAATTAAAATTTTCTCTCTTCCTTCTTCTTAATCTCTGTATTGGGGGTGTAGCAACCGTATGTGCAATCTGATTACGTTTGCTACTATTTTGTCTTTCTTTCTCCCTAATATTCAGAGCATTGCAGTTCGAACATGAACTATGTTGAATAGGCCGCGCACCTTTTTCCCTTGAAATTTCACATGTTAAATGAGTTGTGTTTTCCTTGCCTTACTCTCTCTGAATTCATGGTAAAGCCTGTATTTCTTCTTAGTTTTCCTCCACACCTAAGTTATCTTCGGCATTATTACTCTCTATGTCCTCAGCCCTAGTCGGGAAAACGTTTAGACCTGGGGTGACAAGCGGGCTGCCGCCCCCCCCCCAGTATCTCGTTTTTCGAAGGCTCTTGAACTAAGTTACACTTCAGACAATTCCTATATAATACATCTTGTTGTCCACAACGATGGCAATAATATTTTTTTCTTTTTATCTGTGGACAAGCTGTAGCCATATGTCCGAATTTTGGACACGTGAAACATAATGTTTGCGAGTACGTCACCACTTTATGTCCCAGATTTTTACATTTATAACAACTTATTTGTATTGCTTGCGTTAAATCCTGACCTCGCGGTGCAGCCAACGGCGCTAATAGTTGCTATGACTGTATTTACCTATTTTGTACTTGAGGATATTGCTGGGGCGGCTCATGCGAGCCATTGCAGCCTCCTTGTGTAGAGGCACGCGGATTTTTCGTTTGTCACTTCGACTTTTATTATTAATAGTACGCAATTATTATTAATAGCCACTTCTTCATTATCTATAAAATCTTTTGCTCTTTTCTCTTGATTCTTGGTATCTAAAGCTCGTTTTCTGTCTCTTTGCTTCGTATCTTCCTTGACTTCCAATACTCTCTCCTCTTCTACTGTTTATATTTAATTGGCGTTCATTTATTTTAATCTCATTTTTATACTCTATTCCATATTCCGCCAATTGGTCAAATGAATTTATTCGTCGACCATTTATCTGTTGCCTATATCCAAGTAGCAAATTCTTGTAAATCGTGGCTAGTTGTGAGTAACAGTCAGGTTAACATGTTAACCTACTCATTGTGTATCGGAATGAATTTATAAAATCTCGAGTCGGCTCATTTTTACACTGTACCTTACAGCGTAACTCTTCTAGAATATCATCGTCATCAATATAGCCAATGAAATGTTCTCTAAGGGCTCTTTGGAATCTTGCCCATGATCTAAAATCTACTTTATTATTCATAAACCAATCATAAGCTTTCCCTTCGAACACTCTGTTCAGAGCCTTTAACCAGAATTCATCGGGAGCTTCACATATTTCATAAGCATCCTGTAGTTGCTCGAAAAAGCTTTGTGCTTGTTTCTGACTTGCTTCAAATAAGAGCTTGAAATCATTTATCGTTTTTCTGATACGTTCGCTCCAGATGTTTTCACGTGGTCCGCGGTGGCGACTGCTAAACATGTCCCTTCGACTTAGGTCTACTTGATTACGACGGTCCTCTATACTACCGCGAGTATCGCTTTCTAAATCATTACTCGTTCTTCTTCTTTGATAATCTATATGATTTATCGTGTTATAATCATGAGGCTCTCTCTCTACTCGTTCATCCCGCCTATTATCTCTAGCATCGTCTAATTCATTAAAATTTTGTTTATTATTAATGTTAATTTTTCCATTAGCTTCGGAATAATTATAATTACTTGAATTTCCTCTGTTTGTATTTTGTTTATACAATACTTCTACACATTTATCTAAGTCTCTGTCTAAAAATATTTCTCTTTCTCTCCACGTTTCTTCAGTGTCTAACACCAGCTCTGGTGTATCGCTACTAAAGATTCGAGGATTGTCAAAGCGTTTTGTGCTACAACTCTCAAGAACTAAGCTGTCCTAAAGACACTTGAATCAGCCATCTGATCCGACTCTAAGTAATTTGATATTCTCGGTTATTTAGTTTGTTTGAAAGTTTCTTTTACTGTGTATATATCCGGCGTTACAAAATTATTATTTAAGTTATCTATTTCATGCTCCATATTTGCTTCTGTAGATTCGATGAGATCATAATAAACTTGTACTTTAAGCTTTGGAGAGCATGAAACTTCCTTTATATTATGTAAATTCACTGTATTCGGTTTGTCGGCCTGTTACTGAATATCTGGTACTGCGCTACGAGGTTCGAATTTTTAAACACATAAACAGAAGCATGATGTAGCCGCCATATTTCCTGATTTACATCGCTTTGATCTTGATGAATTAGCAATTCATGATATACAAAAAATTGTCCTTTACGTTCTGTTTGGGATAGCGGTATATTTATCGGTACCATATCTGCCGGGTGTGAATCTAACATACCCTTTTTTTATCTCTTTGGCGTATCTACCACCAGAGCTTAAAGTGGAAATTGATTCAATACGTCCAACGGTGCTTTATGTACTTGACCCTTAACCATTTTCTAGTTTTTACTTTGAGCGTCTTCAAAAGTTACCCTTTGCTCTTTATTTTCTTGTACCAAACTGTTACAATTTTCCGTATAAACATCTACTTCTTTTTCTTCAAAACCCGACTCTTCGTTTATATTGATTTCATCAATCTCTTTATCCCATTCTACCGATGCTTCGGGGATAAGTTGAGCTATTTTAAAACGAATTAAACGTTCTGACAATTCGATTGAGATACCACGGTCGTTTAATTTATTATTCCTCAAAACCTGTATAAATTGTTGTTGACAGAAAATATATACTTCCTCTTTAATTTCTCTTGCTCTCTTAAATTTATTATATAGAGTGTGTAGTCTAGGCACCATTTTACTTTAGAACTATATTGATAATTAGGACAAAATTAAAAAAATAAATAAAATAAATAAGTGAGTTGGGAGTAAAAAAACACTTATTAAATATTAGAATTCCTAATCCAATACGACACCATAACTAATATTTTAATTACACTAATAAAATCACATCTGCATTAATAAAAAAAACAATAATACATGATGTGTTTCATTATTTAAACTATACTTTAAATTGGTTATATTTCACTCTTTCACTTTCTCTCTCTCTCTCTCTCTCTCTCTCTCTCTCTCTCTCTCTCTCTCTCTCTCTCTCTCTCTCTCTCTCTCTCTCTCTCTCTCTGTAATCTTCCTTTTTCTCACTCTCTATACTCATTGTTTCTATCACTTTGTATTCTTTATTCTTGTCTTTATTTATATATAACCAATTAAAAAAAATCTTTTTCTACAATTGTCGTAAAAAGGCGTATTTGCACTATATTCTCTCTCTTTTCCTCATTCTCGGTATAGTCACGCGCGAGTATATGTACGCACGTATTTGCACTATACCTTTCTCTATCTCTTTCTTACTGTATAAGCTGAAGACGCGCGGAAGTATATGTTTGCGTGCTCTCTCACTCTTTCTCTTTCACACTCGATGTAGTTGCGTGCAAGTACATGTACGCACGTATTACCACTACATCTTTCTCTCAGTATAAGCTCAAGGCACGCGGAAGTGTATGTCCGCGTACTTTCTCACTCTTTCTCACTTCTCGCAGAGAAGTTTTCTAGTTGTGTGTAGCACATACACTATTTTGCTCTCTTCGTAGTTTCACGCGTCCATTTATATTTTTCTTATATTGCTTCTCTTTCTATCTCTCTCTATTCTATTCTCTCTTTCTCGCCCGTTGGTGATCACGTGTTGGCTGCCGGTCGCAACTTTGTTTACATTACGGAACTTGCTTAACTGTGACTTCCGAACTACGACTTTCTCTGATTAAATAAAATTTTATTTTGAGAGATTTTAAATTTGACTACAAACTCATTTGAAACTTAATAAACTTTACAATTTTAAATATGAATTTTGAACAAATTTTATTATTATATTATCGTTTTGTAAAGTTAAAAGTATTTTTTTTTTAAATTCATATCTATTTTTCATATATACAATTCATATATATATATATATATATATATATATATATATATATATATATTGTAACGGTGCGCGTGTCCGCCTCGAGCACGAGGACGGCGGGCACGGCCGTTGCAAATTCGTGCCCGGCTGGGCTTAGCCCCGAAGGATTTCGGCAAGGGAGAGGGGCGGTTCGCGAGGGGCGAATATCGCGTTCAGGATTGCGCGTGAGGTAGGGCGGCTAACGGACCACACACGAAATAATAAAATAAAAATAATTAAAATTCAAACAAGGTTTAATAACGCAGTGCAAACAAAGAATACAACGCAGCGCCTATATACGAGGCGTGCGGGACGCAGGCCGAGGGTCGCCGAGGCGAAGGCGCGCGGGGCGTTCGGGAAGAGAGAGAGAGAGAGAGAGAAAAGGGGCTGCCACTTACAGCGAGTCGGGGCTCGATGATCCCGCAGCGTGTCCTCGTCCGGCAGCAGCACCTTCCTTCACCGGGAGCGGCGGTGACGTCGCCGTCCAGAAACCCCGGGATGGGGCGGTTATTCCGCGGAGACGGGGTCTGGCGACAAGTTCGTCCGCTCGGGCCCGTCCTCAGTGCGAGTGCGCTACACGCACACACAATGCCGTGGCACAAACACGCCCGTTCGGGAGTGTACCCTCCCCGAAGAAGAGGTACGTAGCGAGGGGGAACACGTGGAGCACGAGGCGTGTTCCCGTAGACGATGACCGAGACGACACCGTAACAGCAAAGAAAACAAAGCACGTGGAGCGAAAAGCCGGCTAAAACGCGTGTTCAAAGCTCGCGGCCTTCTCTCTATCTAATCCTTCGCGCGCGTGGCCGTCTCTCCCCATTCCCCGCTCTCTCTCTCTCACTTACCTCTCCGCCGGTGGTTGTGCGTCGGCCTGCAACATATAAACATTTCTACATATAAATATACAGATAAATATGTACATGCTACAGCTGGAGAGAGAGCAACGGGACGGGGAAGGCAGGCGCACGCAGTGCTTGCGTTCCTCGTCACAATATATATATATATATATATATTCTATACTGCTCACTTTATTCTGTTAAAAATTTATTATCATATTACTCTTTATTCTTTTCGCACTTCTCTTTAGAATTTAGTTAATTTGAAAAAAATGGTATTTGTCGAAAGATGCCCTGTAATGCCTCCAAACAAAACAGGATACAAGATTTAACCAGGGATCCTATGTAATGGAGCATTAGATCTAACCACCGACCTTTCTTGTACGCGATCGCACGCCTGCTTGTTAAGATTTTTTCTTCCTCTAGCGCGAACGTCCCCAAAGAATCCGGGCACATGATTCCATATTTTATAGAAATATTGCATAATATTATTGGATTAAGTGCAAATAAATTAAAAATACAATATTGAGCAATGAATATATACAAATATTACCGTTTATTAATAACTAATTTACATTAAACCAAGTCTTCGATTAAAAACAAATTATTAGATTCTAATTATAATATTACTTCCACGATTGATTAATTTTATAAAATAAAGTATAGCTTTACCACACTTCTTGTTTTAGTTCTTATTACTATGTAATCGTTCACTTTCGTAATGTATTCCTCTCTCTCTCTCTCTCTCTCTCTCTCTCTCTCTCTCTCTCTCTCTCTCTCTCTCTCTCTCTCTCTCTCTCTCTCTCTCTCTCTCTCTCTCTACTCTCTACTCATCTCCTTCAACATTCTCTCTAATAATAATATTTCTCCTTACTTACAATGCAATGACGAGAAGACTCACACGTAAACACAACTTTTGGATGGATATGATTCTTCAACGAAAACTCCATTTCTTTTGAAAGTGCACGGGATTACTGATCGTGGCGACGTCAAAATGGCGAGAAGACCAGTAGTTATATCAGTATCAGTATTAGTTTGTAATTGTTTTGATATTCATATAATCAACATTGTTGACATATAATCAACATCGAGGTAATGTTCAGTGTAGAGAATTCACTTGAATAAATTATTATTTTTTATTGATTTAAAAACATATACACTGTTCTATTAAGATTATTTTACCGGATCTACTGGCAACTCCTGCAAATACTTCCTCCTCTCTAGAATAACACTGAAGTGTTACCACGTAAGCTATCCCGAGAAGTGTAGGAACGTTTCAAAATTAATTTTCAAATTTGAAGATGTAAAAAACGTGAAGAGAATCAGTGTTGCATACTTTAAACTATATAAAAACGTGTGTAGAAAAATTCGCCACCTGGCGGTACAATTTGTTACAAAATCTTATTAAATATTTGTGGTACAGCCGCGATGAATATTATAGAAACTGCGTTAGTGCGTACGAGCGCGTGTGTGTGTGCATGTAAATTTTATTGCGCCAAAAGTCGGACCCCGACCCTCTAAAGGTGAAAACACGACTTAAGTGATCATAAGAAATAAAAAAATATGAATCTCTTATTAATTTATTGGTATGTACTTTCGTGTTGTTTAACTTAACTTATTACTTCTAAAACTTTAATACAGGCTTATTTAAAATCATTAGTTCAGTTTTACTAAAAATGTTTTTTTGGTTGCTGAACTTTGAGTGTTTAAATTTTCTCACTTTATTACAATTTATTATTACGTTTTTTTTTGTAATTTTATAAATTTATAAACATTGATTAAACTATTTAATATATAAAATGTATATGCGAGAAAATCGATAATATTTACATCACACGTATCAAAGTTTATATTTATTTGAACTTCTACCCGAACAGATGGAATTTCTATATTCTAATTTTTTATACATATCAATAGAATACAGATAATTTTTATTGCTTTTTTATTTAAATTAAACTTTGCTATATTAATTGATTCTTTTATAGGTCGAAGAATATCAAGATTAAGTATAAAATTTTGATATTTTATACCAAGTCATCTAAATACATTACAGTTTTCGTAAATGAATATACACTGATGAGATCATTTTCATGTTATCGCAAAAATCTAAATTATAAAAAGTTCTATTTTTGGCTCCAAATACAACTCATATGACAATAGATATGATTATTCAATATATAAAAAATTTATTCTTTGAGGTCTCAAATATGTAATATACCAGAATAAAACGCAACTTAATATTAAATAAACTTATTGCTGAGCTGATCAAGAAGAAGAAATAATTTTTTTATAAATATTTTGACCTGAACATTACAAGAATTCATAATCTCAGATAATCTATATCACTATCGATTGCCATTTATGTGTTTGTAATTTCCGAAGCCATGGATAGTTCATTTCAATATTTTTTAATAATTATATTTTAATAAATTTATATATCTGAAAAAAGTAATAACTTATTTGCTTTATTTATTATTTAATAATTAATCATCTATAACCAAATTTTTATTAAATTATTATTTGAATTATTCATTATATATGGACAGTTTCAAAAATAGAAATTTATTGACTTGATAAATAGTTTGTTGTTAACCATGATTTTACAATCGATATAAATTTATCAAATTATAAATTTATATTATACCTTTATTATATCCACAGTAATCTTTTCATGATAATAAATATGGGACGGACAAATAAGAATATGGTTGAAGACTTTCTGTAATATTTAGAGCATGGGACATGTATATTCTGTAACTGGCAAAAGCGTACACAAAACAAAATGATTTTCATCTATGCAATTGTTTTGCAAATACTTGTATGGTTTGATTCAGGCAACACTACAGAAATATAATATTTAAAAAATACAACAATAGAACAATAAATAATATTATAGGTTGGTATTATAGGTTGATGACTCTTAAGTATAAATCATTTCTAATCTAATCGTATAAATAATTTCTTTTCTACATTAAGCGGCACGGCAGCAGCATGAAGGCGAATTTGGAAACCATTGCCTTGAGGCAATTGTACATATTTAATTTTTAATTGGGTTATCAAATTTTCAGTCATCGAAAAAACTGATTGAGCGTCAATTTATCAATCAGGGAGCAAAATGCGCTTCATCCGCTTATTTAACGCGAGCAAAATGCGGCTTTTCCTCTCTGGGGAGCAAAATAAAATTACGGTACAAATAAGCCTTTTTTAACACATACAGACTTACTTTATTCCCAAGAGTCCAAAATAGAAAGATCAGAAAAAACTATTCTGTAGAAATATAGTTCTCTCTCCTTGAATCCGAATCTTCCTTTATACCGCATCGCTGTATATGAAACATCTCGCGTTTAGGATACTTGGACTTGCGTGCCATTAAAGCTCACATTCGACCTTTTTTATATTTCCAGTTAGGTAGTTATTATTTTAAAATAACATTTGTATAAAAACTATTTAAAGTTTTTTCAAATTAAATTTTTTTTACATAAATTTTTAATAATGTAGTTTGGAATTTTTAATTTTATTTTTGTAATACAAAATATTTTTTAGATTGTTTTTTTAGTAATATATTATGAATAATGTTATTCTCAATGCTTATTTAAAATCTTATTATTTTAAACTGCTGCTTTTCTGACAGTATACCGTCACATACTGATTTATTCATCACTAAAATTTTTAGAAAAACTCTGCACTTCTTCTAACTCACCTGCTACACGTCATTTCACTCATGCCGTTAGGTATTTATTCGTTTTTATAATTAATTTTACCTATTTGCACGTATGAATATGTGACGTCCAACAGCGTTGGTGCCACACGGACGTAACGACGGCGATTTAATGCCGTTACCTTCCGCGGTTTGCCCCCTAGTTTTTTTTGGCCACGCTTTAGCGATGAAGCCAGGGATACGCGGGGTGGAACGCGAGATTGGTCGTTCGCGGCGCGTTCGCGTAATTTCGCCGTTCGTGAGGGCCACACTCGAGGCAGCTCCAACATGACCGCTTGAATATTAGAGCGGCGACGGATCTAATATCCTCTAGGAGGTAGCAGGGGCGCGAGCTTCCTCGGCCTCCAGTCTACCTCACTAGCTATCCGCGCTAAACTTTAGCGGAGACTACAAAGTCCAGCGGCAATATTCTTGCCTGCAATGACTAGCATCCCCCGACCCAAAGTTGAGCGCGTGCTTTGCGGAGTTAAAAAGGAAAACGACGCAAAACGTGATTTTTCTAACTTACTTTTTATAAAAATCAATGTATTCTTTACAAAACTCTATTATGATACGCGCGGATCGAACACGGCTAGCAGTCTGACTTTTGCGTGTTCGAGGGCCCGTATTTATACCCGGGCCGCAACGCCGCCGAAATTTTCTCCACGGAAAATTCGGTTGTGATGGGGAGATGTAGGGGGGCTTTTCGTAAAGGCAAAGCGCAGCCTCCGTTCATCTCTTACAAATTTCTTAAATCTATCTTAGTTCTATATATATATATATATATATATATATATATATATATATATATATATATATATAAAACGTTATTAAATAATGATAATCAATATTAAACATTATAGATAATATTTGCTATTTAGTAATTATAAAGATTGGTACAGTAAAACATATAAAATAATTTGATGAAGATATTCTTCAACGTAGTAGTATAATTTAGTTAATAGTACTAGTTCTAGATTACAAACACATATCTTGCAATATCATAATAGAAAAATAATAATCATTATAGTAATTAATTATAACGTATACTATTAATATAGTAAAGTAATTAGAAATTTAAATAATCGGTAGTAATTATAAATCGTAAGTAATAATAATAACAATGATAATAACAATAATAATTGTAATGATAATAATAATTATAGTAATTAATTATAACGTATACTATTAATAGAGTAAAATAATTAGAATCTTAAATAATCGGTAGTAATTATAGATCGTAAGTAATACTAATAACAATGATAATAATAATAATAATAATAATAATAATAATAACTATAATAATAATTGATTATAAATATATACTCTATTTTACTATACTGAGTATATAGTAGAACAACAAAATATTGAATAGTCGGTAGTAATTATAGATTATAAATATATATTTTACATCATATTGGTAAAAGTAATAACAATTTTAATAATAATAATAAATGTAGTAATAATAGTAGTAATAAACTACTCGTAGATCGACGTTTCATATTTTATTCTGGAATATTCTTCAAAATAATATTTTCTTCGGCTCGGAGTTTTCATCATATATTTTAAAACTGTTAAGTTGCATTCGTCAAAACCGTTGGTGATATTCGACGGCCTCTCAGATTTCATACTTTGTATACAAAGGGGGCCATAAATGATGCACAAGCGCGCATTTCGCTTTCTTCCGACTTTCCTACGGGAAGATAGCATCGGTGGGAGAGGTAGAGAGGGGCATTTCAGTCCGAGTCGTAATTTCGGCGCGGCCAGTGCGCGCTACGGACGGACATGCGGCCTAGCTATACGGTTCGGGCCGCATCTGGTCGGACTTTTCTTGGGGGAGGGAGGCGCGAGCTACGCAGTTAGTCGCCCGTATACATTAGCGAATACCCTTGTATACCATTTATACGTCTCCAAAATTTTCCAGGGATTATACTGGAATCTTCTGGAGACTGTATATTCAACGTATATATTTTTTTCGGCATACAAACAGCGTTGCCATACCTCCTGTACTTTCTTCGCTCACTCTCCTTATTAATATCGTATCGCCTTCTCCCCTTTCCCGATTCACTTGCTTACTTCCCCTCGTTTTAAAAATCGTCGGGAAGTATACACAATGACGCGCCGTACGATTTGACCTGCCTCAAAAATACATGTTTGGTTGCTGGACGCAACAAATACGTAAAACAATATTATTTAAAATAAAAATGATACAGGATAATGCTATGATCATAAAATTAATTTGCTAAAAATTATAAAACAAAATATTTTCTAGTTAAAATAATTATGATTGCTTTGAATAATTAATTCATTCTTTGAATAATTATTTAGAAAAACTACATTATTAATTATTTAAAAAATTAATGCGAATGTAAATAAATCCTCTGCTTCATCTTTTCATATTTAATTAATTATTTGTATTTTACATTAATTAAAAATTATCAATTTGAATTGTTCAATAAATTACAATTGGCATAATTATAACGTACAAACTATAGAAATTATTGAATTTTTCTTCTGTTCGTATAGAATCAAATATATATCCCAGCCGGCATGCTATATTATAAATTTTCAGATATGGTAGATAAATACTTCTGCGTTATTAGAAACTTTATTATTATTATTATTATACTAAATATATTTCAGCAAGTTTCCTTCGCAAACATTTCAAACGAAATGTCTGATTTTTCGAGGAAACATGGAAGTTTTCATTAATTTGAAGTTGTCAAAAATATCAGTTAAGAAATCTAAACATTATTTATTGGATATGTTTATATTTCTTTTTAGATTTAAGCAACAGTGTCTATTAATAATAAGAACCATCAACTTATTTGTGTTATATTTTCACTTTCTAATTTAAGACAAATTTTTTACCGAGAATATAATTCACTTTAAATACAAAAAGCTCCTCAGATTTTTGTATTTAAAGCTCCTATATATATATATATATATATATATATATATATATATATATATATATATCACATCGTCGCTTCCGTATAAAAAGGCGATATCTCAGCGTTCGCATAACAAATGTGCTATTCGCAGACCATTATTTTGTTTTAACTCCTGTTAGCAAACATATACGAAGGATATGCATATATATATATATATATATATATATATATATATATATATAATATAGTAACGGGGTGGGTTCGATTAATAGAACTCAAGTTCGAATATCGACGCGCGACCGCCCCCGTACGGTTCGTGCGCAACCGACGTTGCTCCTTCTTCTCGCCGTCCGGGGAATAAGCGCCCGTCAGCGGTGGAGTCTCGGAGCGCCACGAAGCGCCGGCCCGTTACAAATATTGACTCGCGAATGCGCGAGTCTACTCACGTGTCTCGTGCGCGGTGCTCTGGCAACGAGCACCACGTCCGCAGCAAGGCGGCTCCTTCCCCAAGGAGGTCCGCGGCCAGCTCTGATCGCACGGCGGAAGGACTTCGCCGTGCCCGCGGAGGCAGGTGGATCCTACGCGCGGAATTGACACGATGCGGGGAAAACAGGGAAGGTGGAGGAAGACTGCGAGGAAAAGCAAAGAAAACAGGAACATAATTTATTATTACAACGTTTATTTTCAACGCGGTAGGCTATTCCGGATAACAAGTTAAGAGGCGCAAGACTCGCGCGCGCGCGGCAACAACCGCGGAATCATCCAGACCGCAATACGCGTGCACACTCTCTCGCTCTCTCTCTCTCTCTCTTTCTTTCTCTCTCTCTCTCTCTCTTTCTTTCTTTCTCTCTCTCTCCCTCTCACACTCACACTCGTTCGCGCGGTAGCGGGGCGCCCCGCAAGGGCGCTCTCGCGTGGACTAACCTTCTCGTACTTACAGGGCAGGGGGCGTCCCTCAGGAGTACGGACGTAGGCGCAGAGTGGTAGACGCGAACACTCGCTGGCAGCAGACGACAGCGATATCTGCCTACACCGTCTGCACAGTCTCTACATGAACGTGTGCACAAGCGTGGTGCGCTGGGACACGCGGCAGGTGCTGGCTGTCTCGGCGGGGGTTGAAGGGCCTTCTTCTCGATTCCGGCGAAAACATCAGTCGTCGGCTCCCGCACACACTTCACCGGGTTTCGTGCAGTACTCTCTTCCGCGAACTCGGTACACGCCGCTGCAGATGGAGCGGAACTCGTTATGACGTTTCTTCCTTCTTCTCCCTTTGTCTTTCTCGTCAGCGCATCGCCCGAACCGCGTGTAGAAGAATTACTTTGCTCGAGGCCGGGACGCACGTGATTCTTTTATGCGTAACACGAGACTCACTCACTGTACTTCGTTCCTCTCCGCGAAGAATCTTCTCTCCCCGCTCTTCTCGCGCGGCCGGTCGCCGCATCGAGGTCGCGCGGTGTTTACATGCACGCGTCTCGGCTTGCGAGGCGCATTTCGGATAAGGCCTCGTGACAAAATATTTATATATATATATATATATATATATATATATATATATATAATATTAGACTGCACCAAACAAAGGTTAAAATTTTTTTCAACACAACTTAAAATATTATAGTATATAGTGTAATTAGATCTAATATTGTGTCTGTGTGTGTGTTATGACAAGTGTTACAAGAGGCCTGCGCCGACTTGTCCAGGATAATGAAGACGACGTCGCGCTCGGCACCGTCTCCCGTCCCTTTACATCCCCGCTCCACGAGTCACGCATAGCCGTCTGGGGAGGGGCAGTGATGTTATATTACATAACCGAGGGTTGTAATACCCGAACGTACTCATGCGTTAAAACTTGAACGATTGGTGTATGCCACATGAATCGTCCGATGAGAGAGGATATGGATTTTGCCAGTATTTTCAAAAGTGGCCCACGTTTCGAGACATTATTTAATGAGTTAAAAAGGGTGAAATTTAAGTTAAAAGTTAAATTAAGTTTAAAACACAGACAATGAATCTGAACAAAAAAAGAAGAAGCAACTGTAAATAATTTTCATGATACTACAAATAAATAGTGAATTCAAAACAATCCGGTTAAATAATAGTGATTACAAATCCAAGTAGTGAGAAAAGAAAAAAAGTAACTGTAAATAATGTGATAATATTATAAATGCAATGGTGAATCTAAAACAGACTATTAAATAATGGTGGCGTTATGGATACATAGACAAAGAAAAAACAACTGTAAATAATCGTAACAAAATAATGATTAAATGTAATCAACCTAAACAGTACCAATGAGTAATAATAAAATACTGCAAATCTAGATAGTGATCAATGAAAAAAAGAGTGATTTAGATGATATCATAATAGAAAATATTGATTCTGTAGAAAAGAGGACGCGAAATAGTTAAATTATTATAAGGAAAAATACTAAAACTTGTGAAGGAACTATAAATAAGTTTGAAACATTAGATCAAATAATAATAAGTCTGAAATAATATCAATAAAGCCAGAAGTGAGTTGAAATAATAATAAATATTGTATTTTAGAATAATCGACTTAAAACATGAACAATCAATAATAGTGACTGTCAAGAGATAAGCAAACATAATAAAAACATTGAATGTATCTGAATGTGCAGCTGTGAATAATTCCGAAAATATTATGAATTAATAGAAAAAAATATTAATGCTAATGCTAAGGATAAAGATAAAGGAGTGAGTTCCTACTTCAATCAGCAGTAGTTGGATGTTTAACAATGACAATGGCAAATAAGATGTTTCAAGAGTTTGATAATACTGAGGAAAAAATAAATCATGAAATCATTAAAATAAAGAACCGTGGATACATATATTAACTCTGAATCAAACTCATTAAACTGGTGAAGTATATAACATTTAGGCATTTATTTACTACAATGAACTAGTTCGCAGACGACAGGAACTCATCCAAAAGTATTTGCGACCGGATGCTATGTATATATATATATATATATATATGTGTGTGTATATATATTTCATAAGCTCATTCATGAGGCAAGATTATAAACTCATTTATTAGATTATATAAATACATATCATTTGAAGGTATTTATCATTGCCATAGCTAGGCGTATGAAACTATAAATGAGTTATATTGATTTTTTTGTAAACACATACTTACTTTTTTTTGTAATTCTAAATTTTTATTATTCTTGGGTAACTATATACTATTTTCCAAACGCTTGATTAATCAACTCAAAAATCAAAAAAATTTAATCTTATTTTAATTAATCTTATCTCTATACACTAACCTTGTAAGTTATATAAGGAATTGTGTGTCCTTACTCTAAAACGGCCATGATAAGGTCTTTCAAAAAAAAAATTTAATTAAGTTTACAAAAAAAGAACTGAAATTTATGCATTTATATGGTGACTAATGTTTAATTATAAATACATGAAATCGATTGTCGGTAAAGTTATGTTCAAGTCAATTATTAGTTTAGGAATTATATTTGAATTTGAAGTTGTGAGTTTATTCTTGATTGTGAGAAATTCTTGATTTTATCTGTAAGCTGCAATAAAATGATTAAATCTGTGGATTGTATTTCTAATATAGTTTAGGGTGAAGGAGCAATATTAAACTTTTTTTTGGCGAATGTTAAAATTTGTAACTATAAGTATCCTAGAGCAATTATATTTGTTAATCATTTATATTGGCTTTCAATGTATTGTTGAAGACTTGAAATGGAATAAATTAACTCAATAATAAGTCGGTAATAATAAAAATTTGTTTTTCTTACAAACCAGATGTTATAAATAATATTTGAGTAAATTATGTAAATTTAATACATGAAGTTAAATAATTTAAGATAAGCTACGACAATCAACTGTAAAAGTCTACATGGTATTATCATTATACGTTAAGGATCTTTGTACGTTAGTGGAGCAAGAAACTCGTATGCTTTCGCTATATCATAAATCCAGTATAAGTAAGTTAACTTCATTAATATATCAGATAGATAATTTAGCTGACATATGAAATAAAACTTATATTATGAATTCTTTTTGTATTTAAAGATTCTTAGCATCGGAATAACAAAAATTTGTGCAGTTACATTAAGTATAGAATAAAGGGAATTAGATAACAATTAAGTTTATAAATACAATCAGTTATTAATTGTCAACAATTACGATTCATCTCAAATGGCAGAAAAATCATCTATCTATTGTGTTATATTCGAATGTTAGAAAATAATTATAAGATCATATCAAAATAAGTAGGAAGAGCTAATATAGCTAACACTTTCTAAATTTTCTAAAAGTCTAGTCCTTATTTGCATTCATATTTACATATCAAATTTAGTTGAGTAAGATTTCACAATAATTAAGCAAAATAAAATTCTGACAACTGGAACAGTAATTGAAAATGTCAGGTTGGCCTATAAAGTCGAATAATAATGCGATTTGTGTACCTAATAAATTTGCAGTTATTGTTGTAATATTACATTATTAACGAGATACTAGGAAATAGTTAAGCTAGATGTAAGGTAAAGTTTACAGATGTATGAGGGTGACAATTTAGATTAAAGAATATCTACACATGTTCATTATAAATAAATTTTGTATACAGGAAAGAAAGAATTATGTATATTATAATATTCAGAGAAGAATTTCTTTTTATAATTACATGTATAATACCTGTATAATACCCTGATGGTCAATTGTATCGCGCGCCGCGAGTGTCCGGCGCGATCCGATTTGCCGTCGCCGCCGTCGTACACATCCCCTCCACCCTTAGTCTTAAAAGTTTTAGGAGACGCGCAGCGAGCACTCACTCTGTCCTTGGTCACAGAAGGAGATGAAGAAAAGGTATGTAGGAAAGAAGTTGTAGAGTTGAGGGAGAGAAAGAAAAAACGTGGGCGGATAAGGAACAGAGAGGGTGGACACATAGAAGGACAGAGCGATCAGAAAATTTTGCAGAAAAGGGAGGTGGTGAAGATAGTCAGAGAATGTAAGAATTGAAAAGACGAAGAGAATGAAATAAAGGAGAGAGGCATGACACGTGCGGGAGGGAGAAAGGACGGAGTGGAAGAAACGGGAGCAGGAGAAGGCAAGTAAAGAGTCGATCGCGCGAGTGAGGCGAGACAAGAGAGGGCCGTGGAAGAAGATATAGGAGGAAGAGTGCTATTGATGTTAGATGTCCACACCCTGAGGCTACAACGATCTTAGCGCGCGGTGTTTCCGCCCAGCCTTCTGTCAGTGGACCCCAAGCTATCGGTCGGGAGAGAGGTGAGTGTGCGTTACACGTTTTCTTCTGGAGTTCGGTTTGTCCTTTTGAATGAATGGTCGCGTCGCTAATAACGGCGATCGTGTCTCGTTGAGCGTGATGCTCGCGCGACTGAAACCCGCGTACTCCTAAGATAACATTTGGTGGAGATGAAGGCTTAAATAAACATCTTGCGGTGTGAAGTTGAATCGTTAATTTGGTGTTATTTAATCTGTCTTCCTAGTTATCCCATTAATTTCCTTCAGTACGGTGTGTTACCCTAGCAGGCCGGCGGAGCCCCCCCCCCTCGGTTATAACCGACAGGTGAGTGATTCGGGGGATAAATAAATTATTTGTGTGTATGAAATTTTAATTTAAGAGAAAATCTAAATTCAAATACTGATTCTCGTATTGCAATATATTGGGTGTAAAAATAAGTTTCCGCCGTATTTTATCGAATCAACCCATTTCTTCAATTTCTCGTAAGAAGTGAAGTGCTGCTCAGCCAGACCATGAGACATCGACCGGGATAGGTGGTAGTCTGAAGGTGCAATGTCTGGTGAATATGGAAGTTGAGGTAGGACGTCCCAATTCAGTGCTTCTTAAGTTTCGTTTACGATTTTTACAACAGGTGGCCGAGCGTTATCGTGCTGCAAAATTACTTTATCGTGCCTTTTGGCATTATGTGGACGTTTAATCTTCAATGCTCGGCACAATTGCATCAGCTGTTATTGGTAACGTCCCCCGATAACGGTTTGATTGTGTTGGAGTAGTTCCTAAGATTACTTCACGCTGATCCCACCAAATGCACAGCATTAGCTTCTTGCCATAAATTTTTGGCTTGGCCATCGAAGTGGAGGGCATGCCCGGGCTTACCCCATGACGCTTTGGATTGTCATAGTGAATCCACTTTTCGTCTTCCGTCATGATTCGATGTAGAAATCCTTTGCAATTTTGCCTTTTGAGCAATTGTTCGCAAGCGAATAAGCGACGCTCGACGTCTCTCAGCTTCAGTTAGTTCATAAGTAACTCAATTTCCTTGCTTTTATACCATATCCAGGGTTATCAGAATGTTGTGAAATAGCTTGTTGAGTCACTCCTAACTCTTGTGCAAGTTCTTCTTGCGTTTGGCACGAATCTTCCTCCAGAAAAACTTCCGGTTCTGTGTCACTTTACACTTTGCGCCTTCCACTGTATTATTATTATTATTATTATTATTATTATTATTATTATTATTATGGTTATTATTATTATTATCATTATTATTATTATTATTATTATGGTTATTATTATTATTATTATCATTATTATTATATATTAAGAGACGAACTTAGTTTCCATCTTCACCTTTAGATGGCGATATAAGTAGTGTGAAAAATCAGATGGTATTTATTTTTTAGTTTTGGCATTTACCGATAAAATTCAGTTAACAGAAGCCATTTTTTGTATAAACATTATAATTTTTTGATTGTGATAAATCATTCTTACGATTAGTCCATTTGCACTATTTTAATTGAAAAAAAAGTGTAGCAGAAACTTATAGATTGCTTCAAGAATGTTATCAGGAACAAGCTCCGTCGCTTACAACATGTAAAGAGTGGTTTTGATGGTTTAGAAGTGGAGATACTAATGTTAATGACAAAGAACGTTCAGGACATACAAAAAAGTTTGAAGATAGTGAATTGCAAGCATTATTGAACGAAAACTCAGATTCAACGCAGAAAGAACTCACTATGAAGTTAGGAATTAGTGACAGAGAAGTTGGCAAACGTTCACATTTGATGGGAAAGCTTAATAAGGAAGGTAAATAGATATCACACGATTTGACCGAAATTCCCATTATGAATCGATACATCGCACTGTCTTTACTTGCCAGACAAAAAAGAAGAGTTTTCTGTGGCGTATTATAACTAGTGATGAAAAATAGATCTACTATAACAATCCGAAGCGCAAAAAGTCATGGCTTGACCCAGACCAACCGTCGACATCGACACCAAAACGGAACATTCACAGCCAAAAGGTATTACTGTGCATTTGATGGGGCCAACAGGGTGTGCTGTTCTACGAGCTGCTACAACCGAATGAAACCGTTATTGTCGAGGTATACAAACAACAACTGAATGATTTGCAACAAAAATTGATCGAGCATTGATCAGCAATCGCGAGCAGTAGCCGTAAAGTTATTTTCTTGCATGGCAACGCTCGGACACATGTTGCGAAAGCCGTCAAAAACACCCTGTTGTGAGCTCGAATGGGTAGTGTCGCCGCATCCAGCATACTCTCCAGACATAGCGTCTTCTGATTACCACCGATTCAGATCGGTGCAGCACGACGTCGTTGATACCCACCCTCGACATGTTAAAGAAGTTCAGAATTTGTGAATGATTGGAGCGCCTCGATATCGTCGTATTGTCAGAAAGATTAGTAGAAAACTTCAGAGAAACATCAGAAAAATTAGTAGAAAATGGCGAAAAATACTTTGATTAGGCTAACGTGTATCCATTTTCCATCAGAAATACCCATTTTCCATTAGAAAAGGTTCGAAACTAAGTTCGCCTCCTAATATATATTTATATTATGTTTTCCTGTAAATTAATAGGAATATAGGGCATATAGGATTCCTTTTTTCATTCAAAAATTTTATTTAGAAATTTTTTAAATTATATCATTTTCTACTACTTTTGACCATCTTTCGGGCAGCAAGTGGATAACCTGTCTAAAAAATTGTTCATCTTTTGAGGCGATCCACGAATCGGCCCATTTTGACCCAATTTGATTAAGCTAACGTGTATCCATTTTACATCTTAAATGTCCATTTTTCCGTTGAAAAAGATCGGAAGCTGAATTCGCCACCTAATATATATTTATTAAAGTAAATGTAATATATTCTAACAAGGTAATTATACCTCGTTAGAAAAAGCCTATTTCGTTCCCTAGTAGCACAATGTACTATTTTCCAATATATATATATATATATATATATATATATATATATATTGTAACCCCGAAATCGGGTTATACTTACTATTCACTTACGTGTGTGTGTGTGTGGACTCTTCCACGCTGCTGGCCGTGCACTCCACTGAAAGGGGACGGGGAACGGAGAATGAACCACGCGAGTGAATTTATTAGATTATTACAATATTACTGTTTATTTGTACAAACCGACTATTTACAACGATGAGTCAATACATATGCTTAATCCTGAGTGCGGGTTCCGCGACACTACATCAAATATTTAGTCAATCATGCACTCCTTTAACATCTACGGGGACGGGGGAAACGGAACGGGACGCTTTTGACGAAACACGTGGGAACAACGGTATTACACTACGCATTAAATGCTAACGGACAATTTGTGCTCGAACGCATTCACGGCGATACAATGCGATACACGGAATTAAAAACTAATCGCTAAGCTACGCGCGATAAATACATATTTTACGGCTAAACCGCGAAGCTATGCCGTCGGCAGATCGCGGCGCGCGGATGCGACGGCGGGTCAGGACCTAGCTATATGCGCACCTGAATGAAATAACAAAAGCAAAAGCTACTTGCCGCCGACGACGATGATGCTGTCGCTGGCGCTCGCTGGTGCTGTCGCTGACGCCCGCTGATGTCGTCGCTGGCGCTCACTGGCGCGGTCGCTGGCGCTCGCTGGTGCGGTCGCGGTCGCTCGCTGGTGCGGTCGCTGTCGCTCGCCGGTGCGGTCGCTGTCGCTCGCCGGTGCGGTCGCTGTCGCTCGCTGATGCGGTCGCTGCTGTCTGGGCGACCGGGCGCGCGCTCTCTCTCTCGCTCCTAGCTGCTGGCTCGCGCGGCTGCGCGTGGCGGCGGCTCGTAGCCGCTGATGGCGTCGCTGGTTCACAACGGCACGCGTATGGCAACGCGCACACGCCTCCTCAAGGCTTCCGCTCACAGTCCGGGGCTGATACGAGGACGTCGCCGCGTGTCCTCTCCTCGTCGATGCCGATGCCTTCGCACGGAGTTTGCGCGAGGGCAAACTTACTACGCGTTCCCGCGAAAGGTGCAAAACTGCAACCTCACTTCACGTTTCACGATGCGATCGCGAACGAGCAAAAATACTGTATTCTAACGCGGGACAAAATGAAGGTGCGTCGGGGACGAAAAGGAAAAAGAAATGCGACGGAGAACCAACTCGAGAACTCCAATTGACGAAGGTCAAGACAAGAATGTGAAGTTCGTTCCGAACTTCTTACTTCCTACAGCGCTTCCAGCGCCCTCGCGGCTCGCGCGTATTGTTTCGCGGGCACGCCCGAACACTCGCGGTTTCGCACGAGCGCTCTCACCTACAGCCGCCATTCGGGCGGTTACAAACTCCCCCTCCCAAACCGCAGGGGGGCGCGTGATCGCGAAAGGTTGTGCAGGGTGTCCGTAAGCGAGACGCGAACGTCGTATATGTTCTTCGGGTAACATAGTGGGGACTAACACCGAGGTTCAAATACATACGGTAAGGGATCATACATTCTTTGACAAAAACACGGTAGGGGGACAATACATGATTTGGGCAAAAGAAAAAAAAAACGACGACCATTGGTTTACCCTTCGCATGGGTATAAACGAGAAACAAAAAAAAGTAATTTGTGGTAACGAAAACGAAAAATGTGATTGCACCCGCTGGTGCAGCGCTTGGTCGTCGGTGGCTCGCTATGGCTCGATATAATTCTATTTGTTATTCCTATTACTACTTCCCTACGTCTAATTATAAACTAAACCCTATTCTAACCTATTGCTAACGGGACTTATCCTAGAGAAATATAGATTATTATTATTAGGTGACGAAAGAAAAAAAAACTATAACTAATATTAATATAAATCCTGTCCTAGCTACCTAGTCAGGTTTCTAACGCTCGCTTCTGTGTTTTTCTTGCAATCATTTCGCTTTCTTTCTTGCGATTCGCTTCTTCTTCTTCGGCTTGTTGCCAGTTCGCTGGAAAAATAGTCGTTGTTAGTGACGTTCCTATTATCGGGGTTGGTACAGTGTTGGTGGGGCGAGCAAGTAGCTTGGTTACTATGGGAGCCATTGTGCGCTCTTCTAACTGGTGCTATTGCTTTTGTCCTCACCCACCGACGCTGTGCCATCAGTGTATCTCGGCTGAGGGGTTGGCTCTAATATCCCTTTCTTTTTCAATTTTCCAGGTCATCCCTTAACACGATTCGCGCTCACTCCATATATATTTTCCATGGGGATATATGGGTACCGTTTCCTCTCTTGGGACGTGGTGGGGGAATCATGGGGATGGCCGTACGGGAAAAACGATAGGGGTGCTACTTCTTCCATTTCTGCGTTGGGCATTATTCGAGATATCAACGTTTTTATGCTTGCGCCTTTCTATATACTCTCGCAATACATCATGTATCGTTGCTCTGCCCAGGTTCACGGGGCGTCATTTTATAGATTGGCTCTTGTTTGCGCCATTTTATATGCTTCTTATATAGACTGCGCCATATTATAGGGGTTTGCTCCTGTCCACGCCCTCTATATATATTTGCTCCTGTTTGCGCCAGTTATATCTGAGCTTACTCCGGTTTGCGCCATTTTATACGCAGGGTCATTTTATGCGCACCTGCTCCTATTTGCGCCGTTTTGTGTATCGTTTATACATATGTACTTTTCTTTGTGCCATTTATGCGTCATTTATACATATGTACTCCTATTTGCGCGCCATTTTAATATGTGCGTGCGCCTATTCACGCGCCATTTTAATACTTATGTACACCTCTTCGCGCCGTTTATATTTATATTTAGTCTCATCTCTTCGCGCCATTTTATATTTGTATTTGGTTTCATCTCTTCGCGCCATTTATGTACTTATGTACATCTCTTCGCGCCATTTATGTACTTATGTACATCTCTTCGCGCCATTTATGTACTTATGTACATCTCTTCGCGCCATTTATGTACCCGTGCCACTCATACTTTCTGCACTTTTACGCCTCTGGGCTGGGCATTATTTATGTCGGTGCCCCTCTATCACCTCCAGCCCTGTATCATGTCCTTCTGCGGTAGCGTGGGCACTCAGCAACAGGCGATCTACTTGTTTAAATAAACAGTCGCCCCCGGCATTATAATGAGTAATGGTTGCTGAGCTCCCGCGGCGGCTGCCGCTTGCCTAATGGTTTGCTCCATCATTGGCGGTATTGACATAGGCGCTCCCGTCACCTCCTCTTTCACGTTCGCCATCCCTAGTGGCTCCACCAAGTCTTCTGACACCTGACGTGTCGTCTTCTCTACCCCTCTAACGTCCTCCCCCTCCCAAGACGGAACGGCAGGGGTCGGCTTCCGACAGGACGTGCACATGCTAACGTCAATGCCGGCTCTGCCACACCTATAACAAAATCTCCTTGATCTGGGGTGTGGGCAGGCGTTGTAGCGGTGACCGACCTTGCTACAATTCCAGCAGTTTGTTACTGCTGCCTCGCCATGGTCCGAACCTTCAGCTCCTGCTGGGCCCGTGAAGGACCTATTGCGCATGCTTCCGAGACCCGGAAGTGGCGTTGTAGGGATTGAAGGGTGGGGCCGTATGGGCGGGATAAAGTTGGGGGGTGGTGCGATAAGGGTGTCCATCAAGCCTGGGAGTTTCTTGCTGTCTTTGGTGACAACTGCCTCTATGATTACTTCTTCTTCTGAATTGTTCAGGCTCGCCACTGGGCTTGTTTCTATTTCTTTACTCTCCGGTGGTGGTATTGTGAATGGGTTAACCCTTTTCTTGCTTTCATTGTTTTGTTTCGGGTTATGGGTTGGGGCGACGGTATGTGGGTACGGTATGGGGGTATTTCCTTGCTGTGGGGCGATTTGGGGGGATTCTGCGATAACATCGTTTGTTGCCTTCCTGTATTTGGTCGGAATGATGTATCTCTCCTTAGTAGTGGCGTGAGCATCATGTGCGGTTGGATGGGGTTGCATGTCCGACTGTTGTGTTGCGATAGACCGCATGAACGCACATCGGTCTCCGCGATATAGTCGAACGTCTCCATGTTCCGGGGTGCTCACATATACTACTTTCTCCACATTTTTAGGTGCGTGTGGCTTTTTGGGAGGATGTCGCTTAAGAATCCTTGGCCCTGGCCTATATGGTAACGGGCTGACCGAACGTATTTGGTCGTGCGGGGTAAAATCTTTCTGTACCCGGACCTTTGTACGTGACGGTTCTAATGGACCCGTTTTGTATGAGGCTGCTTCGGAAATGTATCCATCTTCCTCCTCATTTGCCGGTTCTCTACCTGCTACCTTCTGTTGATGTTCTGTGTCTTCATTCTGCTGGGCGTGTTCTTCTTGAGTTTCCGTAGTTTCTCGTCTTTGCGGACGGTCGCACTCTTGTTGTTGTGCGTCTTTCGTAGTTTTACGTCGTTGCGGACGATCGCAGGAGGTGGTGTTCTCCTCTGCATCTATCGTAGTTTTACGTCTTTGCGGACGCACGCAGAAGGTGTTGTTTTCCTCTTCTGCTTGTTTCGTAGTTTTACGTCGTTGCGGACGCGCGCCATCGGTGTTGTCGATGGGGTTGGTAGTTTTACGTCGTTCCGGACGCTCGCAGAAGGTGTTAGTGTCTGCGTTGTTGGTAGTTTTACGTCGTTCCGGACGCACGCAGAAGGTGTTGTTTTCCTCTTCTGCTTGTTTCATAGTTTTACGTCGTTGCGGACGGTCGCACTCTTCTTGAGTTACCTCCTCTAAATATTCTGTATTGGGGCATGGGACGTTGTCGGTAATGGTTTGGGTTTGGGGTTGGGTGGGACTTTCGGGGTCCTCGGGGGTCGGTATGCTTGTGTCCAATAGCGAGGGGGCGAATGATGCTTCCGCTATTGGTATAGTTAGCATCGCCGCTTCCTCTTCGACGCACTCCTGTGTTGCATTGGGACTGAACTGAATTAAATTCAGTCGCGATTTCCGTACCTCTTCGAGGGCCTCGCTTACTTTCCCCATATCGATAGTAGTATTGAAGCGGTTGGGGGAACCTCTGCGTATATGCACCGTTGGTGCGGTTACGCTTCTGGACGTTAACCCCCACATTTCTTCTGGGTCGTACGCGAGGGATGGGGGGATTTGTTCGTCCCCAGGTCTCTTGGACTGATCGGACATGACCGATCGACGCAGTCCTCTGCCTCGTCCGTTTACTCGGTACATGTTGCTGCTCGTTGTTGATACCTGTGGATAAATTACTGCTATTAGGTTGGTGATATCTCTTGAGGTCTGATATATGTGCCTTTGTCGTTTTCCCGTCACTCATGTCTTTGATCTCGAATACGACGGGGGATATCTTTTTCGTAATTTTACAGGGAGCTACAAATTTTGGGGCCAATTTCGCTGAGAATTGGCTGGGACCGGACGACAGAACATGGTTGCGTCGACATACCATATCGTTTACCTCAAATGTTTCCGCTCGGCGACCCTTGTTATAATATTTGGCCTGTTTTTGACTTGCGGCGCTCAGATGTTTTCTTATGAGATTGTGGATGGCGGGCAATCTTTTCATGCGATTTTGCCATTCCTGTGGTGTTAATGTTTGCACCTGCAGCGTTGAATCTTGAGACTGACGATACGTCGGCATTTCTCGGGGATTCCGGCCGAAATTTAAAAATGCCGGCGATGTCTGGGTGCTAGCGTGCACTGCTGTGTTCACTGCAAATGCCAACTCTTGGAGGTGGATGTCCCAGTTTTTATGGTCGTTTTGGACAAAAATCGCGATCATGGTTTTGATGACCCTGTTTACTCTTTCTACAGGGTTGGCCTGTGCGTGGTACGGCGCAATAAATTGGTGTACTATACCCAATTCTCCGAGTTTGGTCTTTAGCCAGTTGTTGGCAAACTCGGTACCATTATCCGAAATTAGGTATTTCGGGCAACCCCACTTGAAGATGATCTGCTCTTCTAGTGCCCGTGTGATCGCTTGGCCATTGGCTTTTCGCAATGGACGTATCTCGATGTATTTGGTGAAAAGGTCTTGGAACACCAAGAGATACTTATGTTGTCCCTTGCTGGTCGGGAACGGGCCCATGATATCTGCGGCTACACTGCTCAAGGGACCTTCGATGTTTCGTTGGGACATCAAGCCCGTGGGTCCTCTCTGCGACACTTTGTGTATTTGACACTCAGGGCAGTGTTTCACATGTTTGTGTATGTCTCTTTTCATACCTGGCCAGTAGTACTGCTGGCCGACTTTGTGAGTGGTTTTATCCACTCCAAAGTGCCCTGAGGTCAGAGTGTTATGACACTCATGGAGGACGCGCTCTCTGTCGTTAGAGGGTACCACGAGCTTCCAGTCGTCCTGGTCGTGGCCTAGAGCTTTCGTAATGTCATTTGGCCGATGTTTATACAACCGTCCCTCTTTGATCGACCAATCGGGATATAACTCCGGATGTTTTTGGATCTCGGCGCTTTTCTGGCGGTAACAATCGTCCATTTCAAGGGTGGTGAGAGTTGCGGTAGAGGACTCTGGGTGTTGAGGGGGCCTTGATAGGGCATCTGGCACATGATGTAGTGCTCCCTTTCTGTGGACGATTTCCATGTTGTACGCTTGGAGTGCTGTTGCCCATCTAGCTAAACGTCCTGTTGGGTCTTTCAATGTATGTAACCACTTAAGGCTACTGTGGTCAGTTATCACCGTAAACTTTTCGCCGAGTAAATACCCGCGGAATTTTTCTACGGCCCATAGGACGGCTAGGCACTCCTTCTCGGTGACGGTATAATTTGTCTCAGCTGGTGTCAGTGTCCTGCTTGCGTAAGCAATCGGGTGCTCTTCGCCGTGGTGGTCTTGGCTTAGCACTGCTCCTAGAGCGTAATTGCTCGCATCGGTTTGCAAGACATACGGTTGATTCTGCACGGGGCGCGCTAGTACAGGCGCTTGCGTCAACAGGATTCTGAGCTTGTCGAAAGCTTCCTATTGCGCTCCTCCCCAGTGCCACTGGATGTTTTTTTTCAATAGTTTGGTGAGAGGCAGCTTGATCTCCGCTAAGTCCTTTATGAATCTAGCGTACCACCCGACCATACCTAGAAAGGCCCTCAATTGTCGCAGGTTGGTAGGCCTTGGGTATTCGCTTACTGGGCGAATTTTGTCGGGGTCAGTGTGCAGACCGTCCGCGTCTACGATGTACCCTAGGTACTTGACCTCCGGGCAGCAAAACTCGGATTTCTCCTTGTTTATCTGTAGGCCTATCTCGTTCAAGCGGGTGAGGACCGCTTTCACCTCACGAAGGTGCTGCTCGAAGGTCTTCGTAGCGACGATAATATCGTCCATATACACGAAGACATTCGGTTGCCACGCTGGCCCGAAAACAAGGTCCATACCTCGCTGGAAGGTGGCCGGGGCGTTCGTTAGCCCATAAGGTAGTCTCTTACTGTAGTTAAATTCTCATCTACTTGTAGGTGTTTCTGTTGGGCTTCTGTGAGCAACGCATCCTTTTGCAATTGTTCGTAAACGTTGCTAAGTCTTGCTCTTTCCTCATCTATCTCACTCCTGGTTTCTTGAGGGAGCTCCATTATTCCTAGGTGGGGGTTGTGAAAGGGGGACGATACACGATATGGATGTAAAATAATAAAGACGACACGGTATATATATAGTAAAAATTTAAGAACAGCTGTTCGATGTGTTCTTGTTTATATGTGCGTGGAGTAAAATTTAAAAGCGTATTTTTTCTAGCCGGAGGTAAAATCGTACTCTTTTCTCTCTCTGGACCTTACTATTTCCAACCAAATTGTAGCAAATCTTTCTCTTTCCAGTATATTCTGTACTCGTCTATATGCGTAGTAGTGGACTAAGTAGTTACCCTAGTAAAATTTTCTTGATTATAAAGAGAATGCTAAATGCATGAACTGGACTTGAATTTTAACGTAAGTAGATAATAATAAAAGGAATGTTATTATGTTGTAATCCTCCTTTTTTTTTTCTTCAGGTGTGATTATTTATGAGATTGGTTATAATCCTTTTTTTTTCAAAGAAAATAATTTTTTTTTTATTCTGTGTGCTGATTTATATATACCAATAAAAAAAAATTTTCTAAAGGTAAAGTAAAAAAAAAATTTTTTTTTTTTGTAGTAAAAAAAAATTTTTTAAGACTGATTTAATTTAGATGTGGAACAGTAGTTCCGAATTTGTTGATAGAGAGGAAAAAAAAAAAATTGTTTACCAAAATTTATTTATTGATGGTTGCTATTATCATTCTTATTATGTTACTATTATTATTATTATTGGTATTATGATTATTATTGTTATTATTGTTGTTGTTATTATTGTTATTATTGATATTATGATTATTATTGTTATTATTGTTATTATTATTGTTATTATTGAAATTATGTTATATTGAATTGAATTGTTGTTATCCCAGTTACCTTGACTAAGGTTGTTATTTGTCCAGTACTGCAGTTATTCTTAGCTACACCTATTTTAGAGTGCAGTATTCCTGGCTGACAGTAGTTGATTCAATTAAGACTTATTGAATTGGAAAAAAAAAAGTAGAGTCCTCCTGTTGCTTTATTTATCAATAATTAAAAAAAAGTAATATCACGCTAAAAATACATATATAAAACAAAATGTATATAGACAGTATATTTTCTCTCCCCTTGTTTTTTTTTTTTCACAGAAAATACTTATTTATGTTTGTTTAGTTATAATTATTATATTATTTGTCAATGCTAAAAAGTTTACTTGGTTTTATTTACACGTCTAGTTTATGTTTACTATTGTTATTGATTATATCCACTCATTTGTCCTTAAAAGAAAAGGTATCCAATTGTTCGTTAATGTTTCCTTCGGTTTTTTTGTTATTTCATTTATATTGGTCCTCTCGTTATGTGGTTTCCTGTCTTGTTATTACTACTTTCAGCTACTATACTTACTTGGTTATTATATTTTTAGTTGGTTTGTTGTTAAGTTGTTATTTATGATAGATTGTGGTAATAATCTTCAACTGGATTAATATATTTATTGCATTATTTTGTATTCCATTATAAAGCTATTTTACTGTAGTGGTGTCGATATCACATCTATACTAATCATTCTGCTTACTATTATTTAATGTTATTTGAGGTTATTTATTATTTTTAAATTATTATTTAGCAGTTTAGTATTTAGCAGCTGAAAATAAAAGAATACTCACAGTATTAAGAGGTTATTGTAATTAAGCGTGTGATTTCCTCCTTATATTTTCAGTTAAGTTTGTTTGTATATATATCCCTAGCACTATTTGTCCTTAATTTTCATAAAAATGGTTTAAAATTAATTTCTACTATTGAAGTGGATATTTACATCTACCTTCACTTCATAAAATTGAGAAAATTCAATTCCTTCATGGTAATTGTTTTTTTTCAAAATTCCCCCTGTGCATCTATATGTCAAACATATAGGTTATACCTGTCAGAAGGAAGAGAGAGAGAGAAAGAAAATCTTCTGCTACTTGAGCCCCTCTCTTTATGAAGTATTTGTATTTAATAAAGTATTTTAAGCTATAATTGTAGTAATCGATAATAAAAAAAAAGAAGCAATATCGATAGCAATGGGGAAAAGTGTCCTGTATACACTGAGTGTGGTGTCTCATAATGACAAAGTCTTATAATGCTGATAATTTCCTTGATCTTTTCTAGTCTCCAACTTGATATATATATGCTATTTCTTCTGAGTATATCGATGAAGTATATATTTAAGATAAAACTATCTTCTATGTGTAGCGAGGGTCATATGTGGTATTGTAAAATAGTATAAAAGGTGCAGGGACGATACGATATTCATGTGCTTTTGCACATAATAAGAGAGGAAACGATATGCATATATGATATATTATATAATAAGTTAATAAAGATTTAGGGACATGAGTGGCGAGAAAGGACAGACATAATATCAAAAATCAGTTAAATGTATATGAGATATATATATGGAGCATAGGAGAAATATTGTATAAAGTCAAATGCAATATTAGTAATTTAAAATAAAATGTAAATAATACATGGATTATATAGAAATTATATAGAAAGAATTTAGATTCGAATAACTGACAATGTATGTAAAGATTTTCAGAAAAGGCTATTTATTTTGCATGTAAACACACTAAGTTTAAGAGGTATTTGACCTCGACCTTGTACTTTTATTTATGTAATTACTAAATTTATCCTTTACTGTGCTGTTATTTCAATTTTGAAATACCAGCATATTTCTCAAGAAAAAGAGAAAGTTGTTCTCTTTTGTGTGTTTACATTTCAGTCAACAAATAGCGCATTTTGCTAATATAAATGAAATTATAAGTAAAATTATAATTATACTGTTACTTATACTTTCATTATTATAAATACATATATATATTCATGTAAAATACAATATCAATAAGTACATGCAAAATTTATATGAGTATAAAATTAAGAGAAACTATTTTCTATATAACACCTTGCTTGACTTTACTCAATATACATAGGGGGGGGGGGATAACGAGAAGGCATTTATGTACATTAGTTTTAGCCCGATAATTTAATTAATTAATTATAAATTGTTAATTAATTATATTAGTACCTAGACGTGACGAAAAGGGAAAAAGGGGAGAAGCATCTAATCATAAAAATTTGTCAGTAAAAATTTCTGACACATTTATGCTATTGCGCATTCTTCTGCGCACACTTGTGGCTGCAATCGTCGCCTGTCCGTGTGTGCACTTGTACGTGTATTGCGTACTTTTTCTTCGTGCAGCTAGGCTAAAGGGGATCGGGAAAAAGAGTGAGTGCACGATGTGGCTCTTCTACGAGGCTTCAGGATCACTTTTGTCGCGGGCCCCACGTTGGGCGCCATTTTGTAACCCCGAAATCGGGTTATACTTACTATTCACTTACGTGTGTGTGTGTGTGGACTCTTCCACGCTGCTGGCCGTGCACTCCACTGAAAGGGGACGGGGAACGGAGAATGAACCACGCGAGTGAATTTATTAGATTATTACAATATTACTGTTTATTTGTACAAACCGACTATTTACAACGATGAGTCAATACATATGCTTAATCCTGAGTGCGGGTTCCGCGACACTACATCAAATATTTAGTCAATCATGCACTCCTTTAACATCTACGGGGACGGGGGAAACGGAACGGGACGCTTTTGACGAAACACGTGGGAACAACGGTATTACACTACGCATTAAATGCTAACGGACAATTTGTGCTCGAACGCATTCACGGCGATACAATGCGATACACGGAATTAAAAACTAATCGCTAAGCTACGCGCGATAAATACATATTTTACGGCTAAACCGCGAAGCTATGCCGTCGGCAGATCGCGGCGCGCGGATGCGACGGCGGGTCAGGACCTAGCTATATGCGCACCTGAATGAAATAACAAAAGCAAAAGCTACTTGCCGCCGACGACGATGATGCTGTCGCTGGCGCTCGCTGGTGCTGTCGCTGACGCCCGCTGATGTCGTCGCTGGCGCTCACTGGCGCGGTCGCTGGCGCTCGCTGGTGCGGTCGCGGTCGCTCGCTGGTGCGGTCGCTGTCGCTCGCCGGTGCGGTCGCTGTCGCTCGCTGGTGCGGTCGCTGTCGCTCGCCGGTGCGGTCGCTGTCGCTCGCTGGTGCGGTCGCTGCTGTCTGGGCGACCGGGCGCGCGCTCTCTCTCTCGCTCCTAGCTGCTGGCTCGCGCGGCTGCGCGTGGCGGCGGCTCGTAGCCGCTGATGGCGTCGCTGGTTCACAACGGCACGCGTATGGCAACGCGCACACGCCTCCTCAAGGCTTCCGCTCACAGTCCGGGGCTGATACGAGGACGTCGCCGCGTGTCCTCTCCTCGTCGATGCCGATGCCTTCGCACGGAGTTTGCGCGAGGGCAAACTTACTACGCGTTCCCGCGAAAGGTGCAAAACTGCAACCTCACTTCACGTTTCACGATGCGATCGCGAACGAGCAAAACTACTGTATTCTAACGCGGGACAAAATGAAGGTGCGTCGGGGACGAAAAGGAAAAAGAAATGCGACGGAGAACCAACTCGAGAACTCGAATTGACGAAGGTCAAGACAAGAATGCGAAGTTCGTTCCGAACTTCTTACTTCCTACAGCGCTTCCAGCGCCCTCGCGGCTCGCGCGTATTGTTTCGCGGGCACGCCCGAACACTCGCGGTTTCGCACGAGCGCTCTCACCTACAGCCGCCATTCGGGCGGTTACAATATATATATATTGTACTGCGTATAGGAAAGAATGACTTAAACGTGTCATTCCGAAATTTGTATATATGAACAGCAAACTTTAAAAATAAGCAAAACAGGAAAAAGAAAAATGAGAGAGCGAGAGAAAGAGAGAGAGAGAGAGAGAGAGAGAGAGAGAGAGAGAGAGAGAGAGAGAGAGAGAGAGAGAGAAATGAGATATTCGATAAGACTCGTGTTTCCCTTTTATAAAAGAGTGTGAAAAGGAAGACTGCTGAGTATCGGGTAGGTAGATCGTGGTTCACGTGTTTTGTTAAGTGGCGCCCCCGTATGCCTTTCTCAATATTAAATCTCTTGCTCGCACTCTGTGTGTGAGGGAAGCGAGTGTAAGATTCTAACGTATGTTAATATGTAAGGATATTTTGAAAATTAACAAATTTTTTTAAATGAAAAAGTATTTTATTTAAAAAATTGTAATTATTATTAATTATTAGAAAATTAATCATTCCTGTTATAGTAAAGTCATCCCCTCCCTTTAAATATTTTATTCCAAACGGATAAACAAATTATAAATATAAAATATATTATTGGAGCTGAAAGGAGTGGAAAACAAAGTATGTTTGCTGAGCAAATCGGTAGGATCCAGCGTCCCAAAAGATAATTGGATATTAATATATATATATATATAGATATATATATATATATATATATATATATATATATATATAATAACGAGCACCGATACATGCCATGATGATGTTCGTTCGCGAGTAGAGAGAGACAGGCTAGTCTGCTATAGTCTCTCTCTAACTTCAGCAAATATGAGTAAGGTAAGGTTAATTCGATATAAAACAGTCATGTTTTTAAGAATTTTTTCTCAGGACACAGATACAGCCGGATTACCCATTTAATTTGCATATAATAATGTATCATTTGAACAATATTTTCCTAAATTTTCATTAAAAAATATTGAAAATTAAGCGAATGACAACAAATCTTCCGAGGCTCCTCGAGAAAAAGTTGTTTTGCGGTGCACACGATTACGCATCATAGAATCATCGGAATCGTAAAAACCAAAGTGCATTCTTCAAAGAAGATGTTTCCTTAGGTAACGCTGTCGAGTTTTTTTTTAATTTTAGAAATTTTGGTAGCCCCCAGAAGCCAAAAAACCAATTTTTGCTATAAAAAAGCGGGTTATTTGTTACTGTAAAATTAAGAATTAATAAAAATAACCAAAAAAGTCGACGGTGTTATCTGATGAATTATGTAAAGATGTACTGTGCAACATTTTCAACCGATCGGTTGAGTAGATTTTGTGTGAGGATGTGCACCGACTTCAAAAATGGTAGTTTTCAGGAAACGGCTTAAAGGTTTTGTAAACTGAATAATGCACAATAAAACTTTATAATTCTTTCAGGTTCATATAGAATCATCAATACCAGGTCTATACAGCAAAAGACTTTCATCTACATGGTGTAAACGTCTTTTTGTATTTGTCCACGTAAAACTCTTCCTTCTTTACTATCGTATGACGCGTGCTCCTCTGCTCTATTTATTCGCAACTCGTCAACTTGTCGTACCCATTCATGGGTACATGACTCTGTACTAGCATCTTTTTCATAATGGCTAATAGAACAAAAGAATCTTCATTGACAGTACATGCAGCTACATTAGCTGCAAATTCAACAATTGTAGAGGTATATATATTTATATAGTTACAGCAAGAATTAATTTACCGTTAAAAATTTCTGGAAATCCAGCGAGTACGAAAGTAAACAAAGTCAATCTTTTAGACTAGCTGATGTACGTATGTACTAGCTGTATGGCTCAAATTAACAAGAAATGTCCAAAAGATGCTTTTAATAAAATGAATGTAGGAATTATAAATCAAAACAATCGCTCTCCAAGTAAGCGCGCCGCACAATTGTCAAGCAGAATTACGAATATGTAAAAATCCTACTTGGAGTACTGAATGTTCAAATACTCACAATTTTGTCAATTTTGTTCCGATTAACTTGAAATTTTAATAGAATATACTTGAGATATAAAGCATTCATTTAAAAAAATAAAAAAATGGCCAAAAAAAATTTAAATACCTTACCCCTCCCCTCAAAGGAAATTTGTTTTTATTTCTCTTTTTGTGCAAAGAGAAGAAGGGAATAAAACGACGAAATTTTTATATTTTTGTTAGCAGTTAGGATCGCGTAGTGTGCACCGACTCACATAAGATTAGGCGGATTCGCGAAACTATATATATCATTTTCATTGTAAGTCGCGAGTACGGGATTCGTTCAAATAACGAGGCTTAAAATTTTATTGAGATATAAACCAGTGGAATAATAAGATTTTTTCTGAATTTATCAATCAAATTTTTTTTTTGTTGTTTAAAATTCTTTATTTATTATTTTTAAAATAATTTTTTCTTTATTTTGAATATTTTGGTTTATGTATTAACACTGACAATCAACCCGTACTCAAACTAATATACCAAGATTGGCTTAAATAAATAAAATAATTTATAATTAATCATTTATATTGATTTTGTAAAATTTTTTTTATTATTATTGTTGTATAGGTGCACCTCAGGGTTTGTATAAAAAATTTTTTTTATATATATTGAGAGAAAGAAAAGGGTATTTTAAGAATATTCTTTCCTTTTTCTTACGTTTATTTAATTCCCTGATGTATTCGCATGACGAATTGGTGCAAATACAACGATAAGCAAATCTTGGCATATTACAGTGTATCAAGAGCTCAAAACAGTGTAAAAAGAGCGAAAATATCCAAAGAAGAATAAAATAAATACTACAGCTCGAACCATAGCAGCCTCTTAAGTACCAGTGGCAAGCAACACCGATGAAAAAGTCGAAAATTGGTGTTTTTGCAAAACCACTGAAGAATTAGATCAAAGTCTCCAGCTGAGCCTACGCGTAGACGGAGATAGCCAAGAAGTCGTTTATAGAAGACCCCATAAGGACGGGAGGACAATCATGGCTAAATGAAACGACGGAGGAGGGAGACAGACACCACCTGGATTTTATAAGGGATGATTTCCTAATCCAGGAGTGGTTAGATGCCTCGAAGCGACAACATGGTCTAGCTGAGGCGTATATAGTTGATACTGAAGTGAATATCACACATTGAAACGTACCTTCCAATCGATCTGTACGACAGGAAGCACTGCCCAGTATCAGATTATTTCAATCTGGCAGAGATCAATCGGAAGCATTGACAATGGAGGTGTTACAACGCCAAAAAAATGATATGCAACGTATACGTCAAGCATTAATAGTTGCGATCAGTAGCCAGATTGAACACCAACCCGGACGTGGGTCGAGTTCCGAAATGGAAAATATGCATCCTAATTTACGTAATGTAAATATTAGAGATAGATTTACAATACATAACTCGATCTATTCGGAACTCCCACAGAGAACCCCTCAGCGAACCACCCCAACCAACATTCCACGAGATCGTCCTGTCAGCGAGAGGAGAGAGGGGAAACCCTTCAGAGATAGTAGAACCTCAAGGGTAGACAGTAGCCGTAATGATGAGCTAATGTCTCACCTGTGGTGAAACCTCTCGATGTAGGTGAGGTAATTTGAAAATGGAATGTTTCCTTCAAAAGCTATCGAAGGCAAACAATTGAAATATTTCTAGACCGGGTTGTGGAGCTGTGTAGTATGTCAAACTTGACTGAAGAGCAACTCATTCAGACTGCACCAGAACTATTCAAAGGTTCAGCCCATTATTAGGTAACAGAACTACTTGAACCATGGCGAATCTGAAAAACGCAGCTCTACGCTTTTACGAGACGACCAACCGGAATTAAGAGCGCTGCTGAAGAGAAACCATCGAGTGCACTCAAGGTGAAGACGAGATAATCCAAGAGTATCTTACGGCGCTCAATTGGATGCTCAAGAAATTGATTCTGAGGGTTTGAATGGAGGATAGATTAAATCGACTACATGCGAAACTTCGTCCTGAAATACACCGTCTCGTTCGCAGGAGAGACTGCAAAACCATTGACGAACTCGTGGAGACTATTAAGAAAGCGGAGGATTTCTTAGTAGTAGAGAAATCGTATAAATCTTCACCTCCACCAGAGGCAGTAACCTGGCCAGAAATAGCATACCAGGTACGCCAAAAGGAAACCAAAGGTGGCGGCTACTAAATCTTTCGATCAAGCTAGGCCGGAGTCACTACGAATGGTTACTCGAAAAGACGACACGGTGCAGGCTATTTCCCGACTAGAAAACTGTTTTGAACAGTTAAGTACGGATATTACAACAGCTGTAACCTCGGTAGGCAATACAAAAGCCACAGAAGTCAGGAGAGATCCACCTTCACCGAGGAGCCGTTCTGAAAGAACCAAAACTGGTGGAGAAAGAAATCTCCACATTGAGAGGTTCATCCTCCGGCGACTAAACGTAACTCTACGAGTAAACTACTGCATAAAGATATGCCCAGCACATCTAGGAAAGTTGATCCACCGCTGAGGTGTTATAACTGTGGAAAATTGGGATATCGTTTTACCAATTGTCCAAAATGTTCGGGAAACGCAAGGCTTGGCGGAAAATAAGAGTTTAGCCATTCAGCGCCAAGAACATGGCCCCCATTAAAAGTCCTCGGCGAGAAATAGTGGAAAAGTAGGCATCCTCATCTTCTGCAACCACGGAAGAAACAACTTAGGCAGGACCAACCTCTTCAGATAATAGTAGAGGATTGGATCCAGGTCAGATAGCAGCTGGATCAGAAGAAGCCCGTTGGTGGATTCCTATGCGTATCGGAGACTTCCATATCAGAGGACTATATGATACTGGAGCGTCACGCACAGTGATCGGCAGAATTGGTCTACAGCTGGCCTCAGCCTGCGAACGAGAGTTTCACCCTGCTTCTAGTGTTGGCGCCAGAGGTCCAGGAAATTCTCCTCTTTATGTAAGGGGTCATGTTACACTACCGTTCAAGTTGGCTGGAATTAAACGCGACGTGTTAGTCACAGTAATTCCATTTTTAAAAGTCGACTGTTATGTAAGCGCCAACTTCGCACGAGTTTTGGGTACAGTCCATGATCCTACAGACAATACGCTGTACGTCTGAGCAGCCAAGAAGCGCGTCAGACTGGAGGTTGCGGCCGTGACAGTAAATGAAGTGCAATGACTAGCACCATTACGGCTGTCAACATCGAAAAGGGTGGGGCATTCTCTGGTGGAAGAGTTGAGCTCCAATGATCATAGAATGTTTGATCCTATTTGCGATACGACACGCTTAACTTCTATTGGACTCGTAGACATATCTTGCCACGATTAAACAAAATTAAAAAATTTGCTTGACCGGGTCTCATCCGAAGGGGAAGTGGGGCTGGGATGTACGACGTGGGCCTAACATATTATCGATGTCGATCGATATAAAAGACCTTGTTAATTTTGAGGGATTTCATCCAAATCCCGAAAAAATCGAGCCGGTGATGCGATACACGGAACTACGAAACTTCAAGCAACTGAGGCGGTTCCACAGCATGGCGTCATAGTATACGAAGTTCTTGAGAAACTTTGCCACGATTGCTGAATGACTCACGAGTCTAAATAGAAAAGACCGAAGATATGAGTACGTGAGGAACAGCAAACAGCGTTCGAGAAAATTAAATCAATGATAGCTACAGCCCCTGTCCTCCATCTACCAGTATTCGAATCGTAATTCACGATTCAGACTAATGCGAGCGACACTGCAGTCGGTGCAGTCTTACTGCAGGAGTTTGACGGACAGGAACGTGTGTTGGAGTTGTCAGAGTAGGATACTGTCTCAGGCTGAAAAGAATTATTCAGTCACGGAGAGAGAGTACCTAGCCGTCTCGTGAGCAGTGGATAAATTCCGGGCATATATATAGGGATACCACTTTTGCATCGTAACGGATTATTCAAGTCTTCGCTGGATCCGTACGATGCCAACATCCACAGGATGCCTCGCTCGATGGGCTCTTAAATTGCAAGGGTATAATTTCGAGGTAGAACATCGAAAAGGCACGTTAAATTATGTCCCTGACGCGTTGTCAGAGATGGAAGAAGTAGAAACCAGATGTGCTGCCGTAACTTGGGCTGAGATAACCCAAGACCAAAGGTATTAGGACTGGTTAGATAAGGTTCGAAAAACTCCAAACGACTATCCTAAGTAGAAGATAGTTGGTGGGCAACTGTATTGCTACCGTCCAAATGAAATTTTAGAAGTGGTCATTGGTGACGCAGATGCCTGGAAAATCGCTGTGCCTAAAATGAAACGTAGCGAGATATTAAGAGAGTGTCATGATCTCACTACGGCAGGCCATCTGGGATGGGAATAAACTTCCGCTGGAGTAACCAAGGATTACTAGCGGCCTGGCTGTTATAAGGCAGTTGAAGAGTATGTTTAGAAACTGTCTTATATGCCAGCAGTGTAAAGAATAGAACAATTGATGTGTATCTTGAAAAGATACATATTCATCATTTGTTTACTCCGCCATATCATCCACAGGTTAACCCAGTGTAGAGGGTTAATAGAACATGCAAAACCCAGATTATAGCGTTTATGGGTGAAAACCGCAATTCTTGGGATGAGAAGTTAGTAGAATTGCACTTCTCTCTCAACACCAGGCCACATTCATCCACTGGGTATACTCCAGCGATGTTAAACTTTGGGTGAGAGCTGACTCCGCCGGGAATACTCCGCCGTGAGTAAGATAATGCCACGGTTGATAATATTGAGAGTGAAAACCGGCAGGTCTGGTTACCTAAGTGAAAGAAGCTATCAGAGCTCCAGGAGTCAGTAAAAACACGATCACGTGAGCAACACGAACATCAAACAACGTATTATAATACTCTTCGTTGTTCTTCACCATACCAAGTAAGAGATAAAATATGGAAAAAGAATCGTGTTTTATCTTGAACCGCCCAATGAATAACATCTAAATTGGTCCCTAAGTATGTGGTTCCATATATAATTATGGAGATAAAGGGCCCAAATACATACAAGCTAATCGATGACTCAGGATGGATAGAAGAGTTAATTCATTCTGAGCACCTGAAGCCATTCGTCGAATCCGAAGGAACAACATCTCAGGTGAGCAACGAACAAGCTTCAGGAGAACCTGTGCCGTCGCCTAGTAAAGGATCCCAACCACCAAGGGAAAAGTGAACTCAACCAGTAGACGAGCAAATGCTTCACGGGAAGAGAGAAGAAGGATTTTTTGCTAGCGGTAGGTCCTCGTCAGCGAACGAGGAGAGTGACGTCCGATAGATCGTCAGCGGATGATCAGCAAGCGAGAAGACCTAGGTCCGATGAATCGCCGGCGGGCAAAGCGTGCGATAGAGGGGACCACGCTGATAGGGTTATTAATTGCGTCAAGAACCGTAAGCGTGGTCGCCCTAGGAAAAAAGAGCAGAGTCATCCGGAACACTTCTAACGAAGAAGTCAACCACCGAGACGATAGTAGCCAAACAGCGGCATGCGAAGCCAATGAAGGCATAATTTGTAGAAAAGGTTTTTCTTTCTATTTCAGAATGGACTCTACTCCGGAAATAGTCGTCGATTTGATCAATAAGTTAGCCGGAATGGGTATCGGAGTGGACTCTGATTGGCCGGATTTTAGCTCTAGAGTAAATCTTTGTGGTAAGCCTGCCTTGGAGACTCGACCCATGGACCTGGCGGAAGAGTCTCCGACTATTCGTTTATTGCGCTACCAGGTATGGACCATACCCTGGCTCCCGCGCAATATTCGCCACCCGTCCCTTTGCCGGTTGCGATAGAATCCCTACAGGTTGTTCTGCCAGTGGGTGACATTTCCGATCCCGCTTCAGCAGAAGACGCGGCAGCTATGATTCTTAAGTGCGAATGGGAAACATTGCTGTCTACAAAAATAGCTCCATTCAAGGAGAAAACTCAGCTAGAGAAAAAGGTTTTCTCCAAAGCCCGGGCTCTGGAAAAAGAAGTTTTCCAGACCTGAGATGAAATTTAATAACATCCCAGGTGGCCCGGAAGCTTCGGCCGACAGTTGGTCGATGATTCTCAAGAAGAGGGAAGAGCTAGAAGATCTTCAGAATTATCAACTCGAACGAGTCGAAAAAGCGCGAAAGGCACAGGCGGACCAGCAGGAGATGACGATTAAAACGTACCAGCTGGCTGAGGCGGCAGTTCGGCGGGCTAATGAAGCCATTGAAGAGAAGGAGAAGATGGCCAAGTTTGTAAGACTGCACCTGCAGGAAAAAGAGAGGGAGATGAAGAAACTCCTGCAGGCAAGTCCCCTCAAATTGCGAGTTGATGTAAGCACTCGACTAAACAGGTATGCTTCCTGTCGAGCAATGAAGCCGTATCGCCTAATTTGTCGACCCAGGGAGGTTCTCCACAAGTTGGACTACCTTCTTCTAGAGAGGATTCGAGAAGAAAGTCAACCAGTCGTCGGAACCATGAATTCGGTCCAGCCAGGGTGCGTTCTAGATTAAGAGGAACGAATGAAAACCCTGGCAATACACGCCGAGCGAGGATCGACAACCAGTACTCGGTTCAAGAGAGGCTGAGACGGCCTCAGTCGGAGAGACTAGATCCGATGGTTGTACAGAAGACGGTGGAGCAACCTGTTCCAAATCTACCGGGAACAGGAAAACCCCGGTTTTGTTATGTGTGTGGCTATCCAGGGGTAAGAAATCCTAGATGGTGGGGACACACAAGAGTTGTAGTAAAGGCTTTTCCTAATTTATTAAGTAAAGAAAATATTGTATATTATAAAAAATTAATGATAATAAATTAAAATAATAATATGTTTATATTTTCATAAGGATTGATCAATTCTTCATTTGAATTTCCCTCCCATATTGTTCTTAAACCCTTTCAGAATTGGAAATTCTTCAATAACGATATTTGCGGATATCGAGTTTCCAGATTCTAGGAGGACTGGGAAAGTCTGGAAGGGGGGGTGTAACGAGCATGCCTATGTTCTCCGTTCGCGAAGTAGAGAGAGAGAGAGAGAGAGAGAGAGAGACAGACGACAGGCTATAGTGTCTCTCTAACTTAAGTAAATATGAAGGAGTGAGGGGAAAAGTTAAGTTCAGTATTCATCTAACTTTTACGAGTATATTACATATAGTATTTTTTTTCGCTTTCGCTCTTGGTTAGTTTCTAACACAATCTTTTTCTTTTCTCTTAAATAGAATTTTGTATTGAGAATAGTGATTGTGGCAGTTATTTCGTCGTGGTGAATTTTATTATTATCACGTAAGTTTTTCGCCAGACAGTAAACAAAGATTAACGGGCCAGCAACGTATTTTTATTCTATTCAGAAGTAAGTAATTGTTCATTTTTTTTAGTTTGATCAAACGCGGAAAGAAATTACACGGTACCGGCTAGTAGTTAATATGAACAATTAGCTAAGCGAATAAAATTCGATAATAATTGCGTTTGAATATAGTTTAACCTTTTGTAACGGTCTTACCTGTAGTTGCGTTTGCTTGTGTATATGAGCGTTGGTACGAGCGGGCGCCACACATACATAAGCTAACCTATATTAAATAGCTTGTGTGCACTGACGCTACTGTGCACGTTGTTAATGCAAACAAGCAGACTGAATTAGAGTCACATCTAGTGTTATCATATACGTTCATATTATATGTCGAATGACAAGTAATCTGTATTTTATTCATTCGCGGTAATTTTTGCATTACTTATAATATTAAAAATATAACTTCGATTCAGTCGAGCAAATAAGAGATAGCGGGTGCACACGTAGTTTTAAAATAAGGTTAGTTAATTTGTAAAACTGATAGATTTTATAATTAAATATAATTATTTTTTCTTAATAATAAATAATTATTTATTGATTTTTTTTATAAATATTTGTTTGTTTGAAAAGAATTATTAACAAAATAATTTCCCATTTCCTTATATAAAATATGATAAAATTAGAAATATTTTGAATTGATTTTGGGACTCTCCCGCGGTACCCTTGGTATAAAATTTGTATTTTTATAAATGGGTTGTTGATAAAATATTTAAATAAATCAGATTGAAATTTTTATAAAATCAATTGCCACGGGTAAAACTGAGGGCTGTGCAGTAAGAATAAGTTATTACTGAGAAAATAATAAAATATTAATAAATATAGAAATAATAAGAAGAAATAATATTTATAATAATTGTATAATTATTTATAAATTAAAATTATTTTATTCATTGCTTCCGGCCAAGGTAAGTCGATTCATGGCGACGGTAAGTATTTAAATTATTATTTTCTATATTAATAGTAATAGAACTAGGTAAATTAGAAGAGATACACCAAGATCGTATTTAGTACCTTGATAACCTAGAACCCTGTTATTATATATATATATATATATATATATATATATATATATATATATATAATGACGGGAATCGCAAGCACCGGTTGCGTTGGCTATCCCAGGTCGCGATGATCTCTGTCCCGTCATAACCTATATATAAATATATATATATATATATATATATATATATATATATATACTCGTTTTTATTTATATGTATATTTAATTTGTAGTCGTGTTACAGGCCGATGCACTAACACACTGGCGAAGAGATAAGTAAGAGAGAGAGCTAGGGAGGGGGGAGTAGAACAGGTACCACGCGCAAGAGCAATTACCTTTCTGCCGTGCTACGCGTGAGGTCAAACAAATAATAAACTAAGTTGTGTTTGGCAGCCGCCTAGTCCGCGCGAAGTTTCGATTTCCGCCCTCATCATCACCTTCACGGACGAGAGTCGCGAGCTCTCTACGCGGACGTGACCCGGGTGACCGAGTACAAGTGCATCTGCCACCCGGCTCCTATCCGTCCCATCCCTGCCCCATCCGGGACTAGAGACTACGAGGACACCGCTGCCTTCGGTGCAGTTCGGGCCGAGGGTCTGCTACCGCCACCTTCCCGTCACTAACGGTCTCAGATGACACCAATGAACTTACTGTAAGTGGCAGTTCGTTTGATCACTTCTTTTCTTTCTTCACGTGCGCCGTCGCTCCGATGGCCCTCGGCCTGCACTCCGCGCCTCATAACTTCGTGTACTAGTGTATTCGTATTTCTCTATTTTACGAAATTAGACTTTCCACTTACAATATATATATATAGTTCGACCGAGTTTATTTCTCGGAACCTGTAACTCCGCCACCGTAATAATAGATCCCTACTCTCTCGATTTAGACATTGACCACCATTGTACGATCGTTTATTCACCAGCTGTTTAGTATTTTGTAACATCGCGCGAGTATTGCGTGCAACGAAAATAGAACAGAAAAATGTAGAGAAACTTAAACTTATGAAACAGTCAACTAAATTTTGAAATTCAAATAAGATTATAACGTAAATATTAAATAAAAACAAATTAGTGACAGTAGACCTTTATGTTGTGTAATAATTGAGATGATAGTAATTTATATTTTAGAACATGTAATACAATCAAATAGTTTAACCGAGTATTTAATAATAGTAATGGATGACTACTTTAAGTTTATTAAGGCGCTCCCTTTGTAATACGGTTTGAAATTGAAATGGATTTCTGAAGTTGAAATTTATTGCACAATGTTAGGAGAATATTTCTGTAACATACCATAGTAACTATTATTGGACAAGGATTATTTACAACCGACTTGCCTATTCGGCGAACTGAGAAAGAGGACAGATCCATATTCATTTTTTTCTTCCAAATTTAATTTAATTATTAGGAGTGTGAATAAGTCTTTCCCGTTTTTTGTAAGAGATGGCGTCACCAATACTGTGCGAGTATTCAATGGTTACATATGTCATAATCAAAGCTTATTCATATGTCAACAATTCCATACTAACACATTAGTTAAAATTTTTTCGCATCATAAATTTTTGATATCGTGAAAATGTCGAAATTTGAGCCGAGTCGACGTCATTTGCGGGAAGTTTCACTTTATTGGTTCAATTTGAAGAAATCTGCTGCCGAGACGCATCGATTGCTTCAGGAGGCTTATGGAGAAGGTTGTGTCGATGATTCAAGTGTTCGCGGATGGTTTCGACGCTTCAAAAGCGGTGATTTCGACGTGGAAGACAAGGAGCGTTCCGGGCGGCCGCAAATCTTTGAAGATCGAGAATTGGCGACTTTGCTTGATGAAGATTCTTGTCAAACGCAAGAAGAACTTGCTGAAGCATTGGGAGTTGACCGAACAACCATTTCCAAGCGTTTGAAAGCCATGGGAATGATCCAAAAGCAAGGAAATTGGGTGCCGTACGAACTGAAGCTGAGAGACGTCGAACGGCGTTTTTTCACTTGCGAACAGCTGCTTCAGCGACATAAAAGAAAGGGTTTTCTGCATCGTATGGTGACTGGCGATGAAAAGTGGATACGTTACGATAATCCGAAGCGAAGAAAATCATGGGGACTACCCGGCCATGCATCATCATCGACGGCCAAGCCAAATATTCATGGCGCCAAGCTCATGCTCTGTATATGGTGGGACCAGCTAGGTGTGGTTTACTATGAGCTTCTGAAACCGAATGAAAGGATCACAGGCGAGGTCTATCGACGACAATTGATGCGTTTGAGCCGCGCACTGCGAGAAAAACGGCCACAATACTCCGACAGGCACGACAAAGTTATTTTGCAACATGGCAATGCTCGCCCACATGTTGCACCGCCGGTGAACATACTTAGAAACGCTCAAATGGGAAGTCCTACCCCACCCACCGTATAGTCCAGACGTTGCTCCGTCTGATTACCATCTCTTCAGATCGATGACGCATGACCTGGCTGACCAGCACTTCCATTCCTACGAGGAAGCCAAAAAATGGGTGGATGACTGGATAGAGGCCAAACCGGTCGAATTTTTTCGCAACGGGATTCGTATGTTGCCAGAAAGATGGGAAAAAGTTGTAGCTAGCGATGGCCAATACTTTCAATAATTCATTTGTAACCATTTTTTCACAATAAAGGCTCAAAATTTGAAAAAAAAAACGGGAAAGACTTATCCACATACCTGATAATATAATTCCAATTAACTAGCCCTGTTATTTCAATCAGAAAGCTTGTAAAAAGATAAGTTTCATGATCTATGGAAACTATCTAGGAGTTCGGCTAAGATTATATTAATGCCAGTTATATTCTAAGCTTTTAACCTTTCAACGACCTTTAATTGATTATTTACTTGAACTATAATTTACTTGAAATAATTGTATTGATCTCAGAAAAATTTTTTAGTTTCAAATTAATATCATCTAATTGCACTTCGATACTACTTATTAAAATATTTACTTTATTAATTGATTTTTATCCACAAGGCTAATTACAGAATCATTATAATCTAAATTAGTGGATGATTGACCTAAAGAGTTTTTGAGACTACAACCGCAGCATTTTTGAAAACATCCTTCATTATAGAGCTATGCAAGATCTGCATATAACGAAAATAGACCTTACAGTTAGAGCATTGTAGAGTTGCACTTACTGTAACCCTTTTAAGCTGCTAGGTGAAATACAGAAACTGACGATGACTCGAATGGTACATTTTTTAAAATTAAAATTTGAATATGAATGACCGTGCACTAGCTCTTACAGAAACTTATACAGTTTGTAACGAGTGTATTGAGTTAATTATGGTACAAAGGAATAAATATACCATGGATAAATTTAATTTGGTTTAATTTATTTAATTTGATTATATTGCTCTCGAAAGGAGAACGATTCGGAGTCACTATCTAAGCAATATTAACGTAAAGTTTTTTGCTAAATATAATTTGTACATACAAAATTAATGAACTCTATTTATACCAATATAAAACAAACATTGTTGTGATTGGCTATTTTAAGGTAGAGATATATTAAGAAATTTATAATTTGTTCTATATTAAAAATAGGAGGGACGTAGAAGTTTTACGGTGGAAATGCTCACAGTTACTTGCTTAATAAAGGTACTTTATCTTACAGGTCGGTATAGGTTTAAGAAATTCCGAACATTAGCACGATTCCATATACAGTCATGCTGAAGCTTTATTAAGATTGAACATGAGCTTTTTAACTGTTTCGACTTACATTTTTGTCCTTCAACGTACGAAAAGGATTTCATTGTAAACATTATATACGCTATAATATAAAAAATATCGTCGATACAAAATCAATGAACAAGCAGATCTCCATCAATTGTTGTTATAATAGATTGATCAATACATTATTTAAAATAAATCTGTATCGAAGATTATCAAAAAACTTTACAATTGACAACTTTAATAACTAATAAAATCACTTTATAAATTAAAATTAAATTTGGTAAAAAGTACAATTATATATGAATATACTACTAGAAATACCATATTAAAATAAATTGATGTAAATGGAATAGTAATTTAACTTAGAATTTAGGTTAATAAAATAAGGTTGAACTGTTATCAACCCAATAATATAATTACAAATGTTAATCTTAGTGATTTTTATAATTTATGTACACTTTCAAGAAAGTTATAAGAACTTAGAATATTCGATATATGATATATAAGTCCGCATAATAACTAATTGAAATATCTACTGAAGTCTTTAAAAATATATTGCAATTAGTTGTATACAATCGTATCAATGTAGAGCAAACAAATAGTACGAATTATTTATATCATTTGTGACGAACTATAAGCTCGCACATATTTATTAACAATAAAATCTATTATTAATTGATTAATAAAAATCATTAATTAATTAATAATAAATTGTAATAAAAGTAATGGAATTATATATTGTATTATAATACAATATATAATTCCTATGAAGTCATTGACCGCACAGAAAAGGAAAAAGATTAGAGAGAGAAAGAAAACTGAGTGCGCTCGAAGACGCTCAAGAAAACGTTCTCTCTCTGCGGGCCGACGCGAGCTCCGCGGGCACTAGACGGTGCGACGAGTACGGCGCAGCGGAATTGCCGAAAGTTCTACAGCGGGGCGCGGCGCGGTAAGGGGCGAGCACCGCGAGCTTTATGATGCGGAGCCGTGAGAGGGGAACGGTCTAAGAGTGGGGACCGTTCTTTCTCTCAAAACTTCAATAGGGGCGCACTGGATGTAAAATTCAGTGTGCCGGTGGTCTCGAAACCGGTTAGTCGAGGGGGAACCTGTCGTCGGCGCTATAGCGGACGGCACGTTCTTGCACACTTAGTGTGAGATTCGAAAACGAGACGCAAAGAAGCTAATAAATTTAGATTTACTAATTCATTGAAATATTCTTGTAAAGCTACGCGGGGCTAAATATTTAAAAATAATTTGTATTAAATGTAAAAATAATAGATTTATAATAAAATTATGAATTAATTGTATTACAACTGACCGTGGCGAGCGAACTACTCTCATATCGAAAACAAAGGGACAAGGCGTAGCGGCGCAATATTGAAAGATTTAAATTTGATACTTTCGTATAATTTAATTTTTTATATTTTTATATTTTTTGATAATTTTTTGTTATAATTACATTTTTACTATAAATATCATAATTTACTATCATGCCTTAAATTGGCAATTACGTTATTTTTTACGTATATCGTTATGTACTGAACTTTTTTCAAATTTTGATACATATAATATGATATGTATATAATATATATAAATTATATTTTTCAAATCTGCTAATAGATATTATATATTATCCTTTCTATATGGCAAATCTTGCTGTTATGCACTATATTCGATACATAGATACTACTGTTAGAATATTTCTGAATATTATATTAATAAATATTTTTATCGATCTTGCAGATCTTATACAACAAGATACTATACTAATATAATGAAAATAAGACTGTTCTTATTTATGAGAGCAGTAAGGTTTTTCTTTAATATATAGAATATAGATTTTCTTTCAATTTTTAATTTAATTTAATTTTTTTATTTTTAAGTAGTAATTTCCGTTTCAGATTCTACTGCGCGATTATAAACAGGAATAGTCTGACTGTCATTATATTAGTATCGTATATTATTGTATAGACTGTAAGACCGATAAAAATAGGTATTAATTTAATTTACAACAGTCGACATAAGTACAATTTATAATTTCTGGATATTTTATATTATAATATTGTTATTGCTACACATATCCTAAAACAAATTTTTTACAAAATAGAAATCTTCAAAAAAATTGTTAATAAAGAGATATGCACACAATGACTATATTCATTGTGGAGTAAATTATATTACAATATATATCTGCTGAGATTTTGCGTAGAAATAAATTTCTTGCATATTTGACATGTTAAATTATACTGTACTCATAAAAACTATTAATACAATTACATTGTCTACTTCGTCCTTTAGATGAGCTGTACTAAAGGCGTTTTACACTATACTTGAAGTTAAACTTATAATGCTTGAAATTTGTTGCATATTCTTATTATATTAGGTTGTCAAATATCTCCCTTCCGCTTTTTTGTTTTCTGAATTTCGCGACTATGTACAAAGCGCTACAGAGCTTGTATCTGGCAATACTATACATCATTTAAAAGGTCTTGACAGAACGTACAAAACGACGCTATCCATGATTAGTTTGGATATTGCGTTCAAAAGTTATAGACGTGTAAACATGGAGTTCACTAAGGCCGAAATTTTATAGTTCTCCTTCGTCAAAGGTAAATCCGCTAGAGAAATGTTCTGTGAGATTAATGGTGTTTTGGAGGATGGCACGTTATTATTTCCAACCGCCGAGGAATGGTTTCGATGATTCTGAGCCGGTGAAAACGACACCATCGATAAACATGCCGATGGAAGACCTGTGCCGACGAATACCGATCAAATCATGGAATTATCGAATCAGACTGACATGTGGCATCTCGTGACATTGCCCAAGAGATGAGAGTTAGTCACCAAACCATTTTAAACCATCTGCAGAAGGCTGGGTACAAAAAAGCTTGATGTTTGAGTGCCGCATGATTTGACGCAAAAAAAACCTTCTGGACCGAATCAATGCCTACGATGTGCTGCTGAAACGCAACGAACTCGACCCATTTTTGAACCGGATGATGACGAAAAATAGATCACATAAGACAATATCAAGCGAAAACGGTCGTGGTCCAAGACCGGTGGACCGTCCCAAACAGTGTTCGAGCCGGTATTGACGTCCAAGAAGCTTTTGCTGTGTGTTTAGTGGGATTGGAAGGGAATCATCCACTATGGGCTGCTCCCATGTGGCCAAACGCTTAATTCCACCATATAGTGTGAACAACTGGACCGCTTAAATCAGGCTATCGATCAGAAGCGTCATAATTGGCCAACAGGTAGGGTGTAGTGTTTCACCAGGACAACGCCAGACCACACACTTCGTTGATGACTCGTCAGAAGCTACGGGAGTTCGGATAGGAGCTTTTATCGCATCCACCATATAGCCCGGACATAGCGCCAAGTGTTTACCACCTATTCCTGTCCATGTCGAACGCCCTTTGTAGTGTAAAGTTGGACTCAAAAGAGGCTTGTGAAAAATGGTTGTCGTTGGCTACCGTTCAGCTGTCTGAACAGTACGTATGCTGTGGTTTGGAGTCTGTTGAAATTTTGTGGTAATAGCCGGCCCAGATCTCGTTTCGCATGCCTTCTACTGAATTTGAATTCCTTTCAATTGCAAGACTGTAGTTTTTAGTTAACTCCTTCATTAATTTGATACTTAGATCAGCAGTCTTTACTTTTTTAATTACGACTTTTGGTTTCTTCACAACTTTCTTCGAAATACAGAAGCAAAATTATGGAGGGAAGGTAATATTGTGAAACAAAAGTATATATTTTGATGAGAATATATATAGGTGTAATGATTTACAATAGGAGAGCAGCTGCTGCATGAACAAGGCCAGGTAGATGGCTTATCCGGCGCGCGCGCTGGGCGGGTCGGAATAGCGCACTCAGGTAAGTGCGTTCGACAGGTGAAAAAGTATAGTGAGACTACCTGAATCTTTCTAACATTTTGAGCTAACATTTTTTAATATATTTACATTCGAAAAATGTAAAACAAAAATTTTTTTCAAAGTTGTAAAGTAAAATACTGCCTTAAATCTCTTACTTCATTTTCCTGCACAGCTTACGAGAATCGAAGAGTTATACAGGCTATTGTCGGATTATCGACTTGAATCTGGCCGGATTAAGAAATAATTTGCTCCCAAAAAGGCAAACCCCCGCAAAATTTATCAAAAACTAAAAGTGGATACTCGGTCCCGAATTCTTAAATAAATCGTCTAAATATTGGCCAACTAATCAATTCGAACAGATTACTTTACCTGAATTAAAAGCAGTAACAAAACAAAATTTGCTGACCGTTTGAACGTTCACAAACTCTCTAACTCAGAAACAATAGTATTAAAATTAAAACAAGATAATGCATTCACATCAGAATTAAATGTATTTAATTAAAAATTTAGAAACCGGAATAAAGTAAAGATTTATATGACAATATTTGTTTGTTTCGCGACAAAAGCCTGTCACATGGAGATAGTAACCGAATTAACGACAGATGCATTTCAGCTGCACTTGGACGTTTCTTTGCTCTAAGAGTTAAGTCTATTAACATATATTCAGACAATGCGACAAATTTCATCGGTGCAAATAAAAAAATAAAATTATTGAACGATTTGATTCGCTCAAAATAATAAAACGATAGTATGGCTTCATTCACATGAAATTCGAAATTAACTTGGCATTTTTCACCTCCAAGATCTCCTCATTTCGGTGGCCTCTGGGAGGCAGCCGTTAAATCATTTAAGCACCATTTTTATCGAACTATCGGAGATGCTTTATTTACGTACGAACAATTACTTAACTATGTAAACGTAATAGAGGCATTCCTAAATTCTCTTCCCCCCACCCCATCACACTTCCTTATTGAAGATGTACTTACTTCTCTACCTGATTAAGAACTTTCAGACGTTAAGCTTAATCAGTTATCAACTTGGCAACATGTCCAATTAATAAGACAGCACTTTTGGAAGAGATGGTCCAAGGAATACTTAAATGGACTGAACGTAAAAAGTAAGTGGCAATTTCAAAGGGAAGAAAACATCAAAATTGACACTATGGTCACAGTAAAGGATGAAAATTTGACACCGCTTCATTGGGTATTAGGACGAATCATATGTGCACATCCAGATCAAGATGGAATTCTGCGCACAGTTACGGTGAAGACGAAAACGGGACAGTATATTCGTTGCGTAAAACGAGTATACTGATTTATCAAAATACGATTTATCAAAATTTTTACTAACGATACTGCGGAATAATTCAAATCCAAACTAATGTAATCCCATGTATAAATGAAGACTTAATACATAATTATCAATTTTAAGCTAAAATACTGAAAATTCCGACAGATTAAAATGTATAGTTAATTTGAAGTATTAACAAATAAATTTAAATCAACATTCATTGAACGCGTGCATTCAAGGGCGGCGGGATGTTCTAGACCTAGTCAAGCGCTGCGCCGTCTTAAGTACTGTCACATCCCTTACCTTATTTTCCTGCACAGCTTACGAAAATCGAAGAGAAATACAGGCTATTATCGGATTATTGATCCGAACCCGAACCCTGCCGGGTTATGAAATAAGCTTAATGTTAGTTCTCTTGTAATGAAGTATATGGTTGTATGAATAGCTATTTTCTAAAAATGTACACTTCCTACACTAAACTTTATTAGCTCTACGACAATTTCTGCATCGCACATTTATTGTACCGTTACTCGAATATCATAAGAATGATCAACACCTCTTCTCTTTCCTCTACCAATATCCTACGTTTCATTTCACGTTTTTCCTAATTTAGTTTGTTTAGATACGCCTAAGCGAGGTAATTTTTCAGCTAAGATACAAGAGGGAAGACCAGATCTCGACTGACTCGGAATTGTACAGATGTTTTTTGTAAAATAAATATTTTTTCTCATCATTTCAAATTGTGTTCAATTTATTAACGAATGGCGTGTTTAGTAACTAACAATGCCCGTATTTTGTGAATAAATGAAATTTCGTCAATCGCACCAGTGAAGCACCTTCATTCACGAAATACACAAATCAAATATAGAAGAAAATGTACAAGAATGAACAGACTTTAAATGTCTAACAAGAAATATTTACCTGAGAAGAAATGTAAATAGACTAATAAAAATAGTGAAATTGCGACTTGCCATAAATATATTCTAAATTGATCTTGATCATAAATAAATCCAGTTAAATATGATTAAAATGTTCCTGATAAATTGAACGATGAGTGAGCTCAGATTCGACAAAAAGAGAATACAGTTTCTCAAGTCTTCTTTTTATACATGTAACACGAAAATCATTGCCCGACCTATTGAAATTTTGATTGATAATTCAGTGTAGTTAAAAAAATAGAAACTCAGATATTTTACTAAAAATTCAATATTCAGATATTCAGAAACCTTAGTAAGAAGTTTTTTTCAATGACAATGTAGTTGCTAATTTTATGCTTCTATTATAGTAAATAAAAATTTCTTTAAAGTCTTTATATTCACAGAAGAAATTTATGCTATACGACGTACATGATAAGAAGGTGTGTTTAATTGATTTATATATACACAAAAGAAAAAAAGGGAGCAACTTCAGAATTTGTAGATCAGTACCATTTTGAATTTATAGCTTGCCATCATATTCAACTCATAAGTATATAATGAAATCTCTACTACAAGAACCTGACAAGCTCAATCTGCGTCTTTCAATAACAGGCTTGGTAAATAATTTGTATAAATACTTAGACCACAGTGTTCTTACGTATAGTGATGAATTTTTTCCTCCTTCAAAATATCAGAGATTTTTAAACCCTTGAGTGCTGGCGCATTAAATTATTAAAAGGTTTTAATTTTAACTTATTTATTGATTGATTGGAATATATAGGATATGCTAATCATTTACATAGCCCAATAACGAAAGGAAAAAATGTGATCAGTTTATCATAGTATGAATCCTAGAAACTACAATTTTTGCATCAAGCTTGACACCGTCAGATATATCAGAGACTAAAATCTCACAATCATCATGAATAGACAGTTAAGTTTTAGAAAAAAAATAGTGTTCACTGGCAACTCCAATGCATCAAGCCTTTAAACTGCATGTTTCACTTTTTTTTCAGATATAGATGTAGCCATGTTTTCACAGAGACTTTTAGGTTTGTAACACAAGTATCAAAGTCATAAATACTAGTACATACTGATTCCAAAAAGGCATTTTGACGTAGTTCATGAAAAAGTGCGCAGAAGTGTATAAACCAAGTTGGACTATAGGCCTCATGAGTAATTTTGCTGATTTCAAAGAACATGATCTTTGTTAGTGTATTTAGATTATTAGAGGACAGGAGATCAGATGAAAATGAGGGAGAAGGAGTGTCAATTTCCTGTCTTATCTTGGTGGCTGATCGTATTAACGGTGAAGGGGGTGAGAAAAACGTTTACTTGATTATGAGCTAATAGAATTAATAGCTTCAAGAAATGTAAACTTACTGATTATTAAAACACGTGAAGCATTGTCAGATGCACGGCAGCATATACGTACATCAACTGCATCATTGTCATAACAATACTTATAAGAATCTACAAGTCATATAGCAAAGGTGTTTATAGCGTTATTACACGAGTGAATCGTTTATTATAAATTATACAATGATCTGAGATATTCATGAAACTAATGAAAATTTATGTATTATGTAAAGGTACTAAACTTCAAGAATGAAATGTAGTAGCTCTCGAAATAAAGATAGATAAAATAGATAAATGAAAAATCAACATATAAATCTTATATTAACTATAATATCATATATTAACTAAAATAATGACAGTCAGACTGTCCTTGTTTATGATCACCCCCGTAGAATCTGCAATAAACCTTATTACTACAATAAATTATATCAGAAAATTAAAAATAAAAATAAAAATACAATAATAATTAAAATAAAAAATAAAAAATAATAAAAGTACTTATTCTATATTAGTAAAGGACAATCGGACTGCCCCCGCCACCTTAAATTTAAAATCACCTTCGTGTCCGACGTTTCGAACCGCTACGGTTCATCCTCAGGAATTAAACTAAAATAAATTAAGAAAATAAACATCTTTATTGATTGAGTATATTTAATTTAAATGGACTTTAGAATTTAGAGTTAATATACAGTTGTACTGCTGATATAAGTGACTAAACTGACCCGCTATGGTAAAGAACTTTTCGGAAGTTACGACGCTCATGTATACGACAGTTAATCAAGAATCCTTATAACGATACTACACAGCTCAGTTAAAAATTATATTAAAAAAAAAAAGGTATTTATTTCACACTGCTAATCGATCCCGCTAATCTGTGCACGCTATTTTGCATATAACTCAAAAATATAATTTTCTGAGTGACATTCCATACAGATAATTAAACAATTTTCAAGGGAAAAGAAAATAAAAGAAATTTTTCTGAAAAGTTTTATAGGAGGTCTTCATCTGGTTCATATTATAATGGAATCAAAGGTATGTAGCAAATGATCATTAACGAAATATATATAAACACATGGAAAATAATTATTCTTTGCAAAGTTATTTAAACAATCTCAACTAATTTTATTTTTTATTTTATTTTCTATAATGTATTCAAGATATTAAAGTTCGAGAGATAGTAAATGTGATGCGATACATGAGCGACAAAGACGATAAACACGAGCGACGCAGACCGAGGTACTTATTTACTTGGAAAAAACGGTAGCTGAAGAATAGGTCATGTTTCAGTGTGTTAGGTTTCTTCATTCGTTCTAAAGGAATACTAAGACGTATAACATTGAAATTGATTATATACGCACAGCGGCACTGGAATCAACAGGTAAATTTAATACTATTATATGGTGACAAGAGAAAATAAACTTCAATAGCAGTACTTATATCTCTGTATTGTTCTTATTATATATTGCTCAGCGTTTGTCCTTATTATATAACTTGATCTTATAATTTAATACAATACAGTAAATATTATAAATATTATAGTTATGGAAAAATTAGAAAGTATTGCTTTGTCAAAATTGGTTTTTGAACCAATGATATTTAAGAGATATATTGATAATATCTTTACAATTGTTCCAGAAGTTTTAGTGGATGAAATGGTGGATCTTTTTAATTCTGTACATGATAGAATTAAATTTACAAGGGATATTGAAGTCAATAATCAGTTGAGTTTTCTGGACATCAATGTCATTAGATGTAGTAATAATAAAGTGAAACTTAATTGGTACAGTAAACCTACTTGGTCAGGTAGATTTTTAGATTTTAATTCAAACCAGCAATTCGGAAACAAAATTGGAGCACTGGAAGGTGTCATTGACAGAGCCATAAAATTGATGCATAAAGATTTTAAACAAAATAATTTACAGATAGTAAGAGAAACTTTCATTAGTAATGGATATCCAATTGAATTTATTAATAAATTAATTACTGAGAGATTGTTTGACATTTATAATACCGAAAATAGACATAATGGACGAGTTGATGTTAACAGAGGCAAAATTATTGTCAGACCATATCTTAGAGGATTATCTTAAAGATGTAAATAAATTTAATATGACATTCAAATTTTCTTTAAAAATAGCAATAATTGAAGTAAGTTATTACTGTTATTGAAGTAAGTTACAAAATTAATTGTATGGATTGTAATAAATACTACATTGGACAAACAGGTAGATATTAAAAAAAGAGAATTTATGAACATAAATATAGTTCACGTAGTTCAAATATTACTTCCGGTTTAAAGGAGTATTGTTCAAAGTTTTTACATTCTTTTGATTTTGTGAATATGGACATTTTAGAGCATGATACTAATAATAAGTATAAAAGGGAGAATCTTGAAAGTATTCACATTTCCAAGAATCAAAATAATGTGAATTTAATGTTAGAGTCTAGTAAATTAGATAGCATTTATCATTTCTTATTAAATTGATTGGTGTTGAACATTTTGTGTAGAAGGGGATTTTATATTTAATTTACTAAATTTTAGTTTAGTTTAGTACCTGATGAGAAGCCGTAACGAGCTCGAAAAGTTGGACTACTACAAGTCTTCAACCTGTAAGGGTGGTGGGGACAGTCAGATTGCACTTTGCTATGATAACATAAGATTTTTTTCAGCTAACATTTTTATTTTCAGATTGGTCTACGAGAGTGATTTTATACAAGGATAGTCTGACCGTCAATATAATTTTTAATTTTTATGTTTTATTCTTATTATTTTTATATATTGATGTATTAGTGTTAATATAAATATATCTTGATATTATTACGTATTATTTTCGATTGATTTTATTGGATTTACTGTAAGACCAATGAAAATATTTATTAATTTGTATAGAAGCAGTCGACAAAAGCACAATTGAAATATTATAAATTAATGATATCGGTTATTGGCTTAATAATATATATATATATATATATATATATATATATATATATATATATATGTATCTATTTGCATGCCTAGTATGTAGTAACTACTTCATTGTTATTTATATTTTCAATTTATAGGCATCGTATCACTGAATATTTGTCGCTAATAGCGATTCAGTTTTATAGTTCATGTTCTTAGCATATAACTTAGAGAAATTATAATTCTTATATAAAAAATATAGCTTAAAAATTGTAATCACTATCTGTAATGAGCGTAGTATTTTCTTTCATTTCCGATGTGTATTAGGTTATATAAATAGCAAATCAGCTAAAAATTGTTGCATTAATTCATTGTGCGATAAGATTCATTTAAATTTAAAGTCTAGGCTTTCGAATAGATTTGTTACAGAACGAGATATGCTAAATATCTCGATCATCAACACTATCTCAATTACTAAAAAATCACTCATAATCTAAACTAATCATAATTCATTAACTATGGATAACATTTGAACTCATACTCCACTTAATTTTTCAAGACTTCTCTCTGAAATAAAAAATTTAAATCTCCTTTTACATAAGTAAAAAATTTATCTGAAAATATAAGTGAACAGAATAAATTGTACTCCCTATAGATAAAAAATCAACGTCTGCGACAGGAGATAAATCGGCTTAACTATCTTCGAGCCCCTGATAAACCTAATTCAGATATTAGAGTTACTAATATTCCGAAGGCATATTGGAATTGAAAATCTAATTAATGCTATCTTAGAAGTTCGCAAAATTTTATATAAAACTGCAAATAGTTAAAACGCATGATGACTATCTTTTCATCTTCACTTACATAGTGTAATTAATAATATCAAATGCTGGAGCTTACTAAAAAAATTAGCTTTATTAAAACTGAGTAAAAATACCTATCACATATATTTAATCCTACTGACCCAATTAAATTTTATTCAGAAGTAACTTGCTTTCATTCTGCTTGTTCATTTCATCAAGTAAAAGTGATTTTAAATCCACCTAAATTAAATGTTTATCCATCCTTTGATTTTGAGCGAATTACAAGGGCACATGTTTTTCCAGCCATATGCTCATGTTGCAATAGGTCTAAAGGCCGTAGCTTTCACCGTCTCTCATTTTCATATTGTAAGGACGTTGTTTCAAATACTAATTCCCTTGTTGGTAATCCTGTATGATAAATCGATATCATCCCCCATGTATCCAGACTTATGGAAAAAATAGTTTGTAGTTCCACTAAATAAAGTCACGAACCCAACTACACCAGCTCATAACACACCTATAATAATTTATGACATTTGGCGAAGGTTTTTGACACGACTATCGCTCAATAAATAATGATCATTCAGAAAAACTCCTCGATATTGTCTTTCCAATCTGGATTTCGAGCTGGTTACAATACGCAGGCTGCATTATTAAAAATAAATGAAGATATTTTGAAGGATAATGGTCAAGGTTTGGTGACATTATTGCTTTCATTTAATATAAAAAGGGTATTTGATTCTATAAACAATTACATCCTTCTTTCAAAATTAAGAAATTTAAATTTTAGAAAAGAAACTATTTTCTGGATTAATTCCTAATGAAAATTCCTGAATAAAAATGGGCTTCTGTTAAATGCATCTAAGACAAAGGCAAATATTTTTGGTTCTAAACAGAATCATATTAGACTGAATAAGGCTCTACTATCTCCTATGAAAGTGTCTGGATTAGAAATTCCTTTGGTTGAAACAGTTAAAAATTTAGGGATGATACTCTCAGAACACTTATCGTGAAATGCTCATATTAGACAAATCTGCTCAAGAGTAAATGCTGTTCTGTATAAACTTCAATATTGTGCAAATTTCCTTTCTAATAATATTAGCAAATTACTAGTAAACTCTTTAATTTTTCCGCATTTTGATTATGCTTGTTTGTGTTTTATAATCTGACAGATTACTTCTGTATCAAGCTTCAACGACTCTGCAATATAGCAGTTAGGTTGATATTTCATTTAAGAAAAGATGAATATTAAAGTCGTACTATAAATGTTTAATATTGCTCCTTTTTTTTAAATTTTGAGCTATAACTTGATCAGACATTAGAGAAGTAGACATAATATACTAATTATTTACAATAGAGAATATAAATTAATAAATTTTACGTCGTTTATTCTAAAAATAATTTCCTCTCATTTGACTTTAGACCGATTTCAACCTTGTGCTTTTTCTGTAAGATTCTAGTCTTTCATGATCAGCTTCAAAACTACTTATATAGTTCCTAAGATCTTGATCTCGTATAAAGGGGCTTTAGATGATTCGATTCCATTACAATTGATTTGCTCAAGTTGATCGAAGATATCAATACTATTTTAAATAGAAAGTAGTTCACAATGCGCCCATTTTGTGGCTGAAATGGATATTATTTTATTTTTCTAGAAGAATGCAATTCGTTATTCATTCGGAAGAAAATTCGTCTGAAATCGAGACTAACCTTGTCGTTCCGTAAGGAACTGTTTTGCTACAATTAATCTTCTAATTATAGATTAATGATAAATACTAGGTACTTAACATCTCGTATACCAAACATATTTTTTATGCTGATCACCTATAAATTTATATTCAAATTTCCTACGACCGGCTAAGACAAGTTGCTTTAGCTAAATTAAAAACTAATTGCTTTAGCAGTGCCAGATTGGACACTTCTAAATCACTAAAATTGAACTGGAAAAAGCAACACCGTAATGTTTATATCTCACAAAATTATAGCTGAAGTTAAAAAATATACTCACCTATTGGTTTTTGTGACGAAATCTCAGTACCTTATTCCAATATTACAGTAGGTTTCGATGTGGAGATTTTTTATGGAGATTCCACGTAGATGAGGTCACAAAGAAGTTTAATTAAATTCATTATAACTTGCGGTTTTTTAGAAACTATATCAACGAATGTTTATAAATAAGGTTTGAGAAAACATTGCTATTTCCGCATTTAGACTACTATTAGTAGTTATGTTTGATACGTTTTTTGAATGTAGACACAGAATGCCAGTACTGCTGCAACTGAAGGATCTAAGGCCTCATGAACATGTGTCTCGTTCCAGAATGTCTCTAGGTTGCGTATGCACAGACTGCAAAAGATACTACTTCATGGAAATAATTCTCGATGGAAATATTTAGCGTATTTCTTCTATAAAAGTTTACGCAGAAAATTCTCTATTCGAGCGATAAATGAGCTCTAATCTACCTATATAAGCATTGAGATGGACAGACGATTTTTCCAAGTTCAATGTCCTCATTACTCCAGTAACTTTCTTATACAAATTCATAATCTACCTTCCCTCGGCAGATTTAAATGAGTTATGAGACGGCATTACCTCAAACTCGATTAAGTTTTAATTTTAATTAATGTTAGTTTATTATGTTTCATTCCGTTTAAACCAAATCATAAGTTTTATAATTTAGTTGGGATACTATTATTTTCTGTTCCACTACATTATAACTAACTGTAATATTGATGATACTGACTTAATGAATTGTTCTATAGGTATCTATATATCCGTTGGGATATTTATGTCATCTTTCAGACAGCCTATTTTTACAGGTATTCTGAAAATAATAATTAAGCAGTCAACTACTGGGTTTCCTAGGTGACGCATTACTTGCATCTTTTTATATGGTATTAAAAAATTTATATGGTATTAATTTTTATGGTATTAAATTATTGAGCTGAGTCTATAGATAAAATAAATTATTTCAAGTCGTGATAAGAGTCTAGTTATTAAGGAAGGTTCACATATCACTATGATTTTAGTTATTTTTCTTTCGTGCGTGGAGAAGTTGAACCGGCTTAGTAATAAAAGAAAAATCTAATGAAAGTCCGTGCGTTTGAATGTATAATCTACTAGTCTCATGGATTTTCTTCATTTAAAATACATTACGTTGTTGGTGTCTATAGATTTTTATCGTTAATGTTATAATACACCCTGAAGCGCTATCGATGAAATATAAATTGCAACTTAACTTTTAAAAACACTTTTTAATTCTAGATAGAGATCAGCATGTTCATATGCCTGATTGTCCTGCTTGAGGATATCAGTAGCGACATGCGGTGTCCCCAAGAAAGTATCTTGGGTCGTTTGCAGTTTTAGATTTATATGAATAATCTTCCTAGTGCATTATCATATCATAGAGACTATTTTTACTAGGGAAGAATTATGGCATCAGGATATTGTTAAAATAGTCAACAGAGATCTGAGGAATATATTTATTTGATCGTAAGTGAACCGCAATTAAATTCTTTTTTATAAAAAGTCTAAAGGGAGTTGCAAGAGCATGTGACGGTGTTAGTCAAATGGCGTCATTGCCTCAGATCATATGTTGTAACTTCAGATCCAAGTTATCCGTAACACAAAAGTTGTATAAATTCTTTTATTTTAATGATAGATTCCATGATTAATTTAATATTAATATAAAAATATGCTTCATTTTATGAGGCGGCCTTTCTAGCAATATTTGTTTGTTTACGAACTCGCGTCTTATATTGTAACCTTCGCTCCGAATTGTCGTGTTGCAGAAATTATAATGTTATCATATTTTTGTTTTAATAATAACTATCTCGCTTCACTACATTTTATCATACAGAGCTTCTTTTCATCTAGAAAAATTTTCATTCAATGACTACTACTTTTTACTCAGAGAAGCACCTAAAACGGATAATAATAAATTTTAGTTTGTTGTAGAACATAAAAATATGTATATTTTTTATTATAAAATATGGGTCTATTTAGGATCGAATTGCGGAAGAGTAAAGAAGGGCGGGGCGAGATTATATACATTTTTATTAATATCATATTATTTTAATCTTTGAAGAGCTGCAGAAGCGACTTGAATCATCTGAATATGTAAATGTAGACAATTTTCATTGATTTGCAGTTAAGTTATCATTAACGAATAACGTAAGATTTACTTGATTTATTTTTCAGATTCTATGTGCGATAACTATAGAACAACTCAAGCTGATGATTAATATAATAATTTTTGTTGTAAAAAAATTTAAAACTAATAGAATAAACACTAGCTTAATATAGAATAGTTAATATAAGTATTTTTTTCATGATAATGTGTGCATCGATCTAGATTATGATTTGGAAGAGTACAAGTCTGTCTGTTTTATTTGCATTAATTATTCATATTCCACTTCCAGAAGTACAGCTGAAGCTTCTCGAAGTGCCGCAGGATGCAAATGAGAATGTTATACAGTGGCAGTTATACAGTGAGTATAGTTTCTTGCATTATAGATTTCCTTGCTAAACTTATAAATGTATGATTGTATGTATGCAGGACGTTTAAAGAACCTTACAATAGTGATATTGATATATGAATACGGCAAGTCGCGTTTGATTTATTAAAACTCTATAATTAATATAATCTCTGCATACATATTTATTTCATATTTTTTTATATATTAATTATATAAACTATCGACTAGTAACACATAAACTTCTTTTAGAAATCTTAATTAATAACAGTTTAGAAGACAAGAATGCAGCACTACGATTTCAACTTTTGTATGAAACACAGAGACTCAGGAAGAAAAGTGCAAATAATGAAGAGGCCAACACGGACAGCCTTGAACTTTTTTGAGATAATGTATAAAAGTATAATGTCACTGTAAGGTTTTCAAAACGGCTCTTCTTTTAATCAGTGCCTGTAAGAACAAAGTCTATGATGGACTAGTGAGCAATAAGGTAGCATTAAGTAAACTATAATGAAGAACAATAGAAAGTTGCAAATAAATTAGATGGAACCCACTGAAGATCAAAATTCTATAATTTGTCAACGCTCCACGTCTCTTAACTTCAGTTCATAAGGAACCCAATTGCCTTGCTTTTGGACTATACTCAAGGTTTTGAGACGTTGTGAAATAGCTTGCTGAGTCACTCTCAACTCTTGTGCAAGTTCTCCTTGCATTTTGCATGGATCTTCCTCCAGTAAAGCTTCTAATTCTGTGTCACCATACACTTTAGGCCTTACACTACGTGTTTTGTCCTTCACATCAAAATCACCACTTTTATATTTTTGGAACCACTCCCGACAACTTCTCTCACTCAAATGAACATTACTATATGCTTCTATGAGTAGCCGATGTGCTTCAGCTGCAGATTGCTTTAAATGAAAGAAGTAAATGAACAATTCCCGCAATGTATGTAAAAATTATATTAAAGATGATTGTTGTAAAAACTGGCATCAAAGCAAGAAAAATTACGATTAACAATAAAGAAATTCCAGTCCGATGGATTTTTAAATAAAAATATTTGATATTCATAACGAAAAAGTATATTTTTCCATATGATTTGGTAGTTGGATTAGATAAATTATCTTGTACAGAACGAACGGGAAAAAATGGATTTCATAATAAATTAACAGATTCACAAATTACTGATGAAGATTACAAGTATACGATTAAGTATGGAGTAAATTGAACATAATAACTTTAGAAGAATATTCCAACCTGTATTTAAAAACGAATGTTCTACTATTAGTTGATCTCTTCAAAAGTTTTACGAAAGATATCTGTTAAAGTCTACAATGTGTGTCTTGCTCACTTTTATACAAGTCCGGCACTAGTGTTTGCAGCAGTTCTTAAAGTGATAAAAGTTAAATCGGAGTTTTTCACAGATATCTATGTTTTTATTTATTAAATATAGCATTCGTGAAGGAAGAAGAAAATCCTTGCATGGGCTAGTCATACAATAACAAAAAAGAAGAAAAACTTTTATATTTATTAATAATCTATATGTACGGGAAGTTGCAAAATATCTAATAACGAAAAAATTTAAATGTATTGACTATGAATCCATAACGTCATGGCATGCCGTTGAAGGAGACGGTCTTTCGATCAGTACACTTCAACCCTTTTGGTGCCTTATTACTCTTTGTTATCACTTTTTCATCTAGATAAATTTTAGGATATTTAGTTTTGGTATCTCACCGTTATAAAAGCGACCAGAAATAAGTTCATCATAATTCTTTAACGTGATAAGTTGTTGGATATTTTTTACAATTTGTTATTGTAAATATATTTTGTAAATATTTGTAAATATTTGTTATTGCCAAACATGCCTCGTCTATTCTAGGCATAACATCCTATTCTCTTTCACTATATAAGCAACGTCTAGGTTATGACAACTCTTAAACCACTTTTTGTATATTTTCTCTTTGATAAAGTAAGCTCAACAGTTAAATGATAAATATAATTTTATTTAATATAAAAGTATACCTATACAGAATAATATATAAAATGAGTATTAATTAAGCTTCTGCTTAAGACTCTTCTATAGAGTGTTAAATTAAGAAGGGATTTATGTACACCGCCGAGAGCATTACAATACTTCGGACACGCATATTTATATCTACGCTATCTGTAGGCATATATTAAGGCGTTCCTATTTCCTATATATCAGACTAATAATCGAGTGTACAAGCTGGAACGAACAAAATAATTGCAGTTTTCCTATTTCGTACTCCATATATGTTATCGAATTTGCTACGGCTTTGATCTAATAATAATAAAATATTGGTTTTATCATTGCCTTCCCACGCAGATTTGAATGTTAAGTTTTTATGATTATAAGACTGTAAACTTGAACTTTTAGATTCGGATCGCTTCTCAACTGCGTGTAATAATTGGTTTAAAAGCATCGCTTTCAAAATATTCGAAATTCTACCCACCTTTCTCTCTCTCGTGTTTCAATAGCTTGTGATCCCTTGCTAAGGATGTTCTTTTATTTCTCAAAGTCTGGCATTCTGTCGTATTGCTAGCTAAAATTGAACTTTTTGTTATTATAAAACCATAAAATCTTTGTCTATTCTCCTAGCATTCATTGCTATAGAAATCCACTTTATGTGCTTTTGAATTCTTCATAATTATTTATTATAAAGTTATTATTATTTCTGATGCTAATTACTATATTATGAACAACAATTTTGGTTATTTAGTTATTTTAAACAGCTATCTAAAAGCAGTATCTTTTCCTTATCTAAACCAACCTAAGGTAACAAGGTAACCCAAGCTTTTTAAGGTAACAAACTTTCACCCACCTGATTAGATCTAAGATTTATTAAATCTTTTATTAGGAATTCTAATAAAACAGATTGTCCATTTCTAACAGCAACCCATAATACTATTCGTTTAAGTTTGAAAACCACAAAATTATAATCTCTAACTAGAACTTTTTACAGCTGTCTCAGATCATCTTAAACTATATCTGAGACACAAGCTTTCTGACATAAAGCAATCTATTCTAAACTTAAATTCTGATATTGATTCGATTTTGTCCATCAAAAATAGACTAATAGTAATAACTAATAAAATCCTCTATTCCGATACTATCTAAAATCAACATAAGTAGGATTTCGATAAATTACGAACATGGTTTACAAAACTTTGAACTGTGGTTAACAGCTACTTAGCTGATTAGAGCATACGTAGTAAATGTTTCGTGAATGAAATTTTTGGTTCATAGAATTCGGACTTGTTTTGATTATAAATATTAAGTTTGTACGATCAAAAAGAGAGCACGATGGTATCGAGCCCATCCATTATGTGAGTCAGTCCAGAGTGATCTTTCTTCACCTACTTATATTTACATACAAGTTAGCTTACGTCCTTTTACATAATGTTTTCATTACTGTTTAATTACTCATAGTCCATTTATTAATTCAAAAATTTAATTAGCAAATAACTAAACATCAACAGAGAACTCTTTGTCTACCGGTACCTGCATTAACCATATAATTACGATAAATACATAGTGCAATAGCGCCCAACATAAATAATAATGTTACAATACCCATTATACGCATCAACAAAATTTAAAGTAACAATAGATTATATACGTTTTGTGGGGATTTTATATCTATTAAGGTTTTCCCGAGAAAATAAATTAATCAAAGTTGTCATGTTTAGTTCATTACATTGATCCATCTAACTTTCAACATAAGAGTAACTAGTTCGGAAATGTTATAAAGTTATACACACTTTATGTTTCTTCCAATACGAAATAATTTATTGCCTCAAAAAAATTAGTGGAAAGTTTAATTTAATCACCCCGGGACCTTATAAAAAGGAAGAGCACTTTTCCATACCGGGAGCGTCCACAGGTTGTGGATAGTGGAACGGCCGAAGGGGATGGAGATGGATTGATCAGCCCCGCCTTCCTCGGATAGTCGCACAATGCGATCGCGGACAATGGAATATAGAGGTAAAGAGAAATAGTGTATAAATAGACAGCGACGAGGAAACGAACTTCGACGGGGCCAGCTGGCAGAAGGCTGTCAAGGTCGTAGGATGCAGCAACAGGAAGTATGTAGACTTTCTAAAACGTGTCATTCGAGACAGCGGCGAAGTCTGGTAGAAGACCCAACTCGAGGTGATTTCAAGATCGCAGCTGCCACTCAGACAAATAAATTCGGACAAAATGGAACTCGTTCTATTCACAAGGACATATAAGATCCTAAAGATAGAACCGCTGAGATTGGCAGGACGAGCATTAACGTTCGTCAAAAAGGCAAAATACCTTGGAGTCATTCTGGACTCCAAACTATCCTGGAAAAGAAATGTGGAGGAAAGAATGAAAAAAGGTATAAATGCGTTCTATACTTGTAGAAAGATGTTTGAAAAAAGATGGGATCACAGCCATACATCATCCACTGGATGTACAAGGCCATAGTAAGACCCATAATTACTTATGGAGCCTTTGTATGATGGGAAGCCGTGAATAAAGAGATAAAAAGAAAGATGCTAGCAAAGGTACAAAGAATTGCGGCGCTACGGATAACCGGAGCCACAAGAAGTACACCACAAGCAGCTCTAGAAGTGATGTTGAACTTACAACCTATAGATCTGCACATAAAAGGGCTGGCTGCAAAAGGAATTCTGAGACTTAGAGAATCGAATTTGTGAAAACAGGCCAACTATGGGCATACAACGATTTTGCGAGAAATGAGGAATCTTAACAGGGAGAATATAAGAGCTGAAACAGCCTTCGGACTATATGGTTACCAAACTAGACTTCCAGATGAATACAGAAATAGAGATACCGTCAAAGGAAGACGGGGTAAACAACTCTAAAATAAACACGGATGAAATCTCAGTTTTCACAGATGAATCGAAAACGGAAAAAAGAGTAGACATAGGAATCTACTCAGAACAAATGCAAATCCAAGTCATATAGACTCAACGACAAATGCAGTGTTCTGCAGGCAGAAATCTGAGTTATTGAAAAACCTGTGAAACTATTAAAGAATAAAAACCTGTAAAAGGCAACTATTTATACAGATAGCCAAGCTGCTTTAAAAGCCCTAGGGCTAAAATCGATTAGATCAGTCAGTGATAAGCTGCCGGGAGGCTCTGTCATGGATCCGGAACAGCGAGGTCAGACTCTGCTGGGTACCAGGATACTTTGATGTTGAAGGTAATACTAGAGCGAATGAACTGGCAAAGCTGGGAACAGAGAAAAACAGACTTGAAGCTGACACTCATACATGACCACAGAGTAATACGATTAAAAAGAAGATCGATGTAACCATCAAAGCAAAACATAATGAACAGTGGGAGACAAGAAACGATTGTCTCGCATCTAGGAAACTATGACCTGCTATTGATGAAGCAAGAACCAGTGACCTTTTAAGGCACAAAAAAGCAACCGTTGGCATAATCACGGGACACTGAGGATCAGGTGGCAACCTCAAAAGATGGGGTAAAGCGTCTGATGATTCATGTAGAGAATGCCACATGGAAGAAGACACAATAACCCACTTACTATGCCCATACCTAGCCCTAGTAAGCAAAAGACTTACATTGTTAAGATAAAGCTTCATGGAAAATCGGCAAAAGGCATCAAGCGTGGATATTAGAGTATTAGCTAAATTTACGAGGGATTGGAAATGTTTTTCTGAATAAAAATAGGTTATGGCTCTAATGGGTCTAAGACAGCCAAGCGTTAGTGCAATGTTCGAATAGCACCGAGCACAAGCCTTCAGAACCTAATCTAACCTTAATTTAATCACAATTTAATTTTGTCTGCGTATTTTTTTAAGGTTTCGATCAAATAAGCTATAAGCTTTCAACGCAGGATAGGTTTGGTAATTTGCATTGTTAAGCATTGCCCTATATTCGTTCAAACTTAAAAGGCTATTAACTAAAAATAGGCAAAATCTCTTGTCAGATATATAAGATTTAAAAACTTCTGCAACAGATGAACCGACCTATATGCATAACTATTTTCAGCTTGCTATTAGTGAATTAAGTAAGTGTTATATTAATAGATATGGTTGACTGATAATTTTAATGAGAATAGGCCTAACTTCCCAGCTTTAGAAATTATTAACAATCAGTTCTCTCAGATTATTAGTAGCCGACATTTTTGTCGAAAATTTGATACTGTTTAAAGAACAACTAAGCATTATATTGGTAAATTAAAAAAGTCAAATCAAATCTTATAGAAATTAGTCATCTAAATCTAAATTATATCTTCATACACAATTAGTCAAATATTTTTCCTCTCCAATATTCCACTTTGCATTATAAGTTTTGAATAATTCTATTTCTATACTTAAAAATGATATACTAATATTTTTTAGCTTATATTGTATTACATTTTCATCAATATTGTTGTAGTTATATTTGATTTGTTCATTATTATATAATCATGTATATATATGATTTTAAGTATGAGATTATACATATATATAGCCGTTCTGTATAATGAGCAGCACAATTGTATATAAAAAAATAAATGTGCTCTTTTTATATATACGAAGGAAATTATTGTATTATATAAAGAAAACATTATGAAAGATGTTGTTGTCAGGATTCTTAAAAGAATTCCTAGTTTTATTAGTAATCTTTAAGCAGTGCAATTTTTTGTAGATTTTTTTAACCCTGATAGATTTTGAAAGCCGGTTTTAAAGTTGGTTAGTATCTCCTTCTATAAAGCATTAAGATATTCTCTATCGTTTTCATAATTGTATCTTCTCTTCCTGTAATATATCTAGAGTATACCATAATTTCGTCATAAGCTACTAGTACATGGTGTTGTTGCGATCTGCTGTGATGTGACGTAACAAAGCTTTCATTTTTCTCACAGCCTCTATTTTTCCCCATCGGAAGCGATGCATCAAGATCGTACATTTCCTACGATATCAAAATTGCTTGCGATTTTGATATAGTCAATGCTTTGTGTATTTTCTAAAAGTGTTTTTTAAGTAAAAACAACGGTAATGTTTTGAACATAGTACTATCGATAATAACATTATTTAATTAACTTTAATACATTTATTAATACTATTACTGAAACAATCATATAATAATATTTCAAAATGATTATCAGCAGTTATTGTGCATTTAAAAAATATAGTCTGCATTATAGTATGATGTTCTTATATAGAATTCAGTATTTCCAACTTTTAGTGGTTTGTATGATTTTCATCACTATGATATTATCACCTGATGTGTAACCAGGGAGCGTTTTTGATCGTTAGTAGTGGTTAGTGATTCTATAAACACTAATCAGTCACCTATATGATCGTCATTAACTGGCTGTCGGTTGTTTGTCTCTAAACCAGAAATGAAGAGCAAAGTTGGCGTAGGTTGAAAAGAGAAAGATTGACAACAAACATCCTTCAAGAAGCAGGAGAATAATTTGAAGCAGGATTTAATATTTATTGAATATAATTACTTAGAATATTGAATAATCATTAATTACCTTTATAAATTTATTACTGATTATTTTTAAGATAAAAAAACCTTTATGAAAAGAGTGATGAACATTCTGAATTTTGTTTTTTTTTTAGACAAATTGCAAGTACAACGCAGATAACTACACTGTGAAGGGATAATATACCCCTACAATATGAAGAGATTTATAATGCGTCAAATCTCTATTGAATGAAAATGAAGGCTACTTTGGTTTCAAATATTAATAAAAATATTAATGAAGAAGATTGGGTTGCTATTCAATTTTTATTAAATGGAATAATATATAAATATTTATAAAACTATAAATAAAAAAAAAATCACTTCCGTTTTAGAAACAATATGGCTGACAGTGTCTGATCACTACTTATAGGATCATTAGTAGCGATAGCTATGGAGGCGTGCTTAAGTGACCTCACAATAGATCGCAGTAACTAGTCGCTAACCATATGTTGCAGCAGAAATAATAAGGGGAGATCGCCGACGCTTATGGGCCAGACTGCAGTAAAAATTTTCGACTGAAATCGAGGGCCTCTGGCGGCCAAAGCGAGGTACTGGCCGTTTCGAGCGATATTCCAGATGTTGTTTTTCGAGCTCGTGTGATGGTGCGATCGAGGGGGGGAGACAACTGTCTTCGGCGCATGCAGAGGAAAAGCTTGTCGTGACAATAGGCTGGCAGCGGGGGGTGCATTAAAAGACGAGTAGCTTATACTGATCAAAAAGAAATTTTATTGATACATGTATAAATATGTATATGTATAGTCTCGCAGCAGCTATCAAGCAGCTCGAAGTTTTGAAACCTACGGCAACTTTAAGGAAAACTGGCAAACATCAAAGCTGAGAAAATCTCTTATAGCAAAGAGCTACCAAATTTTTCAAGTAATCGACTAACGCAATTATTGTTAAAATTTTCATATATACGTTTTTTAGGATTCTGATTATATATATGGTAGTAAAAATTGGTGATAATTTAAATTTTATAATAAATCACATTAATACCCAATCAAAATATTGTTTTTCTAACTTATCTCGTAAAATACAAAAAATTCCATTAAATGATTTAACGAAAAGTTCAAAATCTCATCAAAATACATATTTTTTAATCTATATATTTTTTCTTTAAACGTTTTTTAAACTAAATATAATATATAATGTACGTTTTCATCGTTGAAGATTACGAAAACGACGGTCTAATAAGTTAAAATACTACAGTTGAATGTTATATTTTGTTTAAATTCTCAGTTCTCATAAAATATTTACTGTATTTAGTATTTTAAATGTATAAATTACTTATTTTAAATAAATGGTTAATTAATGGACTTATTTCTATGACATATGTTTTACTTGGAACTAAAAAAATGTATATTTGATTTAATTTTATCATGTTTCTCTATTGAACTAAAATAATTAAGTTGCAACAAAATACATGTACGCTTTAAAAAAATTAACTTAACATTGAGACAATATTCATGGCCACTGTCAGCAATTGATTTATGTTTACGAATGCAATGGATCTCGAAAAAGCTGCTAATTATAGATTATAAACTTTCCCAAAAATTATTTAATTGTTTTTTATAGTTTTGGAGTATCATATCAGAATCCTATATAATCATATGTGACACATAACTCTACTTTGTATGGAGAAGACAGAGAAAGAGAGAGAGAGAGAGAGAGAGAGAGAGAGAGAGAGAGAGAGAGAGAGAGAGAGAGAGAGAGAGAGAGAATGGGAATGTAAGAGCGAGAGGGGGAGGGGAGAAAAGAAAAATCCAAGGCGGTTAATGTGTATTACTATTATATAGTAATTACTATTATATATTATATAGTACACATAATAGTAGTGTATTACTATTATGTGTATTACTATTATATAGTAATTACTTAAATTTAGCTTCTCATAATCTAAAAATAAGCATTATCATTTTCTTGAAAATATTTATTTCAAACAAGCTGATCAAAATTAAAATGGAAAACCTGAATTTCTTAAATTTAGTAATCATATACCTGAATACAATACTTTTGATGCTCTAAAAAAGGCTTTACAGAATCGAACTAATATTTTCTAGAAATTAGTATTTAATTGTTTTTATACAGTATATATAGGAGTTACACAATACATGTATAAATAAATATGTTCTTAATCTAAGAAAACAAAATTATGAATCAGAAGGTTATTCTATTAAAACAAAAAATTAATGCATTGAATTAAGAAAATCTAATAACTAGAATTGCAAATAATCTAAATACTTAAATTATAGATTGATCAAATCTGTGGTCAAAGATTTTTCTGATACTATCGAAAGAACAATATTATCGAATTAATTAACTAAAATTTTTCTTAGTTTGAGAAATAGATTTTTCAAAATAATTCATTAAAATTATATACTGCTAAATTTCTAATATAAAGTAAATATTACTTGATTCAAGAAATTTATTCCATTTTCTGTAATAAGTAAATATTTTCTTTAACCAAGTAATCGCATAAACTTTAACCAAGTAAGTAGGTACTAAAATAAAGCTTATATTTTCTCAACAGCAGAAAACAAAGATTGGAAATTAAATGAATATTTTCTTATCTAAAGAAAATATTATCTGAAACCAATGATTTCAAATTTAAAATCAGGAAAATAAATTCTTGGATTAATTAAATATCTCCTAGATTTTTGTCAAGATTTTCTAAAAAATGGGTGAAAATATTTTCTTAAAACAATAACTGAAAATTTTGGAATTAAAAAATTTAGATATTTGATTGAAGCCGACAAAATAAAGTGAATATATACTTGGATTAAGAATTTCAATACTTCACTCAAGAAATTTAATTTAAAATGAAGAACTAGATTCCAATCTTTAAAACAATAGTTACTTGAAATACGTTTTTATTTCTTAGAAACATGAAAATTCAAGTGTGCTAAATGTTTAAAAAAAGTGCATAGTTTCTTGATTCAAAGCATTATTTTCTTGACTTTAAAAACCAAAAATTTAAACTAAGCGAATAATTTCTTAAATTATTTTACAATTTATACGTTAATTTACTTTTATTACATTTATTTCAAAACTTCGACCTAACCGGGATTCTATCCGCAGACCTTTGGATTCACAAGCTAACATCTTATTAATTACGCTATCGCAGTACGCTGTGGACAATTATAAAAATCTTATATATCAATTTGAGATCTCTTATAGTTATACATTATGAAATTCATTTATGGATTCCAATGTATAGTATATGCATTTATATATAATACATACTTATATTATAACAATTTATATATCGTTTTGGTTTTAATACTTGATTTCCCACATCTAGATAATATTTTCTTAAATGTATTTTTCTTAGGTATATGAAGCTGAAAAATAATTCTTTTTTGTATTACTCTATAGCACTGAAAAAATATTTGCTAAGTTCAAATGTGGACCGATCACAAGCAATGCAACAATAAGACTAAATCAAAAGATCGCTTGTGAAGTGTTCAGTAATGTATGGCTTGCTTAATAACTTTGAAATATTTCTTAAAAATAAACCATGATTTTAAAACTTCTTGATATTATATATATATATATATATATATATATATATATATATATATATATATATACTAGCATCCCCCGTCTCGGCTTCGCCCGAGATAATAATTTAACCGATTTCATAAGCAATTTAATAATATCTAAGTAAAAAGTACTCTATATATAAAAATCTATATTACTATAAATAATTGACCGTAATGTACCCATCGTCACTTCTGTATATATAGTATGTATATACAGAATGTACAACCGTATTTAATATACACATATATGCATATTACATACGGCTTCTATGAGGAAAATTGTACTTTCGAGTTCGAGCGGTACAAAAAGATGTCCAAGTGTCTCGAGACGACGTTTATAGAGAGTATCATGTTCGGAATATAGAACATGTCTCGGGACGACTGCTATAGAGAGTTTTGTGTTGAGAAGGTAGAATACGACTTCCAGGTATCCCAGGAAGACTTTTACTGGGAGTGTGCGTGTTCAAATGATAGAAAATGAATCTCTTTCTAGAAGTCTCTTTAACGCTCCCTGTAGAAGTCGTTCCAAAACATCCCGATATCGTATTTGAATATCCCAACATGAATCTTCCCATAGAAGTCGTCCCGTCATACCTGGACATCATATTCTACCGTTCGAACACGAAATTCCCCGTGGGAGTCGTCCCGTCATACATGGACATTGTCTTCTACCGTCCGAACATGAAATTCCCCGTGGAAGACATCCCGTCATACCTGGACATCGTTTTCTACCGTCCGAACACGAAATTCCCCTTAGAAGTCGTCCCGAGGCGCTTGGACATCTTATTCTACTATCCGAAAACGAAACTCCCCATAGAAGTCGTTCGGAGACACCTGGACATCGTATTCTACCGTCCGAACACACAACTCCCTGTAGAAGACGTCCCGTCATACCCGGACATCGTCTTCTACCGTCCGAACATGAAATTCCCCGTGAAAATAGTCCCGTCATACCTGGACATCGTCTTCTACCGTCAGCACACGAATGCCCCGTAGAAGTCGCCCCGTCATACCCGAACATCGTCTTCTATCGTTCGAACACGAAATTCCCCGTGTAAGTCGTCCCGTCATACCCGGACATCGTCTTCTACCGTCTGAACATGAAATTCCCCGTGGTGTACTCATGGTATGTTCATGACAAATACGGTACTCCCCGTGGAAGTCTTTCCAAAACACCTGGGAATCGCATTCTATCATCTGAACACGAAACTCCCCGTATAAGTTGTCCCGACGTACCTAAACATCGTTTCCTACCAACTAAATAAAATAAAACATAGTCCCAGTAGAAGTCATCCCGAGAAAGCTAGCATCTCTTCCTAACGACTAAACACAATACTCCTCGTAGAAGTCGTTTGGAAGACCTAGATATAGTATTTTATCGTCCCAACACGGATCTTGTCATGGAAGTTGATTTCCTTATACTTGGACGTCGTTTTCTATCAACTAAATACAATATTCCCCGTAGAAATCGCCCAGAGACACCTAGACATGGCATTCTATCATTCGAACACACAACTGCCTATAGAAATCGTATTTAAAATGTATATATATATATATATTTGTATATATTTCGTATATACCCGTTATTTAAATTAAATACCGTGAATATTTTAATACTGGTGCCAACTAAATTCGATCAAAATGTTGGTATACGAATAGCATATTTTTGAAGCATACGATGGATATTGCTCTTTTATACAGAAGCGACGATATATATTATATATATATATATATATATATATATATATATATATATATTATATATTCATAGTTTCAAGGTTGTTGATAAAGAATCCTATTTTGCCATCGTTGCTTTTGTTCAAACTAAAAAAAACATAGTCTCTTGTCACAATTCTGAAGTTAATAGAATGTATAAAAGTAAAAATATAATTTGTCGTCACAAACTATATTCAGTACGATTTGGCATACAGAACCATTTTATAAGAGAAGGAGAAAGAAGGACAGAGAAATAGAAAGAGATAGAGATAGAGATAGAGAGAGAGAGAGAGAGAGAGAGAGAGAGAGAGAGAGAGAGAGAGAGAGAGAGAGTGAGAGAGATATTTTCCCACGTAAGAGAAAATAAAATTTACAAAAATCAAAAAATATCCATAAGGTGTGAGAATAGTGTCAGCTTAACCTGAATAACAAAAAAGGTTATACCAACTAACGCCACACCTTCTTTAGGATACGAATCCCAAAGTTGGATATGAACATTTGTCTGAGCTCGCCTTGTATTAATATTTAAGCGGACTACTTTGAGTTGATGTTCGTGATTCAAGACACCACCTAGTGGCCGCTGGTGAAACTGATTCTTAAAATCATTAACTTGATTTATTGATGAAAGTAAAATGATTTTTAATAAAAAAACATAGCCTATGTCTTCCCAAGGTAATATAGAATCTATATGTCAAATTTCAGAACAACCGGTTCAGTAGTTTTTTCGATTATCGCGTACAAACAAAAACACGCTTTGTTTTTATAAATTATGATATGATATGATATATATGTGTATATATATATATATATATATATATATATATATATATATATATATATATATAAGGACCTTTACTCAAATGTTTTCTTGAGAAAATTAAATATATATATATATATATATATATATATATATATATATATATATTTAGCAACCTTGTCTAGGTTGGCGGGAGGGGGGAAAAGAGGAACCCAAGAGTTTAACGTGGATTACCAGATTAGTGGGTGTTGCAGTTGTTTATAGCTGCCTATAGCATGCGTGGCCGTGCGCTCTATACCTCTTATTCTCTCTCTCTCTCTCTCTCTCTCTTTCTGACCTGACCATCTGTTTCGATGCTGTGCGGGGCCTAGCGCAGCAGTGTGTCTATAGTATATACATTACAAATCGTTGGTAAAGTGATTAGCTAATTTGTCAATTTTTTATATTTTTGTCCTATTATGACCTATTCCTGACTATGTAGAAGACGTGGTTAAATTTTGAACGCGATCGGTCCAGTAGTTTCGGAGTTTATCCAGGACAAACAAACACACATACATTCATTTTTATATATATATATATATATAGATATAATATATATATATATATATATATATATATATATATATATATATATATATATATTATATTAAACAAATCTAGAGAATCTAGATAATATTTTCTTAAATGTCATTTTCTTAGGTATATGAAGCTGAAAAATAATTATTTGTTGTATTACTATATATCATTGAAAAAATATCTGCCAATATCAAGTAAATATTTATGTGCCTTGTAACGCTTAAAGAATTATTTCTTAAATTAAAATTAAAACAAATATTTTCTTAGATTGCGAAAGAAGTTGCTTAAAATAGGAAAACCAGAATCTAAAAAATTCCTTCATCAAGAACTTATTCGCTTGAATTAAAACGATATAAGCCAGATATTTTAGAACATCCGTTGAACTAAACCGAATGAGTTATGGATTTCTCGAAATTAGCCAAAAAGTAAGAAATTATAATACTTACCTAGTTTACCTCATATTTTGTCTTATTGCCGAATTTCACGCAAAAAATTATTTTCTTAAATCTAGAGATTATTTATCACCCTAAAAAATAAATTTGCTATTTTTTAGCTCATATAACAATATATCAGTCTTAGATCATTTGATTTCTAGCGAACAAGTTCTTAATGAAGGAACTTTTTAAATGCTGGTTTTCTGATTTGAAGCAACTTATTTCACAATCTAAAAAATACGTATTCAATATCCCGTCACAAAAATTTATTGACTACATTTTAATCAATATTTACTAATATTTATCTAGTATTTTTTTAGTTCAACAATTAATTGGATAAATAACTACTTTCAAGATCTTAATTTCTTACATTGAGATATTGGTTTCATAAATTAAGAAAATGATAACCTTGCTTTTATTGCTGTAAAAAACAAATTTACTACTCTTCACTTTATAATGGAAAATATTAAATATAATATAAAAGATCAAATATAAATATAAAATATCACTTATATCTAAATATAAGAATATATTTATTGAATATTCGGACGCAGAAAATTTTATTAATTATCATTTAATCAATATTTACTAATTATATCTAATATTTTTAGATTACAAGAAACTGATTGCTTATTAATTAACTTGTCTCAAGAACTCAATTCCTTATATCAAGACATTGGTTTGAAAATTTTACAATATAATAATCTTGAGTTGTACACTATAGTACACAAATGGGTAATATGAGAACTGGGTTCTCCTGTAATTTTGAATTGAAGCGAATAAGTTCTTCAATAAGGAATTTCTTTTATAATTTCTTTTAATATTTTCTAATCATGTATATAGTATGTGTAAGCATAATTGTTTTAATGTATAAAGCATAATTAATTTCTAAATATACATGTTATATTTTTAAAAAAATTTTTAACTTAATTTTTTTTAATTACACAGAAATATTGATTTGATATGAAAACCATTTTTTTCTGTGATATAATTACAAAAATTAATTATTTATCGATTTCTTATATGTATTATGATTCAATTTAAGAAAATATTATCTGTATGTGGAAAATCATGTTTTAAAATGAAAACGTTGTATAAATTATTCTAATATAAGTATAAATTATATATAAATGCATATACTGTTCATTGGAATCTATAAATTAATTTCATAATGTATAACTATGAGAGATCTAAAATTGATATATAAGATTTTTATAATTTTCCACAGCGTACTGCGCTAGCGTAATTAATAAGGTGTTAGCTTGCAAATCCGAAGGTCTGTGGATAGAATCCCGGTTAGGTCGAAGTTCTTTTAAGCGAAAGAAATTAATTATGAGATTTCGAGAAATTATTCGCTTAGTTTAAACTTTTGATTTTTAAAGTCAAGAAAATAATGCTTTGAATCAAGAAACTTTGCACTTCTTTTAAACATTTAGCATACTTGAATTGTCATGTTTCTAAAAAATAAAAACGTATTTCAAGTAATTATTGTTTTAAAGATAGGAATCGAATTCTTCATTTTAAATTCAATTTCTCGAGTGAAGTATTGAAATTCTTAATCCAAGTATATATTCACTTAATTTTGTCGGCTTGAATCAAATGACTAAATTTTTTTATTCAAAGTCTTCAGTTATTGGTTCAAGATAATAGTTTCTTTAGATAAGAAAATATTTATTTAATTTACAATTTCAGCCACCCATTTTCTAGAAAATCTTGACAAAAATCTAGGAGAAATTTTTAATTAATCGAAGAATTTATTTTCCTGATATTAAATTTGAATCTATTGGTTTGAGGATATATTTTCTCAAAATAAAAAAATATTCATTTAATTCTCAATATTTGTGTTCTGCTGTTCAGAAAAAATAAGCTTGGTATTAGAAATTATTTTTTTCAATATATATATACAAGAAATATATTCAATTTTTTAAAAAACCATTTACTCAAAAAAATGAACTAGTTTTCTCAAATGGTGGATTAGATAAATTTGATTATTCCCTGCCAGTTTTAAAATCTAATAAATATTTATTTAATTTTATTAAACGAAACACAAAGATTTAAATATTAAAAGTAATAAATAAATAGTAAAAACTACAAAATATATATATAAATCAAAAAAATATTTTCTATTTTTGAAAAAATTATTTACTTATAACATATAAATAGTTTTATTAAAAGATTCATTCCTTTAAATTTAATATTTAAATCTTTGTGCTTCGTTTAATAAAATCGAAAAAATGTTTATTAATTTTTAACAACTCGTTGGGTCTAATCAAATAAATATACTGCACCGTTTGATAAAGCTATTTAATTGTTCATATTGAATAGCTTTCCCAAAAATTGATTATATTTGTTAAATTGTTTGTTTCAAGTATATGGTTTACTCTAAATTACAAAATATTCATTCGTGTTAAATATGTATGTTTCTGTTTTAAACATAAATTTAAATAAATAATTGTTGTATTCTAATAATTATTGAATTAATTTTAATGAATGCGTGATATAATGTAAATAGCAATGAAATAAAATTTATTATATAAAAATATAATGAATGTTATTATATAAATAATTTACAGAAAGTATAATTTTTTATATCAAATTAGTCTTATTATTAAGTTTAACGCAATCTTATTATCAAGTTTTAAACTCAAAATTTTAAGAAAATACGCGCGCGCGCGCGCGCGCGTGTGTGTGTGTGTGTGTGTGTGTGTTCTTAGAAAATTTGCAGCGGAGTGTAGTAAATGGGATTCACTGGTGTCGACGAAGAAATTCTTTAAGTGCGTATACCCAGGTATACCTTTTCGTAGCTTCGATCATCGCCACGCAGCGAATTTAAAATTTGAAGAAAATACGTGTGTATATAAATGCATCATACACACTTACACACACAGACAAGAAAATCTATACGCACTTTAAAAATTTCGACACCAGTTAATCCCTTTTATTGCATCTATTGTTTCGGCGCCCCCCCCCCCCCTACTGAACGCCGTCTCTCTCTCGATCGCACCAGCTCGAAAACCAACATCTTTGAATATCGTACAAACGGAGTACCGACGTTCACCGCCGTAGCGCTGAGTGTCAAAATTTTACTGCAATGTCTAACATGGGCATCGGCGATCTCCCCTTATTATCTTTGGTTGCAGTTATATACTGTTGTCTTCGTTCTGTACCTGATTGTAGCAGCATTGCCTTACAGAGAAAATTGATTCATTTACTTTCATAGATCTTGTTATCTATTCTAGAAATATCCTTGTAAAAAATGAAATTACCTCTCCTTTTTTCTTTTCCTATTTTTCGAATTAACTTTTTTACACATTTTTATACAGGAATTTATTCTAAGCCCTTCTATACATTCCTGATGTAAATGGTTAACATTAAACATGTACAAAAACATCTAATCGCCAAAATAGTTCACATTATTTGTAATAAATTCACATAAAAGTCAAACACAAAAAGAAGAAATTATAAACTTTACTTATAAAAAAGAACATTTTACTATGAAATAAAAAATTCCCACTATATATTGATGAAAATATATCCTCAACGTATATACATATACTGCCACAGAAATATATTTTTTAATATAATACATAAAATTAAAATAATTTTGTACTAGTTATTCTTAATTTAAAATAATAAAACCACATTTTTATTAAAAAGTTAAGGATCAGCTTATAAAAAGATCGCTGAAAAATTGAAAGGGAGAATGGATTTAGAAAAAGATTAACATTATAATTAATAAGATATTAAAATACTAATATACGGACCTATAAACTACTTAATAAAATAGATGATCTGTTATGTCTATGAAAAGTATTTTTTTAAATAATCATAAAAATTGAAATCTAGAAAGATCAGCTTAGTAGTTCTTACCTGCGCGGAAAATGCATATTAAAATGTTCGAAAAGCGCACATTATATAATATTTTCTATACTATTATTGTTAAAGAGGATATATGATCACCGTATTAAGAAATAAATGTAGGGTGACTAAATTTTGCCGAAAGGTAATATAACAGAAAATGACAAAAATCGTAAAATTATAAATATTAAAAGAAATCAATTTTTTATTTATTTCTTTTAATATTTATGAATTTCCCTTCTAATATAACTGTAAAATTGTATGTAACTATTTTTCTAGTAAGTTAGATATAATTAGACATACAGTATACATAAACTTTGTCCATTTTTTATATTGCATACATATATGCCTAACTCACTATAAAACTGATTAAATGTAATTTGAAATTCGTACAAGATCGGGAAAAAATTTTTAAAAGAAATAAATCAAATTCATGTTTTCCAGGAATTCTTTTTTTGGCAAAATTACCGTTCGGCAAACATTCATTCAGCAACATTTGCCCTATCTATAAATGTGACCCTATCTACAGGTACAATTCCAATACCTCTAATATCTTTAAATTTCTATAAAATTTCGAATTATTTAAGAAGAAATTAAAAGTATTTGTAGAATAAGAGCTGGAAAAGTTTCGAAAAGTCTGCGACTAAATATAGTGCATATTGCAGTAATTTATAGTGCTATGAAATATATTGTTTATAGCTATTATTTATAGGTTCAAAAGAACTAGTTAACAGAATTTTTTTAAAATCGTAGTAATAAGTAGAATAACATTTAATTTGATCATTAATATTTTCTCTGCATGGAAGGAAGCTAAAATTAATAATTCTACTTACATCGACTGATATAAAGTAATAAAAAAGCAAACACGACTACTTTTTATTTGCGAATAAAGTTTGATAATTTTTAGAAAATCGAGTTCATAATATCTATATTAAAACTTGCTAAAATAATAAATATATGAATAAATTATAAGACCCTTTCCTTTTTGTATATTGTTTTCACGTATACAAAAATACATATCAGAATTTATCTGTTATCAGTTGTCATATTAAATAGTTGTTAAAATAAATTATCTTTAATTAAATTAAAAAACAAAGGTAGTAAAAATAAAATAATTATAAAAAATCTTATAAATTAGCTTGGGTCTCAGCAGCAGATTGTTTTTTAATCTTAATTTTTTTAAATTTAAATTATAGAATCTTAGGAAGTTTTTTTACAACTTTATTTGTGTTGTATTTATATATCAATATTCATGTAATTTATTTTATTAAATAATAATTTGATTAAATTTTTCTTATTATAACTATTACCTTTGCGATAAAGTCTGTCTTGCGATGGCCAATTTTTTTCATTATTTCAAGAAATCAGAAAACTCAAAAAAATTTGTAAAGGCACATAGGCAACTTACGACAGCTTATATGCTTTAATTGAATTTATGAATTATAAAATTACGTTCACATTCTAGACTTCATGTTAATCAACTACTTACATATTATTGGATTATTGGTTTTTATTAAATTTTATTGTATAAATACCTATGTATATGCATGCAAACTTTTACAAGTTCTTTATCAACTAAAATGTTTTTAAAAATTAAAGGATTGTTTTTAGTAATTAAAACCTATTACCTAAAGATTTTTATTGTTCACATAACATAAAGAATTGCAAACTCAATAAATTCTTGACAAAATTGATAATCATGTATCTAAGCTAAATTTGCACTGAAACTGCAAATGGTAAATTTGATTGTTTTTTAAAATCTTTCGCAGAAAGAAAAATGTAAAAAATTGGCCATCCAAGTATACTATTGATGGCCTACTAGTATTTTGTCTCATATATCAGTCATTTGTCCAAAACAGGCCGATAGATCTTTTTGTTATTAAACGACAGATGTCCTTATTCTTTTCTTCATTGATTTGCTGAGAATTTCAACAACATATATTAAAAGATATTTATGCAAAATACATAACCCTTTTTGTATCTGCATGAACTGTTATTGCCCTTGCCATGGCACCAGGTGTACGATCTTCACTGCAACCTGACTGATGAGATCCTTCTCCACTGTTTAATAAATAATAAAATATGTTAAATATTCTACAATAAATATTAGTAAATACCAAAAGTGCACACCTATCATGTTCTTTTTCTACAAGATGGTATCTAGCTCTGAAGGCAACCAAATGTGCATAGTAAGCAGGAGCTGGAATACTAACAGATCTAGTACATCTAACATATGTATGACATAATTGGTATGTGAGACACTGAAGTTCATCACTCTCGAAGTGGTTATCATCCCAAAGAACATGATAATGAGATGGTCTAGATGTACCCTATAAAATAAATAAAGCATTTAATTGTAGGGGAATGAATACTTTTATATTAAAATTTTATTATTTACTTGAATGCCTTGATGGCTACATAGATAGAAATCAAACTCTGTAGGATGAGTAATGCATACGTCAACGGTAGTTCCAGCTGGAATGTTACCGCTTTTACCACTCTGTTCCTTTTTATCTGCGCAAAAGAGTCGTGTATGGTGACGTTTTTGAACAACAATAAATGTTATTCCAGGTCTATAATCTGCTTCAAGTTTAATGCAAGCTTCACGTATAGCAGTTAGTTCATGCTGAAGTACATGTAAAAATTGACCTTCAGAAACGGCATCCCGATATAAAATGATTCGATGCGGTTTATAGCCGCCGGTACTCTTATAAAACATTATAAGAAGTTCTCTGTTAAATAACATTGTATTCATATTAAAAATATTATAAACATAAAATGTCAAAATAATAAAAAACATATTTTAAAAAGAAAAAAATGAAATTTCAATTTGAAAATGTTCAAAACACGTCTAACGTGCAATATAAATTATAAAAATATCTTTTGGAGGAACGGCTAACCGTAATATTTTAGTTTGGGGACGGCCCACTGTGATACATGGTAAGCCAAACACGCCCAGGAAGCAAAAAATTTATTTTGGATGTTTAATAAACTATTCATGTATATTGGTTAATTAGGGTCTAAAGAACCTGCAATTACAAAAAGTTTTTTGAAAAATTGATTTTATCAATAATTATTGATAGTAAAAAAGCAAAAAAGTAGGAAATTTTTCTTTTTGAAATTAATTTATATTTATAATAGTTAAATTAATTATATTTATTAATAGTTAATAATAAAATAAAAATTTTAACTTTTGAAAATGATTTTATTTTACGAAAAAAATACGATTCATGTACAAAAATTAAGAATATTTATGTATCAAGTGAAAAGGTAGTGCAACGAAGTTGAGTTTAAGAACAGCCAGAATGGCGCAGCCTTTACTTTATTTACCTCTATCCATAGATTTATATATTAGACCGCGCACTCTGGGAACGGAGTTGAAGTTGAAGCCATAACCAGAGTGAGAGAGCAATAGCGAGAGACGTGATGTCTCTCTCTTAATCGAGGAAGTGGAGAGAAAAGGGAAGTATGGGAAGAGCACTAACAGCAGCAGCAGATAACTGACAAGTGATAAAAAACTGCTATACCATGCTGCTAAGTGCCTCCCTACTTTTTCCTCGGATCGAGAGAGACAGCACGTCTCTTGGGCTATCTCTGTCCTTTTATATTGACTTCAATGCGTCCGTCTAAGCGCGCGGTCTAATATATAAGTCTATGCTTCTATCAGAGATAATAAGGGGAGATGACCAACACTTATGGGCGAAACTGCAGTAAAAATTTTCGACTGAAAACGATGGCCTCTAGTGACCAAAGCGAGGTACTGACCGTTTCGTGCGATATCCCAGATGTTGTTCTTCGAGCTCGTGTGATCGAGGGAGATAGCGACTATCTGCGGCGCGTGCGGGGGAAAGCTAGCAGCGGGGTGCAATAAAAGATAAGCAGCGTATACTGGCAGCGACCAAAAAGAAATTTTATTGTCACACACAAGAAATATATTCCATTTTTTAAAAAGCCATTTACTTGAAAGAATGAAATAGTTTTCTCAAAGGGTGGATTAGATTTATTTGATTATTTTCTGCTAGTTGTAAAATCTAATAAATATTTATTCGATTTTATTAAATGAAGCACAAAGATTTAAATCTGAAATTTAATAAATAAATAGTAAAAACTACAAAATGCATATATAAATCAAAAAAATATTTTCTTTTTTTGAGAAAATTATTTACTTATAACATACAAATAGTTTTATTAAAAGATTTATTCAATTAAATTTAATATTTAATAATACTTCGTTTAATAAAATCGAAGAAATGTTTATTAGTTTTTAGGCTTAACAACTCGTTAGGTATAATCAAATAAATATATTGCACCTTTCGATAAAGCTATTTAATTGTTCATATTGCATAGCTTTTCCAAAAATTGAATATATTTGTTAAATTTGAGTATATATATAGTTTATTAAATATTTATTTAGTTAACATTATTTTTTACGTATATTTAGTTCCGTTTAGTCAAATTCAAGAAAATATTTATTACTTTTCAATAATTTATTTTACGTAATGTAATAAATATATGTTTGCTATTCAAATAAACTTAATTGTTCGTTTCAAATATGTGGTATACTCCAAATGACAAAATATTCATTCGTTTTAAATATGTACGTTTTTGTTTTAAACATAAATTTAAATAAATATTCGTTTGATTTAAAAGTAAATAATATTAATTATTATACTAATAAATAGTAAAATAATGTAAATAGCAATGAAATAAAATTTATTACATAAAAATGTAATGAATGTTATTATATAAATAATTTACGGAAGGTGTGATTGTTTTTATTAAATTAATCTTATTATTAACAACAACGTAGTCTTATTATCAAGTTTTAAACTCAAAATTTTAAGAAAATATGTATATATATATGACAGCGAGGTGTAATAAATGGGATTCACTGGTGTCGACGAAAAAATTCTTTAAGTGTGTATACGTTTTTGTAGCCTGATTCCGCTCCATGATCATCGCCACGCAGCGAATTTCAAATTTTAAGAAAATACGTATATATATATATATATATATATATATATATATATATATATTTGCATGCGCGCTCGCGTGCGCGCACACACACACACACACACACACACACCGTGTGGAGTTGCTAGTCTTCCATCGGGTGCCTCCCCAGGTTGCGGATTGGGGAATGCTTCCCAGATATGGATAGTACCGGGGAAGTTAAATACTCGGGGTGGACAACAACTGGATAGGGATGGGTAACCTGAATTAAAAACCTACAGTATCTAAGTATGAGTAGTGAGCTAAAAACAAAACTAACGCAAGCGGGCATGTCCATTGAACAGGATCCCGCCATCGATTCCGATCGGGTGCGAGCTCCGGTGGTCGATGCCGGTCTCAAGGATTTTGGGGGAGACCAAACTCACGAAGAGATTACTCATGTTGGTCGCTCGGCCTGTGCAACTGACAATGCTACAAGTGACGAAGAGGCTGAAAGGACATTCAGCAAATTAAAGAAGAAACTGGGAGTCTTGACAAAATTCATTATGGAGAAAAAAACCTTCATAAGGAACTGAAGGACATGGCCACGAGAACCTCGACCAGCCTTAAGGAATATGATAAGGCTAGAGTGCGAAGAAGCCAGAACACCAAAAGAGAGAACAAGCAGGATAAGGTGACACAAACGTCACCTATCTTCAAAAACAAGAGGAAAAGCAAGGGGCAGGTCCAGCAACATCAGAGCCCCCCGACAAGACCGGAGAATATGTCCATCAAAAAGCCGCGAATGGAGGATAATCCTATCACTACCACATATGCACCTCCTGCTCCATTAAGTCAGCAATGGAAGGAGGTAGTAAAAAGAGGGAAAAAAAGAGATAATGAGAATGAGAAGGTGGGAAAACCTAACAGCAATCGTCAGGCAGTGCCTAGGATAAAAGAAAAGAGGATACACGTTCGTTCTCATGCAATAAAAATCAGAGCATCTACCAAGGTTGAATATGTAGATCTATAATGCAAATGAAGAAAGACCCTTCCTTGAAATGCCTAAGTGAAAAGATTATAAGAATAAGACGCACGCGACCTGGGGAATTGCTGTTGGAACTTGGTAAGGCTAACCGGGAAACATCAGAACTCGTTACTGCGATCTCAGCGACCCTAAAGGAGTCAGCAGAAGTTATTGCTTTAACTCACAAGGAAATTATAACGATACTTGATATTGATGAAGCCACTACAATAGAGGAAGTGGTAGTAGCAATAAATGATGCAATTGGCCCAGATAGTGGAACTGCCCAAAATGTATGGCTAAGAGCGTCATATTTTGGCACGCAAGCAGCTACCGTCTTACTCCCAGCGATGTCTGCAAATAAACTGCTGAAAACAGCGAAATTGAAGATCGGCTGGATCAACTGCCGCGTGCGCCTGTGAACCAAGAAATGCCTTAGATGCCACGAGATGGGACATCAGGCAAAAGATTGTAAAAGCCCAGTCGACAAATCCGAGCTGTGCTTTAAATGCGGTAAGCAGGGTCACAAAGCTAAAGAATGTCAAGCCAGCAATAAAAAAGATGCTAAGGAGAGCGAAATAATAATCGATAATGGCTAAAGTGATTCAACTAAATCTAAAAACTGCCAAATGGCGCAGGATCTATTATTTCGGCTTTTCCAAGAGGAGAAAGCTGATATCGTTCTCGTCAGTATGATGAATTATGAAATTAAAAAAAAGAAGCTCAAGGTGACCATCAGAAGAGCCAAAAGAAAGTGTAGGCAGGCTTTTTGTGAAGAAGTGGACAACGATCATGGGAGAGGCCATACAAAACGGTCATGCGAAAGATCAAACCCAGGGATCCTAATACGCGAACCATCCCAACTCTCGTCAAAAAAGTGATTCATCAACTAGAAGTAGAAGGAGTTAAGATACGTTCTAGCAACAAATTAAGATACCTTGATATCATGCTAGCTACTCGTTTGTCCTTTTAAGAGCATCTTTTGAACGTAGGTATCAAAGCGACAAATATAGTTAGAGCACTGACAGGCATAATGCCCAATATAGGAGGGCCAAAACAACCCAGACGTGCTCTTCTTCTAGCGATGGTGGACTCAGTAATACTTTACAGAGCACCAATGTGGGCAGATGCCATGCTCATAAATAGTAGTTATGGTGCTGTCTACCAGCGCGTTAGCTGTATAGCTAGATTTAGAGTAGCTTGTGCATAACGTAGTGTAGCGAATATATCGCTGTCAGTAATCATAGAGATACCTCTCATTGATCTATTAGCCTTGGAGAGGAATATGGTCTACCGTAAAAATAGGGGGCTTAGTAGAAGACAAACAGCAGGAAATAGCCACGAGAAGTGATCGAAAAAGGCCATGGAAGAGTGGCAAAGAAGGTGGGATACAGCTAGGGAGGGGACGTGGACTCACCGTATCATCTCGAATGCGACAAAGTGGATAGACCGGCAACAAGGTTTCGTCTATTTCCATCTTGCACACGTGCTTACCGGACACGGCTGCTTTCACAGCTACTTACATTGTATCCGCGTATACAGTAGCGCGGAATGTCCCACATGCCCTGGTACAGATGAAGACGTGGAACACTTCCTATTTTACTATCCAAGGTTTGACACAATCAGGGAGCAATTTCGCGCCTAATGGACGGGTCCTCTGACTCCGGAGGGTATGGGGAGGTGCATGTTGGCATCACCGGAGGGATGGAAGGCGGTTAGCGTTTTTGTTAAAGCCATGGTCGTAAAATTGATTAATATCAGAAAGAGTAACGACACGGTTACGTGAGTATTGACGAGTATAACCCTAGATCAATTGGGAAGATAACTGGGCCTGTAAAGGCATATTCCATCATTCGCGAAGTAATGCCTTAACTGGCGGTTTCCGCGGGTGATGTGTTGGGATAGAGTGGTTTTATTAGTCGGTATGGGAAGTGGTTATCATCCTGCTTCCGAGTTCGACATATCCAGACCATAACATCTGTGTCTGGAATGCGTAAAAAGCATTTTTACCTCTCCTAAAAAAACACACACACACACACAAGAAAATCTATATACACTTTTAGAATTTCGACATCAGTTAATCCCTTTTATTGCATCTATTGTTTCGCCGTCCCCACTGCTCAACGCCATCACCCCTCGATCGCACGAGTTCGAAAACCAACATGTGAACATGTGGGATATCGCACGAACGGAGTATCGAAATTCATCGGCATAGCGCTGAGTGTCAAAATTTTACTGCAATGTTTAACATGGGTATTGGCGATCTCCCCTTATTTATCTTTGCTTCTATATTAAGATTTCGAATTGTCAGTCAAAGAAAAAAATTATTTATTACTTTCCTATCGATAATTTTGCAAAGTATTTATAATATTTATGACTTAAAGAATTGTGTTCCGTTGGAACTTTTGGCTAAAAAGCATTGTTGATTACAAAACTCCGTGTATACAGTAAATGCATTGTGGTCGTGGTGGTTAAGATGATGACGGCGCTCTTTTCTCTGTGTTAGTGTGTACTATCGACGGTCGCGGATGTATGTGGATGTTCGCTAACCTCACAACATAGCAAAAACCTCAGCCAATTTTAAACTAAGACTCCATGAACCTGCATGAATATAGCCTAAGGTTACATCATGTCATATCATATCAGATTATACTATCAGGTATGTGAATAAGTCTTTCCCGTTTTTTTTTTTTTTCAAATTTTGAGCCTTTATTGTGAAAAAATGGTTACAAATGAATTATTGAAAGTATTGGCCATCGCTAGCTACAACTTTTTCCCATCTTTCTGGCAACATACGAATCCCGTTGCGAAAAAATTCGACCGGTTTGGCCTCTATCCAGTCATCCACCCATTTTTTGGCTTCCTCGTAGGAATGGAAGTGCTGGTCAGCCAGGCCATGCGTCATCGATCTGAAGAGATGGTATCAGACGGAGCAACGTCTGGACTATACGGCGGGTGGGGTAGGACTTCCCATTTGAGCGTTTCTAAGTATGTTTTCACCGGCGGTGCAACATGTGGGCGAGTATTGTCATGTTGCAAAATAACTTTGTCGTGCCTGTCGGAGTATTGTGGCCGTTTTTCTCGCAGTGCGCGGCTCAAACGCATCAATTGTCGTCGATAGACCTCGCCTGTGATCCTTTCATTCGGTTTCAGAAGCTCATAGTAAACCACACCTAGCTGGTCCCACCATATACAGAGCATGAGCTTGGCGCCATGAATATTTGGCTTGGCCGTCGATGATGATGCATGGCCGGGTAGTCCCCATGATTTTCTTCGCATCGGATTATCGTAACGTATCCACTTTTGATCGCCAGTCACGATACGATGCAGAAAACCCTTTCTTTTATGTCGCTGAAGCAGCTGTTCGCAAGTGATAAAACGCCGTTCGACGTCTCTCAGCTTCAGTTCGTACGGCACCCAATTTCCTTGCTTTTGGATCATTCCCATGGCTTTCAAACGCTTGGAAATGGTTGTTCGGTCAACTCCCAATGCTTCAGCAAGTTCTTCTTGCGTTTGACAAGAATCTTCATCAAGCAAAGTCGCCAATTCTCGATCTTCAAAGATTTGCGGCCGCCCGGAACGCTCCTTGTCTTCCACGTCGAAATCACCGCTTTTGAAGCGTTGAAACCATCCGCGAACACTTGAATCATCGACACAACCTTCTCCATAAGCCTCCTGAAGCAATCGATGCGTCTCGGCAGCAGATTTCTTCAAATTGAACCAATAAAGTGAAACTTCCCGCAAATGACGTCGACTCGGCTCAAATTTCGACATTTTCACGATATCAAAAATTTATGATGCGAAAAAATTTTAACTAATGTGTTAGTATAGAATTGTTGACATATGAATAAGCTTTGATTATGACATATGTAACCATTGAATACTCGCACAGTATTGGTGGCGCCATCTCTTACAAAAAACGGGAAAGACTTATTCACACTCCTAATAATTATGTTAAAAATGAATGGTAAACACAAGTGAATAAACTATTTTTTAATTATGTAACATATTATTTACATGAACTTGAACAAAGATGTGTTGCGGACAAATGCTTTTGATTGAATGTGGTATGCAATGGTTTTGGACTAAACAGAATACCTTTGTGTCTCAAGAGTGGGAGAAATCATTTCTATATATATAAAGGCGGAGAATTACGCTATTGGTTAAATGATGCTTAGGTAAACTATATTGCAAGGAGAGGGAAAGGTAGAGGGTAACCTGTTACTACCTACACGCATCGATGCAGGTGTATATAGTAGTTGCATGGATTTTCCCATATTTAACTTAATTACAAAGTCATTCATATTATACATCTTACATTATAGGAAGTCCCGCATATTAGGAGTATATAAGTTTCAATTTATCTATTATAATATAACACAAAGACTAATATACATTCTTCAATTCAATATACAGCCGTAGATAATTCAAATTCAAGGAAATGAACATTAACTTAAACTATTTTTGTTTATACGTCGCAACATATTGTTTTTAAGGGTATATGGCCAAATGATGAATACTCGTTGCATGAAGAATTGCCATTATATTTAATATGAAATCATAGTTTTTGCAAAACTTTACCGAAAGAATATTCTACTTCTCCATTCAACCATACATTGATAAGTTTTTCAAAATGTTACTTAATTGATATAAATGCATAGAATTTATAGGATCATAATACGATACGTTCTCGTTACACCATTTTAATTTTTTGTGACCGCAGATATTAAAAATTTTTCTCGATTTACTTTTAAAATAATTTTGGCAAACAGATTTATTTCTTAAACTAAGACATCTTATTTTTCCTTGAATTATCCTGAAAAAGTATGTTACAAAACAATGCTTATGCAAAGCAATTGCTTATGTTATTTATCTACTGTAAACACCAAATGCTAACCTTCCATATGTTAAATTAAATTAAATTATTTTTATTTTTATTACATAGTATTCTATCTATTAATTAAATATTACTGTGTACAAATATGAGTTAGACTTTTCAATTCAAACTTCCCGGGTTTATCGATTCGGACAAATATTTTTATTTTGAAGTTGGTAGTACTGTCAGAATGATCTGTGCCGAATTTCACGCTATTATCTTCATTTGTCATATAATTACGCTTTTGTTTTGTAAACAAAGAAAAGTTTTCTCTTCGGTTTTTATAATGTCTGAAATTATTCAACAAAGAAGTAGCATTAAATTTTGTGCGCGAAATGAAATAACGGCCGCCGAAACGTTCAGAATGTTGCAGAAAGTCTTTGGTGAGAAGTTAATGTCAAGAACAAGTGTTTGTGATTGGCATCAATTCTTCAAGGAAGGTCAAGCACGCGTTGAAGACGAACCAAATCAAAGGCGACCAAGAACATCTGCTGCTGGGCTACACGTCGACAAAATCGAAGAATTGGTTCTGCAAAATCGTCGATTGACTACTAGAGCGCTTGCTGATATTGTTAAAATTTCAATTGGGTCAGTCAACACCATTTTGAATGACATTTTGTGCCTGAAAAGAGTGAAATCTCGATTGGTGCCAAAAACACTTAATTTTCTGGAAACACAGCATCGCATAGAGGTCTGTGAAAAATATGTTTTCGGACTATCAAGATAAGATGGAACGCATAATAACTGGAGATAACACTTGGATCTGCGCTTACGATTCAGAAACTACCGACCAATTGAGCGAATATCGTGCCAAAGGAGTGTGGAGAACGAAAAAATCACGCCAAAGTCACTCCATAATCAAGGTTATGCTCTATTTTCTTATAACTATTTTATAACTATTTTCTTCGATTATCGTGGTGTGGTGAATTAGGAATTTCTTCTAACCGGCCAAACGGTTAACAAAGAATATTACTTGAGTGTTGCGCGTTGTTAGCGTGAAGCTATTCGTCTGAAAAGGACAGATTTATGGAAAAACAACTCTTGGTTTTTGCATCATGTTAATGCACCAACTCATACTACATTGATTATACGTAAACATTTCGCCAAAAATTCAACCAATATCGTTTTGCAATTACAGTACTCGCCTGATTTAGCACCGCGTGACGTCTGGCTGTTCAGAAAACTCAAAAGATCACTTCGGGGACACGATTTGGATTCAATTGAAGAAATAAAAGCCGAATCGAAGAAGGAACTAATGACCATTCCGGAATACGAGTATAAAAAATGTTTGGAAAATTGGAAAAAGCGTTGACATAGTTGTATTGCATCCGGGGGGACGGAGTTATTTTGAGCGAGGTCAATTAGATTTAGAAGAATAAATACAGATTTTAAAAGTTATAAATAAAGTCTAACTCATATTCGTATATAGTAGTATACTAATGATATTTACTTTTTCTATATTAATTTTTTGTTTTATAGTAGTTGCTTAATTAAAAACAATTATCTAAGCAAATATATAAGTTTTAGATAGTAGTAAGATGTATTAAAATATAAATAAAATGTTTTATTATTTTTAAACATATTTGGTTGCCAATAGATAACATTAATATTAAAAAAATATTAAAATTGGAAATGTATAACGACAATAATGACATAGCTTGGCTGTTATAATATACCGAACTTTTCTATAGAATTTACTTATTAGTGACGGTATACATTTAGAAAAGCAACATTTTTTATATTCTTGTTTTAGTAAAATAAAACCGATGCGAAAATTGAGCGACGAGTGAAAAAAGAACAAAAAAAGTATTGCAGAAAAAAATGAGTGTGTCACGGGACGAACGACAGAAGTTAATATTTCTTAGACGAAATAAAAAACATGTGTTATCTGGTTTTCTCTCTCTCTCTCTCTTTCTACATAGTATTATATACGGACTATTAGAGGATTCAGCTTGCTGAATCCTAAAATTTTATCTGCAACAGTGTTTTTAAAGAACTCTCACCAAGACACAATACGGAGTAAATATATTAGAAGGCGACTTAGTTTCCAACCTTAACGTTTAGATGGCGATATAAGTAGTACGAAAAGTCTGATGTGTCGATCTAGTACTTATTTTTTAAATTTGGCATTTACTAATAAAATTAAGTTAACAGCCGCCATCATTTATGTAAAAATTAAAATTTGTTGATCAGTGAAAAATGATTCGTGATAACTCCTTTTTTCGACATGTCCTTTTACACTATTTTGCAAAATGGTTACGGCCAAAATGTATTGCTGTGCATTTGCTGGGACCAACGGGGTGTGCTATACTACGAAACTCTAAAACCAAATGAAATCGTCACTGCTGAGCTATACAAACGCCAACTAAATGATTTACAACAGAAATTGATCCAACACAGTTCAGCAATCGCGAGCAATAAGCGCAAAGTCATTTTCTTTCATGACAACGCTCGGCCACATGTTGTGAAAGCCGTCAAAAACACCCTGTTGGAGCTCGAATAGGAGGTTTTTCCGCACCCAGCGTACTCACCAGACATAGCGCTTCCTGATTACCACCTCGTTGATACGCACTTCCGACATGTTCAAGATGTGCGAGAATTTGTGGATGATTGGATCGCCTCGAAACCGCCATCGTTCTTTCGCCACGGTATTGCCACATTGCCAGAAAGATCGGAAAAAGTAGTAGAAAATGACGGAAAATATTTTGATTAGGCTAACCTGTATCCATTTTCCATCAGAAATGTCCTCTTTCCGTTAAAAAAGGTCGGAAACTAAGTTTACCTTCTAATATATATTTATATTTTGTTTTCCTGTAAATTAATAGGAATATCAGGCATATGGGATTACTTTTTTAATTCAAAAAGTTTATTTTATGACATATTATAAAACACAATATTTTACGCGAAATGTTCACGTAAAACCAATGTAGTATGAGTTGGTGCATTATCATGATGCAAAAACCAAGAGTTGTCTTTCCATAAATTTGGCCTTTTCAGACGAATAGCTTCACGCTAACGTCGCACAATACTCGAGTAATATTCTTTGTTAACCGTTTCGACGGTTGAAAGGAATTCCTAATGCACCACACCACGATAATCGAAGAAACTAGTGAACATAACCTTGATTATAGAGCGACTTTGGCGTGATTTTTGCGGTCTCCACACTCCTTGGCACGATATTCGCTCAATTGGTCGGTAGTTTCTGAATCGTAAGCGCAGATCCAAGTGTTATCTCCAGTTATTATGCGTTCCATCTTATCTTGATAGTCTGAAAACATATTTTTCACAGACCTCTATGCGATGCTGTGTTTCCAGAAAATTGAGTGTTTTTGGCACCAATCGAGATTTCACTCTTTTCAGGCACAAAATGTCATTCAAAATGGTGTTGACTGACCCAATTGAAATTTTACCAATATCAGCAAGCGCTCTAGTAGTCAATCGACGATTTTGCAGAACCAATTCTTCGATTTTGTCGACGTGTAGCCCAGCAGCAGATGTTCTTGGTCGCCTTTGATTTGGTTCGTCTTCAACGCGTGCTTGACCTTCCTTGAAGAATTGATGCCAATCACAAACACTTGTTCTTGACATTGACTTCTCACCAAAGACTTTCTGCAACATTCTGAACGTTTCGGCGGCCGTTATTTCATTTCGCGCACAAAATTTAATGCTACTTCTTTGTTGAATAATTTTAGACATTATAAAAACCGAAGAGAAAACTTTTCTTTGTTTACAAAACAAAAGCGTAATTATATGACAAATGAAGATAATAGCGTGAAATTCGGCACAGATCATTCTGACAGTACTACCAACTTCAAAATAAAAACATTTGTCCGAATCGATAAACCCGGGAAGTTTGAATTGAAAAGTCTAACTCATATTTATACACAGTAATATTTAATTAATAGATAGAATACTATGTAATAAAAATAAAAATAATTTAATTTAATTTAACATATGGAAGGTTAGCATTTGGTGTTTATAGTAGATAAATAAAATAAGCAATCTATAAAGGACCAAAAATTAAATATTTTTTGGTAATAATTACGATAGATAATTGTATTTGTTTTAAATTTTGGAGATAAAAAAAATTAAATACAGATATAGAATTGATGTAATTTATGAAAATTAAAAAAAATATTTATAATTTAAATATACAATTCTAAAAAAACTATAATAATTCTGCTTTAAATATAAGTAAAATATTTCTACAAAATTTCACTATTATTACACAATATATTCTTGTTTTCTAACATACTTTTTTAGGGTAATTCAACGAAAAGTAAGATGTCTCAGTTTAAGAAATAAATCTGTTTGCAAAAATTGTTTTAAAAGTAAATCGAGAAAAATTTTTAGTATCTGCCTAATATTTATACAAAATATTTTTCTAAAATCTTCCGAAAAAGAGTAACAAAAAATAAATGATATATGTAACGCAATAACGTTTTAAAACAATGGACCATGAAAACAAATGGCGAAGTACATTTTATAAGCATCTCTAAAAATAACAATAAATAATAATAATAATAACAACAGCAACAATAAAAATAATTACAGTTGAAATGCAGCTTAATAAAGTAATGAGATCATTTACAAAAAGCCGAGTTTATTTTCACATCATTCTGTTCACGCGTGGACTCATAAAAAAGAGTTATCTTGAATCATCGATATTTTTAGGTGAACATTCTTCTGCTATTTTTTATGATAATGCATCATTATCAAAAAAGTACGTACGAACTTGCTAGCCCCGGTCCCAAAATACTTAATCTGTTTTTTTAAATAATTAATTTTCGTATGAAAGAATTTTACAGTGTTTACCGGAATGTGAATAAATGAAGCTTTATTAGTAAATAATTTAGAATTTTGTAACTAAATACGTTTTAAATAGACAAAAATATAAATAAAGATACTTTATAGATATTATGATCGAATTATAGATACAATTACGCACACACAAACACACGCACGTACATGCGCGCGCACACACACAAAGTAACAACGCGTGCTTACACTAATCGTGAACCTAATCACGATCAATACTGTTATTGATGTAAAAATAAGGATAAAAAAGAACACACGTTTAGACTAACTAGTCATTTTAATGGAATATTATAAGTATTTATAAATATCTTACAATGTGAGAGGACGGAAATAATTTATATTCTGCCGTACATAAATTATTTAACTGAACAGAATAAGTTTGAGTTATTGTGAGTGGGAGAATTTACGGTCAAACACACACACATGCGTGCGCACACACACGCACACACACGCGCATACACACGCACACACACACACACCTTGCCCAAAGAGCCCGCACCCATCGTGATACGTTTAATAGTTTATTTAAAGAAGCACAAAGAGCGCTTGTCAAGGCCATTAAGGCAAGCAAGCGTCGATGCTGGCTTGAACTGTGTGCAGAGGCCAACAATGACTTATGGGGACGACTATACAAAACAGTCATGGCACGATTGAGTAGGGCACCAATACAACCCACTACCACGGTATTGATTGATAAGATTGTTTCCGCTCTCTTTCCCAATGACACCCATGGGACTGTACCGCGCACGCAACACTCGGACGGTATACCTCCTATCACAGAAAAGGAGCTACATAATGCTTACGCTAAGATTAGAGACAGTGCTGCCCCTGGCCCTGATGGTATCCTTAATGCTGCAATTAAGTTGGCGATACAGAAGAACCCATTTATATTTCTAAAAGTATATAATGCTTGTCTTCTTCAGGGTATTTTTCCTGATTGCTGGAAAACTCAAAGGTTAGTCCTGTTACCTAAGGGCAATAAGCCACTTGATGATCCTTCATCATACAGGCCATTGTGTATGCTCCATACGGTAGGTAAAATATTTGAAAAAATAATATGTAGCCGACTGGAAGCATTCACTGAAGGGTTGCACGGCTTATCCTCACGCCAATTTGGATTTCGGAAATCAAAATCAACAGTCGATGCCATTAAACTGGTAGTGTGTACCGCAAGAAATGCAATCAGTGGTAGGAGATGGAAAGGTGGCACTAAACAGTACTGTGCCATTGTCGCTCTAGATGTCAAGAATGCCTTTAATTCAGCGCGCTGGTCTTCTATTATGAATTCTCTTAAAGAGTTCAGAGTACCTGGTTATTTACAGAATGTCGTGGCCAGCTACTTTGATAATAGGATAATATTATACCGAACGGATGAAGGCATTGTATCGCATAAGGTTACTGCGGGAGTCCCCCCAGGGCTCAGTTATGGGACCTATATATCGTGGAATATTATGTATGATGGCGTGTTGAGGATTCCACAACCGCCTGGTTCAATAACAGTAGGGTACGCCGACGATATCGCTCTAGTAGTGACGGCTAAGACCCTTGATGAACTCACTAAAAATGCCAATGAGGCAATCAGCAATATCAGTAGATAGATTAAGTCGGCTGGTATACAATTAGCGGAGCACAAGACAGAAGTAGTTCTTGTCAGCAGTCGTAAGAAGGTAGATAGTATTACTCTTAAAGTTAATAGCTGCCGCATTAGTTCTGCGCCATCTTTACGATACTTGGGTGTACAGCTTGATACCAGGTTAAACTTCAAAGAGCATCTAAAGATATCTGTCGAAAAAGCGCAACGAGTTTCAGCTGCCTTGTGTCGGCTCGTGTCTAACATTGGCCCACGCCCACCCCAGAGGAAGCTATTAGCTTATGTTGTTAATTCTGTCAGCACGTATGCAGCACCAATCTGGCATTATGCATGTGGAATTAAATCGTATTGTGAGCTGGCCATTGCGACCCGTCGTCGGTCCTGTATACGTATTATTAGTGGTTACAGGACAGTATCCACCGTCGCTGCTGAGGTACTTGCCAGAATTCTTCCTTTCGATTTAGCTGCAGATGAACTGGCTAGGCTGCACAACATATGTAAGGCCGCAGTGGATTCTCTACAAGGTGCTAAAAACGTGGAACGTTATCGTTCTATAGAAATATGGCAAAAACAATGGACCGATTCTAGCAAAGGTCGATGGACTTATCGTATCCTTCCAGACATACACAGATGGATCAACAGGAAACACGGGGAATTAGATTTCCACCTAACCCAGTTGCTGACTGAACATGGTTGTTTTAGGTTCTATTTCCACCGTTTTCACCTGGATAATAATGATTTCTGCCCCATCTGTCCGACTTTGGTCGAGGATGCCGAGTATATATTAGTGAGCTGCCCTCGTTTTAGACCACAACGTGAGCACTTGATGAACATCATCAATAAGCCAATAAGACCAGAGAGCATCCTATCAATAATGCTGGAATCTTCTGAAAACTGGAAGGCAGTAGCCAGTTTCGCAAAAGAGGTGATGACCAAACTTAGAAATGCCGATAGAACTAGGCGAATGGCCCAGAATGACCAGGCTAACTGATTCTATTTTAAGATGCAGAGGACGAACACCGAACCCCGGATCACCTGTGGGGATGGGGGACGTAGGATAGTGTCATAAGAAGAGGAGTCGTATAGGCTAACTAACAGCCCCGCCGAAGTAATATTCCCGGATAGTTCCGGTGGGATGCTGGTTTCGAGAGGCCACTAGTGCAGAGCTTGCTCTGCCTACGCCTAATAAAAAAAAAAAAAACACACACACACACACCAGTGTGGAGTTTTGTTGCTTTCTCCGATCTGGCGCCTCCCCATGTTGCGGATAGGGGATGGCTCGCTACAATTTGTAGAGGGCACTGAGGAAATAAAACACTCAGGGCGGACAGAAAAAGCTAATAGGGAGGGCCTCCCGAACTTAAGGCCAATTATGACTAATGTTTGGTATAAACAAGGATATACCCCAGGGAGTAGCTCCGGCAAGACCGGTCAATCTCCTCACCGATTCCGATAGAGTGCAAGCCTCTATGGCCGGTGGTAGGCCCTCGGATTCTGGGGAGGGCAAATCAAACATAATCATAGACAGTACATTGGGTACTAAAGAAGATGTCATGATTGATCAAGAAACGACGGATCGAGAAATCTCTGTCACGCGCAGAAACAATCATCTGGAGCGACTTGGTGCGAAGATCAGCCAATTGTTGGATTTTGTTAAAGATAGGCATAACGTGCACAAGACCATTAAGGATCTTGCTCGTTCTATTAATGCCTCATACAAATGCATCAGTATGGCAAAGGATGATCTGTTGCAGTATCAACGTCCTGGTACTTATGAAGTGGTGACTCAGACTACGCCGAGTCTACGCTTTGATACCAAACGAAGCGCAGCAGAAGGGATGGATTCCACTCCTAAAACCATAGGTGGCAAAATGACGAAAGAACCATCATTGGGCTTAAGGAGACCACTAGAGTCGGTTGGAGTACCTACAGGGAAGTCTGAAGCCAAGGAAAATCAATGGCAGACCATCAACCGCAAGAAGCCTAAAGGTAAAGATAAAGCATTATCTAGTACACTCAGGCTTGATGGACGAAATAGGCCTAATTCCATTTTGATTAAGGCCAATGAAGGAGTTACATACGCGGAGGTACTGCGTCAAATAAAGAATGACCCGGAGTTATCTCATGTGAAGAATGAGGTTAACAGGATACGCAGAAATGCAAGCGGTGCCCTTGTACTTCAGTTGGAACGGACAGCCAAAGATGCACATGAGTTGGCTCGCATTGTTGAAACTAAGGTTGGCCATAGCGCATCCACTTCGATCCTGACTAATCTTATTACTTTGGAGATTAAAGATATAGATGAGGTCACTTCAAAGGATGAAGTATTAGGGGCTCTGAAAACATACCTCGAGCTAAAGGAGACTAACCTACTAATCGCTCGTTCCTTGCGGCAAGCTTATGGGGGTACTCAGACAGCGGTGATGTCTGTACCATATAGCCACGCAGCTGAGTTACTAGGTGCAGGGCATGTTCGAATCGGATGGGTCAGCTGTAGAGTTCGAAAAAAAAAACAGAAATAAAGCGCTGAACTGGCTAGGCTGCACAACATATGTAAGGCCGCAGTGGATTCTCTACAAGGTGCTAAAAACGTGGAACGTCATCGTTCTATAGAAATATGGCAAAAACGATGCACCGATTCTAGCAAAGGCCGATGGACTTATTGTATCCTTCCAGACATACACAGATGGATCAACAGGAAACACGGGAGATTTTAAGATGCAGAGAACGAACACCGAACCCCTGATCACCTGTGTGGATGGGGGACGTAGGATAGTGCCATAAGAAGAGGAGTCGTATAGGCTAACTAACAGCCCCGCCGAAGTAATATTCCCGGATAGTTCGGGCAGGATGCTGGTTTCGATAGGCCACTAGTGCAGAGCTTGCTCTGCCTACGCCTAATAAAAAGAAAAAAAAAAAACACACACACACACACACATATGGTGTATAACTAAGTTTCCAGCTTTCCAGCCAAATAAACGTCATTTGCGGGTAACGCTGTTTCTATTCTTTAACATAAAGAAAATTACGGCTGAGGTCTATCGTTTGCTTTCGGAAACTTATGGCCGGAATATATTAGTGAAACGACCTGACGTGAGTGGTTTAAGCTGTTCAACAGTGATGATTCTTAAGTTGAAGACGAGGATCGCTTCGGAAAGCCGTAAAGTTTTGAAGAAGAGGAAAGTGCGCTTGGCTTAACGACTATCCGTCATAGATTCAAGAAGAACTTGCTGCATCATTGGACGTTACGCAACAAGCCGTTTTCCTCCGAATTGAAGCCGAGAGACGTCGAACGGCGATTTTGAATGTCCTAAATGTTGCTGCAATGATAAAAAAAATAACTGTGACGGGTGTTGAAAAATGGATTTCTTATAATAACACTAAACGGAGAAAAGCATATACACAACCCGGCGAATCTGCCCAATCGACTCCGAAATGAAAAATTTACGTAAATAACGTCATGCTCTACATTTGGTGGCATCAAAAGGATGTCATATACTATGAACTACTTCCGCGTGGTCAAACCCTGAAAGGACCATTGCATCGAACGCAATTTATTCGTTTGAAGCAAACATTACAGGAAAAATCAGCAGAATATGAGACCATGCATGAGTCCGTCATTTTTCATCACGATAACGCTCGGCCAAGTGTTGCAGATTCGGTTGAAAACTATTTGGAGAATAATGGACGGGAAATTCTACTTCATCCACCTTACATTTCAGACTTGGCTCCATCCGACTACCATTTTTGGATTCAATTTATGATATCTGTACACACATACACACACACACAAACACGCGCGCACGCAGAAAAATGTAAAAAAAGAAATTCAATGCTAAACAAACTGTTATAGAATGTGGGTGTGTGTAAATATTGAAGATGGCTAAATGTTGTTATACACAAGCATGAAGCATAAATATAATGATATATTAATTAAAAAGATATTGAAATTATTGTAGTTTTTTACATTAAAATGCAGTAACGTTAACTAACAATTATTTCTTATACATATATATATATATATATATATATATATATATATATATATATATATTCCAAAAATATCAAAATCTATCAAATAATTTGTGGAAAACATTTTTTGTTTATAATTACCTGCTTTTTCTACATCTATTCAAATCATAAACATAGATCAATTGCTGACAATGGTGATTATGATTATTTCAAGGTTCATTTTTTAAGCGGATTTAGATTTTGTTGTCATACAATTGCGTGTGTGTACATGTATGTATATATACATATATATATGTATGTATTTATGTGTATATATATACTAGCAGCCCCCGTCTCGGCTTCGCCCGAGATAATAATTTAACCGATTTCATAAACAATTCAATAATATTTAAGTAAAAAGTAATCTATATATAAAAATCTATATTTTTATAAATAATTGACCGTAATTTACCTATCGTCGCTTCCGTATAAAAAGCTTCTTCAATGTAGCGTCCACTTCAAAAAGTTGATATTTTGCAGACCATTTTATACAATCACACACACATGCATATTGCATACGACTTTTATGGGAAAAATTGTACTTTCGCGTACGAGCGGTAGAAAAAGATGTCCAAGTGTCTCGAGACGACGTTTACAGAGAGTATCATGTTCGTACTATAGGAAATGCCTCGAGACGACTCTTACTAGGAGTGTGCGTGTTTGAATACTAATCTCTTCATAGAAGTCGTACTGACATACCTAAACATTGTTTCCCACGAACTATATACAACACTCCCTGTAGAAGTCGTTCCAAAACATCTGGAGATCGCATTCTATCATCCGAACTCGAAACTGCCCGTAGAAGTTGACCTGACAAACCTCAACATCGTTTCCTACCAACTAAATACGATACTACCCGTAAAAACCATCCTGTCATACCTGGACATCGTCTTCTACCGTCCGAACACGAAATTCCCCGTAGAAGTTGTCCCGTCATACCTGAACATCTTCCCAAAAACGAATCTTCCCATAGAAGTTGATTTCCTTATACCTGGACGTCGTTTTTTATCAACTAAATACGATATTCCCCATAGAGACACCTGGACATCGCATTCTATCACCCGAGCACAGAACTACCCATATGAATCGTCTTAAAGCAACGGGATATCGTAATCCACCGCCCATACACGCTAATACAGTAATTCTCAGTAGAATCCGTATTGAAAATGTGTATATATAATATGTACAAAATAATATACATACAATATATATATATATATATATATATATATATATATATATATATATATATATATATATAGTTTCGAGGTTATTGGTAAAGAACCCTATATTTTGCCATCATTTCTTTTGTTCAAACTAAAAGAACATAGTCTGTTGTCACAATTCTGAAGTTAATATAAGGTATAAAAACAAAAATATATACTTAAACTATATATATATATATATATATATTTATATATGCAAATTAAATACGGCTTTTATGGGGAAAATTGTACTTTCGAGTTCGAGTGGTAGAAAAAGATGTCCAAACGTCTCGAAACGACGTTTACGGAAAGTATCATGTTCCGACTATAGGGCATGTCTTGGGACGACTGGTATAGAGAGTTTTGTGTTGGAGAAGTAAAATACGATCTCCAAGTATCCCGGTACGACTTTTACTGGAAGTGTATTTGTTCAACGATAGAATACCAATTTTCATAGAAATTTCTTAGACGCTCCCCGTAAACGTCGTTCCAAAACACCTGGAAATTGTATTCTACCGTCCCCACACGAATCTTCGCATAGAAGTCGTTCCTTCATACCTGGATGTCATTTTCTATCAACTAAATACAATATTCCCCGTAGAAATCGTCCAGAGACTCCTGGAAAGCGCATTCTATCATTCGCATGCGAAACTCTCCGTAGAAGTTGTTCCGACATACCTGAACAACGTTCCGTACCAACGAAACACAATACTCCCAGTATATATATATATATATATATATATATATATATATATATATATATATATATAGTTTCGAGGTGTTGGTAAAAAAAAAACCATTTTGCCACAATTTTTTTTGTTCAAACTAAAAAAAGCATAGTTTATTGTTAATTCTGAAGTTATTGTAACGTATAATAACAAAAATATAATTTCTTGTCACAAATTATGTTCAGTGTGATTTGGCACAATTTGTGTGTTGTGTGATTTACACAACCATTTTATAAGAGCAGACGGAGAAAGAAAGAAAGAGAGAGCTTTTCCCACGTAAGAGAAAATAAAATTTACAAAAATCAAAAGATATTCATAAGGTGTGAGAGTGATGTCAGATAAACCTGAAGAACAAAAAGGTTAATACCGACTAAGGTCGCTTCTTTTTTAGGAGTACGATTCCAAAATTGGAAATGATCATTCAACTGAACTGACCTTCTATTAATACATTAAACGGACTACTTTGAGTTGATGTTCGTGATTTAAGACGCCACCTAGTGGCCGCTGGTGAAACTAACTGTTAAAACCGTTAACTTAATTGATTGATGAAAGTAAAATGATTATCAATAAAAAACATAGCCCTGTTCTGCCCAAAATAATATAGAATTTATATTTCAAGTTTCAAAACAATCGGTATAGTAGTTTTTTTTGGCTATCGTGTACAAATAAAAACATGCTTTGTCTTTATAAATTAGTATGAAGTATGATGTGATATGATATGATGATATGATATATATATATATATATATATATATATATATATACATCTGTTAAGTAAGAGTGTGGTCGTGTTAATGCGCAGCGCGTCTGTACCCTTGTTCGTCAAGACAGGCGACTAACCATTCGAATATTGGCTGACGAGTTGAATATTAACCGGGAAACAGTTAGAAAGATTTTAACCGAAGATCTCGCCATGAAAAAGCTGTGTCTGCAAATATGGTTCCAAAGAACCTTTCAGATAAGCAGAAAGCCCACCGCATGAACATCGCTCAAGATTGTCTCGAGCAGGTTGAAAGTGATCCTACTCTTCTCAGTCGAGTTACTACTGGTGATGAAAGTTGGTTCTTTCAATACAACCCCGGCACTAAACGACCAAGCCAATAGTGGTTATCCTCTGGAGCGCCAAGGTTACAGAAGACGAGAATGAGCAAGTTACTAGTGATTTGATGGAAAATACTTTATAAAATAAAAATAAAAAATAGACTATATTTATAGAATCTGAAAACTGTTTTTCAACTGATTTCAAAATGGTTTCAAATCTTTTTTTTAATAGATGATTTCCATTATTGCCAATGATTTAAACTGTTTTTAAACGGTTTTCAAATAACTTGTGTAAGAGAGTACAATTATTTCACAGAGTGAACAGATCCCTAGTGTAATTTTATATGGATAGGTGTTTTGGAAAAAAAATAAAATAATTTAGTATCTACAATTCTCTTGTTAACCAAAAAACTTTGTAAAGCCAGGCGCGCAATTACATTTCAGAATAATTTTTAAATTATATTTTCATAGTACTGTATTTCCACGTTATAAATAAATGAATGCAGAGGCACATCTTTAATAAGCAACTTTTTTATTCAATAATAATAAGTAATTCTTTCTAAAGTTTCATAAATTCTTTATATACAAAGATTGTAAGGTTCTAATTATAGATACAGATCCTTTGATTCCAAAAATTATTTATAATTATTTATAATTTAGTTTTGAAACATATTTTTAAAAATCATAAGGCGATAGTAATATAAATGAAGTTAAAAATAAATAAAATAAATACTTCAATATAAACGTTTTTGAATGTTGTGATTTTTTAATGTTATAATAGAAAACAAAATTCTAATTTATTAGCTTTAAATTTAAATGTGGAATATTAACTTACCTCACCATGGAACTTAGTTCTTGAATAATTTCTTGTCTATGTTGCTGAACTCTTACAGTTGCTGCATATCGGGAAGGGTGAGCATCCATACTTCCAACAACTGCAGCTATACTAGGTTTCTTATTATCACCAGCTGGAGGATGTGTGACATCAGCACCAAGAAATATGACGGGTTCATTAAATACTTTTGGCCTAATACTTGGTACTAAAATACTGTTTATGCCACCTAGTTTTACATTGATTTTCAAACATAAATTTGATAATGTTTGGGGTGATGTTTTATTAACATTTTTAGCTTGTACACATTGTGTAGCCATTCCTAATAATGTATCTCCCACTCTCTTTACTTCAGCTAAATTGTTAAATTAATGAATATATTTTATAATAATTAATATATATATATATATATATATATAACAAAAATTGTTAAAAATGAACAAACCATATACTGGTGTTTTTCCAGGTAAAACTACACATACGAGCTGCAGTGCTTGAAAAGTTGATTTCAAATATCTAAACATAGGCTCAACTTGATCTGGGCCAGTAGCATATTTACAGAAACAAGGCTGACCTATTATTGGCATTCCAGCATCGTTACTGATTTTTTGAAGTTGTAATGTAAATGCTCGCAGTGCATCTTCTCGAACTGTTCGTTGTGGTGCGAAGCATGCTATAGCCCACACTCGAATTTCAACTCCAGTAAAGAATTGTTTTCCACGCATATCCCAAACTCCTTGATTAGGGAGAGCTTGTTGTTTTGTCTACACAATGAAATATTTAATATAATATTTATATTATAATGTATATTTTGAAGGTATATAGTAATGAGATATTCTATGCTAGTAATTAATATTAAATTAACTGATAAGTCACTATACTTAGTAAAATGCAATTGTCCAATAATGTGAGCTTTCAATAATAATATTAATTATTAGGTGTCTAAGAAAGTTTTTAAGTGTTGAAGTTGAGAAATTAGATGCTTTGCTGGTTGAGGATCCGTGTCAAATTCAAGAAGAACTTGCTACATCATTGGGCGTCACACTATAAGCCGTTTCCCTGCACCTAACCGCATTAAGATTCATTCAAAAGGTTGGAAATTGAGAACTGTACGAATTGAAATCAAGAGACGTCGAACAGTGATTTTGCTTTCCGAAATGTTGCTGCATCAGTATAAAAATAAATCACTTTTGCATTGTATTGTCATTGTTAATGAAAAATGAATTCATTTTGATAACCCTAAACACAAAAAATCGTATACAAAACCCGGCGAGTCATGCTCTGTATTAGGTGAGATCAAAAAGCTGTCATATACTATAAATTGATTTCGACTGGTCCAACCCACAAATGACCATTGTCTCGAACCCAACTTATTCGTTTAAAGCTAGCATTATAGGAAAAACGGTCAGAATATGAAACCGGAAATAAATTCGTTATTTTTCATCACGATAACGATCGGCAACATATTGAGAAATCGGCCGCAAACTATTTAGAGTATAGAGGATAGGAAATTCTGTCTCACCCGCCTAACAGTCCAGATTTGGCACCATCTAACTACGACTTATTTAGATCAATACACAAGCTTCTTATGCGAATACCCTTCAGTTCAGTAGAGGAAATCAAAAATTGTCTCGATACGTTCTTAGATTCATAAGACAAGAAATTTTTTTAGTTCGCAATTCATAATTTAGCAAACAGATGAGATAAAGCTGCAAATTCCGATGGACGAAATTTTGAATAAAGCATATGTAACCGTGTTTTCATAATGAAATCTCACATTTTGAAAAAAAAACACTGGGAACTTGTACACCTAATATTATCTATTTAATTATATATTAATTTATAACAGGCGTGCTAATTAAATTGAACCTAACAATGTTTTTGGAATTAAAATAAAATTTATCATCATAGTATTTAAAATTATTCTAATTTCACAGAAGTTATTTAATATTATTATACTACACTGAAAGTACTACCACCATTTGTTTTGGTTATATAATAATTGGAGCCTCCTAATTTATTAATTGCTTTAAATCACGCAACATAATTGTAGTTCAACCCTACTGTTTAGTATAATTTAGTCTTTGCATTTGAGCGGCAAGTCAATATATTAGATTGACAAATATCTCCATTCCGCTTTTTGCTATTCATTTAATGCTTTATACAAAGTGTTACAGTGATCGGATTTACTTCAAATATGCGCCGTATTGTTCGATAATAAAATCGTAAAGGATCTCTAAATCGAATCGTGACGGGATACGAAAAATAGATTCACTACGACAACCCAAAGCGTAGGAAGTCATGGAATAAGTCCGAGCATGCCTATACTTCAATGGCCCTGCCAAACATTTATGGCAAAAAGCTAATGTTGTGCATTTGATGGGATCAGTTTGTAGTAATCTATTAGATTGTCAAATACCTCCCTTCCTCTTCTTTGCTCTTCATTCAATGCTTTATAAAGTGTTACAATTGTCGGATTTACTTCAAATATGCGCCTTTTTGTTCGATGATCTGTTTCTATCTAGACGGCAACTTCATAATACCCCTCTCGTAGAAACCCCTCTCCTTATTTGCGAAGAACTCGGATAGCCACTTTTCGCAAGCCTCTTTTGAGTCCAACTTTACACCATCAAGAGCGTTCAACATGGACAGAAACAGGTGGTAATCACTTGACGCTATGTCCGGGCTATATGGTGGATGCGATAAAACCTCCCATCCGAACTCCCGTAGCTTCTGATGAGTCATCAACGAAATGTGTGGTCTGGCGTTGTCCTGGTGGAACACTACATCCTTCCTGTTGGCCAATTGTCGACGCTTCTGGTCGATAGCCTGCTTCAAGCGGTCCAGTGTTCGCACTAAACCGTAGAATTAAGCGCCTTTTTTCGAATTTTAATAAATTGAGATTTAGATTAAATTAGTTTAAATTAGAGCGCGACTCTATTTATTCAAGTCGTATAAATATTATTTTTATTTCCGTTAACTTTTAGATTTAGTATAAAGACATTATTTCTCGACAAATTAAAATATTAAACTTTTGTTGGGACCTTGAATAACTTCTCGTTGTATTTTTAACAAACTAAAAGTTTTATTTAATATTTATAAAAACATTTCATTCAATATATATTCCATCACTAGAGATCACTTTCTTCCACGTTTCTGGTATTATATGAATCTCATGTAGGAAAAACCACATATCTTTTGAGGTTATCCAAGAATTCATGTAGTTTTAAACTTCACAATAAGAATGAAAGCACTGGTCAGCTAGGCTGCGCACCACCGAACGGAGTAAGTGAAAATCGGTAGGTGCTATATTCAGTGAATACGGTTGATTGGGTAGAATCTTCTACTGAAGATTTTTCAATATTAGTTATTATTTTACATTTGACATTTATTGTATATATTATATATTATTATATTATCACTATATATTATATATTACTCTATATTTTACATTCATTGTACAATATATACTGTATTATTGAGGAATGAAGATAATAATAAAAAAGGATATATTATATGAGAAAAAAATTTTTTTTATTATGGACCGTGTGATCACTGCCGAAGTTTCCCGAACACATTTCGCCGCGTTAGAAATGACGAATAAAGAGAAGGTTTGACCGTATTTGTTTTCTTCGTAAACTTGCTCATTTTTACAATTACTGTGTTCTAAACAAAGTAAAATTTTCTTTACGTTATCGAGTGACTCGAATATAAAATTTTTTATTGTGTCCATGCTTACGTATGAAATGCAGGAACTAAAGGGAGGCAAAGAGGTGTTCGCAGCTTCTTATACAGCCTTAATGGAGTCTAGGCTCGACTTAAGTCTCATTTATTTTAACTAATAGACATAGAAAAGGGAAAGATGGACATAATCTTATATATATATATATATATATATATATATATATATATATATTAAGGTTATTCATACACCTAATACTTCTCGTCTTTCCTTCGTTTGCGCGCGAAGAGATAAGCCGCCGCCGGCCGTCACTGATCACACGCATAAAAATTTTTATAAATGTTTCATTTTAACATAATTACTAATCCCTTAGAATGCATTAATAAATGTAAAGATAGATGAACCTTTTAATTTGCGCCTTAACAAATATGAAGCTAAAATGTTAATTAAATGGCAAGTCATAAACAAAAGTTTAAACAAAATTTTTCTCAACTTCTATTGATCATATAAAAATGTGCAATGGCTCAAAATTATTCTTTTTTTAAACTTAATAAAATGTATTTTGTTTCGATATTTTAGCGCAAAAAACTTCCGAAATAAGACGGCTACTGCCATCTTTGAAGAAACAAGGAGAGCTTATTCAAGGTCCTAACATATTGTTTTAATTAAATTTTAATTAGATTGGCATGGAAAATTATTTTTTTTAAATAATTGAGACTTGTCGATTCAGGTATTCATCTAACTTGTTAAATACTTTTATTAAACCGAATGTGTCGTGCAAGTTCATGAACCGAATTTGTACACTCGTATCTAGATGAAATATGAATAAGAATAAGACTGATATGAATAATACAAATATGAATAAGACTGTTCAATTCCAACTGCCCAGGTTTACTGATTCGAACAAATTTTTTTTTTTAAGTTGGTAGTATTGTCAGAGTTATCTGTGCCCAATTTTGTGCAATTATCTTCATTTGTTATATAGTTCCGCTTGTGTTTTGTGAACAAAGAAAAGTTGTGTCTGCGGTTTTTATAATGTCTGAAATGATTCAACAAAGAAGTAGTATTAAATTTTATGCGCGTAATGAAATATCGGCCACCGAAACGTTCAGAATATCACAGAAAGCCTTTGGTGAGAAACCAATATCAAGAGCAAGTGGTTTTGATTGGCACGAATTGTTCAAAGTAGGTCGAGAACGCGTTGAAGACGAACCACATCAAAGACGACCAAGAACATCTACTGATGGGCTACACGTCGACAAAATCAAAAAATTGGTTCTGTAAAATCGACAATTAACTACTAGAATGCTTGCTGATATTGTTGGAATTTCAAATGGAAGGCGAGTATGAGAACCGCCGGCACGGCGCGGCCGTTACACTATTTACTTCGAAATTGAAAATTCGAATTTTCAATCAATGAAAAAAATTATTTATCACTTCTTTATCGATTATTTTCCAAAGCATATCTACTATTTATGACCTAAGGAATCGTTTCCCGCCGGTATTTTTGCCTAAAAATCAGTTTTTAATATAACATTGTGTGTGACTATAGAAAATAGTCAGAAACACTTTTTTCGATATATATATATATAGTAATAGTAAATACAAGGCAAAAATTCCAGCGCTAAGACCGCCCAAACTGTAGCAAACGTTCAGCACTAAAACATATGTATAATATAGTAAAATAGTATATAGTATAGTAAGACGCTTTAATATAATAATAGCTATAGAGTACATATATAAGCACATAGCAAATAAAATGATGCCTGATGATGCAGCAGATAACAAGAAAACGAATACCAGTATTTCATCAAATCAGGGTTAGCTTCTAGTTTACATTTTTCAGTTTTAAATGAAGTAATTACTTTTTTTATGTTAAGTTACGTTTGTACATTTTGCTTTAAGTTAAAAAATTTGAACAAGAATATTTCGATTATTATTACTGATGTGCAAATGACATTTACATAAGATTTATATTGTGCATAAATTAAAAACTATGGACTAATTTGAACGATCATTCAACATATAAACTTCATAATTAGAATTATTAATTCAAATATTTTATCATCATCATCGTCATCGTTATGGTATATTCGTTTTATTGTTAAAAGGTATTGTTACAAATGAAATGCCCTTTACAAATATGTATGTTATTTTATATATTCTTTCTCTCTTTCCATTCTATAACTTTAATCCTATAATAAATATAAATCTAATGTTGGATATAATGAATATTAATAAATTACATAAAATATAATAAATGACATTAGAAAAGAATTTTTACTAATTGGATCTAATTAATTATATGATCAGATTTTAAAAATAAATTTTTATTCATAAACTTTGCACATGTACAACTGTTCTTCTCAAATTCTATTTTACATGAAATTGTATAACAATATTATTTACATTAATTTATTAAAAAGTGCTACGTGTTTCAAACCTCCTTTGGTATAACTTAAGGTATATTTAAGTAATTTTAATTATTTAATTTTATGCTTTTTTAATAATATAGAAAATAGTTTCAAATATAATTATTAATAAAATATTATAAATAACAGATTTACTTATCCGCATATAATATTGAATAATAAAACAAAAAATAAACAATAAGTTGACAACTTATTTTCAAATAGAAATTAAAAATTACTGTTAAAAAGACATGATTTTAATATATATATATATATATATATATATATATATATATATATATATATACACACATATATATATATAAAAATATTCTATAATTAAATTAAAAATCAGTTCACTGATATAGTCAGATGTCCTTCTGATTGTGATGAAGAGAAACATAATAATATATATTTTTTATTATGTTATTTAACATCGCTTTATTTATGCTTCCAAATACTGGTGCTAATCAGCGATTGAGGTCTTCGATGTGTTTGTAAATAAAGCACATGTAAATTATTACAGCGGTGCTTGTGTCCATCGGCCGAGACCGGAATTTAAATTTGGATCAACAAGTTATTAGTCCTTCGCTCTAGCGATTGAGAATAATATATATTCTTAGCATATTAAGAAATTTACTACTTATAAATCTTATATGTTTTAAAACTTAATATAAAATATTATATAACGAAATTAAAACCTTGAAATAGTCAGATGTCCTGTTTACGATAAAGAAAGCAGAATTATATATATATATATATATATATATATATATATATATATATATATATATTGTAAGGAGCACCAATATGTGCGTTGGTAGTATTCGTTCCCGAAGTAGAGAGACAGGCGACAGGGTATAGTCTCTCTCTAACTTCAGCAAATATCAGGGAGTGAGGGAAAAATGAAGTTTAGTTTTGATCTGACTTTCACTTTCGCTCTTGTTATTGCACTGTGTTTTAAAAAAAGGAAATCCGGATATGCTTTCAGTTTGTTGGTGTTATTTCGTTTTGGTTGCTTGCGATTTTTATATCACGACCAGAAGCATTCGACTGCCCGAGGCTTCCAACTTGACAAGGAGAGCTAGATATAAAATTGCAACTAACAACATTGAAGATAATCGAGCCCGCAATGAATTTATACTTAATTCAAAAATAAGTGATCGTTTTATATTTCATTTCGATCGAACACGGAAGTAAATTACGCGGTACCGACTAATTTGTTATATGACCGTAACAACTAGCTACGGAAAATAAAACCCGAAAGTAATTACGTTTATTAAATTTTAAAATTTCCTTTTGTAACGGTCGCGTGTGTATTTACGTTTGCTTGTGTATATGAGCTTTAGTTTGAGCGGAAACCACACATACACAAGCTAACCTATACAAATTGCTTGTGCACATCGGCGCTACTACGCATCTTATTCATGTGCACAAGCAGACCGAAGTGTTATGATATAGTTTATGATCACTGTATAACATTCGTGATATCTACCAGGTGATCACATAACTCATACATGTTATTCGTCGAAATGTTATATATTGAAGTTAACATATCTTATATTATTTTTTATAATATAACTTCAATTCGGTCAAATAAATCAAAGATAGCGGCTGCATACGTAGCTAATAAAATCAAATTAAGTAATTCTAAAATTGATATATTTTATAATTAAATATATTTATTTTTCAATTAATAAATAATTATTTATTGATTTTTTGATTGTAGATATTTGTTTATTTGATGATAATTATTAACAAAATAATTTCCTTATTCCTCATATAAAAATATAATAAAATTACTAATATTTGGAAGTGATTTTCGGGCCCTGCCGCCTCCGCGGTACCCTTGCTATAAAAAAATTGTATTTTATAAATAAGTTATTGATAAAATATTTAAATAAATCAGGTGGAAATCTATCTAATATCAATTGCCAAGGGTAAAACTGAGAGCAGTGCAGTAAGAATAATTTCTTACTGAGAAAATAATAAAATATAAAAATATAGAGATAATAATAATAAATAATATTTATAATAATTTTATAATTATTTATAAATTAAAATTATTTTATTCATTGCTTCCGGCCAAGATAAGTCGATCCTTGACGACGGTAAGTATCTAAATTATTATTTTCTATATTCATAGCAACAGGACTAAGTAAATTAGAAGAGATACATCAAGGTCGTATTTAATACCTTGATTGCCTAGCACCCTGTTACAATTGGCGCGCAACGTTTTGAAAGGTAAACAGAAATATTTTATACCGTGGAATAAACTATAGAGTAATAATGAATAAAAAAAAAGTTATTATTTAAAATTTTTTGTTATCACTGCATAACAGTATAAAAACAAAATCACTAACGGGAATTTTGGCTAGGTGTTAGGTGTTAGATTGCGTAGTGTGCATCGACATACATCAGATTAGGCGGGTTCGTGAAATGATATATTATATATTATTTTGTAAGAGTTATTATTATTATTATTTTAGAGTACGGGATTTATTCAAATAACGAGGCATAACTATTTTTTTTAACTAGGTAAATTTAGAAGAAATACACCAAGGTCGTATTTAGTTACCTTGATTGCCTAGCACCCTTTTACAATATATATATATATATATATATATATATATATATATATATATATATAATTATTGTATTATATTGTAGATTTTTGCATTGAATTCATTAAATAATAATTTTTTTAAAAAGAAATGAAGTCTGCAAAAAAACAACTTTTAACAAAAGTAGAATATTTAGGCAAGTTTGATGTGCCTTAGCATAGTAAGAATTTTAAATACATCTCCTCATGTATTTTATAAAAAATTTATATATAATATTTTTTTAATTCAGTAATAGATTAAGACAAAAATACATACTATAGCGTCTTAAAACAATGGATCATTAAAACAAATGACTAAGTACATTTTATATGCATCCCTATGTATTACAGCATGTATAGTTTACACAAATTTATCTAAAACTCTGAAAAGAAATAAATAAATAAATAGTTTTAACGGAAATGCAGCTAATAAAGTAATGAGATCATTTACCAATAGCTGAGTTTATTTTCACATCATTTAGTCCACGTGTGGACTCATAAAAAAGAGTTAATTATCTTGAATCATCGATGTTTTTAGGTGAAAATTCTTCTGCGAATTGTTCTGATAATTCATTATTATTAGAAAAGTAGGTATGAACTTGCCAGGCCCGTTTCCACAAAGTTTAAAAGTGAACAAATCCATTATTGAACTTAAATATATATATACTCCAAGTTTGAAATAATATACTTTTAAATAACTTTAATATATAGACTCTAAGGTAAAAGTAAATAATCATAATGAAAATTATTTACTTTTCATTAATTGTGTACTTTAAATTAAAATTCATTTGGAATAGATCAATCAAATCTTCAGAGAGAATATGCAAAAAAAATAAATCTACCTTGAGAATTACTTAAATTGTCACATAACTTCATACACGAACTGAACGAATGGCAAAACACCCATAATAACAAAATTATGTGTTCAAAGCCTTGTCTATAGCAATAAATATAATGGAAATTTATACGCAGGATTAAAGCATATATGTACTATTTAATCAATCAAATGATTACTATTTTCAATTTTTGTAAAAGTCAGATTTTCGCTTATATATGAGTTAAAAATTATTTCTAAGTTCTAGAATTTTGAATTTAGAATGTTAAAACGATTTTATAAATACAAATATATATATATATATATATATATATATATATATATATATATATATATATTGTAACAGGGTTCTAGGTTACTAAGGTACTAAATACGACTAATTTACCTAATCATGTTACTATTAATATAGAAATTAATAATTTAAATACTTATCATCGCCACGGATTGATATACCTTGGCCGAAAACAATGAATAAAATATTTTTTTAATTTATATATAATTATAAATTTATTATAAATATTATTAATTATTAATATTTCTATATTTATCAATATTTTTCATATTCTTAGTAAGAATTGATTCTTACTGCACGGCCCTCAGTTTTACCTTTGGCAATTGATTTTCTAAAAATTTAGATCTGATGTAGTTAAATATTTTATTGATAATTTATTTATAAAAATACAATTTTTATACCAAGGGTACCGCAGAAGCGGCAGGGTCCGAAAATCACTTCAAAATATTGAAAATTCTATTATATTTTAGATAAGGAAATGGGAAATTATTTAGTTAATAATTATTTTCAATAAATCAAATGTTTATAAAAAAAATAAATAATTATTTATTATATAAGAAAAATAATTATTTTTAATTATAAAATTTATTAGTTTTATAAACTAACTAACCTAATTTTATAACTAAGTGTGCACCCATTATCTCTTATTTACTCTGCTCAATCAAAGCTTTATTTTAATATTATAGGTTATATAAAAATTAACAGGAATGAACAAAATATAAATTATTTTTTATTCGAAGTATATTACAAACGTATATGGTAATACTCTTTGATTTATATATATAACTCTTTGATTCAGTCTGCTTATGTGCATTAACAACGTACGCAGTAGCGCCAATGCACATAAGCAATTCAATATAGGTTAGCTTGTGTATGCATGGCTCCCGCTCGAACCAATACTCACATACACAAGCAAATGTAATTCGAAGTTTAACCATTATAATATGTGAAACTAAATTCTAAACGCAATTAATATCGAATTCTGTTGCCGTAGCTAGTTGTTCATATAACAAGTAGCCGGTTTGTACAATTGCTTTTCGCGTTTGGTCAAACAAAAAAAAAAAAAAATAAATTACAACTTACTTCTAAATAAAACCAAACACGTTGCGGGCCCGTTAATCTTCGGTTGCTGTCTGCCGCAAATTTCACCGATAGCTCTCCTTAAATCGGGAAGAAAAAGGCGATCACGATGCACCTATCACAGCCGGCCAACAGTCAAAATCTCAACTCTCAAAAGATAACTAATAATTTTTTTATGAGAAAGAGAAAAGAAAAAAAAATAAAATAAAATAAAATCAGGTAAGAGTGAAAACTCGAACAAAGATCTATCTATCTCACTTTACAGTTCGAACGATACTGTCTTCAATTTTTCCCCCACTCCCTCATATTTGCTGAAGTTAGAGAGAGACTATAACCTGTCTTCTGTCTCTCTCTACCTCGCGAACGAACACCACCAATGTATATATCGGTGCTCGTTACAATATGTGTGTGTATGTGTGTGTGTGTGTAGCGAGAGAGAGAGAGAGAGAGAGAGAGAGAGTAGGTTGGGCTCAATCTGATCATTGACTATTATTAAGTAATGGACTTTACTGATCAAATTGAAGTTTGTCAATAGTCCAAGTTGGGTTAATCGAATTTTATCAACCAAATTTTTTGGAATCTTTTAACAAAACAGTGTTTTCCTATTTTTTTGAGGGTGAAAATTGAACTCTTAAATCACAATCCTTCAAAAAATATTATATAATCTGATCAAATAAATAAATATCTTGTTATATATACTTGTTATCTATAATTCACTTATAATAAATTATAAATTATATGTATTTATATTTTTGGATATTCAAATCGTATGTAGTTACAAAATTGAAAGTTATTGACCAATGTAGCTTCATTTATTGAGATTACAGTATAGATTGTAAAATGTTTTCATGCAAAAATTAATTATTAAAAAAACAGCATAAGCTTTCTGGGAACCGGCCTCGCAAGTTCATACTTACTTTTTTAATAATAATGAATTATCATAAAAAAATAGCAGAAGAATTTTCACCTAAAAGCATCGATCATTCAAGATAATTAAGAGTGCTCCTCACGATTGCCGGAAGTCCGAATCGATCGGTGCGCCTCATAGAGAAAAATTTTGCTTCAAGTTAGAGAACTAAAATCAATGTTCTGCACTACCGAAATTTCAGGAACGTATCCACAATGAAAATTATATAAATAGAAAATTATATAAAAATATATAATAAAAATTATTTAATATATAATATATATATATATATATATATATATATATATATATATATATATATATATATTATATATCTATATGTTATACACTAGTTCATTAATTTCTAAAAAATTCTGTAAGATTATTTAGAATGTAGAATATCTATTCAGAGCTTATAAAATTTTAATATAAACCAGTAATCTTATCGCAGTGAACAATAGTACAGTGTGACGTACTCACTTCGCTCGGGCGGCAAACATACCCTCGTCGGAAAACGCCTATTTTTCTACGTTGTGTCACTTACTATTTTCCCACACGAGGGCGCTTTGTATTTCTCAAAGAAATGCACAAAAAATTGAATGGCAAACTCACAGAATTAAAGAATGTCAAAACCTCCCCAATGTGTTAGTCATGCTTAGATAGAGTGAGCAGGTATAAAATCTAAAGGTCCAAATGATACTCGCTCTGAAATAAGTTGCCCTAACATAATATGTAATTCGTTATACTGCAATTTATTTGAATTGAATAAAATAAAATTAAATAATTTCCTCTTATTTGGAAATTGATAAAGTATGTTAAGAAGAGATGTAGGATTGGGTGGTGAGGTGCCAGGGGTGAAACTCCTGCCAAGGGTTGGGGCGGAGCCCCCTTTTCTATAAATAAATAAGAGTAACCGATTGAAGATTATAAGTTTGTTAATAATCTACGCTCAAATTCAAATTTCAAAAAATTTAATAGCATAATAAATAGAATTTAAAATTAAAACTAATTAAAAAAAGATATAGATAAATACTTAAAAAAACATAAGAATTTTTATAATAAATTTCAGACGGAATATAAATCCTATTTTATTTTAAAATCTTGAATACCTAACTTAAAGTGCAAAAAAAAGGTCGAGCCCACGGTCGACTAGCGCATATACTCGTGAGTCTAAACATCGTAAATGCCAGATGTTAAGCAGGCACGGAAAACTGAGAATCCTACCAGAATACACGGTTTCATTCATTCACTTTTCCTCCCAAGGGAGGAAAAGTAAAATTCTACTTTCTGATTGGTCGGGAAGCGGCTATAAACCCTTTTCCTTCGTAGGGAGAAAAAGTAGTATTTTGCTCCCTCTAGACAGCTGCAATAAATCGTATTTTGCGCCCCGAGTGCAGGAATAGTACATTTCTTATCGAGTATGGAAAGGCATTATTTACGAAACGAGAGGTTTGCGGCCCGAGGCGAAGCCGAGGGTTGTAACGAGGTTCGTAAAAGTCTTTTCGTACTAGGTAAGGACTATATTTTTCCTCATGAGAACCGAAATCAAGCGGTGAAGGTGCGATCTGTATGTTAGAATGAGGAAAAATAATTTTTCTTATTTATCACTTAGCATCGGGAAATACAATTTCCATAAAAAAATGTGCAATAAAGTTTGTGTAATAGTAAAAGTAGAACAATTTTACAAACATTAGAAAAATCTACAATATTTATTTCATATATTCTGTTCAAAACAAAAAAACAAATACTTCATGTTTCGTGATTAAATTCTTCGTGCAACAAGTTTTTTGTATAGCATTTTTAATGAACGACTGAGTTTATATCTGTATTATTATTTTAAAAATTTTATTTTTATAATGATAATCAATAAAATTATTCCAAAATTCAGTTGTTTATATATTCGTTCAAAAAATAGAATTGTAATACCCGAAACGAATTGATAGAGAAAATTAAAAGACAGCATAACATTGAAGCTAATAGAATTAACAATTATTGTTACCAATGATTCAGAAGAAAGTTTAGCTATATCATGAACAATATATAGTACATTAGTGGCTAAGGCTTTAGACTGCGAATCAGAGCGTAATTTTCGGATTGACTCTTTGAGAACCGATTAGGTAAAAAATAGTTTTCAGTGTCTTCTTCAAAGAATTCAAAATCATGAAATTATACAATTATAGCTATATATACTATACAAAATTAATAGAGGTTCAAAAAAATGAATTTGCCAATCATATCGTAATGCAAATTAATTGTTTTTTTTTTTTTATAATCAAAAATCAATCAAAATGAATTTAAAACGAATGAAATGAAACACATATTTGAGACACTAAAAAGTTTATATTTGCTCTTTGGCTCTCATTGAGCCCTCGCCGGCTCTTTTTGGCTCTCACAGAACTTTCCCCGTCTCTCTTCTACTTTCAAAGTGGTTCTCTTCTTTTCTTTACAAATGAGTAGTACGTTGTTTATAGATGATAACAAACGAATAACAATCACTTTTTTGATTGTCTATTTCATTACCCATTTTCTAGTCATTTGTTATGCTAGAATGACCCGTTCAATTACAATCTGCTTCACTATAAAAATCTCACATTTTTAGCTTAAAAACATAATATCTATGTTAACAATTATGTATTCCTGAATATATATTCCCATGGATAATTTTATCCTCTCATAATATTTCTGGAGGAACAATCAACAATTTCATATTGGGGTTCCCTAAAGCATCGGCAGTGCTGTAGCCGATAATTTAATAAATTGTTACTAAAAATAAAAATTTTATAAAACAAATCTTTAGTTATTCAAATGTGTGTCCAACATGTCCCACATTCCCCTGTTGAGTTAGTTCTCTCACCCTATTTGTCGGATAACTTTTATACTTATATTTTTGGACCGGGGCTTACGAATATCTCACAAATTCTATATGGAAATTAAATATTTATTCCCATATCCATGAAAATTATAAAAATCATGGTTTTCAAATTTACTTTAGAAAATAAAAAAAGTTGTTAAAAAATAAAAGCAAAATCATAAAGCATATCAAAATACTTATTATTTTGTTCTATGAATTTTTCCGGTACAAACTATCTTTTTGCAGAAAAATTTAAAAGTTCCCTTTCGTGATCCTCTGAACAATTCTACATTTATACAAAATATAAATATAATATATTTTATATATTTTATACAATATATTTATAATAATATATTTTATACAAAATATAATATAAATGCCTTCCAAGAAATTATTCTTGAGAAATGTTGATTGTAGAAAATAAACCAATGGTATAAGAAAATATATTTTGATAAGATATAAAACTAATGTCTAAAACATTTTTTGTAATTAAGTACACTGAAACAAAATTTGATAATTATAGATAAATACATTTCTTAAAATCCAAAGAACGAAATATTTCTTTAACATAAAGAACTTTTTATTTTAAATTATAAAAATATATATTTCAATGCATTAAGTGATTTAGTTGATACGAAATTTTTTTAATTAAAAAAAAAACTTATTAATTGTCCAATAAGAAATTATTGAAATTCACTAAATTAAATGAATAAACCAATTATTTAATTAAAAAAGCATGTATATAAATGAACAATATTTTAAACTAATGTTCGCCTTTTCAGAAACAAAATTTTCTTTTTGATTCTTGATTGAATCCTTTTGATTCTTATGTAAAACGTTCAAAGTATTATATTTAGTTTCTAATGATTCTTATTCTAACTATAACAAGTATATGGCAACAAAATCTAAATTCGCTTAAAAAATGAACCTTGAGATAATCATAATCACTATTGCCATCAATTGATTTATGTTTACGATTTGAATAGATGTAGAAAAAGCAGATAATTATAAACAAAAAATGTTTTCCACAAATTATTTGATAGATTTTCATATTTTTGGAATATATATATATATATATATATATATATATATATATATATATATATATAAAGAATAATTGTTAATTAACGTCACTACATTTTAATGTAAAAAATTCTACAATTATTTCAATATCTTTTGAATTAATATATCATTATATTTATGCTCCATGCTTCTGTATAACAACATTTAGCCATATTCAATATTTACACACACGCGCGCGCGCACGCACACACATTAGTAATGTGTATCAGTTTAAAAGTTACTCTATGAGTATTAATATTTATTATCAGAAAATTTACTAAAAATAACGAAAATGCCGTATGCCTGTACTGGTAACGTATGCTTGAGCTTTCAGCTACATTTTATTCGCAACTACACGTGACAGAGCAAGGCAATGAAATTCGATTCTGTAATAAATAACCACGATAACGAACGCACTTTCGTCTAAAACATAGAGCGCTAATAGATGTATGCATATATGATCGTCTAAAAATGTAGAATAATATAGCTTTTTTCTAAAACTGATACTAAAACATGTAAAGTAAATAAGTATACATACATATATTTATTCATAATAGTTTTTAATCCTGTATATACATAAAATAGTTTAAATAACAGTAAAAATTTAATGCACAAGGCCCCCTTTACTTGATTGAATTCGTACGATATTGAGCGTGGTTTGCTCCATCTCTTTCAAAACGTAGCAACTATATTTCTGTCTGTTTTGCCGACAACTTTAGTTATTTATTGGATATATGATTACATTGTGAAAGCAATTTACTTTTTCTGTTTTTTTTTTTTCAAAATATGTGGCATGTAGAGCTATAAAACAAATTTTCTTTGGTTCACTATTTTATTCTACAAGTGGGAAAACTCGAATTAGATGCTCAACAAGTAGATATAATTCCCAATAAATGTTTTCTTTGTAAGATCTGAAAAACACTAGACTGCGTGCAGCAGACGATTCGTAAGACAAAACTTTTTGAACTATATTTTCCTAATTTAGAAAAATAGATTAATTCATATCTCAGTTTTCCCACTTGTAGAATAATCTGAAAATTTTTATAAAATATTTTTTCTCTCTAAATAATGCGAAATGGTGACAAAAACCGAAAAAGTACATTTGTTTCCGTTTTAGTAGTTCATCGTAGCGCTGCGATCGCCGTAAGGAGCACTCTTAATTCTTTTTAAGGAGTCCACACGTGGACCAAATGATGTGAAAATAAACTCGGCTATTGGTAAATGATCTCATTACTTTATTAAGCTGCATTTCCGTTAAAACTATTTATTTATTATTATTTTTTAGAGTTTTAGATATATTTGTCTAAACTATACATGCTGTTATATATAGGGATGCATGTAAAATGTACTTACTGACGTTATTGTATGTATTTTTATCTTAATTTATTACTGAATTTAGAAAAATTCAATTTTTGTTGTAATTTTCCTACTTTCTAATGAATCCAGGTGCACGAATGGGGCTTCGTAGCACATCGAAGTTCCCTCGATAACTTAATATTATTTCTTTGTGCGATTATTATTATTATTTTTTGATGTTTTTTGTGCGGAATTGATTTTTCGACATTATCAGATGCCAAAGCTGAGCGTTTCAAAAATACGGCACAGTTTTGTTCAAAAATAGTTATTTTCGAAAAAATTAAATAAATTTTATTATATAATCCAGTCAATTCGATAAATAATTACATATGAAAAATTTTCTATCTCATGCATTTTTTTTCGTAACAGTAATCTTCTAATATGAAATGCCGGCGGGGCTTCATGCGAATCCCAACTGGCGAAACCGTGTATTGCACAGCTTATTTCTGCTAAAACAAGGAAGGAAATCAATTTTATTATACACAAAATTGTTCGTTATAAAACAAGTAATTGTTGTATATACTTTCGTGGGTCAAATTTTGTTATAAAAACTAATCATTTTGAGGGAAATGCTAATTTAAAATTTTATGAAAAATATTCCAAAGATGAAAATTTTCTAAAATTTAATTGTTTATTGAAATGATTGGATTACATACTAAACATTTTTTTTCTTTTTTTTGAAAATAACCATTTAATACCGTAAATAAACTGATCTCAGAAAGAACCAATTTTTAGGCCTTAAACCTTCAAAAATCTATTCAGCACCTATAAAAATATAAAGTAATCCTCAGTTATTGAGGAGTCCCTGTATTCGATGCGTACACCCCATTGAGCCCGGTGTACTACATTCAGAGTTCAATATTTGTCTTGCAATTTTGGTTTTACTGTTTTTCATTTGTTACTATATAATTTATTGTGACGGTATCTCTTGCTTCTATATAAGTTATTATTATGTACACGACTTCTATAGAAAGTTTCGTCTTTATGTTGGAACATTTTCGATTTTAACAGCTTAACTATTTAACAATATTAACCGTTCGAACCGTTCGTCAAACATATTTGATCAGTTTGGACTAATCAAACAATTCTATGGACAATTTTGTGTTCAAATAGTATTAGTCAATGTCATGGTGTACTCGAATGATTTCTACACAAAAATGATCGTTCAGACAGAACTGCTTAATGTCTCAATGCATTTAGACAACTTCCTCGGGAAGTTTCACGTTGGGGAAGTACTATAGGTGTAACTGTCTAGGTGTATTCAGATAACTTCCGCTTCGAGTTTCGTATTTGAACGATAGCACACGATATTTAAATATATCATCACACGATATAAAATATATAATTAAGATATTTAATTAGGTACTGCCATCCTAATACAAAACTTCCTATAACTTAAACATTATATGCTAACGTCTGAACACCAAACTCTTTTTAGTGGTTGTCCCAATAGATCTAGATATTCTGCACTATCGTTCAAACTCGAAACTCTCTGTTCTGATCGTCATGACACACGTGTACATCGAACATTGCAGTGGAGACACGAACCCCCTATTGAGATCATCCTGGTATACCTCTGCATTGAATAGTTCAATGCAGACACGACACTTCCTGGAGATGTCGCAATATACGTGGACATCAATTAATTCAGCGTGGTCAATTGTTAACTTATCATTAACAAAATTTCCCGTAGAAGTCATCTCGGTAGACCTGGAACTCGTGTATTACCGTACAAAAATGAGATACTTCGAAGAGGTTATTTCCCGTAAAAGTCGCCCTGGTATACCTGGACATCGAGTATTACCGTTAGAACAAGATGCTCTTTGTAGATGTCGTTGGGTAAACCAAAGCATCGAGCAGTGCTGTCCAATCGCAAAACTGCTCATAGGAGTCGTATGAGTACACTTAGCAATCGAGAATTATTGTTTGAATCGAATCGATCTATACCATTTGTGTACTACTTAATTAGTTTGAATATCAAACAATTCACAGCTCTAAATTGTAATTTCATTTTGCTCAAGTAGCTGTAAATCAAGTAGCTTGAATATCCCAAAAGGGCACATGTCCAAATCCCAGCCCTAGTAAATCCAATCATTATGTAAGCTTATTCAAGCTCTTTTTATATTTCTAGTAATGTCATTTAAATTATTAAAAAATAGTTATAAAATTTATATTTTAGCTTCTATTTTTCTTTAACGGTGTGATGCAATTTTTATTGAAAAAAAAAGGAACTTACTGATTACTTTAGAAATAATACTAAATGAAAACAGAATAAATAAATTAAACAAATTAATTTATAGTCAAGTATTCTATGTTTAAATAAATAATTACAGAAGGCAATTAAACAATGCATATGTATTATACATGCTAGTTTCCATGAAAAATATTAAAAATTGAAAATAATACATAAATCAAATATCATAAAAAACTTGAAAAATAAATATTTCCATAAAGCATTTTATACATAATTTTATGATTTCAATATTCAGTATTCATGCTGCTAAAATTCTAATTATTATTTTTATTTTATAAAATGACTAGATTCACATAAAAGTTTCAAGTATAAAACATAATTTACATTAAGTAGAAGTTAAACTGTATTAAATATATACAAGAATGATAATCTAATTTAATTATAAAAATATCTTTATTACCTGCCCACTCAAGGAACTTACACGTCCTCCATATTGAAGCTTAGGAGGAGGTAAGATTCGTCCTCTAACTTCCATCATATTATTCGAAATGGTAAGACCAAACTCTTGAACATACGAATCATTATTAAAATCTGCTCTTCTTACAAGATTGTTAATTTCTCTTTCACGATCAGGAGCAGAACGAGCTGTAGCCTTTATCATTGTTGATGTTTGCATATCTGTCAATTTTTTTATACATCTTTGTCCTGCTACTATATTACAAACCTAAAAATTACAAATATTAGATATAATTATATATATATATATATATATATATATATATATATATATATATATATATATATATATAAAATACACACACACACACACACACACACAAATATATTCTTGTATAATATTATATCATAATATAAACAATATTTATAGTGCATAAGCAAAAAAATAATCATACCTCTAAAGGTAAATATGTATGTTTATGTTCCTGACCAACTTGAAGGCAAGGAAGATGAGGATAACGTAATTTCATTTTGTATTTATCTAAAAAGTATTTAGAAACTGTGCATTCAACTGTTTGTCCATTCTCTAATTGCAAAGGAAATCTACGAAAAAAAATTGCCATCTAAAAATATAAAATCTTATTTCATTTCAGAAAACCTTAAATGAAATATATTTACGATTGCATTTGAGCTGGTTTTCGAGTAACATTACAAACTCTGTATTTTCTTCTCATGTTACCACAATGGGTAATTTCAATTTTGAGTCCCTTAATTTCTTTAGTAAATTTTACTCTTTGTGAATCAGTTAATGGTTTCCTTTGTTCATTAATATCACGTATATCAAGAACTTCACACATAAATTCTATCACTGGTTGTGCTTTATAAAAAGCAGTTGCAGACACTAAAAAATAATATTGTTTCAAAAGAATTAATGGAAAAATATTTTTTTAATTTAAGGTTTAAAATATATTTGATTTATACCATCAATATTTAACATCATTTTCCACTGAGATGGCCTTACAGATTGATGAAAACCAAACCATACTTCTCTACCACCACCAAGAGGATGATAATAACCATCAGGGCTACTAAAGAACGATCTTCCAACAGGTGTGTAGGTCATAGAAGGAAGATGTCTCATTACAACATCTAGAGCAAGAATAGCATCATAAGGTATTTGTCTAGTTCTACCCTCTAATGCTTCTTCAAGAGCAAACAGAGACACCTGAGCTACCCATTTGATTACTACTCTGAATACTCTATCTTTGCCTTCCCCAGGCAATATTACCTTCAAAATTAAATATACATTAAATTTATCACATTATTAATTATCCAAAAATCTTTCATTTCTTTATACCTCTAATTCTAATTTATCAGTACCAATTGGTAAAGGATCTCTTGTATATAAATTATTTCTACCATCAAATACAGGCTTTAAAGTTCCAAATATTTTACTGTAAGCATGCACCATAGTTTCAATAATTTCTCTGTTAACTTTGCGTGGACATTTATCAGGCTGAATGTTAATGTCATAATGATGAACAAAGCCTCTTGGCATTGTAATTTGAAAGTGATTTGCTCTCAATCCAATTGCTCTGCCTTCTCGACCAATGTTTGGCCTGCGTGGACATGCAAACACTACACAACAATAAAGAGATTATAAAACAATTGTTTATTATTAAACAATTTACTTACTAGGTAGATCAGGAGGTTGAGGGGGTGTATGTGTCTGTTGAGTAGAAACTATGCCTAATGTACTAGAAGTTACAATACTGCTTCCAGTGGTTCCAACAGTCCCCATAGCAGTGCTGGTTGTGGGTCCTGGTGGAGGTGCTTATAACATAAAAAATATTAAGCTATTGTGTAATCAAGTGTTATAGTGTTGATATGTTAACATACGTTTTACTACTAAAATGTAAACATTGAATCCTACAGTGTCAAGAATATATTTTATAATACTTCTTAAACTTTAAATAGGAATTTTCTGATTTATTGCACTTCTTTCTTCTTACTAAGAGTGTTCAAATAAAAATAGGGAGTTATAAATAGTATAGAATAAAGGACTGTAATAAATTGGAACAGTAACAGAAGAAGCAAGAAAAGCGAACGAATGCACATCATTAAATATAGTTTACATTTCATCAGATCGTTACACTGACGTGCTTATTTATTTCGTACAATTCTGATAATATGAAGAAGATTTATAACCAGAAAAGGTTATAAATCAATATTTAGTCCTTAAGTTCGATAATAACATTTTAAAGTTCTATCGTTATCTACGTTTTACACCCTCCCGTAAACGACCGCAATACTTACGTGGTGCAACAGGATACATAATTGTTGATACTAGCCAAATATAGAACAATAAACAATTAAAAGAAACTATACTCCAACTAAACTATTCGATAACTGAATAATGAAGGTGACTGCATAATTGCACATTGCACTTAATGTAGTTATTCCTATAACGTAGCCATTACCATAACATGACGATAACGCAGGTAGGGCAAGTTATATCCCAGTTAGCATGGAAAAAACTCTAAGGCTGATCACAGTTAACTTGGATTTATGGAGGGTAAAGAGGAGTGAAACTCCGCTAGAGATAATAAGGAGGAACCACCGACACTTATGGGCCAGACTGCAGTAAGAACTTTAGACTGAAAACGAGAGCCTCTGGCGGCCAAAGCGAGGTACTGACTGTTTCGTGCGATATACCAGATGTTGTTTTTCGAACTCTTACGATCGTGCGATCGAGGAGGGGTGACTGTCTTCCGCGCGTACGGGGGGAAACCTTGGTGACACAATAGGCCAGCATCGGCGTGCAATAAAAAAAAATATATATATAGCAACAGCTAGCAAGTAGCTCAACGTTTTCCATTCTGCGGCAATTTTAAAGAAAACTGGCTATTTCGTAAAAGTGTATTTATTTCAGTTCAACAAATATTCATTTAAATTTTATTTATTTGAAACAAAAACATACATATTTAAAACGAACGAATATTTTTTATTTTGAAAAAATCGTCTGTTTGAAATAAATAGATTTATTTGAAGAGCAAAAAGTATTTATTACGTTACAAATACTTTTAAATGATTAGAATTTCTAATACACCATACTTGCCTTATTCTATACTTTTGTATAAAGTAAATTTAAAGTATATTTTAGTTGTGTAAGTCATTTTTAAAATTAAGATTTTTAGTGTTGAAGAGTACATCAACCGTGGTTCAGAGTTATTACCTACAGATATCAGAATCTTATATAATCATGTTTGACGCATAACTACTTTGTATAGAGGACACAGAGAAAGAGGAAAATAGAGAGAGAGAGAGAGAGAGAGAGAGAGAGAGAGAGAGAGAGAGAGTGAGCGAGGGGGGAGGGGAGAAAAGAAAAATTCAAGGGGATGAACATGGATTACTCGATGTTGATGGGTGTTGCCATCAAAAATGTATGTTTGATTTAATTTTATAATGTTTCTCTATTGAACTAAAATAATTAAGTTGCAACAAAATATATGTACGCTTTAAAAAAATTAACTTAACATTGAAACAATATTCATGGCCATTGTCAACAATTGATTTATATTTACGAATACAATAGATGTCAAAACAGCTCCTAATTATAGATTATAAACTTTTCCAAAAATTATTTTATTGTTTTTTATATTTTTGGAGTATCAAATCAGAATCCTATACGGATGGATGACTTCGTAGTCATATCCCTGTAATTCCAAGGCCCAACGGGCGAGTCTGCCCGTGGGGTTGCGAAATGAGTGCAGCTAACGAAGGCTGATGTGATCGGTTATCACCTGGAAGAGGTAGCCCTCGACGTTCGGGCGAAATTTACGCACAGCCCATAGCACGGCGAAGCACTCACGTTCGGTGACCGAGTAATTACACTCAGCCGTAGTCATCGTGTGACTAGCGTAGGAGAGCACGCGCTCCATGTCATCAACTGATTGCGTGAGCACGGCACTGGCCGAATCGCTGGCGTCTGTCTGGATGATGAATGTTTCTCCGAACGATGGTCGAAAAAGGACTGGTGCAGATGCGACGAGTGCCTGGATCTATTCGACGGCTTGCATGCTGTTCTTCTCCCCAATGATACTTGATGCTCTTCTTGGTTAATCGGGTGAGAGGCTCGGCAAGCGTTCCAAAATTCTCCAAGAACTTGCGATACCAGGATGCAAGGCCTAGAAATCTACGGAGCTGCTTCAGGTTCTTTGGTACGGCGTAAATCAAGATTGGTGCAATCTTATCCGGATCGGGTCGGAAACCGTTACGATCCACGAGGACGCCGCGAAACCGTACCTCTGCGAGTCCGAATTTGCTATTCTGCCTATTAATGGTCACGCCGGAATCGGAAATCCGTCGCAAGATATGTTCGAGCCACCTGAAATTGTGCTCGTTAAAGCTCTCCGTAGCGATGATTACATCATCGAGGTAGGCGAAGGCCACCGGCTCCATTTCAGGGCCGATCAGCTTGTCGCTTAACTGCTGAAAGGTTGCAGGGCTAACGGCGACACCATATGGCATACGTGTCCATTCAAATAACCCCATGCCTGGGACCGTGTAGGCAGAGATGTGTCGCGATTGCTCTCGAAGAGGGACCTGGTGGTAGACGCTGTTGAGGTCCAGCGTGGTGATATACTGCGCATTTCTCAGTTTCCGTAAAATTACGTCCATGTAAGGAAGCGGATACGCGCTGACCTTGAACACGGAATTCAATTTGCGATAGTCCACGCAGAATCGGTAGCTCCCGTCGCTCTTGCGAACCATCACGACGGGGCTAGACCACTCGCGGGTTGATCTGCGAATTACGCCTTGATGAAACATTTTGCGGACTTGCGCATGCATCTCCAGCTCTATCTTCTGAGAGACCGGAACATAACGCTGATTAATCGGCTTGGCATCGTCGACATCGATCACGTGATCGGTCAGATGCGTGCAGCCCAGAGGCTGATCAGCCGGAGGTAGCATCCGGTCGAGGAGTTCCTCGTGGGCTCGACGTTGACTATCTTCAATATCAGCCAAGCCTATGGAGGCAAGCGAATACGCCGAGGTAACTGAGAAGGTGCACAGTTGTAGCGGAACGAAATCCGCAGCACCCTCGATCGACATGGTGTTGTCGCGCGGGTGGATGACCGCATTGAAAGCGCGGTAGAAGTCTGCACCGAGCAGACAGTCGTTTTCGAAGTCTGGAATGATGATGACGTCTAGCTCCATTTCAACGTCTGCAATGGCAAACGGAAGGGCCACCTGGCCTATTATCGGCTCAATTTTTCGCATGGCGAAAATGTTAATTGTCAAGATTTTTATAACAGCCAATACAGTACTCTATGTGAATGTAATTAAACTCAAAAAAAAAGACTGATTTGAATATGTCTAATAATACGGAATATGAAATGACGAATCCAGCTAATGCAGTTCAAAATTTTAATGTTAATTATATAACTCTAGAAGATTCCGAGATTCAATATACTTATTATCATTTATAATTATATTTTTGTTATTCTTCTGTTTTCAACTTGTTAATATTTACGTTTAGAAATTTATTTATTTTTTAAAATGTTTAAATAATTATTTTAAATAAGTATTTTAATGCAAAAATTAAGTTTGTTTTCTTTTCATTGAATCACTCCGTGCCCATCATGCCCTGCTTTTTTAATTTCATATTTTTTATTGTTTTGAAACAAATAATTGTTATTAACAATTAAAATTTTATAAACAAATCTTTAGTTACTCGGCTTTCAAGTTGTGTTTTTTTTTTATCTAAAAAATTATATAGAATTTTTTTAAATGTGAATCAAAAAGGGGTGTCCAAATGCCCTCTTCCCAGAGTATAGGCGCAAACAACTTTTTCCTTCGCTGGTCCTCCATTCTGCCTCTGGCTGTAAACAGCAAGTAGTAAATGCATTTTTTTCAATGCAGCTACAAGGGTGCTCATGTATGTCAAAATAGTCTGATATTTTCAAAACCAAACATTTGGAATTTGATTTTTTGAACCTAGAGTGGTGCCCTCTATATAAGTCTAAAACTCTACACACGCTTCCGATAAGGACACATCTCCCCTTGTATTCTCTGCTGGCACCACTTATTTTAACTTTGATGTATACAAATATAAGACCGATTGTGAACTAACCATAAACCACCTGCTATATTCTATATGGGCGGCGCCATATTTATCGAATGAGGTGTCAGTATTTGTTCAATGCGCTAAGAATTTTGGGTGTGGATTGTGGAATTCGGAGTCAAGTGCAGCGTAAAATATCACACATTTTCTTAAAAATACCGACTATTGAACATGCATTTTGGATATTGAAATTTAATAGTAAGTAAAAAAATTTTTTACTTTCGCATTTTTTCTTCAAAAATCACTGTGAGATCTGATTTACAACGCCGTCTTCCACGACTTCGATTTTCATCATCTATGTTGTATTTGCGAAATATTAAACGTCGTATCCAACTTAATTGGTATTTTTTTTATCTGTTGTATTTAATTTGTACGAAAAGTCAGTTATTTACTTTAGATTTTTTAATTTCAAATTTACTTGTATAGGTTACCTTTTCTGTTTATATTTAATTTTGTGTCTACAATTAATGTAATTTTGAAGTCACAAATTTCCTTGAATCGTAGATTTTCTTAATTAATTTATAAAAATTAGTGACTTGTAATTATTGGAAATGCTATATGGAGATACACATTACAATAAGACTAGCTATCAATACAAGCTGAAAAAATTCATAATAAAAGTAAAGTTGATAAATAAAAAAGAATTATTTTTTATTCATTCTAATATTTCTCTAATATATTTCAATTTTGTATAGCATAAAATATATAAATTAATTTATCCCTTGATATAACGCATATTATCTTTATTTTATAGATTTGTGTTTATATTCATCAGAATTACCAAACATAACAAAATGCCGAAGATGGTAAGTTGATATTATCATAGTATAAAATATTTGAAATATGAATACTTGGAAATATTTTTCAGTTATTATTTTCTAATAATTATTAATTATTGATTAAATTGATACGATGTAACTTAAGTTTATATTGATATGTCATTATATTATGTATATACAATAATTTAAATATTAAAGAATTAATTTTTAGAAATTTTAAAGCTTATTTTTATAGATTACTACATGTTTTGATTTTAACACTTTATATAATGTTTATCTGTTTATTTATTAATATTTTAAGTGATTTATAAGGCATAATCTTCAAGTAAATAAGATAATCCATAGCTATAAATAATAAATATACTTGGATTAATAGATTCCAATTTTATTTGGTATTAAATTTATTTTAAAATTATTAATGAAACATTTTAATGAATGTTATTACTATGTTTAATATTATTTTAAATACGTGTAAAAGGATTACTCAACCAATTATATATTGAATTGATTATTAGTAATCCTGATTTATCTGTTAGGCTCGAATTTGATTGTTTAAAATCAATTTAAAATTTTGAAATTGTACTTAGGTATCATCATCATAATCATCAATCGCTATCGTCTTTCATCTGGTTTTGATTCATTTTTAATGTAGAATACTTCTTTATTTCTTTTTGGTACAGCAGGTGCTAGTTTTTTATTTTGTCTTCTGCAAATGAAGTATTTTAAAGAATGTTTATGTGTACATACTTTTTGGAAGCCGAATAGAGTTTATATCTATTGCTACACTCTTCTGTAAGTTCTGATTGCATGCTCAGGCAATACAAATCATATCTAGGATGAATGAAATTATGTGAGATAAAGTTTTTGGTAGCAAATCTTTTTTTATCATAATTTATATATATATATATATATATATATATATATATATATATATATATATATATATGACTAGTAATTTATGGAAAATTATTTTTAGGAAGAACATAAAAAATGATATGCTATTGATGTCATATGAGTCTATAATGTTTCATACTCTATAAAATTTTTTGTAGTATTATTTTCTTAATAATAAAATTAATTGATTTTATGATTTAGCAAAATAGTTTGATCACAAATCAATTACTATATAAACTTAATTATTAAACAAATTAATGTTGAATTATTCCTTTTCAAAATCTTTTATTTGATATGTATTCGTAATAATATTATCACATAAAACATATCAAGAGATAGAAAATTATTATACTTGTTATATTTTTGATCGTTTTATTACATTTTGTATCACTTATAAACTCTTACTCTCTTTCTTTTCATAATTTTTGTCCATTTCGAGATTTCAGGTTGCTGAACAAAGGCCTTCTGCAACACGAAAAAAACACGAGTATCTCAAACACAAATGAATATTTTGACTTATAATTCGGTTCAGACAGTAGTACAAACATAAAAATAACAACTATTGTCGCTATTGGAATTGAAAAAAATTTTATTTAAAATTTCCCGATATTTTTTGCCTACAATGGTACATCATTGTCAGTCATAAGGAACTCTATTTTCAGTCTCGTTCCTAATACACCGTTTAGTCTTGGGAGCCCCATGGCTCTAAATTTTTTTATACTTCCCTGGTCAGCTCATTCTTCTAAATAAAAGGACATCCATTTTTGATTTCCTAGATGAGGTTCTGGGTTCCAAGGCGCCCACGTTTAAATCTGATCCGTGTTTTCTAGAACTACTATGTATCTTAATTTCCACCATTTCTTGTTCAAATTTTCACACAGCATCTTATAAATCAATGTTTGTTAGCCTTGACCACTGAACTAAGTGTTTTCTTAGATAACTCATGTTTAGCACTCTTCAAAACGAACTGCCAATCTAATAACATACAATATTGAAATATTTAAAGATTAAATTTACTTAAACATAATTATACGATCATTCGCGTAGATAATAACAATAGGGTTATTTGGATATAAAAACTGTTGATACTTACTATTTTTTAAAGAGGCCTACGATGGCTTGATCGCTATGGTGAGGGACTGGTAATTTGGTGATACAAGTTCTGGTCTCAGACAATTAATACAAGCACCGCTGTAAAAATTTACATGTGTTTTGTTTACAAACATTTCATAGACCTCCTTCACTAATTAACACCAGTATTTGAGAGCATAAAAGAATGTTAAATAATATAATAAAAAAATTTAATTAAAAGTTTTAATTGTAATAATGTTTTTAACAAGATTGTACTTCAATAATAGATTTATTTTTATACATTTCATGAAAAATTCGTAAATTTCTCGAAAACTATGAAGATGAATGTCCGTGTAACAACAATGGATGCAGAATTGGAATTCGCAATTCAGCAAACTACTACTGGCAAACAATTATTTGACCAGGTGGTTAAAACAATTGGTTTGAGGGAAGTTTGGTTTTTCGGACTGCAGTACACAGATATTAAAGGTGATCAAACATGGATCAAGCTCTATAAAAAGGTAAGAAAATACCTTTGAATCAATGCTTGTTTTTTAGAATCTTTTTTGTAAATAAATAAATTATTTTAGATGACAAAATTTGGGTAATTTTTTGAATTTGAAACTCTAATGTACTTTTGATATAAGTGTTTTGGTTTACTGAATATGAACATGAGCTCAATATTGTCATATCAAACGAAGTGTCAGAAATATTCTAACATAAAAGTGCAAATTCAATTTGCAAGTCATTCGACTGATGAATAAATATACAAAAGTTTCTATCAATTTAGGAAGATAATGAACGCTATAAGTATATAAATTTTTCTATATTGAATTCAAGTTAATCATATTTTTTAATTTAATATTTTATTAATTTAAAAATTATAATATTTTGTGTGAAGCTACTTAAGTGTAGCACATTTACTACTTATATGATATGTAACAATTTTTAATTATTATTTATCTGTAAGTAAATTAAATTATTCAAAATTATAAGTAATTCAGAGAAACTAACATAAATTATATTATTTCTCAGTTAACAAAAAATGTTTAATTATAATTTTTGAAATTTCATATTAGTTATGATTAATTTTATTTAATTTAGAAAAATGTATACAAATGGAGCAACCATTAATTTCGTAATTTGATAAAATTGTATAATTTTGTTTTTCGTCGTCTTTATATGATTACCGTAAATTTTTTCATTAAACTATAGAATTATTTCGAAAAAATATCTTTTCCTCCTTAAAATTAGTTTTCAATCGTTCCTATATTTTTTCTCTAAAATATCGTAATTTAAAATTTATTTCTCATCGATATCTTTAAATGTATTGTTAGCCCTCTTCATACCATTTTATTATATAGAGTAGAAATCTTATGAAAAGGATGCCGCATCAATCTTATTGAACTGTAGCTGCAGCCAAATTGATTGGATTTTTTATATTATATATAAAATTTTTAAAATATTAAATCGGTTTTCTAAAATAAAAGTTTGAATTAGCACAGAGTCAAATCATCTACACTCTTAAAATCAAAAGAATGTACAATATTTAAACAATGTTCTCTGAATCCCGATGTATTATTAAAACTCCTCAAAGTATATTGACATTCATTAATTCTCTTTTTTAAACATTTACCCGCTTGCTCAATATAACCTTTATTACATTGAATACAATTAATTATATATTTAATTTCTACCACAAGTAATTAATTAATCCCTTAATTCAATAACAAAGTCATTCAAGAAATTATAATGGTGTCGATAATTGGAGGCATCAAGCAATGGAGAAAACATACATTTGACAGGTTGACTGGTACTATTCAAATATATATCAACAAAAGAAAGTAGTTGTTCCAAAATATTATTTGATACTCTGTACTGGATTTGCATGTGGATGAGATGGCGGAGTCAGCATGTGATGAATACTTGCTTTTTTCAGGTAACTACTGATCAGCTTATTTTTGAACTTCGTGTCATTGTATAATAGGCAAAATTTCAAAAAAATTTACGATACCACGATGCCATTTTCGATCTTTTTGGGGTCAGGACGGAATTCTTCACGATTAACCAAAATACTGAGGTATTTTACCTTCTAATGTGCAAAGACAATTTTTTCTCGATTCATAATGAGTCCAGTGCTTTAAGGTAGTACGTCCGAAAATCGATTTTCGATGGAATTTTTTAAAATTTGGTATGTACATTAAGCACATAATTATTTACCAGCTGTCGAAATTTCAGAAAATTTGGCCGAATCAAAAAAAAGTTATAACAATTTGAATTTCGATTTTAACATATAATTTTGAATTCGAATGAGAAATTTGAAGGTTTTCTCTGCTTAATAAAGAAACTGTTCGATACATTTGTTTGAAAAACTAATATATTGTAATCTAGGTTAATAGCAACATATTTATATTTAAAAAAATGAAAATTGACAGTTTTTGAATAAAGTTGATCTGAAAAGTTTGATGATTTTCGACAAATTGCCCAGTGAGAGGATTCACTACGTGGCAACGCCGAACGATGTATGCAGCCATCAGGTAGCATTGTTTTGTAGAAGAAATCTTTTTCGGTAAAATTTCGGTCGCTTGGGTTTTATGAGTGAAAACAATAGTCACATAAAACAAATCCATCATAATGTTTAACTTAAATAAGGTTCGAAAGGTAATTTCATTACAAAAAATGTATCTTTATTAAAGCACTTGAAATTAAAATGCACTCTTATGTAATTATATTACAATGGTAACTAATACACTACTACTACTACGTGCACGCACACACATACTGTAACCGGACATTGCATTTTTTTCAACAACTTTGCAATTTTTTTTATATAAATATATTGTTAGTGATCTAAACTACAATATAATTACCTTATTTACAAAATAAGATTGACGAAACGTAATTTTTTTTTGTATGTTATTTAAGGTCGCTCTATTTATGCTTCTAAATACCGGTACTAATCAATGTAAATTATTATAGCGGTGCTTTTGTCAATCGGCCAAGACCGGAATTTGAACTCGAATCACCAAGTTACTAGTTCTTCGCTCTAGCGATCGAGCCATCGTAGGCCTCAAATTAAATTATTTTTTATGCAACGTTCTGCTCATTTAGTTCTGACTGCGTTCGTCTGTTTCACTCTGGAAAGTGTTTCTTTCCTTTTCTTGCATACTTCTTTTTTTTTATTCGTGAATTCACAATTAGTACTTAAATTAATAATTAAAAATAAAAAGAAACTTTAATAGTTTGTAATTACACATACATACACACACACAAACAAAATTACGCGAGATTGTCAAGAATTAAACGGTAAAAAAAAATATCTTGGGTGAAAAAATAAGAAAATATATTGATGCAAATGTCACAAGAACTGGGCGTGTACTAAAGTTTTTCTACCTAATTGATCTAGGATTTTGAAGAGTCTTCATGCAGTGATAAAAACTGCGCCCTTTAAATAGCTGTCATAAACTATCCTAATAAACGGTGCATCCTTGATCATGCTTGGCATGGTCAAGTTTACTCGTTTTTGAAATACGACGTTGACAGATTTTTTTGTTTACAATTTTTCATCGAACTCGTGTATGTATTACTGTGTATATATATGCCGTGCTGTATAGTAGTAAGCCAGTGGAAGACAACTGAAAATTTGCCGAAGCCCTTTACCTCTAACACATCTATCATAGGCTGTCATAAAAATTCGTTAAGGGACGTACTACTGGTACCACCTTAACGCAATCGAGCACTCTTTCAATCTAGGTTAAATGCTGTTGAAACATAAACATTGCAATGATTATACCATCTATATACGAAAAAGTTCGAGCTTTAACCCGATCACTCATTAGTATCGTTGTAAATTGGAAGAAATCCCTCCAAAATTTGTGAAAGCTGTGCTCTGTTTCGATTCCGTCTAAAGCGGCATTTGACAGTACGCATCACTCAAATCGAGGGTTAAAATATATCTCGCTGATTAGAGACCTAATTGATCCTTCTCAAATTGATACAAAACCGATATTTATTGCTGCCTTTGCGTACTACCACCACGGGGGGTGATCATCCACTTTTGATATTGTTCCATTCCAGCATCTGGTATCTTTTTTACATAAGAATGCATCTCTTAAATTTTTTAGAGACAGGATATTGTTTCTGTATATTGATTCCCGCTAACTCGAATGGCAGTCTTACATGCCTTATTAATTCGTGGCAGGGAGGAATTCTCTCTTTCAGGCTAGAATCCACTGGCGAGCTTCTTCTGTTCTAACAGTTTTCTGACCAGAACCTATTTCTCTAACATTTATAGAAAGCATTGGTTCGTCCTCAATCGAAGTTGGAACTTTTACCAGAATGTCTAAAAATATTAGTTTATCAAAATATTAAAATAATCATCACCAATTTTTAATATTTTTTCATTCATGTTTTTCGACAATATTTATACCACGATATAGCTTATTAAAGTCATTGTCAACCTACAAATACAATACATGAACTTCTTAAATTAATATAAATACAATTTCGTTTTAAAATTATAATATTAATTACATAGGAGTTTAATTACGGCAGCTCGAGCGAATTTTTTTGGTACGAATGAAATGTATTTCAAACTTTAATAAAAATAATTTATCTATTTAATTTCAAAATAATGTAAACAAAAAGAATATAGCACTTCTTTTTCACAATCATCATTTTAAAAAAAAAATTGTATAGGGGTCAATAATTGTAAGCGTTGGCAGAGATAATAAGGGAAGATCGCTTATGCCCATGTTAGACATTGTAGTAAAATTTTGACACTCAGCGCTACGGCGGTGAACGTTGGTTCTCCGTTCGTGCGATATTCCAGATGTTGGTTTTCGAGCTGGTGCGATCGAGGGAGAGACGGCGTTCAGTAGGGGGGACGCCGAAACAATAGATGCATTAAAAGGGATTAACTGGTGTCGAAATTCTTGAAGTGCGTATAGATTTTCTTGTCTATGTCTGTTAAGTGTGTATGTATGTATTTAAATACACACACGTATTTTCTTAAAATTTTTAATTCGCTGCGTGGCGATGATCGAGGCTACGAAAAGGTATACCTGAGTATACGAAATTAAAGAATTTCTTCGTCGACATCAACGAATCCCATTTACTACACACCGCTGCCCAATTTTTAAGAAAATATATATATATATATATATATATATATATATATATATATCATTTCTAATATTAAGCTTATTTTTTCTCAACAGCAGAACACAAATATTGGGAATTAAATGAATATTTTCTTATTTTGAGAAAATAATTCCTCAAACCAATAGATTCAAATTTAATATCAGGAAAATAAATTCTTCGATTAATTAAATATCTCCTAGATTATAGTCCAGATTTTTTAGAAAATGGATGGCTAAAATTGGAAATTCAATAAATATTTTCTTATCGAAAGAAAATATTTTCTTAAATCAATAACTGAAGATTTTGAATAAAAAAATTTAGTTATATGATTCAAGCCAACAAAATTAAGTGAATATATACTTGGATTAAGAATTTCAATACTCCACTCAAGAAATTGAATTGAAAATGAAGAACTCGATTCCTATCTTTAAAACAATAATTACTTGCAATACGTTTTTATTTTCTAGAAACATGAAAATTCAAGTGTGCTAAATGTTTAAAAAAAGTGCATAATTTCTTGATTCAAAGCATTATTTTCTTGACTTTAAAAATCAAAAGTTTAAACTCAGCGAATAATTTCTTAAATACTTTTACACTTTGTACGTTAATTTACTTTTATTACATTTGTTTCAAAACTTCGACTGAACCGGGATTCTATCCGCAGACCTTTGGATTCATAAGCTAACACCTTATTAATGACGCTATTGCAGTACGCTGTGGACAATTATAAAAATCTTATATATCAATTTTAGATCTCTTATAGTTATACATTATGAAATTAATTTATGGATTCCAATGAATAGTATATATATTTATATATAATATATTCTTATATTATAACAATTTATTTAACGTTTTGGTTTTAAAACGTGATTTTCCACATCCAGATAATATTTTCTTAAATTGAATCATAATATGTAGACGAAATCGAACAATAATTAATTTTTGTATTTATATCACAGAAAAAATATCAAGTCAATATTTCTGTTTAATTAAAAAAATTAAGTAAACAAATTTTTAAAAATATAACATATATGTAGAAATTAATTATGCTTTATGTATACACATATTATATACATGATAAGAAGATATTAAAAGAAATAATAGAAGAAATTCCTTATTGAAGAACTTATTCGCTTCAATTCAAAATTACAGGACAACCCACTTTTCAATATTACCCTTTTGTGTACTATAGTGTACAACTCAAGATTATTATATTGTGAAATTTTGAAACCAATGCCTTGATATAAGGAATTGAGTTCTTGAGAGAAGTTAATTAATAAGCAATCAGTTTCTTGCAAATCTAAAAATATTAGATATAATTAGTAAATATTGATTAAATGAAAATTAATAAAATTCTCTGCGTCCGAATATTAAATAAATATATTCTTATTTTTAGATATAAGTGATATTTTATATTTATATTTGATCTTTTATATTATATTTAATATTTTCCATTATAAAGTGAAGAATAGTAAATTTGTTTTTCAGTAATAAAAGCAAGGTTATTATTTTCTTAATTTATGAAAGCAATATCTCAATGTAAGAAATTAAGATCTTGAAAGTAGTTATTTAGCCAATTAATCATTGAACTAAAAAAAATACTAGATAAATATTAGTAAATATTGATTAAAATGTAGTCAATAAATTTATGTGACTGTATATTAAATAAATATTTTTTAGATTGTGAAATATGTTGCTTCAAATAAGAAAACCAGCATTTAAAAAGTTCCTTCATCAAGAAGTTGTTCGCTTGGATTAAAATGATATAAGTAAAAATAGATTGATAGTTTACTACATGAGCTAAAAAATAGGAAATTTATTTTTTAGGATGATAAACAATCTCTAGATTTAAGAAAATAATTTTTGCGCGAAATTCAGCAATAAATTCAGCGAAAATTACATTTAAGAAAATATTATCTAGATTATTTAGATTTGTTTAATATATATATATATATATATATATATATATATATATATATATATATATATATATATATGTAATATCAAGAAGTTTTTAAATCATGGTTTATTTTTAAGAAATATTTCAAAGTTGTTAAGTAAGCTATACGTTACTGAACTCTTCACCGGCGATCTTTTGTTTTAGTCTTATTGTTGCATTGCTCGTGATCGGTCCACACATGATCTTAGCAAATATTTTTTCAGTGCTATAGAGTAATACAAAAAAGAATTATTTTTCAGCTTCATATACCTAAGAAAAATACATTTCAGAAAATATTATCTAGATGTGGGAAATCAAATATTAAAACCAAAACGATATATAATTTGTTATAATATAAGTATATATTATATATAAATGCATATACTATTCATTGGAATCTATAAATTAATTTCATAATGTATAACTATAAGAGATCTAAAATTGATATATAAGATTTTTATAATTGTCCACAGCGTACTGCGATAGCGTAATTAATAAGGTGTTAGCTTGTGAATCCAAAAGTCTACGAATAGAATCCCGGTTCAGTCGAAGTTTTGAAATAAATGTAATAAAAGTAAATTAACGTACAAAGTGTAAAAGTATTTAAGAAATTATTCGCTGAGTTTAAACTTTTGATTTTTAAAGTCAAGAAAATAATGCTTTGAATCAAGAAACTATGCACTTTTTTTAAACATTTAGCACACTTGAATTTTCATGTTTCTAGAAAATAAAAACGTATTGCAAGTAATTATTGTTTTAAAGATAGGAATCGAGTTCTTCATTTTCAATTCAATTTCTTGAGTGGAGTATTGAAATTCTTAATCCAAGTATATATTCACTTAATTTTGTCGGCTTGAATCATATAACTAAATTTTTTTATTCAAAATCTTCAGTTATTGTTTTAAGAAAATATTTTCACCCATTTTCTAGAAAATCTTGACAAAAATCTAGAAGATATTTAATTAATCCAAGAATTCATTTTTCTGATTTTAAATTTGAAATTATTGGTTCAAGATAATATTTTCTTTAGATAGAAAATATTCATTTAATTTCCAATATTTGTATTCTGCTGTTGAGAAAATATAAGCTTTATTTTAGTAGCTGCTTACTTGGTTAAAGAAAATATTTACTTAATACAGAAAATCTCATAAATTTCTTGAATCAAGTAATATTTACTTTATATTAGAATTTTTGTAGTATATAATTTTAATGAATTATTTCGAAAAATCTATTTCTTAAACTGAGAAAATTTTTATTTAATTAATTCGATAATATTGTTCTGTTCATAGTATTAGAAAAATCTTTGACCACAGATTTGATCAATCTTTAATTTAAATATTTTGATCATTTGCAATTCTATCTATTAGATTTTCTGAATTCGATGCATTACTTTTTTGTTTTAACATAATAACCTTCTGATTCCAAATGTTGTTTTCTTAGATTAAGAACATATATATATATATATATATATATATATATATATATATATATATATATATATATAGATATATTGCGTAATTCTGTTCTATTTATACTGTATAAAAACAATTAAATACTAATTTCTAGAAAATATTAATTTGATTCTGTAAAACCTTTTTTAGAGAATCAAAAGTATTGTGCTCAGGTATATGATTACTAAATTTAACAAACTCAGGTTTTCCATTTTAATTTTGATCAGCTTGTTTTAAAGAAACGTTTTCTAGAAAATGAAAATGCTCATTTTCAGATTATGATGAGCTAAATTTAAGTTTAGAACATTATAATTAAATAAATATTTACTTGACTGGATTTTCGTTCTTAAGAAAATCTATTCTCTTGGTTTAAGAAAATCATGTTTTAATTATTAGAAATTTTTCCTGAATGTAAGTTAATATTTCGATCGCCTTCAAATTATGAATACGTATTCTATACGGTCAGGATTAGATGATAGGATATTTTTTACTGCAAATTTAACAAAAAAAAAAAAAAAAAAATAAGAAAATGATAGCAAAATTTGTTACATGTATATCGGTAAACTGCCTGCTAGGCCTCGTGCAAGATGCATGCAGATAGACAGGTAATAAACAGTGAGAGCAGGTGAGAAAAAGAGACGAAACAGTATAGAGGAAACTCGTGGGTACATGCGGGTACATGATATTTCAACACCCACTACATCGAGTAATCCATGTTATTCCCCTTGAATTATTCTTTTCTCTCCCCTCTCGCTCTCTCGCTCTCTCGCTCTCTCTCTCTCTCTCTCTCTCTCTCTCTCTCTCTCTCTCTCTCTCTCTCTCTCTCTCTCTCTCTCTCTCTCTCTCTCTCTCTCTCTCTCTCTCTCTCTCTCTTTCTCTGTCTTCTCCATACAAGATAGTTATGTGTCAAATATGATTATGTAGGATTGTGATATGATACTCCAAAACTATAAAAAACAATTAAATAATTTTTGGGAAAGTTTATAATCTATAATTAGCAGCTTTTTCGAGATATGTTGCATTCATAAACATAAATCAATTGTTGACAATGGCCATGAATATTGTCTCTATGTTAAGTTAATTTTTTTAAAGCCTATATATATTTTGTTACTTAATTATTTCAGTTCAATAGAGAAACATTATAAAATTAAATCAAACATACATTTTTTTAGTTCCAAGTAAAACGTATGTCATAGAAATAAGTCTATACTGAAAAAAATGTTTATAAATTTTATAAATTTTATAAAGATTTAAATAAAGGGTTGATTCGTATACCATTAATTAACCATTTATTCAAAATAAGTAATTTATACATTTAAAATACTGAATGTTCAGTTAAATACAGTAAATATTTTTTTTTATATATGAGAACTGAGAATTTAAACAAAATATAATATTCAACTGTAGTATCTTAACTTATTAGACCATCATTTTCGTAATCTTCAACGATGTAAACGTACACTATATATTATATTGCAATAAATACTAACTATATTTACATATTTTTCCAACATTTTTATTGTATATTTGTTATATATTATATGTAATATATTTGTATTGTACGAAACGCAATGGTAGTGAATGTTCAACGCACACATTCTGCCGTTCAAACTTTAGGCTTCCCGATCAGAATGTTAAATAGGGTTATTATTAGGACTTAATCCTAATAAATAGAGTGTTTAACTGGTTAATAAGCCAGTCACATGTACTTTTCAGCACTAAAAATCTTAATTTTAAAAATTACTTACACAACTAAAACATACTTTAAATTTATTTTATACAAAAGTATAGAATAAGGCAAGTATGGTATATTAGAAATTCTAATCATTTAAATATATTTGTAACGTAACAAATATTTCTTGCTCTTTAAATAAACTCAACTATTCATTTCAAATACACGGTGGTTTCGAAATTGCAGAATATTCGTTCCTATTAAAGCTGTATTTTTTTGTTTCAATAGAATTTGAATGAATGTTTGTTGGATTGCAATAAATATACTTTTATGAAATCGACTCATTTGCATTTGGAATTGTTTTCAATGTTAGCGCAACGTAAATTATGTTATTAGATAAGTAATATTATGTTTATATAAACTTGTCTTATTGTACAGTACATAACAGAAAATAAAGTTGTCTGTGACGATCTCGAGAAGAAATTCGTAGAATAATTTTTTTTAATTAATTTCCATTATTTATTAATAATTTTTTTCATATTCATATTTGTTTATAATATCAATCTATTGTCTAGTACCCGAAGGTTTTGATTTTTAGGCTTTTACAAAAATTTTATTTTACAGAATCTTTAGCAGAGTGTTTGCGTTGTTGAGCATTATTATATTACTGACAGAAAAATCTAGTTACTTTTTGAATTAACAAAAATGAGATTGTATCTGCATATTATATTAGTCACCTTATTTTAGTATATTGAAATATTATTTATGTTTTTTGGAGTTCTTATCATACATATAATGGTGAAAAATTGAGGAAATTTCATTTTTATAACGAAAACCATAAGAACACCGTAAAAATCTGGTTTTCTAAATTATTTTGTAAAATACGAAAAGTTTCAAAAAGGATTGTTAAGAAAAGTTATAGATTTCATCAAAAAACATATTTCTTATTCTATCCATTTTTCTGTACCAAGAGTTCCCAAAAAAATATATTCAAACGAACGGAGGATATAGAGTAGTCAATGAGAATATTACGATGACGTGCATTGTTGTTAATAAAAAACGTTTAAAGAAAAAATATATATATTAAAAAATATGTATTTTGATGAGATTTTGAACTTTTAGTTAAATCATTTAATGGAATTTTTTGTATTTTACGAGATAAGTTAGAAAAAAACAATATTTTGACTGGGTTTTAATGTGATTTATTATAAAAATGAAATTATCACCAATTTTTACTACCATATATATAATCAGAATCCTAAAAAACGCATATATAAAAATTTTAACAAAAATGGCGTTAGTCGACTAATTGAAAAATTTGGTAGCTCTTTGCTATAAGAGATTTTCTCAGCTTTGATGTTTGCCAGTTTTCTTTAAAGTTGCCGTAGGTTTCAAAACTTCGAGCTGCTTGCTAGCTGCTGCGAGAATATATATATATATATATATATATATATATGTATATATATATATATATATTTATACACGTAGCAATAAAATTTCTTTTTGGTCAGTATAAGCTACTCATCTTTTATTGCACCCCCGCTGCCAGCCTATTGTCTCGACAAGCTTTCCGTCTGCACGCGCCGAAAACAGTCGTCTTCCCTCTCGATCGCACCATCGCACGAGCTCGAAAAACAACATCTGGAATATTGCACGAAAGTACCTCGCTTTGGCCGCCTCGTTTTCAGTCGAAAATCTTTACTGCAGTCTGGCCCATAAGCATCGGTGATCTCCCTTATTATCTCTGGCGTTGGCTGTTTATTTCGTATTTTGCTATTGTAAAATTAATTTTAATCGATAAAATTAATTAAATTGAAGTTTTTCAATATAACTGTATAATCTTTTAAAGTTAAGTAAAGAAATAAGTTAAATTAAAAATAATTTATTGTCTTTTATTTAAATAATAAAATTTAAGTATAATATTTAATTAGTAAATCTAAGTATACAGTTTATGTTTATATTTTTCTTTATTAAGATATAATCATAAAATTATCTTTGATTGCATTAGGTTGAACTTAATATGGTATTATACGCTCCTTGGAAAAAATATTATATTGCACCCTGCACCAGTGCATATCTCTGTTGAACTTGTAAACCTTTAAGTTTTATAACTTTTGGAAGTTTTTAATATACTCAGAAGTTGAAATTTTTTTTATCATGAGCTGTTGCCTCCAAATATCGAAAGTATGACTCCAACCAGTTTCTACTTTTTTCCAACCATCGTTTTTAATTTTTGTCAACACCAGAAAAGTACGAAGGAATGTAAATTTTTTCATTTGTAATGTGTATTAACCCAAGGGTGTTACTTTAATATTTCTTCTTTAACTAAATATTTATTAAATTTTTATTAAAGCATTCTAGACTACTAAATATTAAATTTTTTTATTGTTAAATGTTATATTATGCCAGTTTTTTTATATTATTTCTTATTCATTTACCTCACATATAAAATTTTTTGAAATTCTTAAATGTGTAATATAAATACATTGAAAACTGTTATGATTATTCTCAACAGTGAACAGGGCATCGGTTATCTATTGACACCTTAAAATGATGTACATGCTCTATTAATCCGGGAGCTAGCAACATATTTTGGTGACCAATTTATCCGCAGTAGAAAATTAGTTTAAATGATTTCTTTGAATGTACTGAAGAGTGGAGCGATCGTCCGCTACGGCACCTAATCTGGATATGGTAACGCCAGGCATCTAGATTTTATGAAAATATTAAAAATATGATAAAAACCAAGTTTTAAGGAATAATTTTGAATTTAAAAAAAAAATTGTTCAAACAAAAGTTGTAGATCCTATTCAAATGAATTTTTTATGTTCTATCTATATTTGCTGTAAAGCTAATAATTATTGAGAAAAACGCAATAATAATAACCGTTTTTAGCTACTATAATCAGCTCAAGTCACAGTCGATACTCCAGGGACCTACCTCACCGCTCAGATCATCCACGGAACAAGTGCTTTTTAAATTTAAATTTTGCTCATAAAATGATAGTTTTAAAGCAAAAATATATCGAATGTAAAAATTTTTTTTTAGGTAGGTCTCCAAATTTTGTTTGAAACAATATTTAACAAACTCTCTATTGTTGTATATATCATAATTTATATATTTTTATATACAAAGTTTTTAATGTTTTTCACCATAAAATTCGAAGAACTTTGTCTATAACATTCATTTTTCTAATTTGATTATCACAAATATATTTAAGTTAGAAAAATAATATATGCAGAATCTTTAATTTATTAAAAATAGATTTTCCTATTATATTATGTTAGAGTGGCTTGGAAGGTGCTGTATTTAAAAGTGGTTTTAAATGAACAAAAAATTTTACATTCGCATCACACTCTGTCAAAGAATAATATAACAGATATAAATATACAAAAATTATTCAAATGACAATAATATTCTGGAAATTGTTCAGAAATTGTTCAGACATTGTAAGAAAGCACTGATTGTTATATAATGTATTGTGCTTCTCAAATTCATTAATTTTCTTAAAAACTGCTTTTTGGTCTTGTACTAGGACATGGATTTTGGACTACTGGTACACCTTTTTTCAGCATAGTCAAATACTTGAGCATGTAGCGTACTTGACACTTTTATTGATTATTTATGTTTTAAATAACTATATATCAAAACACTTAAAAAAATTCAACATGTAATAAGCTAATATTTGGATATTTTAATTGTTTTAAACTTGCATAATACGACCATGAATTCATTAGATAATCATTTATTGGTACATATTTCTTAAAAAATTGTTTATAGTAAAATAAGATATTTACATTACCATAATTTGTATTGAACAGTGGAGTATATTAATGTAATTAATGTAAATAACGAATATTTATTTGTGAATCAAACGGGACTTAGGTTATGGTGGAAATAATATCTAGAAAGATTTCTCAAAAATTGTAAATTTGTACCAAAATTTTCTGTCAAAGGGCTTGTACCTCTCGACCTTGCACACACAAGAACTTTATAGATACTTATTAAGTACAACTAATAGTACCTGACATGTGTACTTTATTCTTTGACCTTTTACAAAAGAAAATAGACCAGAGAAGATCACATTACCATTTAAACAGTTAGATTAACTATGCAATTACCACTTGAAGTATATGTATATATGCATACTACATGCAGACCAAGAACCTAATTCAAGGAGATCTGGACGAAGTTAGCAAAAAATTACAGACTTTGTTGTGCCACAGAAAGGACTGTTTTAGTATACAGGGATGTCTTACTGGATAATAAATGCGCTTACCAGATTTCAAAGAGGCATGGATTTTGTCTATGATCTACAATTGCAATCTTCTGTTTTTGTCTATATGGATAATATAATTGTTGCCACAAACACATTCGAACAACATCAACTATAACTTTAAAAATACACACATGTAATTTCCAATTTTTAAGAGCTTCTTAGCATAATTTTCTTTATATTACCGCTTAATTTATAAAAACGTAAGAATTTTTATTTAGTTACAAACCATAATCATATTGAAAAATTAAGAATCTTCTGACATATGTATATATTAGAAGTTTGTTTTTCTACACGAAAAGGCCTCAGCCTAATTACAGATTTGTAGCAACTTGCAACAACAGTGAAATCAGAAAATCTTTTATGTCGTTCGTTACATTTTCGCCTCTAAGTAATTCTTTTTTTATTTGAATGATTTCTAATTTATCTAACCTTTTACCTTTTTGAATATTATGTAATAATTGAAAATCATTTGAATTAATGTTATGTTTATTAATGATACAATGTTCAGCCAATCCTGTTGAGGTTTTGTTAGACTATAGATTTGATGTGTTCATTGATTCTTTATTCAATTGAACGGCCAGTTTGGCCTATGTAGATTGCATCGCAATCGTTACAAGAAATTTTGTACACTCCATTTTTTTTAGAATTATCGATTTTTCCTTTATTATTAACCAGCACAGTTTTTAAAGTGGTTTTATTTGTGCTAATTGTTTTAATATCAAATTTCCTCAAATAATTACAAATTACATTACTTATAAATGGTACATAATTGATAAAGGAATAACGGTCATTAGTTAGTATTGGTGATGCACAAAAATGTTTTTGTAGGAGCTTATTACGTTTTTAGCATTTAAGTAATCTATGATAATATCACTAAATCCATTCTTTTGTGCTAATGTTTTTAGAGTGTTAACTTCCTTTAAGAAACGTGTCTCATTTAAGGGGACTGCTAGCAATCTATGAATATAAGAATTGAATGCAGTAATTTTTATATTAAACGATTGATTAGAATTGAAAGGAATTAAGATATATCTAGTTGTATTTTTTCTAAAGATGTCATTCAAATATTTTATTATTTCTGATTATTGTTAAATCCAAAAAATTTAAATTATTTGAAACTTCTAACTCATATGTAAATTTAATGGTTGTATGGAAAGAATTAATATGTGATAGAAAAGGAATTAGTTGTCTTTCAGAACCTGAACAACACAAAATACGTCATCAACATAACGAAACCAGAGGAAAATATTTTTTGTTAAAGATTTATTTAGGAACAAATTATATTCAAAATCTTCCATAAAAATTTCACTTAAAAGAGGTGAAAGGGGTAAACCCACAGGTAAACCTTTTATTTGTAAATAATACTGATTGTTAAACATAAAATAACTTTATTTAATACATGTCTCAATCATTGTTAAAATTTCTTTTCTAGTAGTAACAGTTAGCTTAATATTTTGGTCTAATTTGTCCCTAATTACATTTAATAAATAATCAGTGGGGATCAAAGGAAACTAATTTACTACGTCAAAAGAGACTAGTTTTGCATTTAAAGGTAATTCTATGTCTTTAATGTTATTAATTAATTCCAAAGAATTTTTTATAGCAAATTTAGGATGAAATTCTAACAGTGCAGGTAAAATAGTATTAAGTTTTTTGGATAATAAATAAGAAGGTGCATTAATATATGAAACTACAGGGCGCATGGGAATATCTTTTTTATGTATTTTTGGCAAAGAGTATAAAACAGGTGCCAGGGGATTCATTGAAGTTAAAAAATATTTTTCTGTGTTATTGAATAATGTACAAGATTTTCATAATTATTTTTATATCAGATTGGAATATATTTGTTGGATCTTTTTTTAAACATGAAAAATTATTATTATTTATTAAATCTAATATTTTGTCCAAATAATCCTGGATAATAATAATAAACATAACATTAATTCAAATGATTTTCAAATTTGATCATATGGTATATGCGCCACCGCGAGCTGGACCATTTTTTTGCTCTTTGATTTAGATATTCGAGATTTTAACATAAAATAAAATTTTTATTCTAGAAAATTGGTTTAAAAATTATTATAATGTTTTTTAAGTATTAAAAATTATCTATATCATTTTGTGAAAATTAATTTTAATTTTTAATTCTATTTTTTATGCTATTAAATTTTTTTTTCAATTTTATTTTAAGATTGTCTTGTTAACAAACTTATAATCTTTAGTTGATTATGCTTATTTCTTTTTATAAAAGGAGGGGGGAGGACTCCTCCCCTACCTCCGGCGGGGATTTCGTCCCCTGCACCCCCACCTACTGATACTACATCTCTTCATAACATACTCTATCAATTTGCAATTAAGAGAAGGTCATTTAATTTAATATTACAAAATTTAAATAAATTGTAGAAATAATTTTTTTTTAAATCCCACCGATTGCATTTTATGTTAGGGCAAGTTATTTCGGAAGGAGTGTTATCTGGACTTTAGATATTATATCTGCTCGTTCTATACAAGCATGACTAACACAGTAGAAAAAGAAGAACAAGTGCCATCGTATGGGAAAGTAGTATATGACACACGGGAGCAGTGGCATTTTCGGACTCGGTTAATATATAATAAAATAACATACCCTCGTTCGAAAATGTCTATTATGCTCCCTTGTATAATAATGTACTATTCTTTATAATGTTTCAAAGAAAGTTTTGAAACTTATGCGAAAATATAATAACAAGAAGGATCAGGAAATATCATAAATTTCACTGATAAGGTAATTTCTCTACATTTACTTTTTCCTTCACAGAATACTTCTTGAATTTAAGAAAACAACGAATGGTTAATCTTTTTTCATGCAAATGTACTTTCATTCTAGTTTTTAATGAAATATTGTATTAAATAGTATTATTTATTTGCATTCTTATTTATTAGCTTTAAATATTGAATCTTTTCTCACATTTGCAATGTCTTATTCTTCAGATATGAATAAAGTTTGCGGTACCTTTTCATTAATATAATTAAAATTTTGCTTGTGAACTGATTTATTATTTATAGAATTGTTAAAACGTTTACGTACATGTGAGACTATATCGGCGTAATACTACAATAAGTCTTGCTATAACTTTAAAATTCATATTCTTATGATTAGGTACGGACAAAACTGTTCATAATCAAGTTTCCTTTGTGTTCGCCGTTACGATAACCCTTTACGATTGTTATATATTTACTCGGTTCACTTATGGCATACGCTTACGCTGTGTCAAAAGAATTTCTTTTAAGCGTGTACTAGGTATAACATACACATGGCATGTGTAGGAAAAGCCGAACTTGAATGTTCACACATTTAAAATTTCACTTCATGTTAAAGGCTATCTTATATGGACCTCTAAGGCTCAAATATTTTCATTTAGTTATTGAAAGAATTTTTTATATATTTATATAAATATTAATTATTAGTAGATAGGCTATAGGCATTCTGGCACATAGGCATTCTAGCACACCTCCCCCCCTTAAAAAGTGTGCTGAGCCCTCAACTAGGTCATGCTGGGGACATAGCACACTTTAGACGTGAGTAGACTTTAGGTGCAGTGGAATACCTATAGACTTTCTCGTTGTGTTTTGAGCAAAGTCTGGAGAAGAGGGGATATCCATTCTTCTTTATGTGCCATGATGCCTATAGCAAAGTCAACTACTTTTTTTTTTTTTAAGAATCTATTTAAATAACCTTTCTCACATCTCCACTGATGGAATTATACTGAACTATGCAATCGTACAAGATCAAGGAATAAGCTGTAGTATTGGCTGGAAAATTCTCTTTAGCCTCAAATTCTAAACGTACACCTACAGGAGCGCTCTTTAGAGATTCATTTTGTCGTGAGCAATCAATAACTATGGGAGGTTCATTCTCGAGAAATTCTTTGCAAGCAGTGATTGAGGATTCCGTGTATAGTATGTTTTTTGGAAATTTGCATACATGTCATACAGTATTGCGTATTGATTATTAGGTATGTCAAGGTTTAAATTATTATATGGATAATATTGCGAATTCAAAAAAAGTCTCACGTTACTAATATTGCAGTGATCAAAACGACTGGCGTTTGCGCTTGCTTCATATTTTTTCTTTGCCTGTAAACCGAGAATCACATAACGTGGTTTCTCCAATTGACTGGAAGTTTTCACTGTCCACACATGCTTATAGGCGCTTGGTAGAACAGGATATTCAAATAGTTCCGATGAACAATAACAGATTGAGATGATATTTAAAAGTTGGATTTTTTGTTTATCAGAAGCAGTGACATAAGGCATTAATCATTCTATCTTTGTCATTTTTGTTATATTTTTCATATGTAGTATTATTACCTACTGTAATACCTTCCTGGATTATAGTATTCAGGTCTGATCTTGATCTTACCAGAATAAGTTCATGCTTCATATTAATTACAATTTTTTTGTAATCTTCTGCGAAACCTAAAATTATACTTAGAGAAATAGAAACGTCAAAGTTTCCAGGCCTATCTATCAAAGTTCTCGTTGCTTCCTAATTGTCCACCCAGCTTGCATTTTCAAGCATAAGCGTCTCGTTGGTATTGAACAAAGCCCATCCTTGACACTACTCAATCCAACATTTCTACTTTTGTCTATCTCAACACCATTAATTTCGTAGCGAATTTCATTAAAAAGATCACAAATACCATTCTTGACAAATCTAAATGTAGATGATGCATTTCCATCAGTTTTTTGGAATTTTCCATAGATATGGATAGAACTATGTGATTGTATAAGGCACAGATCTTGGTGTTGGATGGAAATGCGGATTTCATCATTATGATCAAAGTTTAGTGATGTGTATGGTTGATGTGCGTGAATTTCATAATTAGCAATTGACTCATCGAATAAGACACCTGATTGAATTTTTAGTATTTCGTCCATTTCTCAGAAAGCAGCAGAAAATTATACAGGTAATTTTTTTTCCACGAACTGAATGTTCTTCAGTGTTAACGGTTTCAAACTCTTCAATCGACTGATTGTCGATTGTCATGCTGGAGTACTTATATGCTTGCTGGAATTGAAAACAATCCCCATTATATAGATTTGATATGAAGTCTAACAGTGATTTCCTCTTCTCGAAAATTAACTAGATTGCCGTTCTAAATGACAATTCGAAGTTGTATATTATCTATACACTTAACACTAAGTGGTAGATATATAACCTGTAATGGAATTTCTATGATTTTTTATTCTGGAGGAATACTGGGAAAGAATTCATGAATAGTTTGAACCTTTTGATTGTTAATGGAAGCTCTTGCAGTAATGTTACACTCGACTCTGAGTGCGTTGATTTTCAATATTTTCACTGTTAAATCGGAACGGTGTTCTATATTTTCCTTGAGAATACGAGGAGTAAATCCTAACACTGGACTAATTGATTTTTGAGGTTGAAGATCTAACGGGTCACTACACTTAATTTCACTTCTGAATGTATTATTGTTAGCTTTCAAAGAAAATTCGCTTCCTTTAGATTTCAATGTATTTGATAAAAATTGATTTATATCATCAATCTCGTAACTGCCAATGGGGATAGTAATAATTTCTCTTTTTAAATGACGTTGATTATTTGTATTGTCAATATTTGGAATTGAAGTAAAGGTTAAAAGTTCGACTCAACCTAAAACATAATTTTTATGCTTTGGTAGTTCAATGGATGGAACATATAGGGCTTCTAAGACAGAAGATTTTCCTGAAAGAGTCAAAGTGAAACTATCTTCCATGACTGATTGAGCGAAAATGATAAAATTTTATTTGACAAATTCTTTTTATAGACTTTCAGCTAAGAAACGAAGACAAAGATGACCGCAAATGAATGAATCAAAATTCTGATATCTTGTATAGTTGTATTTTACTTTTTTCACATTGAAATATTTCATAAGATCTATGGGAGGTTTGAGGTCACCAAAGCTATCAAAATAGGTGTCGTCATATCCTCTCTTTCGATAACTGACTCAAAGAGTACCTTTATTTTGTGAATCATCGAGATTAACAATAGCAGATTCGTTATGCCAAGGTCCATTAGGAGGAAGGCTATTTCTCATGAAAACACTTCGGAAATATGGAATTTATAATATATGTGCATATTTTACAAGATCATAGTTTGTTAGTGGACGATTTGGCAAAATTAAATTGAAGTTTTTTTTTCTTTTAATTAGGCCGTGTCCGACATGTGGTTTGAAAAATAATCCCACTCCACGTTTATATGGCTTCAGATATAGAGCTTTACCTAAAGCAATAGCTTCCATCTTCTGATTGTGATGCTTGCTTTCTTAATAATCTGTTTGTGCAGGTTTAGTATCATTTACTGCTTTAGCTATTCCAGCAGCACCTCCGGCTAAAGCACCAGTTGCACTTAATCCTGCGAACAGTGGAATAAGGAAAGGAAGACTTCCGCCAATTTTAGACGGAAGGGGTGCGACGATCAGGCTGTATTCCTGATACAGCCTAACACACGCAAAATTTTAACTCGAATCAATAAAGTTTCCGAAATTGAAATAATCGGGCAATGCTCCCGATTAGCGGTCAAACGAGCAAAAGCGGTTAAAACAAGACGATTGCGCGTATTAAATATACCTGCCTCGCGAACGTAGGACAAGGGAGAGCAGAGGGGAACTCGTGCACGTCGTAAGAGAGAGCCGCAGCCGCGCAGCAGCCAGCGTGGAAAAGATGTCCCGTACTCCCACACTCCCCGCGCCAACGAACTCGGGAGGCAGTAAATACATTCGTCGCCGCATTTCTAAATACCTCATTTTAGTAACATATTATGAGAATTCGCAAATAATTAAACATATGCGAACGTCTTAAAGGACAGAAGATATAATTCTTTATTTATAAAATAATCGTAATTACTATGCGCAATTATAATATTTAATTATTATAAGTTTTATTATTAAATATTCAGAGTCGGCGAGTACTAAATAAATTATTATCTGGTATTAAAATAATTATTAATGTTTATTATTAGGATAATTATTAGTATTATAATTATTTGCATTAATTAAATTAATTTGTTATTATAATAATTATGATCCTAGGTATTAAATGCTGAAATATCATTTAAATACGAGCGTCGCCAAGGACGCAAATGTCAACTCAATTATTATTCTAACAATTATTATTATTATAATTTGTTATAATAATAATTATTCTTATTATTTTAATAAGCAAATACCCGAGAGAACTAAATTACGCCGAAATGATTATAACAATACGATCACTCTCAAGGGCAAAGTCGCAAATTAGCCGTATAATTAATATAATTTTAATACGATTATTATTATTTTAATATTGTAAAATTATTATTATTTTTCGGCGGCTTGATACGAAATTAGTATACTAATTTTTCGTGTATAAAAGGGCGAGTTTTCCGCCCAAAAGCAGTTCTCTCGGCGATACGGCCGAAAGAAGCTCCGTAGAGCTATCCTGACTCCAGAGCTCTAGTAAATCCCGACCGTCCGAAAATCCTGAATAGTAGAGTCGTGTTCCTGGTTGCGCGGCGCTCCATTAAAGACCAGCGGCCTCACCAAAAATCCCTCCTGCACCTTAGTAAGGCTTGATCCTGGTTGCGTGGCGCTCCATTAAAGACTAGCGGCCTTACTATTCCTCAAAGAGACTTAATCCTGGGTGTGCGGCGCTCCGTTAAAGCTCAGCGGTCTCACTCCTATCCCCGAACAAAGTCCTGATCCTGGGTGTAATAGACCAGCAGGCTACGTTCTTCCCCCAAACTCCCCCCAGCCCCAGTAAAAGTTTGTATGTGTGCGACGTTAGTAAAGTAAGTACGTTTAAAGTGAACATTGTAAATATCATTTACAATAAGCAACATGCGACAAATAGTGTAATAAGGTATAGTATAAGGTTTTAACATAAAATTCTGTCTAGTCTGTTACAGATCGAAAGGCTCGAAGCCAGAAAAGACTATTACTATTTACTTATATATTTTATTCTTTGTATGTTTTTTTAGTATAATATATTTTGTTCTTATTTTTACATCTGAACACAATTGAGTAAACGTGATTTTTCCCGATCTTGTCTAAATTCCCTTTCCTTTCAAAATGATCCTGGCGCTACCGCGTTAGCTATCTCGAAGAGAAAAGGGAAACGTTACAGAGGTATCACACGTGGAATGAGAACTTTTTTCTTACAACCACTATTCAACCACTTACAACCGCCAATTTTTACTTGATTTTAATAAGTTTTTCGCTGCTGTTACCAATTTGTTGAATTTCAGCCCCATTCCAGTTTTTGCCTTTAATTTCATAGCACTTGCAACCGCTAGAGCTGACGCTTTCTGAGTAATGCTAGAATCCTTAGCTTTAATCCGTTCCAAGCTTCGTTAGCAAGCTTTATGTCAGCCACTTTACGATTACTGTTTTTATTAGAGTACTCAACGTCATGTTCTTTACATGCCTTATCTAGTGGATTTATTCCTGGATGATCCCTTTGCAATCGCTTCATTAATTTAGTTCTGAGGCCACGGTATTCATAATCAGGAAGATGTATTTCGATAGGTAAATCGTTGATTACTCTATCGAGCAATCAACGTCCTTCCTTTTTCGAATGTATACGAGTTTCGTGTTTAACCATTGTTGACAGTCAAATTATAACTGATGATCAAAAATAGAAAATCATCATTTATATATTTACTTCAGTTAATGTTAAACTAGACTTTGTCATGGAAACGTGCATTTCACTGAGCAGAACGTGAAACTACCCATCACTAAGTTTGATTTTGGAAAGGAAAAAAGAAGAAAGCGAGACGAAGAGTTACTACCAGATAGTATACAAGCAGTATTCTGCGGCCCATCAAACTGCGGAAAAACAAATAGCTTATGAGCTTTAATCACTCATCCCAATGGTCTTAAATTCGATAATGTGTATGTTTATTCAAAATCGTTAAATCAACCAAAGTATCAATTTCTCAAATAACTCAGATATCTCGTTTAGTGAACATGAATCTGTAATATTGCCAGATGAAGCATTGCCCAATTAAATTATGAATTTTGATGATTTAGCTTGTGAGAAGGAAGATAACATCAGAGCATTTTTCTGTATTGGGAGACATAAAAAAGTGTACACTGCTTCTACCTATGCCAGCATATGCTCATATACCAAAACATCTTATTAGAGATAATATTAATATGTTAGTAATTTATCGCTTAATTCTACCATCCTCGGTAAATAACTGGACCGCTTGAAGCAGGCTATCGACCAGAAGCGTCCACAATTGGCCAACAGGAAGGGTGCAGTGTTCCATCAGGACAACGCCAGACCACACACTTCGTTGATGACTCGTCAGAAGCTACGGGAGTACGGATGGGAGGTTTTATCGCGTCCACTATATAGCCCGGACATAGTGCCAAGTGATTACCACCTGTTCCTGTCCACGTCGAACGCCCCTGGTGGTGTAAAGTTGGACTTAAAAGAGGCTTGTGAAAAGTGGCTGTCCGAGTTCTTCGCAAATACGGAGAGGGGTTTCTACGAGAGGGGTATTATGAAGTTGCCGTCTAGATGGAAACATATTATCGAACAAAGCGGCGCATATTTGAAGTAAATCCAACCACTGTAACACTTTTTATAAAGCATTGAATGAAGAGCAAAAAAGCGGAAGGGAAATATTTGACCACCTAATATATTAATGCACATACTTTTTTTTCAATCCGTATCATCACGAGTCTCAACTTGTTTGGAAGAAATTTGCGGGACTCGAAGGGGAGTCCGATGTCCGCCAGGCATTAGATACAATTTTACAGCAGATGGCAACTTTGATATAGAAAATAAACGACTTTGTAATGTTGGAGAAGCTGCCACAGATACTGATGCAGTTTGTGTAAAAACGTTATATGCAATCTTGCAGCAGGAACTAAATACTGTATCTTCAAAAATTAATGAAGTTCTAAAAGAAAATGAGAAATGTCATGAACAAAATGGCTTGATAACAGAAGAGAAATTTAAAAATCTTTATCAAAAACATTATGCACATAATGAAAATCGATTTAAATTGGAAGAAAGAATGAATAATTTCGACAAAAATATTATGAAAACCAATTAGTATCAATCAGAAATGTTAGTGACTGACATACTTGTTTAAGAGATAATGTTTCACAAATGGTTATTAATTTGAATGGTATTGTAAAAGAGATTGAAAGGAAAAATGCATCGAAATAATCACCAAAGGCAAAGTCAACAGGATGTATGGCATAAAGTGGTTGAAGAGCTATACAAACCTGTTCGTCACAGGTATAAGCAAAGAAAATATGATATACGAGGGTGATTTGATAAGTTTAAAAGATTTGATTGTGACTTCTCGACAGGTGGCGCTGTTATCGTAAATATTTTATTACTCTAAGAGACAATCATCTTATACAAGTAGGTATACAAAGTCTCAGGTCAATACGTTGGTTAGTAAATTTTTGATAGTCTTTTGAATTTAGTGTTTCATTGCTTTTACAAAAGCATGGAAAAAACGAATTTCGAGTGGTTATTAAACATTACTTTCTGCGTGGAAAAACAATTAAGGAAACTGAAGAAAAGCTTAAAAATATTATAAGGACTGGGCTCCATCATATACAATGGTTCACAAGTGGTTTACTGAATTTCATTGTGGTAGAATGAATACAAGTGATGCTGAGCGTTCTGGCCGCCCAAAAGAGGTGACTAATCAAGATATGGTCAATAAAATCCATGATATGATACTCGAAGATTACCGATTAAGTATACGTGAGATTATTAACACTGTAGGAATTTCGACTGAACGCGTATTTCATATTTTGCATGAAATTTTGATGATATGAGAAAACTATCTGCAAGATGGGTGCCGCGTTTGCTCACAGTCGATAATAAACGGTCACGTATTGTTGCATCTAAACAATGTTAGGATATGTTTCAGCGTAATCCGACCGAATTTTTACGCCGTTATGTTACTGTTGATGAAACATGGGTTCATTACTATACGGCAGAAACGAAATGGCAGTCAAAAATGTGGACTGAACATGGAAAACCTGCTCCGAATAAAGCAAAAACTCTTCCATTAGCCGGTAAGATCATGACCACAGTTTTTTGGGACTTACGAGGTATAATACTAATCGATTACCTACAGAATGGATAAAAAATTACAGGACAGTAGTATGCTAAATTATGGGATAGATTTGAAGCCATACTGAAGGAAAAGCGGCCCCATCTGGTGAAGAAAATAGTGCTCTTCCACCACGACAACGCACCAGCTCACACGAGTGCTATAGCAACAGTCAAATTAGCAGAATTATGTTACGAATTACTTCCTCACCCACCATATTTTCCAGATGTAGCACCGTCCGATTATTTTCTATTTCCAAACATGAAAACTTGGCTTGGTGGTAAAATATTTTCATCGAATGAAGAGATTATGACTACCACAAATGATTATTTTGAGGATTTCGACAAAAGTTACTTTTTGGAAGGCTTAAAATCGCTGGCATAAATGTATCCAGTTGGGAGGGGACTATATTGAAAAGTAAAAAAAATTGTTTAAATAAATTGTTTTTTCATTTAAAAGTCACGGACTTATCAAACCACCCTCGTACGTGGTATAGATGAAACTTGGCAAGCAGATGTTGTAGAAATGATATCCTACTCTAAGGAGAATAAAGGCTTTCGATACTTACTCACTGTTATAGATTTGTTTTCGAAGTACGTTTGGGCTAAACCAGTAAAGTTAAAGAGTAGTAACGATGTTGCTCTAGCTATGAATACGATATAGAAACATGGAAGAGTGCCATTAAATCTACAAACCGATCAAGGAAAAGAATTTTACAATTCACACTTTCAGAATCTCATGAAGAAATATAAGATAAATCTATATTCTTCACACAGTAATCTTCATGCAAGTATTTGTGAACGATTTAATAGAACATTAAAAAATGCAATGTGGATACAATTTAGCAAACACGGAAACTACAAATGCATAGATATCCTACCAGATTTATTGAAACCTTACAATTCAAGAAACATCGAACAATAGAAATTGAGCATTAAAATGTAAGCCAAGAGAAAATGAAAAGGAGGTGAAGAAGTGTTTTTCAATTGAGATGATACCAAGGAAAAAACCGAAATACAATGTCGGAGATAATGTACGAATAAGTAAAATAAAACATATTTTTGAAAAAGGCTACACACCTAATTGGTTTACTGAAATGTTTATAATATCAAGAGTCGTAAAAGCTGATCCAATAACTTATCACGTTAAAGATTATTAAGATAATCCCGTATCTGAATGAGAAGAAAATATGTATTATCTGACTAGAGCCAATCATAATTCATATAGATCATCTCCTTTCTCCTTGAACATCCAATCATAAACGTGAGATCTTACAGAGGAAGGAGGTGAGTATCGTTTTACGATCATCTGAATTTTACGGATACGCTCTTTCCCTTCTCCTGCATTCAATCGTAAGTGACTTTTCTGAGAGTGGAGGGTATGAATTAACTTGTAACGAAAATTCAATCTTCATCCATCCAATCAAATTTCTTGAATCAGCAATTGTAGCAGAGCAGTCATTTCAGGAGGAAGGGAGGCATCTTATAAAAATGAAGGCATAAGCATAAAACTATCATTCCTAGTCATCACTTCAAAAGCACCGCAAACTTTTATTTTAAAAGAACTCAGTTTTCTGAGTTTAGAAGGAAGTGCACTTCCTACTTCGTACCATTTTCAACCATTTCCGTGGCATCAAATAACATGGGCTGAAAGAAAAACAGTAGGCTGACTGGAACGGAATTACCATGGCATAGATTGGGAATGTGGCGACATCCCGTATCATAGTCTGCAAAGTGCATTGAAGATTTATTGTGCTGGAATGCAGAAAATATACATGAAGGGTCGAGAGAAGAAGCAATGGTTATCAAACCTTCTACCGAATATGTAAGTTTTCATAATTTTTCTATATTTTTTCATACTTTTTCATACTTTATTCATAATTTTTCATAATTTTCATAATTTTCGTAGTTTTTCATAATGTTTTTTCTCTAATTTCAGAAATATAGCTAATGTAGAGGAGCTACAGTGTCTATCGCTTCAATCGCTACAGAGTGAAGAGCAAATATATTTTAATGTAATCTTAAAAAAATAAAATTTATATTAATAAAAAAGAATATAATCAGAAAAAAGTATTTTATTCTTATCTTAAAAAAAAGAAATTTGAAATTAAAGAAATTTTAAAAAGGAAAGAAATTTTAAAAAAGAACTTTTAAATTAAAAGAAATTTGAAAAAAAGAACTTTTAAAATGAAAGAAATTTTTTAAATAAAAAGAAAAAATTCTAGGAAATATAAAATTCCAATAATTTTATGAAAATTCCTAGAATTTCTTGAATTTTAGGAATTTCGCCGTCGGGACTTTTTGGGGGGGGGGGCTGCGCCCCCCGCCGGTGGAGATCGAGAGAGTTACATATGCTACTACATCAGACTTGGATTTACTTACACAGCTTCCTTTCTTATCTTCTTCCGCTTTGGCCATTTGTACTAGTAGATGGTTTCACTGTTAAATTACAGATTTTATACGTACATATTTTTAGTTTAGGGATTTTTGATATTGTTAGTTTAGGAATGAGGATTATATATAAAAGATAAAACGCATCATATTTTATTTAATTTCAATCATTCTATTTTTTATTTGATACATTTTTATTATTATGTAATATATATAATTCGTTTTTATTTTTTATTTGATTATAATTGTGATCATTTTTAAATTATATATTTGTGTCCAAACGAACATCGGATATTTTACGCGGTACTTCCATCTCCTCAATACTAGAGCTACTGCTTTGTGATGGGCTGCGATGCCGATCAGTCGTTTGAGCCATCTTTTCGCTCCGAGGAAATGTTCTGCTTTTTTTCGCACCTCGATATCGTTCTAGATCGATCGAGGTGGTTTCGCTCGTACGGATGGTTTCGCCTCTGCTTGTTAACAGCTGCAACAAGACAAAAATATTAATTATTAAATATATATGTTCATAAATATTTGTGTATGTATTTATGTATGTGTGTATATATATAAGTAAATATATGTTTATATATATATATATATATATATATATATATATATATACACTACCTGTATCAATGACCCCAATCAGTTGGGCATATTTTACAGCCTGAAGAATGGTGTTCGCCATATCCTGCACTCTAATGTGCAAGCCCCTCCAATCGGCTGTAATTGCAGGAGGTTTCCTTCCTTTCTGTGGTGACGGCGATCTCGACTTTTCGATCGATGGTGTTACCGCCCTTGTTAAAGATGCTGTAACAATTGGGATGGGGGTGGTAGAAACTCGTCGATTTTGTGACGTCCTCCTCATCCTTCTCTCCGAACAAATCCATCGACTTGTAGTATTTTCTTTTACGGCTACGTGGAGCCTTTTCGACTAGAGGCAAACGTTTGCCATTGCTATTGGCGTTTGCGTTTGCGTTTGCGATGCCATTGGAATTTGTGTTCACTGCTACCTTCATCGTTGATCTTTAATAATTTTCAAATTTCAAATCTGAAGGTAGACTGATACATAAACTCACTGTCGTTCTGCTTTTATATCATTTTCCAATGCTGGTTTTTCCAGTACGTCACACTAGAAAACTTTCCTATTGGTCAAAAACAAGAACCGCCTACAGATTCTAAACTTCGTTTAGAAAATGCGGCTAAGCCCATCCTTTCTATTTTTTTGACAGAAAAAACTTTTCCTCATTGGTGATGGATTCCTCCATGATTCCTCCTTTCTCTTCCTCCACTCAGTTCTATGATGTTAAACGTAAGCGAATTATACTAATTGATGATTCGACCTCGGCCAGTATATCATGAGGTGCATGTGTTCGCCTCTATTACAACACGATTTTGCTTTTTCATATTATAAAACGTGTTTATGCTGGTTTTCCATAGTCACTCCCTTTCCCATACGTAATGATATTATACTCAATCGAAATCCTGAAGATACAAAGCGAGAGAATGATGAAGAAAAATATCTTGATTTCAGTATGCAATATAGGCGCCACGTGTTTTCTTATATAGTCTTTTTGATATTTTTTCGATAGTCATTCATCACCATATACGGTAAGCGGATTATACTAATTGATATGGGCCCATCTCAGTTGCACAAGCGTACGCCTCTACTCGGACCCTCTCCCATGCTTTTTCCGACAAGTGACCCTCTTTCAAAATAGAAAACTTATACACTGATTTTCCACTGTCACTCCCTTTCCCATATGCATTGATATATACTTACCGAGATTGAGAGGATGCAAGGTGTGGGACCGACAAAGAAAAATAACTCGCATTCATTATACAGTATAGAGGGCACGTGTTTTCTATAACGATAGTCATTCATCGCCATATACGGTAAGCGGGTAATACTAATTGATGTGGGCCATCGCAGTTACACAAGCGTTCGCCGCTACTCGGACCCTCTCCCATGCTTTTGCGAGAAAGTTTCTTTATGTAATTATACTTTCTCTATGTAATTCTAGGCATTCTACTGAATCTAAAGTGTACTCATGTCTAAAGTGTGCTATGTCCCCAGCATGGCCTAGTTGGGGGCTCAGCACACTTTTTAAGGGAGAGGGGAGTGTGCTAGAATGCCTATTTACTATTATTATTAATTTAACTTTTTTTATTACATTTTATGAGATTTTTTTATCATTTAATACAGTATTCATTTTAAAATAAAGGAAATGAACAGCCATTAAGACTACAAGAAGTAAAGCATACAATTTTTCCTTATATTTAATAGATATATTGTTTAATAGATGTATAGGAGTGGATGTTTAATTTAACAATATTAGGGAAATTATAAATGAAAACACTTGGATAGTTTCACAATTTTAATTTTTCATTTATAATTTATCTTATATTATTAAAACATGTTTCACCAAGTGTATAGCGAGTTTTCAATTAATTTGATTTGACATTTTCAATTCTTCTAAGTTTATTAAATTTATAACTAAATTCTAAAGATATATAAAAATAAATTTATTCACATTTCAGGTTATGAGTCAAGATGTTAAAAAGGAAAATCCTTTACAATTTAAATTCCGTGCAAAGTTCTATCCAGAAGATGTAGCCGAGGAGTTGATTCAAGACATAACTTCGAGACTCTTTTATCTGCAGGTTTGAAAATCTTTAATACTTTTCAAAATTGTTATAACTTAAGTAATTAACTTTTTTTATTAGTATATTTAAACTAGCACAAAAATTAATCAATCGCTTATTTATTTTAATTTTTTCGTTACTGAATAGGAACTCATTATAAACATCCAATTTAATACTTTTATGCTATTAACTGTTGGCGGGGAGGTAGGGCGTTTATCTTAAAAACATCGATTTTTATAATGAAATGAAATAAATTCATTTTGCTGTCACTGGTAACTTTCATTATAAAATGGCTTCTATTTATTTCTTTAATCTCATTTAATTGAATTTTATTAGATAAAAATATTACTTAAAGGGGTAGTTACTGGAAGTAAGAATAGTGGACTATAATTCAAGTTCTTTCCAATGAAAAAGGTGTTTACCACTATGATGTGTTATCTGTTTATCATTTATCTTTTCGTTTTTCTCTTCATATTTCTTCCATTCTAGTTCTATTCGTATTCGGTGTTGTCTAGTTGTTCTTCGAATTCGTTTTTTACATTTGTCAGAATTGTATTTATAACCACATTAAACTGTTCTATTTATTTTCATTAGTTGACTATTTTAAATATTAATTATTAAATCTATTAATATGAACATTAAAAACTAATCTATTAAAATTTTTGCATACTTTTTTTTTAATTCGGCTAAAATGATTACTGTAGATTAATAGTGTCCTCAATATTAATTTAATTGAGAAGCCATTTACTCTACATATGTAACGAATTAATATAGCTTATAAAAAATTTATCTTCGTTCTTTTTATAGTTATTAAAAATTTTTAGTTTAATAATAGAAATATACTTTCAAAGATCGTTCACTTTGCATGCGAACATTAATTACGAGCAAATAAGTAGGATTTTTCCGCGTAGGCTTGGTAAAAATGTTACCTTTAAGAATAAATAGCTTCTTGAATATCTTTTGAGATTCTACACCAATCATATACAATGAAGATGAAAATTCTTAAATGGTTTAATTTTAAGAATTTAAACGCCTAATCGAAATATTCACGTAAATAAGGCCATGTTTTACATTGGTGGAAATAAAAGGGTGCCGTATATTACGAAGTGCTTTCGATTGGTGAAACCATCAAAGGATCATTGTATTTATCTCAACTAATTCGTTTGAAGCGAGCATAACAGAAAATGGGCCAGAATATGAGACGAAGCATATTGGGGCTGCGGTCAACAACTATTTGGAGAATAGTGGTTGGGAAATTTTGACGAACCCGTCTTGTAATTCAGACTTGCTACCAATTGAGTATCACTTGTTTCGATCAATGCAAAATGCTCTTAGGGATATATTCTTCAGTTCAGTAGAGGGAATAAAACATTGGCTCGATACGTTTTTAGGATGGAAAGATGAAAAATTTTGAAGCTTCCGATGGACGATATTTTGAATAAAGGATACGTAAATATGTTTTCATAATAAAACTTCATATTTTGGTGAAAAAACGCTGCAAACATACATTTACACCCATACATGTTATAAATTAACAACAAACTTCATTGACGTCGTGCGTACATCCTAGTTGCATTTTTTTGACGTAGTTAATTTCTCGAATAAGGGTTTTAATGCTCCCATTACTATATGCTGAGAAAACCCTAATCTCAATACATTATTAAATCATAAGTATACGTAAAACCATCTTAATTGCAGTTTTGTTATCATTGATTTAGTTTGAATAAACAAATATAGTGTATTACAAAAATTACAATATCTTTACAATTTAGTTTGTATCTTACAATATTCTACCTATCGAATCCTATTTTTCATTTCACTTCAATTAATGAATAATAAGATATTTTACAGAAATATTAAAATTTTGCAGGTAAAAAGTGCTATTTTAGCTGATGAGTCGTATTGCCCTCCAGAAACTTCGGTTTTATTGGCATCCTACGCCGTACAAGCTCGTCATGGAGATTACCAAAAAAACATCCACACAGCCGGATTTTTAGCGAATGATCGCTTGCTTCCGCAGCGGGTTATGGACCAACATAAGAAAAGTAAAGAAGAATGGGAAAAATCTATTACTAAATGGTGGTTAGAGCACTATGGAATGCCACGTGAGGATGCTATGATGGAATACTTAAAAATTGCTCAAGTAAATTATTAGTAGCTTCTCACAGAATTATCTATATTTCAAAATGTATTGTATTTATTTAAATCACTTTCAATTGATTACAGACTGTTCAGTTACAGTTGCTTTAAAAACAACCGTATACAAAATGACTTTAATATTTAATAACTTGCAAAAAGTTAGAATTCTTAATTAAATATTTGAATTCAGTTATAGAGTAACAATAATTTCAAAATAAATCATCTTGGTTATATTAATAATCGCTATTAGAATGGTAATAGGGAATAACATTTCATTGTAAGATTTCATTATATAATTTACAAACATTACTTACCTTGATTCTGAAAAATGTAAACCTAGATTTATTTATTTTAATTCTGTTTCTATACTGTTAGAAAGATGCACTTTGTGAATTTTAATAATTCATCAGTCCAAGAAATACTTATTTAAAATTCAAAAATGTATTATGTGTTTTCTAAACATTATTCCTCCTTGATGTTGAAGAATCATAATGTATTAGATTACAGCAAATATAACAGAACTGGATTCAAATATTATGAATAACATTATAATGTTAGTATTATATATATATATATATATATATATATATATATATATATACTGTCGAAGTATAATAAGTCGAATAGTTGGTTTGTATTCGTGTTGATTTGCTTTGGTTATTAAACACTGTTCATGATTTGTCGCTTGATCATAACTGAAATTTATTTTAGACTGTCAGCAGATTATTTACTCTGATATTTGTAGCTATCTTGTCTTCAAGAAATTCAGGAATGATGGGTAATTGTCGTTTACATTTATTTATTTTATATTTATATTTGCATGCTGCTGAGATTAAATGCTGTTGATTATGCCTGACTAGATTGTTTTATTCGGTACTTATTAAGTAAGATTTGGGTTCATCACTGCAATCAACAATTTCGTCGTAAGTCCCGCATCAGTTACTCACCCCTTATCATTCATGTTTAGATCGTTTAATTTTGTATATACTAAGTTTGATTCGATTTATTGCACATGATACATTCTCTCTCTTCCTGTCTCTTCTTTTGTTTTCTTCGTAGGTCACTTCTGTATGCCTTTTAATAAATCTTTCGATAAAATTGGAATATAAGAGCGAATTATATGCCAGAACTACATTTCGGTTGGAAAAAATCCATTAAGAATGGTATACTTCTATAGGATAGCAATACTAACGTCATGCCTCTCCACTTTTTATTTATGATTTTCACGATTTTGACTGCTGTGTGACGAACGTGTAGTACGCGCACTCCGTCTACAGGAAAAGTGAGAGCGCGGGGCGAGTGAGGACACATGTATAAGTCGTAAATATATATATATATATATATATATATATATATATATTCACATGCGCGCTAGAAGCCCTTGACGCGTTTCCTTTTCTTACTTCCTCCTAAGCGTATACGAACAAAAAATAATGTAGCAGCACATTGTATACGTACATGCGCCCGCACAAATATATATATATATATATATATATATATATATATATGTATATATATCTACTATATTTGTGTATATGTGTGTAAGGGTATGTATGCGTATGTGTGTATCTATCGGTATACGAATATTTATTGATATAGGTTTACATTATATTCTAAAAGGAAAGTAAAAGGAATATTATTGAAATAATATAATAATTCGTAATGAATTACATTAAATTAATAAATATTCTTATCGGTCTTACAGTATAATAATTATATTAATAATATTACGAAGTCTTATTATGGTTAATTAGTAATCGAACGAGTTGTTTAATAAAAATCTAAGAACCTAATATAAATAAACAACCTATTTAATTTTACATTACGATTATTAATAATTATTTCACATAATTACTATTTTCAAACAATTATAAATTTTAAGTTTGTAATCGTGAAAAATTAGATTAATTAATTCATTATTATACGAATCTAAATTACTAACAATAATATATTTAAAATACTTAAACAATCTATGTTAACTAACTTATGTATCGATGTGGTACATCGTTTAATCTGTGGAATCACCCAAGTGAGAAAATATATTCTTAAAAATATATCTAAAAAATTAACTAACTTATGATTATAATTATATAAAAATATCGTAATTATAATTGAAAACACTATTCGAAATAAATATTTAAACAAATATATGTAAACGCCTATAAACTAAGCTAATGTTAAACATTGTAGAACATGAGTATGGTATAAATAAATGCTGTAACTTGATTTTTAAGATATAATTACGATTAAAAAACGTAAATTAACCATATTTTTCAAATAACAAAATGAACTATATAACATACTCATGGTAAATATGCGAATATGTTTTTTATTATATAGTGAAAAATCGAATTGGGAAAACTATTGGGTACGAGCTCGCACTGTACTCGTCCCCCATATGCTTCGGAAAAGTCGTAATTCCTCCCCCACCGCTACAAGGCTTGCATAGGGTTAATGCAACTACATTTTTAAGGTAGGACAAGCAGACGAGATATCAAGAGCCGACTGGTTCGAAACTATTTTTTACGTCTTTTCCACAAGCGTAATGTTAGATTTTTCGTATATATGTTAGAATATGTTTCGTATATATATGTTAGATTTTTCGTCTTAGAGAAAGCATTAGCGGTATATCTGACGCAGTGGTATTCTGGAACATACTCGATATGCTGAGTAGAACACTACTATAGCGAAATACCAACATCCAGTGCATTTGAAACATCGCGACTCCGCATGTCTTTTCGTATCATTCGTAGTATATTGGGAAAATGCTTTAGGCTGCACCCCAGTATACGTCTGTACGGAAGGTCTCATTAATTGACAAGGCGCCCTGAGCGGTTTGTCAGTTCCGCGCGACCCATCGCATTCCCTTAGTACGAGCGTGGATTGATAAGTTTACGGCTTGATCAAGAGATGGCGCCACCAGGCCTACCTTGAGGTAGCGTTCTATAGTATCATCCTTAGATAGCTTGTAGCTATAGCTTTAGTCCGATCGCCATGTTAGTTTAGGTTTGAGAGCACGCTGAACAAGACGCCTCTGTGTTTTTCGTAAAAATGGAAAAGCTGGAAAATCGTGCTGTCATCAAATACTTTTGAAGGGGTTAACGCAGAAGGAAATTAATAAAGAGATGGACTTAACACTGGGGATATCCTCCCCATCATATTACACTGTTAAGCAGTGGATTTCCGAGTTTAAAAAGGGTCGTGTGAGCACCTCTGATGAGCCTCGCTCAGAACGCCCCATTGAGGTCACAACTCCAGATATGATTGCAAAAATCCATTAAAGAGTGCTGGAAGACCGCAGATTAAAAGTGCGTGAGATAGCTGAGACCTGTAAGATGTCATATGAACGTGTACAAAATATTTTGCACCCACATTTGTACATGGAAAAGCTCTGTACAAGATGGGTGCCACGTTTGCTACCAGTCGACCAAAAATTGATTAGAAAGAATATTACTACCGCCCATGTGGCATTGTATAAGCGTAATCCAAGCGAATTTTTGTATCGATTCGTAACCGTTGACGAAAGTTGTGTCCACCACTACACTCCTGAAACCCAACAACAGTCTAACCAGTGGGTTGGAGCAGGGTAACCAACTCCAATGAACGCAAAAACAATTTTTTTGGCGAACTAGGTTATGGCTATTGTTTTTTGGGATGTAAGAGGTATTATATACATTGATTACCTTGAAAAGAGTAAAACTATCACTGGTCAATACTACGCAAACTTATTGCAACGTTTGAGCCACGATGTGAAAATTAAACGACCTCATCTGGCGAAGAAAAAAATCTTGTTTTATTACGATAATTTCTACCAGAGCTATCTAATGGCATTTTTATATAGAATATACCGATATATTATCACTATATTCCTGATGAATAATTTTAGACAAAGACAAAAATAAATAAATGATTCTTGGAATTCGAATCCCAATGTTTAAAAATTCATTCATTGTGATATTTAGAATATTAAATTACATTATGCATACATTTTCAATGGGATTCGACTGGATTAACTCCTTCTTATGTTCTTGCAGGATTTTTTCTTGCACTAGGTTAACGTTTGAACATCAAATAAATCAAAAAATTTGTAAAAAATCATAAATATTATAAACAATGTGATTTTAACTGCGTAGTTAACGTTGAACCGATTAAATACATATTAATAGTACATATCGATTTCATAGTGCAGTACAGCCTAAAATGAAATATAAAGGGATTGCTTAACTTTCATTCATTATTTTTATTATTTACATGTTGTGCCATTATAATTGAAACTCGTATTTTATTTGATCTAATACAAGTAGAAATTTAAATATATTTGAATATATAGATTAATCTATTTATGTACTATTGGGAAACTATGTATATTAAATATTAAATTTATAACAGCAGAATTGGGACATTTTAATTATAGAATTATCAAGTCTAGGAATAATCTATTTAGACCTTACGCGTATAGGTAATTAAATTAGATTGTAATTTTCAACGTAAACTTAGGACACTCCTTATTAATATAACGGACTATGAGAGATGCAATTATTTAGAGAAAAATGCTTTAATTACTCAAGAAATTATTAAACAAATAATCTTGTATATAGTAAAACTTTCATAAATAGAATAGACAAAATTATATAGCACCTCCTACAGTATCAACTACGGGATTATACGAGGGTGGATTGATAAGTTTCCGGCCTAACCAAGAGATGGCGCCACCAGGCCTACCTTGAGGTGGCGTTCTATAGTACCATCTTTAGATAGTTTGTAGCTACAGTTTCAGTCCGATCGCCATGTTAGTTTAGGCTGCTTCTCAGGAGGTAGGCGAACTTGTCCACCAACAACATAAATGTTATGGTGACTTGTTGTAGCTGTACATCGAAGCACATGAGACGAGTAATCTTTTTTAGAGGCCATTCTTCTATGCCTCTACGCTTACTGTCACCGAGCAGGAGAGAGCTCTCTTGTATTTATAGCATATAACATTTGTTGCTGCGGCTACACCCTTAACATATCAGCACCTACCAACATTAAGAATGTAGGAAAGATGTGAAAAATACGCTAAGACTCAATGTCTTTGAAAAAAATACCTGTCAAGACGTATAAAATCGGAAGAAAGGTAACTAACTAGACAAAGGATGGAGCCTTACTGGTCGATTATATTCACGTAGCCAACCAACATTACCAGGTCTATTCTGTACGGGAAGCCTCGAGTAGAAGGCATCTGGGATCCAATGACGCATAAAACTATCAAGTTCTATCTAGCACCTTATGTCCTATCTCCAAAGGTAGACTGAATTCCTTACCGTCAATAACGATCCATATCAGTCTACAGCTTACTGCTGGTATTTATTCTAATTCTGCGGTGGGGTAGAATCCCAGATCACATGTTTTAATCCACGACCATTTACATTACCAAGATGAAGTATTATTTCGCTTTCTCTGAAACGTATTGGCACTGAGAATGAACAAGGCTGTTTGCCGACTGATTTGACGACTGCTGACACAGCACCGTCCTCGACGTCGCCATCTTAAAAAGTTGCTTAGTCAGTTATCAAGTCACTATACTCGCTCCCGTCGGTATCGCGAAGGCCTTTGATAATGTATAATACTTTGTGCTGCTAGCTGCTTCCAAAGGAGCTGATCTACTATCAAATTTCCTTGTATATCTTGAAGAGTATTAAGCCAGACGTTCAACTATGCTATTAGGCGGTAGATGGAAATCTGTAGTTCTGAGGATCACAGGATGAGTTTACCTCGTAATCTCTCCTCCCCGGTTCTCTTTAATAAATACTACACGGTCTTGCTTGCAAATTTACCGCCTGGATTACAAGATGTGCTCACTTAGTATATTAACGGCGTAAATTATATCTGGCCGAGTCGCATTAGTCAGAAGTAACAGTGAACCTATCAGCTCACGGTATAAACGATTAGGAACCGCTTCTGCGCAAACTACGTTTTCTCTGCTTTTCCTATCATCGCCATTTGCGTACGGGATTGGTATCGGAGGTCCGACAGGATGCATTCTCCCGAACCCGAATTTCAGAATCGCATTACGAATGAAGTTTGTTTGCGACAACTTCAAAATCTTACTTTACCTATCCCGCTCTAACCTTATACCTAAGAACTCTAGAGGTTATCCGAAATCTTTTGTTTTAAAATCTACACTCAGTTTCTCAGAAGTGTCATTGATTTCTTGCCTACTGTTTCCGAAGATCCGGATATCATCCAAGTACAGCAGATAAAAGCAAATTACATTGTCCCTTTTCTTAATGAAGAGACATGGATGAATATGATCAGTGAAATAACCATACTTGTTTATTACTTCATTGAACTTTATATTCCAACACTTAGAAGGGATTTTTAATCCATGCAGCGACTGTTTTAATTTCCACAATTTACTGCGTATCAACGAACTCTACTCCCTCTGGTATGTGCATGAATATATCTTCATCTACCTAACCACAAAGGAACGCTGTCTATACTTCTAGTTGCTTTAAGTCCCGATTGAAGTGAGTAACGATCGACAAACACGCCCTAACTAACGGATATCTAGATACCGGTGCATAAGTCTGGCTTATTTCATATGTATTTCTGTCTTTAAATCCGCTTATCACTAACCTGGATTAATGTCTAAGAAATCGGTCATTGTCTAATTTAGTTTTAAACACCCATCTCGAGTCGAGTATATTCGGCTCGTCAATTCTACTTAAAATTTTATTTTTATCGACTACCTCGAATACGTTCTTTTCTATTAGCGTGCTTATTTCCCTTTCGACGGCCCTTTGTCATACTAAATTTTGAGCCGATCTTGTTGCGTCTCTGTAGCTGACTGGATCTTTATTAATTGAGGCTAACAGTATATACTTATCTGCTGTGTCATCCGTATACATGACCTGTCCTCCTGTTCCTCATTTTCTTTGGTCTACCGCGGCCCAAATTCGGTAAAGGTGCCTCTTCGTCGTTGTTTGCTTTTCCTGATCGAATATCGGTCTTTCTGAACACAATCTTATTGTTTTCATGATCAAACAAGTCTCGGTCGACTACGTGTTCTAAAGATCTAACGTTTCTCAATTTGAACATTTTCTTTTCTTCCGGAACTAATAATTTATACCCGTTATGTATATATTCTACTATAAAGCCTCGTATTCCCTGCAATCCGAATTTATGATACGAATTCCTAGGCCTTTTGAAATAGCCAATGCTCCCGAATCTACGCAATTGATTCAGATTAAGACTGAACGTACTTCTCAATCCAACTCTGTAACACTTTTCGTCAAATGAAAACAAATCAATAATACTTTCCGCAAATCATTACCTTCTGATACCAAAATGGACATTTTTAACACGATGAAAAAATCTGATGTTTGTTCCATGTCTGAAGTATACTTAATATGATTAACAGTTGTCATAGCAGCCAAATAAAGAAAAAAAAAGACTCGTTCATAATAAATATCTTTTATCGAGACATTTGTATCTTGACGCTCACTTCATATCGCAATATGTGGTATATGATAATCAGTATAGATTACGTAACTGTGAAAATATAAATATATTAGAATAAGGTATTAAAAGTAAATATGTCAGGACATTTCTTGAAACTATTTATATTTTGAAAAATCGCAATAGTAAAAATTTAATGTTAAAGTGAAGTAAATTGTACAACATTTATTATTCTTGATTAATATAAAATGATGTATTAACATTTTGTTTTACATTTGAAAAGAAAGTTATGCGTGGTTTCTATAAATATTAGAAGTTTCGTTTCAAAAAATCCCGGACTTAAAAAAAAAGACAACAATAAATTATTTTTGCAAAATTCATTTATTTGATTTAAAATAGCCCCCTTCCGAGACAATACAAAATTCAGCACATTTGAACAGTATATCAAACAACTTTTTCATGTCATTGACCGGAATCATCTTCAAAATTGTGGTCCGTGCCTTTTGCATGTCGACGTCTCTGTAACGATTTCCTTTCATCACCAAATTTGACTTTTAACTCTATGGAAAATATGACGGTGTTTATTTAATGACTTGATTTACGCATACTAAATATCCTTGACAGTTGTTCAACAATATAAACGACAGGCTCGTTTACAACAAATGTTTCCTATGAAAACATTTATATCTTGATGCTCATTCAAACCAATACATTTTACACACACTGGAATGGTTATTCACGTTGGATATAGTACTTCCTTGTATATGAGTTACCAGCCTACGTTCTTGAGAGAAATAGTGAGAGCTTACTCAAGGCTTTAATATATCAATATAATTTAAAATATTCGTTCAAAAAATTCAAACATTTAGCATAACAAAAAATCACTGTTATTTAGAATCAAAATATTGTCAGAATTAACAATGAATTCGTGTAACTAAAGCAGTTGAATGCATAAAAAAGAATATAGTAAAATATGAAATTCATATAAATTTTTATATATGTAAGTTAACAATTTTGAATTATAGTGACCTGTTTCAATTCATATACAAGGTACCCCCTTTTAATGTATCACCCCTCATATCTTTTTTGAAATGCTATTTAGCGAAAAATGGTTCAGACAATAGTTGTACAACTCGAAGGGGCGCAACTAAAAATGATCTGGTCGTTAATCTTGAAATGCATTTTCAAGGTCAAATCAAGATCAAGTTTAGTTTTTTTAATGGAAACACATATTTTTATAGCATATTCGGATTCTGCGAGAAAAAATTCGTATCTTTTGTATGAAACGTTTTTTTCATACTTTCCAGCTTTGACCTTTATTTATTCACAGTTAGACCAAGTTCAATCAGTTAAATCAGGTCAGGTCAATTTTAAGTCTCAATCAGATGAAAATGTACCAAGGTCACGATCAAGTGACAGTAGGAACACGGTCAAATGACAATCAGATCAACATTAAATCAAGGTTCTGTGTGATAGATAAAGTACAAGATCAAGTGCATGTCTACATTAAGGTTAAAGCGAGGTCAAAGATGAATTATGTCCAACCTAGGTCAAGCCGTAGTCGATTTTAGGTCAAGTTAGAGTCAAGTCCAGATGCAGTCAAGACAAGACTTACACCAATGTCCAGTCACTTAAGTCAAAACACTAACATCCAGCCAGTCACGGTAATTTCAGCGCTTAGTGCTCTATCAAATGCCCATTTGTTGTATACATATTTGTATTCTCTGTCGGAAACTTCTTTGGACTAATGTTTGTGGGATGATTTCCTGGTATGCTGCAACAATTCTATCCGTCATATTTTATACCGTCGTCGATCGTTCCATGTAAACTCTCTGTTCTACAGCTCTCCACAAGAAGAAGTCTAGCAGAGTGAAATCTGACGATCCCGCCGGGATTTCACTGCATGGACTACCAATGCCTATCTAACTATTCCGAGCATTTGGATATATCGCGTTCAGAAATCTTCTGACAGGTAAACCACGATGAGCAGGAGCACCATCCTGCTGAAACCACATGCGTCGACTTATTTCTAGCGAAATGTTTTCTAGTTGAGGTGAAATCGGGTTCTCGAGAATATCGAAATAAATCTGGTCGTTTAAATTACCCTCGGAAAAACAGAACCTATGGCATATTCCACAGCTATGCCTCTTCAAACATTAATTGACCATAGCCTTTGTATATGGTGATCTTGCTGCCAATGTGGATTTTCTTCCACAAAACAATGCGCGTTATGAAAATTAACTCCTCCCATGTTGTCGAACTTTGCCTCCTCTGTAAAAAGAGTTCGATCAGAGAAAAATAGATCTCTACGCATTTGTGTTTCTGCCCACTGAAAGAATACAAATCGCCTGGCATGATCACCTGGCCCAATGGCATATGTCAGGCGCAAGTGATATAGATGGAATATAAAACGACGATATGTACGGGAAAATGTTAATCTGGGTACTCCATTCGCCCGTCGAATGTGATGCGTCGAAATATGAGGATTCACGGCAATAATAGTGCGAACCCCAAGCGCAATATGCTCTCTTAGACCCCTGTGCCTTAGTCACTTGTACCTTTTGAGGTGACCTTCTTCTATCCGGATACTTTTCAATGTACAACTACGCTGCAGCCCTGTAGTCAGCCATTTTTCTGCTTTTTTCTAAATTTTTTAGGAAATTTTTTAGGAAATATATCTAAAGAGATAAGAGGGGTGGTACATTAAAATGGGATATCTTACGAGATATTAATGTCATACATATTAATCGTTTTTTAAAATAAAGTAAAATAAATAGAAGTACTATAAAAATTACAAAATAATTAACAATATATTTTTAGATAAATATATATACTTTATAGGTAACAAGTAATTTATTTCTCTGGGGCTTGGTTTAATAACAAAATAACATAATTAAAACTTATTAATTTAACTAGATAGATAAATATTTAAATGCATTTCGAATGTTCCGATTTTAAATACTCGCTGTTTTATATACTATGATTTGAGATCAGAAAGATGAGAAAACAAAGCTTGGTGGTCTTTAACAAAGCATTGCGCAACCAAGATCACGACTCTTTTCGAGATTACAGCTGAAGGCAGGAATTTAGAACTCTGTTCCAGGATAACTGTTAAAAGCTACTTCTCGCCGATTGAGCCGAGAGCATTTGTTTCGCCTTTTTATACAGGAAAAATTAAATATATAATAATATGAATAGCAATAAATCATACAAAAAAATAATTAAACTATTATTATCAATATATTCTTCACGACATTATCATACGCTTGGCTGATTATTTGAAATATTTTATGCTTTACTTATTTCCTATTATGTATTTACATGACTGATTTTAGTATATATATAAGTACATTGTTTTATACAAATATATATTATTTGAATAAGTCGGGAGAACTTTTTGCTAGCGTCACTTAGTTTTCATCGTGTTAAGATGTCAAGTTTTGCGCTAAGCGTCATTTTCGGGAATTGTTAATTTACTTCTTTCATTTAAAGCAATCTGCAGCTGAAGCATATTGGCTACACATAGAAGTATATGGTGATATTAATTTGAGAGAGGGAAGTTGTCGGGAGTGGTTCCAAAAATTTAAAAGTGGTGATTTTGACATGGAGGACAAAACACGCAGTGGAAGGCCCAAAGTGTATGGTGACACAGAATTGGAAGCTTTACTGGAGGAAAATCCGTGCCAAACGCAACAAGAACTTGTTGTTGTTTAAGAGTTAGGAGTGACTCAGCAAGCTATTTCACAACGTCTCAAAACCCTGGTGGTCTAAAAGTAAGGAAATTGGGTTCCTTACGAACTGAAGCTAAGAGACGTCGAACGTCGCTTATTTGCTTGTGAACAGTTGCTCAAAAGGCAAAATCGCAAAGGATTTTTACATCGAATCGTGACGGGGGACGAAAAGTGGGTTCACTACGACACTAAGCCCGGGCATGCCTCTACGTCGATGGACAAGCCAAACATGCAGACATTCATGACAAGAAGCTAATACTGTGCATTTAGTGGGATCAGCTTGGAGTTGTCTATTGCGAACTACTCCAACACAATCAAATCGTCACCGGAGAACGTTACCAATAACAGTTAAAGCAATTGAGCCGAGCATTGAAGATTAGGCATCCACAATATGCCAAAAGCACGATAAAGTCATTTTTCAGCATGACAACGCTCGGCGACATGTTACAAAAAACTTAAAGGAAACTTAGAAGCACTGAATTGGGACGTCCTACCCACCCGCCGTATTCACCAGACATTGCTCCTTCAGACTACCACCTATTCCGGTCGATGACTCATGGTCTGGCTGAGCAGCACTTCACTTCTTACAAGGAATTGATGAAATTGGTCGATTCGTGGATCGCCTCAGAAGATGAGCAATTTTTAAGACAGTGTATCGACTTGTCGCCCGAAAGATGGTGAAAAGTATTAGAAAGTGATGGGCAATATTTTGAATGACATTATTTGTACCTCTTTCTTACAATAAATTCTTATCTTTTTATAAAAACGGTGGAAATTTATTTGTACACCCAATAAATACTAGGAGATCCAAAAAAACCGACAATGTTTCATAACTGCTTTATTTATTAATATTTTTACATCAAATTTTTATCACTTTCAAAGTCCTTCCTTGACCTCGACTCACTTTTACAAATGATGCGTTGTTCAAAACATTTTTTAATTCATTTATCGAGATGTTCTTCAGCCCCGTAATGCCATTTTTGTTTTACTTCCTCCATAGTGATAAAATGCTTTCCTCTCATGTCCTTTTGAAGTCCTGCAAACAAAAAGAAATCGCCGGGCGGGAGCACTTCCGATGAGTAGGGGGGGGGGGTGAAAGATTGGTATCATGTCGTTTTTGGACAAAACTGCTTTACGGCGAGAGCTCTGTTTGCCGTTGGGTTCTCATGATTTAAAACCATTGACTTGCGCGCCAAATATCTGGTCTTTTCCTTTATATATTATATTATCCCATTTATCTGACTAAATTGATTAATGGTTCACCGAGAGTCTACACGTATGAGGGCATTGATTTCGTCAACGTTTTCGCCATTTCTAGATGTTGCAGGTTGATCCAAACGGAGTTGGTCTTCAACTAACATTTCTCAATTTTTAAAAAGTGAAAACCACTCCTAGATTATAGTTCTACTGAGATGAATATCACCATGAGTTAAGCATTACAATAGTTTCACAGCATTACAATGTCTGTTCGTAGAAGGACTATCTCCACCCTCTCTCTCTCTCTCTCTCTCGACCACGCCCGGATTCCCGTTACCTTTGGGACCCTTTTGTATATTTTTTCGTTAGTATTATATGGATTTTCGAAGTTAATTGTCGGGTTAAAGTGCCGAATTCCTAGGGGGTACTTTGAAAAAGTCAAAATCTTTTTCCTTTCTTTCTTTTTTTTTCTTCGTCACTTGGAAGTTTTTCATGCAGGTGTAGGGGTGGTCGTTGTTGCATTTGAACAACTGTTTAGTCCGGTGCGCATGTTTACGCGGACGGTTAATGTTTCGAGAATTTTTTTAACTCTTTTTTTTTAGTTTAAAGGTTTCGAATAGGGACGTAATATATTAATTTATATTTATAAAATAAATTTTTAAAATATCATAATATCTCAAAACAGAGACCGAAACAGGCTTTAACATGCATAATATCTCAAAACCGAGACCGAAACAGGCTTTAACAGAGCACACGTTGTATTGAATTATATTACTGATCACGAAGAAATTCAATGCTTTCATCTATTCTACCAACAACTTTTTAAAGTTTTTCAGGTTTAGCAAGTAAAGTAAATCAATCACAAATATTCTGAATTAAGTAATATTAGCAGAAGGGCTAAGGTACTTCACGAGTCACGGTAAACTTAATGCTTATAGGTGCAGGCTGGGTCTCATAAGAGACCCCTCCATCTCTTCTGTGACATAGAAGATGAAACCCCTGTACATATTCTGTGTCACTGTCCAAACATGTTTGGAAGGAGATGACAGTATTTAATGACTACATCCTTGTATGTGGAGGAGATCATGACCAGAATGGCGAACAGAATACTTTTATTATGGGAGGCCTGTCGATTATAGCGGTTGATAGCCTTAGGGAAGGAGGCGAAGGTATTCCCACGTGTTCAAGGTCCGGAAGACCCGACTCCGTAATAATACAAATAATAATAATAATCTTAGCATATATATATATATATATATATATATATATATATATATATATATATTTTGTGACGGTGTGGCCTTTGCCTTGGTCACCGACACAGAATATTTTCGTCACACGCAGCACCTACCTGCTGGCTTCTCCGGCTGCTGGTGATCCGTCCTCTTTCCACGAGGGGGTCCGCTGATGAAAGCGGGGTAACGCTAAAGAAACAAAGAGAGGGGCGGCAATGAATAACGCCTCGATCACTGTAATCGCTTCCTTTATTATAACGCAGAACATACAATACTTTCCAACGTAATCTCTCACTCTCATATACGATCGTATCCGCGCACACGCACCTCGGCTACAGAGTATGCACACACACTCTATCTCTCTCACTTATTCGCATTTCCGACTCTCGCTATTCGATTCTCTCTCCCGCACTCCGTCTCGCAGCCTCCGCCAGCTAGCTGTTGCCTGTTCTCCTCGGACGACACCTACGTCCTTGTAGTCGTTCTGCGTGCGCACGTTTCCAGCTTGCGTACACGGCGCCATCGCACCGCGGTCTGTGGCTCGGGCTTACACTACACGGTCGCTTGCCGTCGATACTCACCGTATGAGGCTGTCACCGCTGTCGATGGAAGACGCCTATCTCGATGGCTCAACATACAATAATCTCTGTTCTGTGCGCGTCCTTTGCCTTGCCCTCTCTGCCGGGCCCTGCTCATTTCTCTCGCTCTTTCGTGCGACGGTCCCATACACGTTTTGCTCCTTCTACCTATACGGCGCGCGCGCGCGCGCATCTGTTTGGGCTCGTCACCTTTGCTCCAATCTTCCTGCTGTGGCTTAGTTTGGCAGCACCACGAAAGAAGGAGAAAATGGTGATTATTCGCGAATACCTACACCTTCTTCTGAGGCACCCGGGGCAGAGGCCGTCGTTCATTGTGACCTTCGTCACAAATACCCCCTTCCTAAGCCTGAGGTCCTCCGTAGGAGAGACCGACGGCCTACATCATATACAGTGAGATGGCCCAGGTCCGGTGTATCTCGGAACTAATTTACAATGTTAAATCAATAATAATACTACTACATTACAACACAGCACATCTACACTTCTACACAACACAACAATTACATCCTAATACTCGCGACTAGTTCGTCGTCCCGCTCCGAATCACGCGGTTGTAACCTCTGCCGTTCGCGAACTATTTTTATTATTAATTCTATGATCGTCATATTTTTTTTTCGTTTCTACCCTAAAGTGAACAATTTACTATCAACTATTTTCTCTTAATTAATAAATATTTTTTTATTGGTCTTACAGTCCAATCAATTTCAACCAAAAATAAAATAAAATAAAATAAAAATAAAAAATAATAAAAATAAAAAATAAAAATTAAAAATAAAAATTAAATTAAAAATTAAATTAAAATGATAATGACAGTCAGACTGTCCTTGTTTACATTCACCCCCGTAGACTAATCTGAAAATAAAATATTAGCTGAAAAAATTCTTTGTTAGTAAAGTGCAGTCTGACTGTCCCCAACACCCTTACCTAATTGAAGACTTGTCCAACGTTTCGAGCTCGCTACGGCTCCTCATCAGGGACTAATCTAAACCTTATATTCTAATCTATATATACTCATCCCCACCACCAAATTTCGTAAATTAAATATAAATTCCCCCTCTACACAAATTGTCCAAAACCAATCAATTTAATAAGGAATGATAAACACTGTCCAATCTACCAGACTCTAACATTAATTATTAAAGTGCAGGAATTGATTTTAACGGAGGCAAAATTATTGTCTTACCATATGTTCGAGGATTATCTGAAAGAATAAAAAGAAATTTTCGGAAATATAACATTCAAATTTTCTTTAAAAATCGCAATAATTTAAGTAGATTGTTTAATAATTGCAAAGATAAGGATGATTTATGCTTAAAATCAGGAGTTGTTTACAAGATTAATTGCATGGATTGTGATAAATACTATATTGGACAAACAGGTAGATATTTAAAAAAGAGAATTTATGAGCATAAATATAGTTTACGTAGCTCACATATTACTTCTGGTTTAAAAGAGCATTGTTTAAAGTTTTTACATTCTTTTGATTTTGTGAATGTGGATATTTTGGAATATGGTATTAATAATAAGTATAAACGGGAGAGTCTTGAAAGTATTCACATTTCCAAGAATCGAAATAATGTGAATTTAATGTTAGAGTCTGGTAGATTGGACAGTGTTTATCATTCCTTATTAAATTGATTGGTTTTGGACAATTTGTGTAGAGGGGGAATTTATATTTAATTTACGAAATTTGGTGGTGGGGATGAGTATATATAGATTAGAATATAAGGTTTAGATTAGTCCCTGATGAGGAGCCGTAGCGAGCTCGAAACGTTGGACAAGTCTTCAATTAGGTAAGGGTGTTGGGGACAGTCAGACTGCACTTTACTAACAAAGAATTTTTTCAGCTAATATTTTATTTTCAGATTAGTCTACGGGGGTGAATATAAACAAGGACAGTCTGACTGTCATTATCATTTTAATTTAATTTTTAATTTAATTTTTATTTTTAATTTTTATTTTTTATTTTTATTATTTTTTATTTTTATTTTATTTTATTTTATTTTTGGTTGAAATTGATTGGACTGTAAGACCAATAAAAAAAAAAATATTTATTAATTTGTATATGGGCAGTCGACAGAAGTACAATTCAATTATTTTCTCTTACCCAATCATGAGCTTTACAAATACAACCCCTACTTAATGTGGTTTTTACCTGCTTTCTCTCTCAGGCAAGGCGATCTATTCGCTCTATTCTGTCTCTACCCTCGGGGTATTTCGTCTTTTTCTCTCTTCTTTCTTCTTCCCTGGGTTGCGCTCCCTGCTCGACGGGCTAATTGGTGGCGATCTACTGCTGCTGCGCCAAAAGTTCCGCCAGACTGGCCTCCGTCATGACGCTCTGCACCTCAGTCGGCAGGTCGTCCAGTTTTCGACATGCCTCTATGAGCCTCCGTCGTTGGGCCACGGTTACCGTCCGGTCGACGCCGGTCCAAATCGCCATCAGACCACTGCGGAGTGACGCTGGAACATATCGGGTGCTGTGCGGCAGTCTTCGATGCTCTTCAGCCGACGGTCCCGTCCCGGACTCCTCTCGTGGGCCTTGGGGGTTGGCTGACTGCCTCTAGTCGTCTTCGGTCCTCCCGGATCCTCTGGCGGGCTGCTGAATCAGTCGGATGGGTTGCGTTTGGTCCGCCCCCGTTCGCACGCGATAGACTTTCGCGCAGCTCGAGCACTCGTCCACCAGAGCACCACTCCGGCCCCAGTTCGCGCAGTAGGCTTCTGGCGGCCTGGGGTAATGACCGCTATAGTGTTATTACCCCAGGTTATTATTATAGTGACCCCCTTACTAACAGTTGAAATAGATGAACGATGGCGGATGCCCCCCGAACATAGTCCCTCGAGGCCGCACTGGTATAAACGGCTTCTTCGTTCCGGGCCCTCTGCCCCGTGCAGGCTGTTCCTTGGAGTAACCTCCTCCGACGTCGATCGGGGATGCCACTACGTCCCCGTCTACCTCCCACTCGCGGTACTCGGGGGCCGGAGGGGTCAGTGTCGGGCGTTGTTTCTCGTCGTTTTCCAACTCCTCCATCCCTCTCACGGGTGAAGGGGTCCGCGATGGGGTTAGACAGTTACCATGAGGGCCACCTCCATTCGGGCTTCCGCCGCAGGCCTGTTAACTTCCGCCGGTCGCCGCATGGGTTCGAACTCCTTCGGAGGTATCTGATAAGTCACTTCCGGACGGGTTTCCGCGGGTGGCCCCTGTAGCGGCCAGGTTAAGCCCTCGCTTCACGTTGTTGTTCCCTGGGGAGAGGAGTATTCCCGTTCCGGCTGATGGCGGAGCTCATAGCCCCTCGCTCTCGTCCACGCCGCTCCTAACCGTTTCATGATTGGACCTGAAATCAGAAGAAATGACGATTAGATTAATAACCCTATGGGATCTCACTTACCTGTACTTTTTCCGCTCATGGCTATCCCCGGTGTGCTCGATACTTCTTCAACTATTTTATATGAGCTGTCGCTATCCTCCTGGCTTCTCCCGTGGCCAGTACGTATACGGTCGGCGATTTCAGCTCCGTGATCCCGAAAGGCCCTTCGCACTTCGGCGCCAACTTTGCCGAAAATCCTTGTGCCGCGTTCGACAACACACGCAGTCGGCGTAGTACAAGGTCGCCTACGACGTATCGAATATCGCGTCAGCCTTTATTGTAGTATTGAGCTTGTTTCTCCTTGGCTTCGTCAATATGGCGTGCTACGAGATCGCGCAGAGCATCGAGATTGTTCATGCCGTCCTACCATATCTCAGGTCTCACTTTCACTCTGGGCCTCTCGTCTCTACCTCTCGGATTCGCCTGAGGAAGATATGGCGTTGTGGTCACGTGCTTTACCCCGTATTACTCTAGTACCTAATTTAATATTTTGTTGTCGAACTCCTTCCCGTTGTCGGTCAGCAGATACTCAGGAATTTCCCACCGGAAGAGAATAAGCTCTTCCATGGCTTGTGCGACTGCCTTGCCGTCCGCAGTGCGCCGAGGTTTCATCTCAATCCATCGGGTGAACAGATCTTGGAACACCAAGATATAGCGGTACTGTCCTTTACTTTTGGGGGACTCCATCATATCTGTTGCCACGACCGCTCATGGGCGTTCTACCATTTTGTGACCGATTAAGCCTACCGGACCAGTCTGCGACACCTTATATCTCTGACACTCTTCACAGCTGCCGACGTATTCGTAGACATCGTGCCATACTCCTGGCCAGCAGTACTCACAGGCTACTCTATCATAAGTCTTCTCGACTTTCAAATGCCCTGACGAGGCTATGCTATGCGCGTCCTCCAGTACTCTTTTCCGGGCTTCGACCGGCAGCACGAGCCGCCATCCTTCCTGAGGGAATTGAATGGGATCAGTAGCCAATATGTACGGTGCTTGTAGAGTAGTCCATTCTCGACCTTCCAACTAACGAACTTGCTGGGATTACTTTGCACCTCATGTACTCTCTACAGGTACCAGGGGTCATCATTTTTCTCGAAGGCAGCAATCTCGTCCTCTTCACCTATTCCCTGTGATAAGGATCCAGGGACGTGGTACATGGCTTCTTTACGATAAAATATTTGGAAGCTCTATTGTTGCATCTTTAGTGCCCATCTGTCGAGGCGTCCCGTTGGTTTTCACAAGTTCTGGAGCGATCGTAAAGCGCTGTGATCCGTTATGGCCTTGAAGTGGTAGCCTTCAAGGTACGGACGCAATTTCTTGATAGCCGAAATGAGTGCTAGGCATTCCTTCTCGGACGTCATATAGTTTTTCTCCACTGATGTTAATATTCTGCTGATGTATACGATGGAGTGCTCTCCATCCTCCAACTCTTGCGTGAGCACGGCCCCAATCGCATCGTCACTCGCCTCACTCTGGACGGTGAATTCTCCGGGAAAATCAGATCGCGCTAGCATAGGCGCTTGTTTCAAGGCTATCTTCAACGTCTGAAATGCTTCCTCCTGATCCTCGCCCCATATCCATGCTTGGTTATTTTTCAGGAGCTTACACAGCAGCACATTTATCTGCGAGTCATGCTCGATGAATCGAGCATCCACGCTACCATACCCAGGAAACGTCGGAGCTACCGCTTATTCTTGGGTGCTGTGTATTCCAGAACGGGCGTGACCTTTTCCGGGTTCGTTCGTAGCCCCTCTCGATCTAGAACGTAGTCCCAGTACGCGACTCTGGTGCTGTCGAACTCGCACTTCTTGCGGTTGATTTGCAGTCCCGCACCAACCAGTTTCTGCAGTACTGCTTCCAGATACTTGAGGTGGTCTTCGAACCTATCGGTCACGACGATGATGTGCTCTAGGTACGCGAACACCTAAGGCTCGGACCCGAACAACGCATCCATGAGTTGCTGAAATGTCATGGCCGCGTTCGTTAGCCCGAACGGCATCCTCTTAAATTGACACAGCCCAGAGCTTGGTATGGCAAAGGTAGTGTAGCGTTTACTGCTTTGACCATCGGTACTTGACAAAACGCCTGTTTCAAGTGGATGTTCGAAGATATACCGGGCTTTCCGTAGCTTGTCCAAAATGGCGTTGATGCTCGCTACGGTGGGCATCCTTCTTCGTCCGTTGGTTTAGGTCTCTATAGTCTATACAGAACCTATAACTTCGTTCCGACTTCTTGACTATCACTGGCGCGCTACACCAGTCACTCGCGGACTTTTCTACACCCTCTCGGTACATTCTCTCGACCTCTTCCTGCGCTAGCTGCCTCGGATGGTATTTAACCGGTGTTTCGTCCTCTACGATGATGTGGTACTCGGTGAGGTTCCTCATGCCGCTCTCTCGTTCGCTCTGGAGTATCTTCTCCACTCGTCTCTCTATCTCTTGTTGCTCTGCGGGCCTCAGTTCTAAAATGCCTGCACACTCAGTTATAATTTGTGCTCTCTCATCGTCAGCATCGCGGTCAAATTTTCTCCACTCTCCTTCTCGAGCACGCCATAATCCACGGCCGAGATTGTCTTCGAAATCCCACGCAAAACAGAAATCCATGCCAAGTATGACATCGTGGTCGAGAGCGTTGAGTGTTCTTACCCTCACATAATCCTCGTGGCCTTCAATGTCCATTTGCATCTTTATCTCTCCTGCAATGGTTACTTGGTCTCCCGTCGCCCCTTGACGGTTGTACACGACTTCTCGAGCCGATCTTTATATCTGGCTGTCAGTACAGGTCCGAAGAGTGCACACATAACTCCTGGATCGAATAATGCACGGTATATGTCTCCTCCAATGCATATCTTAATATATCGTCGGTTCTCCGTTCGATTTCCGGGTATTTTGCTCCTCGCGGGCTACGTGGAGCTATTCTACTCCTCGATTTCCGCTGGTCTATTATCCTTCTCTTACTCGTTACTCTCGTCTAGTCGACACGGCTCCCTCGTTTTCACCGGCTGCAAAGCTGTCGGGCAATCTCTCCACGATGTCCCAGCATCTTCCCAGTAATTCGACTCTTGACTCTTGTTTTCGACTATATGATGTACAGTCGCTCCCCCCTCCTGGACTGCAGAAGGTGGTTCGACCAGCTTATCAGTTCACTTGACAGGAAGCCGTTGCTGAGCCACGTCTCTACTCTCCCGGGCCGGATAAAATTCGCGACCTCCGGCGCCCAAGGTAGAGTCAACTCCTTTGCGCACTCGGCTTGGTACTCTCTCATTTTTAGTTCGCCGAGAGTCCCTGACTTCGTGTGGGCGACTGGTGACTGCGCAGCCTGCCCGCGCTCGCGTTTTCCCACTGCGCGTCTTGCCGCACTGCTCGTACATGTCTGGAACGTTACACCACACGCTTGGCAGACTTGACAAATTTCTCCTTCTATCGTTTGTTGTTTTGGCCATGACTTCCGTCGGCACTGTACTGAACTATGCCCGATTTGGTGACACGTAAACACGTGGGCATTCTGCCACTCGGTGCCGCGGTACATGACAAGTATAGCATACGCCCGCAAGTGTTGACTCATTTAACGTAGACGTCGATCTTCTATCGGACGCGTCGATAAATTTTTCTAAATATTCCTCCTGGTCATCATAGTATTCCCCTGCAACTTTTATTCTCCAACTTTGCAGTGTCCGTATATCACTACGTACCGCTTGAGATGATCGCTGCATTCTCTATTGCGGCCTTTCTCTGACTGGGGTTCGTGCGGGCTTATATTTCGAGCGGCTTCCATCAGTCTGGCTTTCTTCAGTACTGTTGTCTGCCGGCTGAAATGCCTCGCTCTGACGTCCGATAACTCCTCGGATAATCTATAGCGTCTGAATCGTTGGTCGGATGTTGATTCGGAACACTGCCGTTGAAGCGTCCGTTCTTTGGAGAATACCGAATTGCCTTTCGTCTACGTTGTTGAAATCTTCTCGATTGGTTCTAGCTGGCTCGTTCGATGGAGTACTATACTTTCAATTTTTTTCTTTTTGTCTCGTTGACCCCCTAGTCCCGAGTACATCTGCTTGTTGGTTGTCGTTATAGGGCGTTTCCGTGGCCTGCATTGGTTTGGTATTTGTTGTCCCCCTAATACACTTCCAGTCAGGCCGAGGTTACGCTCCATTATGTTATATTGTGAGGCTGACGGATGCACCAAACGTTATCATCTGGCCCGTACATCCCGGCGTCTGGATTTTCATGGGTATCCGCGGCAGCTGTGTCTCGTGGGCTAAGCTCATTTGTAATCCCATCAATCATGGGTCTAGACCATATGCAGAGATCTATCTGGATGGCTAGTACGCATCACTGCTCCGAGATGGCGCCCATGGTGGTAACCCTCTGTGCCCATCTCTCTGCGTCATGCCAGAGACTGCTCCTGTCATTGTTAACATGATGGGCCGGTTGATCGTAGTAAACGGCATTTCACTGAATACTGTCGACGATGACGTAATCTTTTCGAGTACCTTCGTCCGACCAAACATGGCTGCTGGCGCACCCATGGCCTCGGCGATGGTGATGGACGAGCTTACTCCCAATAGCTGCATCTCTGCCTCCTCAATGTCAAACGTCTTCAAGCTGACAGCATTTCCTCAGTCGTATCCTCCCCTGTGTTCTCGTCTCATTCTGGGTACAACGGTACGTCTTCTCGAGTTTCGAACGCTTTGTACGCGTATTGTAGCAGTCGCTCTGCCAAGACCGGTACATCTCCTCTCGGGCTAAGGAATAGCTCTCGTAGCCAATTCGCTAGGCTTTCCTGACTCTCAGCTCTTAAGTTCCTTAGCCTATGACGCATATCCCTATCACCTGTGAGCATTTGTCGCATCAATCTTTGGTATTGATTCGATTGTGTTACTTTACCCCCTGACCGTTCCATCTTGATCCGCGTTAATAAATACTATTAAAAGTATTAACTATAAAAAAAAAATAAATATAAATATAAATTAATAGTGATAAAATTATATTTAATTTCAATATTCAATATTAAATTAAATTCAATCATTTATAATATAATTATATTTAATAATATTTACATATTATTTTTCTAAATGACATAAATATTTTCATATGATTTATATTATATTTTGAATTAATTTATATTTTATTCATCCATTCACTCATCAACTCATCAATTGTAATAAGAAAACAAATGTTCCGTCCGACCCATTCGGTCGTGACTACTGCGCTGACCTACTACTCGAGCAGTCAGCTGCGAGCTGTCTGACCCACTCCTCGTCGCACGTCGGCCCGCACGCACACAAAAATGGCGGACTTACCGCGCCACATGGCGAAATAAGGTAGGATATATCTTCGCGTACTGCCGTCTTCCCCATTCAGCGCTGCCCCACGTGGAGCGCCATTGTGACGTTGTGGCCTTTTCCCTGGCTACCGACACAGAATTCTTTCTTCACACGCAGGACCTACCTCCTGGCTTCTCCGATTGCTGGTGATCCATGCTCTCTCAACGAGGGGGTCCGCTGATGAAAGCGGGGCAACGCTAAAGAAACAAAGAGGGGAGCGGCCCTCAATCAATAACGCATCGATCACTGTAATCGCTTCCTTCATTATAACGAAGAATATACAATACTTTTGGACGTACTCTCTCTCTCTCTCTCTCTCTCTCTCTCTCTCTCTCTCTCTCTCTCTCTCTCTCTCTCTCTCTCTCTCTCACTCTCACACACGTCCGTATCCGCGCACACACACTCTCGGGCTCGCAGCGCACACGCATCTCGGCTACGCGGTACACATACCCTCTATCTCTTTCACTCACTCGCACTTCTGGGTCTCCCTATTCGATTCTCTCCATCCCACACTTCGTCTCGCGATACATGTACTATGGTCATACACACACACACGTCAGATCGCGGCCTCCGCTAGCTAGCTGTTGCCTCTTCTCCTCGGATGACACCCGCGTCCTCGAGCTCGTTGCTCGTTCCGCGCGCGCACGTTTCCCGCTTGTGTTGTACACGTCGCCATCGCACCGTGATCCGTGGCTCGGGCTTACAGTACGCGGTCGCTTGCCGTCGGTACTCACCGTATGAGGCTGTCACCGCTGTCGATGTAAGGCGCCGGCGGGTGCTCACTCTTCCTCTTCTCCTGCAGGCTGGATGTACTCGGCTCGAATGAACCGCGGAGTCTCTCCTCTCGTCCGGGCTGGTGGTGATCGGCTCGAGGGCGCCACTATCGTCCCTCTCGCTCTCTATCACTCGGAGTCGGCCGGTCGGACCGTCAGCTAGATCGTCCTAGTCTCGTCCTTAGTGGTACACGAGCACTTCATGATGTTTTCCAGCTCGAATATCGTCTTTAGGCACCTGAAAACAAACTCTAAATACTTCGATGCAAAATAATCTCTCTTCTGCGCGAGTTAAATAACTATATTTTGAGCACTAGTATTTATAGTCAGAAGTTTACGAACGAATACACGAGAAACACAAAATATTGATAAAGGAAAGTACAGCAATTGAACAACAGGAGTTAATTGAAATACTTTTTATTTACACTTCTTTACAGCTTGAGATCCCGACAGAGAGTGTCGCATCGCTGATTATTAATTCATTTATACCCTTCAGTGTCTTTGTCTTTTCTTCTTCACTGATGATCCGTACGGGATGTTTAGTCTATCGCAGTCCAGATAAAAGATAGCCTACAGAGAACAATAGGAGCTGATAAGATGCCAGATAGATCGATGCGTCGGTGCATTCGTGTGATTCATATAACTCCTCCCTGGCGAAGCTCAAAGACGTCCTCGTCGTTGATAGGCGGAGAATGCTGCTTTCTTTTATTTGTTGTGTGTTTATATGCCAAGTATCTCATAAGTATCAATAAGGCGAGCGAAACAAGCGTAATCGCCGATACCGACATATGAAACTCTTCCAAATGGTTTATGTACAGGCGCAATTATTGTCGGCAAAATTAACTCCTTTAATGGTTCAAAACTTAATTTATGATCTTTAATTATTACTGGTAAAATTAAATTTGACTGTTGAAGTTCTCCAAATATTTCATGGGGCTTATAATCTTGGATTTGAATATCTCTTCCTCGTATCTTATGTATTCCTTTGATCTTGCTTTCGGTGTCATCAACTCTGATTTTGGTTCGAAAATTGCTAGAGACAAGTATACCATCTGATAGTTCATATGTAAATATTAAAAGCGAAATTATTGGAATTATAATCGGCTTGGCGTTCTCTGTATTAATTTGGTAACATACATATGTTCTTTTATACATTTCACGACATGTTTGAGAAAATAACTTGAAAAGCTGTCTAACTAAAATCCAAGGATAGTTAATTATTTCTGTTTGATTAATATTATTGATGATTGCGAGCCTTTGAATAAGGGAGAATTCGTTAGGATTGAGGATTGGATTTTTGAGTGTATAAATGATAGAGTCATGGGTAAATGCGATTGTTCCCCGAGTAAAACGAAAGTCTAATAAATTGTGGTAATTAAAATAAGTTCTTTTTGAGAGTAAACTTTAGACAGATGTTTCTGAATATATAATATTTGTCTATATGGTAATATTTTTAAATCGAATAATTTTTTGGAAAAAATGAATGATCTTTTAATTTTACTTAACAATCGAAGAAAATGTTGTTCCTGTATTATGAGGGTAACGGTGATTTCGAAATTATTCATTTTTGTATTTTCATTTTTCAGCGTCCTTTTCATGTTTAATAAATTTCTATTAATAACATCAGTATTGCTATTGATCTCTTTACTTATCTTGTTCACTATGCTTATTGATTTATTTAATGTAATGATACCTTCCTGTTGTTGATGATCAAGTAAATTTAAATAGTTATTTATTCTCTCCAGGTCTGTAGCGTCTGTTAGCAATAATGGGGCTGTAATTTTGAGTTTTATAGGGTCTTCCCTCATATTTGTGTTCTAAACATACTTCGCATTGATTAATATAATTCTGAATAATTCTCTCCATTTTAGTATATAAAATTTCTTCTTAAAATGCTCTGTTGTTTCTTGCATTCCATTGTGAGTTTTGTCATGGTATACTTTGAGTTCCTTCATAAAATTATTTTGACTTATTGAAGGTGTATAAACGTTCGTTTTTACAAATTTAATCTTTTCATTTAAATGTTTTTTTAATGTCCTGTAAATAGCGATTACTAATTCCTCATTTTCGAAATAAATTCCGTATTGTTTGTCAGGTTTAACATTTTCGTTTAGAAATTTTAGTAATTGCGCTTCTGCGTCCTTTTGATTGATTTTTACTATAAATTGTACTTTAAGTTTATCTTTAATTTCTTTTAAGTCATAGTCTTTACCATGCTTCAATATTATACTGTAATTGAAAGCGTCAATATTTCTCTCGTTTATCGATAGTGAAAAGACCGGATCTTCGTCTGCAGTATGCACTGTTACAGCTTCGTCATCGAGCTCTTCGATCGAGCGAAGTGCAATATCAGGTGCTTCTGGTATCATTGAAAATGAATCCTCATTGTCCTCTTGGGTGTTTAGTTCAATTCTGCTTAATGCATCAGTTACATTATTCTCCTTGCCTTTTTTGTATTTTATTTCGAAATCCTATTCCTCTAGTTATATTTTCCATCGAATTAATCTCGTATTTGGTGTTTTTAGGGAACAGAGCCAGGTTAGTGGTTTATGATCTGTTTCAGTAATAAATTTTTTTACATAAAATGAGACCGAACTTACCACTGAAATTACTACATATATAGTAAATAAAATGAAATAAAAAAAGATTATCTTTATTTTACGCAAAATCTGAAGAAGAAGAAGAAGAAGAAGAAGAAGAAGTTGAAAGTGCTTATAATATGATTTGAATGGTTATAAAGTGGTAGAATAAGAAAGAAATATACGTATATGTTTAAAATTTTAAAAACAGGAAAAAAGATTGGGAAAGAAGAGAGGAATAGAGACCGGGAAAAAAAGACCTTCAAGCATTTGATAACAATTGAAAACTTGAATGTATGCTTTAAATCCTTTTTCTATAGAAACAAACATTTCTTTTAATTTTTCAATTACCGGACCTGTAAAGGTTAATCATTTCATATAGTACTCATTGTAAAATATATTAATAGTACTTTTATTGGATATATAAGTAAGTTTTCAACATTTTTTTGAAGTTTTATTATGAAAACATGTATACATATTCTTAATCCAAAGTATTTATATATTTTAGCGATCTTTCTGTCAATTTATAAATTCCAGACAAAAAATTATTTCTCGTCTATCGACCCGAAGAACGTATCGAGCCAATTTACGATTCTCGCTATTGAACTAAAGTGTATTCCCATAAGAGCGTTCTGCATTGATTGAAACAAATGGTAGTCAGATGGTGCCAAGTCTGGACTGTAAGGCGGATGACGCAGAATTTCCCACCCACTATTCTCCAAATAGTTTTTGACTGAAACCGCTACATGTGGCCGAGTGTTATCGTCATGAAAAATGATGGACTAGTGCCTGATCTTATATTATGGCTGGTTTTCCTGTAACGCTCGTTTCAAACGAATAAGTTGTTTTCCGTACAATGGTCTTTTGATGGTTTAACTACTCGGAATCAGTTTGTAGTATATGACATCCTTTTGATCTCACTATGTGCAGAGTATAATCTTATTTACGTAAATACTTCGTTTCGGTGTCGAATGGGTCGGCTCGCCTGTCTTTGTATATGATTTTTTGCGTTCATTATTATCATAATATATTTAATCCAATTGGCCATTCAACGTCTCTCGGCTTCAATTTTTACGTCATCCAGTTTCCAATCTTTGGAATGAATTCCAATGCTTTTAGGCATAGGAAAACGGCTTGTTGCATGACGCCCAATGATGCTGCAAATTCTTCTTGAATCCGACACGGATTCTTATATAGCAAAGCTTCTAATTCCTCATCTTCAAAACCTTGCGGCTTTCCCGAGTGATAGTTGTCTTCAACTTGAAACTCACCATTTTTAAACCGTTTGAACAACTCGCGGCAGGCCGATTCACCAATACATTTCGCTTCATAAGTTTTCGAAAGCAAACGATAGGCTTCCGCTGCATTTTTCGTCATATTGAAGAATAGAAGCAGCGCTTCCTACAAATTATTTGGCTGAAAACTGTCCATGATTGTGCTCGATAAAATAAAAAACACTAAAAGAAATGCTCAAATATATTGCTGCAAAGTTGTTGACAGATATACAACCTTTAAATATTACACATGAGGTCTGACATTTTTGCCCGGGATACTGGTGATGCCAACGTTTGACAAGGTATCGTTTTACTATCTCCATTGTCTCTATACTGAGAAAAAAGGCAGTAAAATCAACTAGCTTCGGGGATTGAATAGAAACAGCTACCTAAATTCCGTCAATATAACTGAACTTATATTAAAATCACTAGCTATTAAAACAACAAAAATGCATAGGATTTGAATTAGTATGTTAATTAAATGAATAAAATAACCTTATATTAGACTAATTTAAAAAATCACGTTGTGCCAATCTATTTTAATCTTGAATTGAAAGAATAAACATTTTAGTCTAACGTATAAAATAGAGTTACATTAAAATAGTATTTAAACATTCACCATTAATACAATGCCTTTTATTTCTTTAAAACAACAGAATATTATAAAATTTTGTCAGAGTATATATTTGACTCCCTTCTCACTCTTTCTCCCCCCCTCTCTCTCTCATTTGCTCACTCGTCAACAATATGTAGTAAATATATAAATATATACATGCCGCGAAAATACATGCACGCGAGCCGTAACCTTCATTCGCATTACTTTTAAGTGTATATTATAGTGACGCTATAATAGATTTTCAAGAGTATTTTTAAATGTGTAACGTTTTCCTTTTTCCTTCCTCATAGCTTATGCGGTAGTGCCAGGATCAGTTTGAAAGGAAAGGGAGTTTTTTCGGTGAAATCCGGAAAATCACCGAAACTCAGTTTTTAGTTATAACATAAAACGAAGTATATTCTTAAAATAATATAAGTAACATAGATTTTACAAATTTATACTAGAACACACGTCTTTTCTTATTCACAGTTATTTAGTTTAATCTGGATACTGATTATAATATTCTCACGCACTATCTTTCTACTTACTGGGGTGGAGGGAATTTTGGTAAAACGAAGGTTGCTGGTCTGTAACGGGTATGTGTCATTGCTTGGTGCTTGTTACTTCGTGGCTCCAGCTCAACCCACCTCGGCCACTGATCGATCAACTCGTCACAAGGTTCTTTTGACAAGCATCAAAACAGGTCAGAATTCGTGCACCCTGAATCACGATTTCGTTCGAGGCTAGGAGTGAGACCACTGAGCTCTAACGGAGCGCCGCCCACCCAAGATCAAGTCTATTGAGGAATAGTAAGGCCGCTGGTTTTTAATGGAGCGCCACGCAACCAGGATCAAGTTTCACTCGGATTTTTTACAATAATAATAATGATAACTACTATAACAATTAATAATAATAATAATAATAATGATAATAATAATAATAATAATAATAATAATAATAATAATTATGTAAATAATAATTAATATGCAATTTTCGTAGTGATGCTCGTACACGTGTAATTATTTACTTATGTATAGTAATATTCATTTGCACGTATGCTTTCATATATGTGTTATGTATCAGGAGTGAGAGTTATATTATTGAATTAAAATGGCGCACCTGAAATACAGTGGCTAGTGCTTTTACTGTATTCCGAGTTTATAGAGGAGCACGAGAGCACAGTACATTGTTTCCACACTGACTACCGCGCGGCCGCGGCTCTGTCTCGTGACGCGCCCGATTCTCTCTCTCTGCTCGCCCTTAGTCTAAGTTGGCGGGTCAGTATAAGTGTTACATATTCGGGCTCGTATTATTTTGATGCTGTGTGTTCGACCACTAATCGGGATCATTACCAGTTATTTTAATTTTAATTTTAATTATTTGAAATTAAAGTTTTGGACATATTAGGCTGTATTAACTATACAGTCTAAACAGCGCAAATGATACTTGTCACAGTAACGCTTATATCTCCGATTGTTATTATTTGTATGAATTACTTGATTTATACATTTCTATATTTCATACATGCTATAATTTTTTCTTTGATTTCCAAGCGCTACTAACTTCTGAACCATTTCCACATCACAATTAGATGTCGAATAAATCAGTGCTATGTTGTCTCCTGCAAGTATCATAAAAGAACCTCGATTACTACGATTAGTATATGTTCGAGTCGGTTGTTACTTCTACAGCTATGTACTCAAAATATATAATATATGTATTCGAAGCATTACTTGAGAATTAATTGAGAATACTAAGAGAAAATGTGGTAAATATAGATAATACAATAAAAATTTTGAGATCATATATGTAGTGATACAATACTATGCACATGACTTACGGAACATGTATCTATTAAATATATGAATGTTTCAGATTGTTACAAATTACCAATGCGTTAATGAATCCAACATATCAATGATGGAAGTATAGTAAATTCAGCACAAAAATTTTTCTGTATCTTCATAACTATTTGATGAGATTGATTTAATTTTTCCATTATTTTTAGATAAACTATTTGAGGTAGTTGTTTTAATATCCCATTGGAATGTTTAGATAACTATCCGAGGCATCAATTTCAGTTACCTGTTGGATGTAAAATTAAAGCTAGTTCAAAATATTAATTTAACAACATATTGAAATTATCTCTAGTCATTGGTCCTATGTAGTTGTTTTTCCTGTCTTTTTTTCTCAGTGTACTCGTATAATCAAAAGAAAGTTATTATTTACAATATACATAAATTGATATTTCCATATATACTATCGATTTGTTTTTGTATCCTATAATGAGAAAAATAAAAATTCATTTATATGTTTTACATAATATTATAGGATAATCGAAATGTATTTGAAGTAAGTGTAAAATATAAATATGTGTAAAAAATCAAAAACCTTAAAAAATTTGAATTATGCAACTTAAGGTTTTTGATTTTTTACTAAAAAATAGCGTTATATAAGAAAAAGTTAAAGAATAAAAAGTGAAGAAATGACCAAGAAGTATATCTGAATTTTTTCGAGACGATTCGATGAATTTTTCCAATTTGTCATAAGGGCCAATTGGCAAAAATAAAAAAGTTGCTTAAAACTCAATGAAAAAATTTAGACATATTCTTTGATTGATTCTAAGCACTTTTTACCTTATTGATTTTTTCGTTGAATGTATTATATTCGAGAAAAACATTTGTGATTGTTTGGGCAAAATTTTGCGTTTCAGGCGCCATTTTCTAGCCGCCATATTGAATTTTTGGATTCAGGACTAAACTGAATTTAAAATACAATTCATTTATGCACTCATAGTCGGAAAATAAAGTTCCGTCCTCAACTTAATACAATAAGAAATTGGATGTAAAAAAAAAATATCGAAATTTGGCATTTTTTTTTGTAAACATCGCCATATTGGATTTTTGAGTGAAAACTTCGCAATTCTGATACCAGAAATGAAAAGTAGAGAAAAAAATACTTAAGAAAAAGTATGTTTACTTTGAATATATCCATGGAATATGTGATAGATTTACGGTTGAAAAAAGAGTTACGATTTCTCTGTTTTGTACGTTAATGGGTTAAAATAAACTATCTAAATTATGTACAACATTTCATAACCGACTATTTCTTGCAGTAGTTTATGTACTCTTGAGCTTGAGAAGTGCTTTAGAAAAAATTTTTGTTTTATAAACTCCGCATTAAAAATTTCTTCAAGGAAGAAATGTAATTTGATTATATTTAGATTTCAACACATTGTATGATCGATAACTTTATGATCAAACGTAATTATAATATATATACACTACTAACATTGACAATAAAAAACTAATTTATAAAGTTAATTTTAAATTGTTACCTAATAGTATGTAAACGAAGATTATATAAAATAAAAATAGATATTTGAGGAATAACAGAAAATATTAAAACTATAAATAATATGATCAGTTTCATTTTATCTTCCATTATGCGATTAGAAAATATTTTATAAATTGAGTTTATGACTTAGCAAGCTATAGTTCGTATTAATAATTAATTATATTGTATGACCTTATAATAGAATGTTATTTTAACGTGTTAGTTTCGTTATCGAGTAATTACAATATTTGTGTAATTTTATTTTTTCAAACGTTACTTAAATTCTAGAGAAAAAATTGAATGAATTAGAACTTTATTCTCATGCATATAACAGATGTTATAGTCATTATTAAATTTTTATAAACCTCATCTCTTTCTCTCTCTCTCTCTCTCTCTCTCTCTCTCTCTCTCTATATATATATATATATATATATATATATATATATATATATATATATATATAGTAATATCTGTATTTTTCACTTTAGGATTTAGAAATGTATGGAGTAAATTACTTTGAAATTCGTAATAAAAAAGGTACTGATCTTTACCTTGGAGTTGACGCTCTTGGACTCAATATTTATGAGAAAGATGATAAGCTTACACCTAAAATAGGGTTTCCTTGGTCAGAAATTCGTAATATATCTTTTAATGAAAAAAAATTCATAATTAAACCAATCGATAAAAAGGCACCAGATTTTGTTTTCTTTGCTGCACGGGTGAAGATTAATAAACGAATTCTTGCTCTCTGTATGGGAAATCATGAACTTTACATGCGACGACGGAAACCTGATACAATTGATGTTCAACAAATGAAGGTACGTTTAGTGATAGATCCTTTACATATTTTTTTATTTTACATGATAAAATAGTATGCGACAACATTTTTTGATCTATAATACTTTTTTTATAATAATAGGCCCAAGCAAAGGAGGAAAAGTTGGCTCGTGAGAAGCAACGTGAAAAATTACAATTGGAAATTGCAGCCCGAGAAAGAGCTGAGAAAAAGCAACAAGAATATGAAGAGCGACTTCGTAATATGGCTGAAGAAATGGAAAGAAGACAAGCTGAATTAAATGAAGCTCAAGAAATGATACGGCGTATGGAAGAACAGCTACGTTTGTTACAAACAGCGAAAGAGGAACTTGAAGATAGACAGGAAGTTAGTTGATTTGAAATTAGTTAATAGTAACTTTTTTAAGTCTTATTATTTATCACAAGTTGAGTTTATTATGATCTAGAAAAATAACATATGAAAAAATCCTTTTGTTGTATACTCCATTTATTCAAGTTGATGTTAAACATTTTTCAATATCGGAAAGTAGACATAACTTCTATAAGTAATAATCGAGCGAACATAGCTTCTATAGAAATAGAGACGTGTATTAGAATCTGTTTTCCACCATGAACTTTGTAAAATGTTCGTTTTATTGAAGGTTCTTTAACATCCTATGAACAATTTGTTCATTTGACAATTGAATGACAATTTATAGTCAAAGTCTATCCCAAGAATACGTGTGCTATGTGATGAAAGTATAAAAAGTTCGTTCACAAGTACAGATTCCATCAATTAGTTCTACCTTAGGGAGCGATACTAAACGTAATATTTAAGATCACATAAGTTATCGGTGTATACTTGACCTTTACGGAAACCGCTTCATATTCTTATGTCTACCTTATTATTTCTATGATTCGAGATACTTGAAATTTTTACAATCTTTTACATCATCAGTCTGTATGCGAGTCTAACAAGTCGAGTGCGAGTCACATCAAGTAATTGTTGTTGGTCTCGTATTTATACTGTTTGATGAAGAAAATGTGAAAATTCATTTTATATGTTGTTCTATATCTGTTAAGACAGATTAGAAAAATATCTTTGACTTTTGTGTTTCTTTTTTTTTAAATTGATGAACTCTTAGTATTACAAAATACGTTTAGAACACGTTAAAAATATGAGAAACTTATTTAACCACAATTAAGATAATTTTAACTTGATGTATGATGAGTTAAATCAAATGAAAAAGACAAACATATGTTTCTTTTTTCTAATCGAAATATTAAAGAATATCATGTAACATACATATGAAACATGAGATTAAACATTCATGTTGTCTTGTGAATAAAGTATATACTTCTATTAAAGATTTTTCTTTGTTAAACGTAATAAGATTGGATGAATAGAAAATAAAAAAATTTTAGTATCTTTTGATCAAAAAAGACTGTGGTAATGAGTAGAAGTGAGGCTAATAAATAAATCGAAAGAGAAAAACAGTTTTAACATTTTTCAATTAATACATGAAAGTCGGTAGCTAGAGAGAAGGACTAGTAACTTGGTAATCCGAGTTCAAATCCCGATTTCGGCCGATGGACACAAGTACCGCTGTAATAATTTACACGTGCTTTGTTTATAAGCACATCGTAGACCTCCGTCGCTGATTAGCATCGATATTTGGAAGAATAAATAGAGTGACGTTATATAAAAAAAACAATACATGAAAGAAGATGACAGATACTGCTGAAGAAAATATTTGCAGAAATTTCTAATGAGAATATACAATTTCATTTTTTTAAAATGAAAAAAAATCAACGAGAATGAAAAGAATTACCGCATAAACTAATAAGAAAAACTAAATATAGAGTTTTTCTTTATTCCGACGAATCAAATCTACGTTTCTATCTTAAAAATTGAAATTATGAAAATCATATGGATGAAAAAGAATATAAATTTATTTTTACAAAATGAGAGTGTGAAATTCTCTTTTCCATCTTGTCTAAAAAATTAACTTCCGGGAGTATATTTTTTAATTAATCGTTCAACTTTTAATCAATCGTTCTTCATACAACGACAAAATCCATTAAACATTATTTGTAAAGTGTATCCAAAAAATTCCGTTGCCCGAAATAGAATTTTAGATATTGATTTGTATCAGCTCACCAACTAAAGTTCAGCGATGCATGATACAATCCAACCGTTGCCTTTACCGCTTAAGCCAGCGGCTGCTCTGCTAATGTAAATACATGTTTTTCTTATTTTCTTATATGTCTTTAGTTTCATCATTTGTTGCTAATAATGTTATATTCCAGGGGGCTATTAGATTATTTAAAAAGCGCATGCAAAATCAGTACAAATGGTTATCGGGAATTTGACGTCTTACACGGTCTCACTTATAGCATGATATATATATATATATATATATATATATATATATATATATCATGCTAAATATAAGTTCATTATTGTCACAGATACAAACATTGACGATTCGAAATTTGGACGATTTGAGTCCACGATCGTCTTTTGAGAGCGGAAGCGATAGTGGGAGCTAGAGACTTGAATCTCGAGGTAGTGATGGAAATAAGTGATCCATCAGGATGTTGAATAAGACAATAGAGAGCGAGTTTTCTCATTTGACGAACAGTGAAGCCAAGCACCGTCTTAAAATGGAATTTAGAAGGACGGTCTTGTTAGTAAACAATCTTACGCCTTACGAAAAACTTACGCCTTCTTAGGGATACAGATGGTCTTGGAAAGAGACAAATGTTTCGGGATTTTACCACATCAGAGTATTACATTCAATACTTGCATTATGATGCTGGTGGGTATAGATCAGTACTGATGGACATGAACTTCGTTTGTTCTTGGAGACATGATCGAACATGTTGTTTTTTATTTGGTTGGTTACGTGCATACAGTCGAACAGTAAGGCTTCATCTTCTCTGTCTATTCTTTGACTAGAGCAAAGTCTGGTTCATGAAGTTACCGGATCTGGTTCATAAAGTACCAGGCTTTGTAAGCTATTCGGTGGTGGACCCCCTTGCCAATGCTGGATCCCTTTAATGATAGTTTAGAAACAAATGATCCACATGTAATCTTTCTTTTTATTGGATAAATAGCTTTCTCTAAACGTATATAATATTTTCTATAGTTTCATCAATTTTAGACCAATATGTAGCGTTCTTTCCATATAGCTTAGTCTCTTTTTACAGAAGATAAGTCCAACATTTTCTGGACCTTTCAATCCTAATAGCTCATGTTTGGAAAGAAAAATTGAAATATGATTGGTCTAAGGATCCTTTGTTACATACTCCAGTTTTGGTCAAACAATATCTTCTTATTGGTATCTTGAAATCCTACGTTATTTACATTTTGCCAATTACGAAGATAGTTTCGGAAATCGCACAAGATCCTTTATTAGTGAGAATAAAACCAATAATCGACTAAGTACCTTTAAATTATCAGTAGCTGTTATTACAGAGAAAAATCTGTATATAGATGTAAACCTAGTATTGTGTAAAGGTAGATTTCAATTCAAGCAGTATATTCCCTTGAACAGGAATCGATTAGGTATCAAACTTTTAAAATTCATATACTGTGATACTGGATTCATTTTAGGCTTTAATGTCTATACTGGTTCTATTACTGATTATCAAAAGTTTGATTTGGGCGTTACTAGTGATATTGTTGTTTATTTTTTACAGTTTTTTTATAAAGATCATGTTGTATAAAAATAACTGGTATGCTTCTTATATATATTTGCAGAATTTTTATATGATCAAGAATGTGTGGCATGATAAAATCCAATAGGAAAGGGATCCAATAAGAAAATAATTAGAAAATAAATTAGTGAAAGGTGAAGTTCAAGTTGTTCATAATAATGTGGGGATGGTGATGAGGAGGGAGGATAAGTTGTGCTGCATGTTTATGACTGTATATGAGTTCTATATAACTAACAACAAACACTATTTAATAAATCAAAATATTGTAAAACCACAGTATTTAAGTTAAATAGACCTTTAAAAACCACAGTATACCGATGAATACAATAAAAATATTACAAGTTTCTTTAACTGAAACAGTTAGCAAAACAATAAAGTGGTATGGTCAATTATATTTGACCATATTGATCTAAGTTTATCTAATACTCATTCTCTATATAAAATGAGAAATGAAGGACCGATGCTATTCATTGTAATGAGTGATCGATAGTTTGAAATTGGATGTGACTGATGATAGAATTTCTCGCCTTGCTAGTCGAAGGTGTTCCCTGCATGCTTTAGGCAAATACAAGTCCATACCATAATACCAGTAGACTGTACTAATAATTCTATAAGTACCATAATACAAGTCGCATGTGTTCCCTGCGTGCTTTATGCAAAATTACCCTAAAGGAATCAAATTTTCGCTACTTCTATACTGTTGATCCTGTGTCATATTGATAGCAAACACTGAAATATATTTTGCAAATAATATTCATAATAAACGCTACGATTTTTTTCGATCTAATGCATAAAAAAATGTATCGATATCATTTCAGGCAGTAGACAATGGATTTAACCTGGAAATACAATTTTCAATGTCAGCGATGTCTTTTCGACATCTTTTATTACCTTTTTCATATTCAGCACAGTTAATTACTTAGAAATGCATTGTTAATTCCATAAAAATAATTTTTAACATGGAACATGTCTCCATTTCAGATGGGACTAGTCGAAATTTCGACTATCAAGATTCTTCGATCTTAGGTACAAATATTGTATAAAAAAAAAGGTTAAATTCAAAAGCATCCATTTAATTGAATTTATTTTCTAATATAAATGGCATGACCAGAGGGGGAGTAATAAAAATATTCATATTTTGAGGGATCACAATAATGTGAATTTCATATTGTAGAATAAATTAGATAACACATCATTCTTTATTATTCTAAATTTGTGCTTTAGATTTAAAATTGAATGAGGTATGAAATGTTTATATATAATTACATTATTAGCTTTTCGTTTAGTTTTTCGTTTCTAATCATTGAACGAAAAAGATAGATCGAGTCGATAAATTTAGTTGCGGGAATAGTTAGATTATCCTGTGTCAATAATAGTATTTGAATATAATTTTCTATTTTTTAATAGTAATTGTTTTTATATCAGGTGCTACTGGGGTACTTGTAAATAAAGATAGTCCAAATGTCATTATAATTACCTTACTTTTAGAAAGACTGCAAGACCAATGCAAATTTTTGGTATTTAATAGATATATATCAATTATCTATTACGTCAGTGTATATCAATTATCTATTAATCAGGTGGATGAAATATGAGAATATTAAATTATATATATATATATATATATATATATATATATATATATATATATATTGTAACAGGATTCTAGGATACCAAGGTACTAAATGCGACCTTGGTGTATCTCTTCTAATTTATTTAATTCTGTTACTATTGATATAGAAATGAATAATTTAAATACTTACCGTTGCCAAGGATCGACTTACCTTGGCCGGAAGTAATGAATAAAATGTTTTTTAATTTATAATTAATTATAAATTCATTATAAATTCATTATAAATATTATTTATATACGTATCTTTATCCGGTGGTCTATTTGTAGAATCACGTCTAGTTACCGGAGGATGAATCTTTCTCGGTGGAGATTTCTTTGTCCACCAGTTGTGGTTCTTAGCACGGCTGTTCAGTGAAGGTGAATCTCTCCTGACTTCTGTGGTTTTTATATTGCCTACCGAAATTATAGCTTTCCTAATATCCGTACTTAACTGTTTAAAACAGTTTTCTAGTCGAGAAATCACCTGCACCGTCTCGTCTTTTCGAGTAACCTTCGGTGGTGACCCCGGCCCAGGTTGGTCGAAAGATTTAGTAGCCGCCTCCTTTGGTTTCCTTTTGGTTTGACATACCTAGTATGCTACTTTTGGCCAGGTTACTGCCTGTGGTGGAGGTGGAGATTTATACGATTTCTCTACTACTAAGGAACCTTCTGCTACTTTAATAGCCTCTACGAGTTCGGAAAAAGTTTTGCAGTCTTTCCTGCGCACGAGACGGTGTAATTCGGGACGAAGGTTCGCATGGAGTCGGTCTAATCTATCCGCCATTGAAACCCTCGGAATCAATTTATTAAGCATCTAATTAAGCGCCGCAAGATATTCTTGGATTGTTTCGTCCTCACCTTGAGTGCACTCGATGGCTTCTCTTCGCCAACGCTCTTGATTCCGGTTGGTCGTTTCGTAAAAGCGTCGAGCTGCGTTTTTCAGATACGCCATGGTTCAAGTGGTTCTGTTACTCAGTAATGGGCTGAACCTTTGAATAGTTCTGGTGCAGCCTGAAAGAGTTGCTCTTCAGTCAAGTTTGACATACGACGCAGCTCCACAACCCGGTCTAGGAATATGTCAATTGTTTGCGTTCCATCGCCTTTAAAGGAAACATTCCATTTTCGGACTACCTCACCTACATCGCGAGGTTTAACCACAGTGAGGCATTAGCTATGTCATCATGACGGCTAGTGCCTGCCCTTGAGGTCCACTATCCCACAAGGGTTCCCCCCTTATCCCGCTACGCCTTATGCATGTCTTCGTAGAGTGCTTGTTGGGGTGGTTCGGTGAGGGGTTCTCTGCTTGAGTTCCGAATAGGTCGAGTTATGTATGGTAAATGTATCTCTAATATTTACATTACGTAAATTAGGATGCATATTTTCCATTTCGGTACTCAACCCCGGGTTGGTGTTCGATCTGGCCATTGATTGCAACTGTTAATGTTTGAAGCATGCGTTGCATATTACTTATTTGGCGTTGTAACGCCTCCATTGTCAATACTTCCGATTGATCTCTGCCAGATTGAGGTAATATGATACGGGGCAGCGGCTCCTGTCGTACCGTTACATTAGAAGGTGGGTTCCAATGTGTAAAATCCACTTCAATATTGTTTATTTACGCCATAGCTGGACTATGTTGTCGCCTCGAGGCATCTAACCTCTTCTGGATTCAAGGATGAAGTCTTCAGGCACATAGTTACCTTTTAACCTTGCATTGTTACCTGCTGAGCCTTTGCATTCGTATAAACCTATCTCCGTCTACACGTAGGCTGAGCTGGAGGAGACTTTGATCTAATTCTTCAGTGGTTTGGCAAAAACACCAATTTTCGACTTTTTCGTCGGTGCTGCTTAGCACTGGTTGGTACTTGTGAGGCTGCCATGGTTCCAGCTGTGGTATTTATTTTATTCTTTTATTTTATTCTTCTTTGGATAATTTCGCTCTTTTTTCACTGTTTTGTGCTCTTGGTGCACTATAATATGCCAATATTTACTTATTGTTGAATTCCCACTAAATCAATATGCGAATACACCAGGAAATTAAATAATCGTAAGAGAAATGAAAGAATATTCTTAAAAAACCCTTTTCTTTCTCTCAATATATATAAAAAAAATTTTCTATACAAACACTGCGATGCACCTATACAACAATAATAAAAAAAAATTTACAAAATCAATATAAATTATTAATTATAAATTATTTTATATATTTATTTAAGCCAATCTTGGTATATTTGGTTGAGTACGGGTTGATTTCTAGTGGTAGTATATAAACAAAATTTTCAATTTTAATAAAAATACAAAAATTATTTTAAAAATAATTAATAAAAATTTTAACTAATCAAAAAAAATATTTTATTGATAAAATAAAAAAAAATCCTATTACTCCACTGGTCTATACTCAAAAATAAATTTTAAGCTTCGTTATTTGAACGAATCCTGTACCCACAACTTACAATGTAAACTATATATATAGTTTCGCGAACTCGCTTAATCTTACGCAAGTCGGTGCATTCTACGTAACCCTAGCTGCTAACAAACAAATAAAAATTTCCTCGTTTTATTCTCTTCTTCTATTTACAAAAACAATATCGCGAAATAAAACAAATTTCGCTTGTTGATTTTTTGGTTTTGGTATTTAGAGTTAAAAAAAATTAAAATATACATTTTTTTATTAATTATTACTCATCTAATACTTTATTCCTCTGCATAACATTATTCATTTTACCTTTAAAAAAACGTTGGGCGCCATTTGTGACAGGATTCTAGGTTACCAAGGTACTAAATGCGACCTTGGTGTATCTCTTCTAATTTATTTAATTCTGTTACTATTAATATAGAAATTAATAATTTAAATACTTACCGTCGCCAAGCACCGGCTTACCTTGGCCGGAAGTAATAAATAAAATATTTTTTAATTTATAAGTAACTATAAATTCATTATAAATATTATTAATTATTAATATTTCTATATTTATGAATATTTTTATATTCTTAGTAAGAATTTATTCTTACTGCACGGCCCTCAGTTTTAGCCTTGGCAATTGATTATATAATAATTTCAGTTCAACGTAGTCCAATATTTTATTGATAATTTATTTATAAAAATACAATTTTTATGACAAGGGTACCGTGGAGGCGGCAAGATTTGAAAATCACTTTCAAATATTTAAAATCTTATTGTATTTTAGATGAGGAAATAGGAAATTATTTGTTTGATAACTATTTTCAATAAATCAAAAATTTATCAAAAGAAAACAATAAATAATTATTTATTATATATATATATATAAATAATTATTTTTAATTATAAAATTTATTATTTTTATAATATATCTAACTCTGTTTGGTAACTAAGTGTGCACCCGTTATCTCTTGTTTACACAACTGAATCAAAGATTTATTTTTATATTATAAGTTATATAAAAATCAATCTTATTTAAAATATATAATTAATATTATATAATTTATGCAATCAATCTTATAATCTTATATAAAATTAATCGGAATATATCACTAACGTATACGTTAATATTCTTTGATTCAGTTAGCTTGTGTATGTCTGTCTCCTGCTCGAACCAACGCTTACATACACAAGCATACGCAATCCGAAGTCAAATCGTTATTAAATATAGTGTTAAATTTCGAAACGTAATAAATCAAGAATTCTATCGTTTTAGCTAGTTGTTCATTTAACAACGAGCCGGTTTATATAATTAATTTGAATGTTTGATCAAACGGAAAATATAAATGACAACTTCTAAATATAGTCAAACGCCTTGCGGGCCCGAATTTTCCGTTGTTGTCAGAGATGATTTCGTCTTTAGCTCTCTTTAAATAGAAAATAAAATGATGAGATGGTGACTTTATGATCACCACGATCAGCTAGCAGTAAAAATCTCCAATCTCACACTAAACCAACAAGACTTTTCTTAATGGGAAAGAGAAAGCAGAAAAGAACAACGATAGAAATTAATCAAAGCGAAAATTAATCGGTAAAACTATCTGTTTTTCTTCACAGCTTGAGTGATACTGCCTATATCTTTTCCCCACTCCCTCATATTTTCTAAATTTCGAGAGAGACTATAACCTATCTTCCATCTCTCTCTCTACTTCGCGAACGAACATCACCAACGTATATATCTTTGCTCGTTACAATATATATATGTATATAAGTATGAATGGAGGAACTGAACTGATGGATGGATGGATGGATGGATGGATGGAGGGATGGATGGATCAATAGGTAAAAACAATAATTAATCAAGTTATAATTTTTGGAAGGAATTAACAGCAATGATGGAAAAATTAGAGCGCTCGAATGAAATGGAAGCTGCTGAAAAAGCAAAACTTGAAACAGAAATCCGTAGCAAACAAGAAGAAGTTCAACGCATTCAATCAGAAGTGGAAGCCAAAGATGCTGAAGCTAAAAGATTACAAGAACAAGTTGAAGCTGCCAGGTAAATTAAATATTATGATATTAAAGATCAAATTTGAATTATATTAACTTTCTTTGCGGAATCTTGATCAATGCATATTATATTTTAGGCTTCGACAAGAAGAAGCAGATAGACAGTATCAAGCCAATACTACACCCCATCACCACCACGTCGAAGAAAATGAAGAAGATGGCGAAGATGGTGAGGATGAAGTCCCGCATCGTGATGTAACAAAGGAATTGATTACAGATGAATCGATTATTGATCCTATAGACGAACGACGTACTTTAGCTGAAAGAAATGAACGTCTTCACGATCAGCTTAAGGTAAGAAATATCTTAACAATATCATTTGAATTGTGTATTGATTTTCATGTTTTATATTACGTAATTTAGAATTGTTAGATTAATATAAAACAAAAGGCTGATTTATGCTCCATATTCCGTGATTAGATTAATATTCGTACATGTAAATCTTTAAAAATCGATAGTAGATTTGATCCGAATCTTCATAAAATAATTAATTCAATTCCCGATTTCTCATCTCTATGAGGTGCCCATACATGTAATTGCTGTAACTTCATATATATACTTCATATATATATACATACTTTAACTTCAAATGTTATTAAAAACTAGTCAGTCAAATACAGTTGCTTTTCAAAAGTAATATGACTTTTAACATTACTTTTCTTTAAATTGGAAAAGGTTAAAAATTTCTCGAAATTGCTGTTTATTAGTAAGTAAATCAGTATGTTTAATGCTGTAGAAAACTATTATTTAAATTTATTAATTATAATTACTAAGAATTAAAACATTTCCTATAAAACTAACATATCTCGGCAAATGCATAGAACATTGACTTGAACTCCTTAGAATACAAAAGAAAAATTAATGTACATACCAAACATGTAAGAGCTGTATAATTATTGGATTTTTTTTGAGAATAACGTCAAAGAATCAAACATTAAAATTAAAACAACTTATTTATTTGTTTTTTAATAGGCACTGAAACAAGATTTGGCAGAATCGCGTGATGAAACAAAAGAGACTGTCATGGATAAAATTCACAGGGAGAACGTCCGTCAAGGTCGCGATAAGTACAAAACGTTGCGTGAAATTCGAAAAGGCAATACTAAGCGTCGCGTTGATCAATTTGAAAATATGTAGAATTGGACAAAATATCTTATTGGTCTAGAATACGAAGAGCTTAACAATTAATTTTTAATATTTTTGTTTTTGAAAAATTTTGTAAGAGAATTAGTGCATATGTAAACAATTGGATTATTACTTTTACTTTAGAAACCTTTTATAATTTCTTATAAAATTAAATATTGTTTGAGTAAAATTAGGTACAATAATAAGAATTTAAAAGTTTCTTGAAAAAAGATCTTTAAATAAATTGTAAAGCATATTAACTAATAAAAAATACTAACTATCATTTGAACAACTGTTTTTTTTCAATTTCATGTGAAAGTTAAATTATTAACCTACAAAAAGTTTTTAATTAAATAATGTATAAATACTTACGGAATTTTGAAAAAATTTTCAAGATTTTTATGCTACATAAGTATAGTAAAATTATACTTACTGCTTAAATAAAAGGTTTTTAAAGACATATATGATTTGTTTTATTGGTAGGGTGGAATACTTTCTAATGTGACATTAATCAATATAACTGCTTGAAATATTAAAAAACGCATAGCGATCAAATAAAAAATTGTTTAGCTTGTTTTATTATATTTTTTATATTGTTATTTAAAATGTATGAGCATTATAGTTAGTTTAAATAAACTAAAATGTTTTTCAAATTCAGTATCGTGTAATAAAATTTCACATTTGTAATGTTGCTGTCAAATGCAAAATGTTAAAAAAATGACTATTCTTTAAAAGATCAGAAGATAAGAGGATATTATTATTTTCAAGTTCTAATTCTTTTCAATTATCTTATAATTAGTATTTGTAGTTTATAGTCTTCTGTATTTGTAATAAATATTTACATTGATCCTAATGGTCTGCGAAATTTATTTGTTGAAAAACTGGCAATTATTTGTAAAGTATTTTTGTAATGACTATAAGTCTGGCTTTACAACTGGTCTTTCACGTACAAATATTCAGATCTTGCAGATTGAAAAATTAAGCAATGATATTAGCGATACTCGAGATCATATGTAGTACTTAAAATATTTTTTAAAACATATATCTCACTAAACATATATAAAATTATAGTTACTACTTTAAGTTATATTCTTCATTTGAATAAATTAAAAGGGATTTTTCTTTACAATAATACTATTAATTAAAACTATTACAGTTCTTTAACACTTATTTCATTTCAAATTTTGTTAATCAAATGTATGTATCATGAATTAATGTAAAAGAATAAAAAGTTTTTTTTTCAGTGCTTCTATTACTTATATATCGTTTTTTTTTTAAATAAAAAGGAATAAATTTGCTAAACATTCACAGATATATAATACAGAGCTAATCTTGCAAATAATACTAGATTCCTCTTGTTCAAAAACACATTATTTATATAAAATGAAGCATTCGACAATTTTTATGTATCTTCTCTTGTAATCTTATGTAATATATAAAGTAAAAATGATAAATCTAGTAAATAGAATAAATATGTTACATATGAATTTGAACAAAAGATATATAATAATATAATTTTATATTGAACATTGTAGATCAGTGTACTGCAATGGAAGATTGACTTACTAGAAGAGATTTAAAAAAACAATATATTTTGGTTTTATTTAGTGAGTATCATATAACTGGTTGTTGAAGTATAAGAATGAAAAATCTTTAATAAATGTAATCAAAATTATAACGTTGAATTTACATTTTCGTGACTTTATAACGAAAAAATGAGATGAATATTTATATCAAATAAGGTAAAAAATAATAAACAGATTCTAGTAAATATTTTTCTCCACGTATTGCTTTTTTCAATAAATTTTATCAAAATAATCTGCCTTAATTTATTGTTTATAAATATAATAAATTTATAAAATATAAGTGTTAAATTATTAAAATATAAGGTTTTTAATGAATATATGTATTATAATGTAACATGTTTATGTTATGACTTTAAGAATTCATAACGTTATTGATGCATATAAAACAGATTTAAATAAATATTTTTGATGATATATTTAATGGTAATATTGATAAATTATATTTTGTATTGTATTATTATAATATTATTCCCAGTAGCTTATATCAATCTCAATGTTACTCATGCTGTTGTGAAAATATTGACTTTGCATTAAAACTTTATTAAAACTTATCTATTTTTCTGCTTATTATTTTAATATCTAATATCTTAGTTTGCTTTATCTCATTATTTAATGATTTTACCTAGATTACCTTCTAAGCTTATGATTCCAACTGCCGGACACTTAATCAGACCAGTGTTCGGACGTCAGTCGCAGAGTTAACGTGAAAAATAAATATTTACTATTTGATGCATGCTCAGAAAGAGACAGAGTCTGTACTGCTTATTATTCCTATTTTATTATGATGTATGCATGGACTGAGACATGGGTACCATAACAAATTACTATAGTGCATTGACGTTGCCAGCTTACAAACGCCTAGACGATGTGTAGAATAAGACCCTAAATTGTCGGAATTAGGGATAGGCGATTCTACTCGATTCTTTAGAAGAGAGCTAATACTATTTTTCTAGAATCGATTATTTTTTCGATTATTTGAATAATCGATTCTTAACAAGTCGATACTATATTAATCAAGAATCGATTCAGAATCGACACAACTGATTCTTTCAAAACACTTTGCTTTATTGTCCACTTCTTTATCTTTATAAACTATACAATATATGGCAGTCGACATAAGTACAATTAAATTATTTTAATATTATATTATGTACATGATATTTTAAATTAATAATCTAATTTTAATAGGTGTGGGTCTGTTCCGAAAGACCTCCGGTAAGTTGCCGATAAGTAGATACAGCAATGCTGGAATGCATTTTCCTACATTTTTCATGTAAATGTCATAAACGATTATAAAACTGCCAGTGGAAATAAACGGTTAGGTACGGTATTTTGACTTACTGGTGATTTACTGGGATATCGTTCCGTGGAGTTTGCTTCAGTCAGCAGCTAATCGCGTCCATGCTTACAAAACCCCGTCAAACAGCCGGTCGCTGCTGGTCGGACCCATATACATGTATGTGTATAAGAAAGTATTAGTGTGAAAGTTTGCATATGTATTACACATTTAAATTTAAAGAAAAGACTTTTTAAAGAACGTTTCAAATCGAATTTTAATAGTTTTTATAATGGACAATCGAGTACAACTACTTAGAAGAGACTAGGTAGAGCCCAAAATGTATAATTAATAATCAATTTTATTTATTAATTAGATTATTTAATTACATAAAATTAAATAAATATAAAAATGTAATAACTTATCAGGTATGTGAATAAGTCTTTCCGGTTTTTTTTTTTCAAATTTTGAGCCTTTATTGTGAAAAAATGGTTACAAATGAATTATTGAAAGTATTGGCCATCGCTAGCTACAACTTTTTCCCATCTTTCTGGCAACATACGAATCCCGTTGCGAAAAAATTCGACCGGTTTGGCCTCTATCCAGTCATCCACCCATTTTTTGGCTTCCTCGTAGGAATGGAAGTGCTGGTCAGCCAGGCCATGCGTCATCGATCTGAAGAGATGGTAATCAGACGGAGCAACGTCTGGACTATACGGCGGGTGGGGTAGGACTTCCCATTTGACCGTTTCTAACTATGTTTTCACCGGCGGTGCAACATGTGGGCGAGCATTGCCATGTTGCAAAATAACTTCGTCGTGCCTGTCGGAGTATTGTGGCCGTTTTTCTCGCAGTGCGCGGCTCAAACGCATCAATTGTCGTCGATAGACCTCGCCTGTGATCCTTTCATTCGGTTTCAGAAGCTCATACTAAACCACACCTAGCTGGTCCCACCATATACAGAGCATGAGCTTGGTGCCATGAATATTTGGCTTGGCCGTCGATGATGATGCATGGCCGGGTAGTCCCCATGATTTTCTTCGCTTCGGATTATCGTAACGTATCCACTTTTCATCGCCAGTCACGATACGATGCAGAAAACCCTTTCTTTTATGTCGCTGAAGCAGCTGTTCGCAAGTGAAAAAACGCCGTTCGACGTCTCTCAGCTTCAGTTCGTACGGCACCCAATTTCCTTGCTTTTGGATCATTCCCATGGCTTTCAAACGCTTGGAAATGGTTGTTCGGTCAACTCCCAATGGTCAACTCCCCTTCAGCAAGTTCTTCTTGCGTTTGACAAGAATCTTCATCAAGCAAAGTCGCCAATTCTCGATCTTCAAAGATTTGCGGCCGCCCGGAACGCTCCTTGTCTTCCACGTCGAAATCACCGCTTTTGAAGCGTCGAAACTATCCGCGAATACTTGAATCATCGACACAACCTTCTCCATAAGCCTCCTGAAGCAATCGATGCGTCTCGGCAGCAGATTTCTTCAAATTGAACCAATAAAGTGAAACTTCCCGCAAATGACGTCGACTCGGCTCAAATTTCGACATTTTCACGATATCAAAAATTTATGATGCGAAAAAATTTTAACTAATGTGTTAGTATGGAATTGTTGACATATGAATAAGCTTTGATTATGACATATGTAACCATTGAATACTCGCACAGTATTGGTGGCGCCATCTCTTACAAAAAACGGGAAAGACTTATTCACACTCCTAATAAAATGTTTATCTTGAAAGAAAAAGGGGATCATAAATTTAAGTGAATGAATGAAAGTTGCTACTATTGTATAATGGGTTCTCAGTAAATGATAATGTCACTTGAGTATAGGTTTGCGTATAATATTTTGCTTTTTACAATTAACAGAATTGTCTATATTTATGAATTAATTATATATATATATATATATATATATATATATATATATTTATATATATATTATGAATATTTATATATTATTTTATACCGGGGCTTCTCGGTGGTCATCCGTCCACCGTCGCCGATTATATTATTGTTATAACACCTTACCTTTTTGCGAAGCTGGCGTCTTCCTGAAATGAGGGAAGGTGATAGGTGTTCTAATAATGAGGCGTCAGTTGTCTAAAGACTAATAATTACAGGTTTATTGTATAAATTTCTTGTCCAAGTTATAAAACAACCGGTGAAATGAACGTTGGGCGCCAGCTGAGGTACGGCTCTCAGTGTGAGCTGTAGTCAGCTCGCTTTACAGATTTACGTCGGTTATGCAGCACTGATGAACACGCGCTCCGCGTTAGTAAGGTGGCCATGGCAGGCTCTATAAGGCGGCGAATTACACGTGGTGTGGATGATGGAGAAGGTTACGTCGCGAATCCTCCAAACCAAGACAGCGCGATATTTACTTAAACTATAACAAAATTACATTAATGATCCCAGGGCGGCTCCCAGTAGATCTCCCGAAATACTCACTCGAGAACAGACGTGAAGAGGAGAACTTACCCGCGCTCTCCACTTGTCCCTCACTTCTCGGCGATGACTCGTACGCCGTGGCAGGCGTCTCGGACTGATTGTTCCCGGCCTAATTCTCGCTTCCTCGCCTTCGCAGCACTGCCTCTCACATGGGACCTCAACGTTTCTTCGTGTACGGGTAAGGAGGTCACCCTCACCGCTCTTTAGCCTTCGATGGCTTTTGCGGTCCCGCTTCTTGGCTGCCTGGCTTCGGACTCCTACAAATGCACGAGAGCTCTTCCGCCGTCGGGCTCTGAAACGCGAGACCTTTTTCTCTTCGGGCTCCAAAAGGCAAGAGAGAGAAGTATTCTTCTCCAATCCCGACACCGGCCGCGGCCTACTCGAAATGGCGTAGCGGCGAAGACTTTCTCCCCACCCATCTCCGCTCGGTGTAACTCGCGACTCGCGGGATATGTTGTCGAATAGACAAGACTAAAGTGTTCTGTCTACTCGTTGAGATTTAATCATCGCATAAATACTATAAAATAGGACATCGAACTCTATCCTTATTGTAACGCATTTCCCGCGTTACAAACTTCCCCCGGCTAGACCGAAGCCGGGTACGCAATAAAACACGAGGTTCAGCAAAAAACGCGACGCGTATTTATCCGTTCGCGATGGAATTGCCGTGGTACCGAGTCATTCCTAGGAGTGAGGTTCACAAACATTGTTCTGTTCTAATTTTTTTTATCTTAATGAGGCGAGTGACGCTTTACTCGTTTCTAACCTACAGCTAACTATGGGTACCGTCGAATGATATCGGCCCCATATTATCCGTGTGACATTGGTCGTTTCATAGGAACCAACCTACATGTTCCTATTCTAATTATTAATGCTGCAACCGATCTTGGTTTCTTATCATTTCCGCAACTGACCGAATTGCATAAACGAAAAGCAACTTACATAAATCCCTGACTAAGATGCTGAGAGGCGCGTAAGTTATACAATAGAAAATAAATGCACTGTTGGTGGCGCTTCGGTAAACTGTGACACGAAAACAAAGTAAAACTAAAAATAAAGTAACATCTGTTTTTGCAGCTGTTTTGCTGTCTGAATCGAGACATGCCTTGTCACTCTTTATGTTACACATACAATTGCTAAGACATAATAAAAAAGAAACAAAAAGTAAATGGTATATAACATCAACTTAAAGCTAAAATAGTAATAAAAATGTATGAAAATATATAATCTATGTGAAAATTTTCTTATGTAACTAATATAATATCACTAAGTCTTTTTCACTCATGATTTCTCGATGATCATACGGCGGTTCTCAACGTCATCTCCTTCTTCTGCTTGGCCTTATTTGAGAGCTTCGGTTTTGCTTGACGGTACAGCTGATTAGGACTGGATAGCTGGCCACCTCGCCTTGTGGCGGTGTTCTTCTGGACTTGGATCTTACCATGCTCAGATGAGAATTGTTGTCCTCCTTCTCCGATGAGCCATTGATCTCGCCCGCCCGTGCGGGTCTGTGTAGTGTGGCTTCTGTAAACAGCTAACAAGGTTAAGTGCTGGCGGAATGGAGCTCAGGCGGGTATGCACAAGTATCTGGAGATGCCGCGAGAGCGCAAGGGTCTCCCCAATCCTCTGCTCCCTTCTCAAGTGATTTCTGGTGTTACTATTGCATTTCCGGAATCTATGTGCCGTCCTATACCGTCGCGAGAACCGATCGCGCCACCGTGGTTTCAGTCTGCTATGGCCCCATTATCCTGCTCTTTTTTACCGCGGCTTACCTGCGCTAGGCATCGGTTCCTATCTTAACCCGTATCTTTTCCTACTTTTGCGAAGCGAGAAGCTCTTTAAGCTATTCTAACTATTACCGCTGTTATGTTTTACTTAACCTAACGAAACTAGAGGCTAACAGAAGTGACTACGCTAACGACATTATACTAATTTACCTAACTAATCTAGGGCTAAATGAATTATTCTAACGGTACTATCCTAACGTTGTTATTTTACTTAACTTAACACAATTATACGCTAAGGGAAATATTCTAACCTAACGAAACTAGAAGCTAATGGAACTATATCTGCTATCGGAACTATTCTAAACTTACAAAACGAATCTAATGCTAACGAAACTAACCTAACGGAACTACCTAACCAGACTAACCTACTGCGACATCTTTTTGTCTCTGATATATTCGTTTATATTAATATATGGGATTTCTGCCTGCCCTACACCTCTTACCTCCTGCGCAGATGTGACGGATGCTACGCCTCCCCCCTTCGACTGTGGCTGTCTTCTTCGAGCGCAGCTCGGGCAGACACTCGTATCCGACTCCGGGCTATCACACCGGTAGCAAAAGTAGCCTTCCTGCTGTTAGGGGCAGCGATTGTAACGGTGCCCCAGCTGCTGGAAATTCCAGCACTTCCGGATGTCTGCTGGAGAGGCAGCGGGCGTTTCCCTTGCGGTCTGCTGGCGGTCCAGCTGCGGGATGTATACCGAAGGCTGCGACTGTTCGGATTGAAGGTAGGTGCACGTTGCCAGCATGTAGTACCTGACTAGCCCCCGACGCAGCTGGCCGCAGTATTTGACTTGGCAGCAGCAGAATTCTAATTTCTCTCGGTTGATCTGCAACCAGTGGTAGTTTAGTTTTTGGAGCACACGGTGTAGCAGGTCCAGATGTTCCTCAAAGGTATTCGTGGCCACGATGATATCATCCATGTACACGAACACTTTGGGATGCCACTGTGTCCCAAAGATCTTATCCGTGGCTCGCTGAAAACTAGCTTGCGTATTAGTCAATCCGTACGGCAGCCGACAGTACTGATAAAAGCCCTTCTGAGGGACTGCGAAGACACCTTCTTACTCTCTGCTGCCAATGGTATCTGGTGGTATGTCTGCGACAGCTCAATCTTGGAGAGATACCGCGCGTCTCCAAGGTTGTCCAGCAGAGCATCCATATTGGAAGGGGGTAGGCATCCTTCCTTGTGATACCATTAACAGCACGGAAATCGATACAGAACCGTATCTTGCCCCGGTCTTTGGTAGTATGACCGGGCAGCTGCTCCAGGCGCTCTCGGAGGGTTCTATGATGCCCTCGCGAAGGAGCCTGTCGATCTCCGCGTGTGCTTTATTTAGTAGAGGTGGCGGAATCCTTCGCAGTCTCTGCTTGATAGGCCGGTGCCCCTATACGTCAATGACATGAGGGGTCACACCCGCTTCTCTCAGCGCCTCTTCATCTCTCAACATTATGTCGAGTAGCTCATTCAGCCGTTGGCGTTGGTGGGCTGTTATCTCAGCCACACCTCCTATAGCTGCTACAGTTGATAGACGAGCTACTACGTCACTCCCATTTTCCATAAATGGCCTTTGGATATTACCCGCAGTTGCCCATGTGTTTTTGTCGAAGTCAATCTTAAGCTTGGCCTTTCTTAACACATCCATAACGAGCAAGGCGTCGTACTGCAATTTTGTGTATATTTATAATGGGACATTGAGTCTTATTCCATCTATGCAAATTCGCAGTTGTACCTCCGCTTCATTCTGGCCTAGTTGCTCGTTCGACATAACTATATATGTGGCACTGGGTTTCCAATACCTTTTTACTAATTCCGCGGGGGCAGCTCCTAAATATGATTTGCGCGCACCGGGATCAATGAGAGCGGGAAATTGCTGACCTTCTATCTCTATTTGGATGAAGTACCGATTTTCCCCATTCCTCACCGGTGCCATTGATTCTAGGCCGTGTAGTTTTGGGTCTATTGGAGCATGGTATTTTAGTGCCTGAGAGGTCCTCTTCGCTCGGCGAAGACCTCACTTCGTCGGTTTCCCGATTCTCTTGAGCGCTGTTATGTGCAGTTAGGGCAGTTCGGGGCTGCACATACCGGATGCCCACAGCGGAAACAGGCCACCTGTGTCGGCACAGGTGCACGCTGCTTAGAAGTAGCGGGTCTATTGGAGCCTTGGAATACTCGATAGTTGTCTTTCCTTGGCGCATTGGCTCCCTTTAGGGACGGTTCTGCCCTATCTCTTTGCTCCCGCGGTTTATTCTTTTTGTGCGCTGGGGTTTGCCTTTCCCCATTGGCCGTGCTAATATAGTCCCTTCGGTCTGTCGACCGTCTCAAGAGGTTTGGATGCATTTTATCCTTATTGCCCTGATGTTCGACCACTGTCATATCCTCTATGTCTGACTCTTCCTCCTCTATTGCAGCGATTTTTACGCGCGCGGACGAGACAGTTGGCTGGAATGTCAACCTCGAACTGAACGACTCCTCTGCTGAAGGCGGGTGTTTGTATTTCCGCATCAGCTCCCGATTCAGTTCTACTTGCTGCCCCAGTTTCTGTAATTGCGCGTAGCAGTCAAACTGATCGCGGTTAATCTTCCCAATAAATTCTGGATGCAAGTTTATATAAATCTGATCCAACTGGTCCGATTCCTCCATGAGCGAGACGAATTTATCAGCGATCGCCCTCATAGATGAGAAATACATTGCAATCCGCTCTTTAGGTCCTTGCGTCCTGTTCCTGAACTCATCTGAGAGTGTCATCTTGTAATCCAATGAGCGATATTGGAGGCGTAACGCCTCATTCATCTCAGCCTCCATGATGTCCATTGGTTACTGATCGGCCTTGCCCATATAAGCGCATCGCCGGAGAAGATCGCCGGGACCATCTGCGGGATGTCGCTGTCTACCAGTCTTAATCTTGAATGGCATTCTTTTACTCGTGGGATGAATTCATCAACATCCTCCTTCGGTTCACCATTAAATGAAATTTTGAATTTGGTCAACAACCCAGAGGTTCTGCTTTCTTGTAGCATAGGTGATTCTTTTACTGGCGATCCCAATCGTTTATTTAATACTTGCTCGTCACGAGGGGCTTCGCCATGCCCGGGTGCGCCGGCAGCGCTGTTTGCAGGGTAATATCCATGCATGAGCGGTCTGGGTAGCGTCCCATTAGGCTCCAGTCAATCTTGTTGAACGTACGCATTAAACCACGGGAGGTTATAATTAAAACCGGAATTAAGATTACGGGCGGTACTATAACTAGGTTCGAAATTAAGATTACGGGCGGTATTATAACTAGGTTCGGTATTACAACTAGGGATGGTTCCTTGAACCTGGCTCAACTCTTCTCGCTGCTGCGTTGTTCTGGAGTCTGTATTAATTCTTGGAGTTGCTGGAGATGTCATCGCTTCCTTCGTGCTCGGACGAGAAGCAGAATTTAGTATTTTACTTAACTGTGCCAGAACTAACGTCTCTATCGCATCCTTAGACAGCTTAGGTATTGCTCCAGCAGATGCGGAATTATCTGTTACTTCATTTTCCAGCAAGCTTGGCTGCTGAGTCAAGTCACCTCGTTGAGTGACCGTGATAGCACTAGCTTGCTGCCCTGCCTCCTGCAACATATTGAGAGTGTCTCTTTGCGTGGGACTTGCTGGATCAGTATACATGGGCGCAGATTCTAGTGTCTCCCTTGGTACTGTGCTTCCTATAGTATTGTTTGCTTCTTTCTTTGGAGCATCATCCAGTGATGGTGTCCAGTGAGCAGCTCCTTCACCGAGCTGTTCTCTTAGACCAAATCTCACCAATCTGTCTCTAAAATCTACTGAAGATCCATCAGAGCGAATTTTCACCCAATCAGCTTCTGCTCATAAGGTACTTAAATTCATAAACTGATATTTTTGCCGGAGACTCGCTTCTATCTCCTCGGAGGACTTTGGTTCGTCCCACGACTCCTGTTTTTCGATGTTGTGGGCCATGGTGACAAGTAATTAATTAATGGCTTTTTTCTTCCAAAATTTTTACGGTTTAAATTATTTAAATACCTATTTAAATTAATATTTTAATATAATACTCTCAATTAATATTTTAATATAATACTCTTTAATATGACACTCTATTGTCGCAAAATTGAGCGCCGAGGCTGAGCTCGAAGGAAAGTTCCGGAATCGACGCTAAATATTAACTGTCGAAATTTCTCACTACGATCAACGTTAATATTAGATTTATAATTTTTTAAAAAAAAGGAAGGAACGTAGAGTTTAAATGATAAATTGAATGATGGTATGCCATTAATACATATGCGTGTGCATTTACGTTTGTTTTTGATAGTTTAGTTACGGTACTAAGTATGATTAATAAAATATTAATTATAAGATGCCTAAAATAAGTTGAATAATGGATTAACAAACTTCTAACTCATACTAGAGTATGATATAAAGATTAGTTTAATAATTATAAACGGAGAACAAAACCAAACCTTTAAGATTAATAATGTTAGTTCAGTTACAATATTAATTATGTTAGTAGAATGTTAGTAACTATATACTTTATAAGATACATGAAATAAGTTTAATAATAGACTAGGAGATTTCTAACTCATAGTATAAAGATTAGTTTAATTAAATAATAAGAGATTACGTAAAATTAATAATTATAAACGTAGAACCAAAACAAAATGATTAAGGTATTAATTTAAGATCGCGTATTTCATAATGTTGCTATAAGTTTGTTGCTCATGATCATAGTAGATGTCTTATCTCCAAAAAATAAATATTGTAAGAAAGCGAACGAAAGAGTTTATATTATAAACGAGATTTGACTCCTTCATTGGCTTTCCCTACCGCTCAGATGAATTTCCGCGAAGATTTTGTATGTCCTTTTTACTTTGTCTGGACCACATATAAGTATGAGTCCAACGAAGCGAAAACTCACTTGCGATTGGGATTTCAATTAGGTCAGATCGATCCGGTAGTTATAAACCTCAGAATTTTTTGGACTTAGGGACTCTCGCAGTCCTGTACACGGAAGCCGCTCGTTTGATTTTTCGAGTAGGCTAAACGGGTGGGACTCTCGCAGTCTTGTACACGGAAGCTGCTCCTTTAATTTTTCGAGTAGACTAACCGGGTGCGACTCTCGCAGTCATGTACACGGAAGCCGCTCGTTTAATTTTTCGAGTAGGCTAAACGGATAGGACTCTCGCAGTCCTGTACACGGAAGCCGCTCGTTTCATTTTTTTCATGTAGGCTAAACAGGTGGGACTCTCGCAGTCCTGTACACGGAAGCTGCTCATTTAATTTTTTTCGAGTAGGTTAACTGGGTGCGACTCTCAGAGTCCTGTACACGGAAGCCACCCCTTTCGTTCTGGTAGGCAAAACCGTAGGAAAAGAATATTAATACGGAAGGATAAAGACGAAATTAAATAACGAATTAGGTAGTAAACTCGCGATTGAAAGGCCGATCAATACTATATAGGTTCGGTATCCAAAAACGCGTACACCTCCGCTCACTGGCTCCACATCCCTGGCTAGTAGTCGAGAGGCTAGTCCAAAAATAGAGGCAAATTACTGCCGGTCTTTCGCGGAAGCAAATCATCACGCATAGAACCGGGTGGGCCCTAGTCATTTTATATAAATACGTATATATAGTGCGGGACGTTACATAAAAATTTTGGAGGCCCCGGAGGGATGGTGTAGGAAATCCTACGCGGTGTCGCTAGGCCACGTACTTATAGTAGGTCAATATTACATACTTGTTAGATCGAAGGCATTTCGCGTAGTAATAGAGACGCATATTTGCGGAACGAAAAACCACACGTAGGCACAGAGGCATTAGGCTAAAGTGCTATTATTTATGTTAATTTTTGCCCTCATATATTTTTGTTTAGTGGACAGAAACGCACCAACCAATCGCCAAAAAGGAATTGGAGCCGTAAATCCAATATACGGCAGGGTCGAGTCTTAATAAGATCGTTGGTAATCGATGCGATAAGGACCGCCCGTGCCGAAAAGGAATCCGACACAAATTTGTCTGATGCACAGGTAGTAGACTTCCCCGTATTTCAAATATTACACGAGCACGCAATAGAGTTTATTGGTCGCGTTAAACGGAGACGAGCCGAGTAGCAGATACTGGATCTCCCGCTCCCGCCGTTTGGCTAGGGGCGGCCAACACCCAGACGGCAGATAAAAATAAAAAAGGTACAGGAAGTTACTGGCTTGCCCAAGAGACTGCCGTTAAATCCGCTACCTGGACCTTTACAGTTGCGCTGGACTTAAACGCACAGACCAGCCTTTCTTGAAGGCAAGGAAAACGATCCAAGTTAGCGAAACAAGTGTAACTTGTCGCAACCGCGTCAACCCAGCGATAAAATGATCTGGAGGGAACGATCGCAGTCGCCACATAAGTTCCCCCTGAAAGTGGAAACCGCATCAGCCTCTCCAGCCGGACACGCGCCACCTATACCATCCACACCTGTCGAGACTGCTACCCTATATACCAGCAAGAAAGATACGGCCGTATCGGCAGAAAAGGGTACACACGTGCGTTCTGGTACGGTAGGTACACCAGACGACATTGTGGAGGCGTCAACATCGAATCGTCCACGGTCCCCTCCTAATCAAAAATTGAAAGCCAGAAGCCGCCCGCTTACGCCACGAGACCTCACGATAGAGGAGCAAGCAATTTTTGATAAAGCCTTAGAAAGGACCCGTTAAGTGAGGCGGCAGAAACGGCTAGAGAAATTGCGGCAGAGGGAATTGGAATATTTCGGCTCCTGTAGTGATCTGGAGGCTGAAGAAGCCGGAAATACCAGAAGGTCGGAGAAGGAAAGGGGTGATCCAAAGACGGGCACCGACGGTGGAGAAAGTGGCTGTTTTGACAGCAGCTCGAGCAGTTCAAGCAGCTCGGGCGGTGCAAGCAGTTCGAGCAGTTCAAGCAGTTCGAGCAGTTCGAGCAGTTCAAATAGTCCAAGCAGTTCTAGTGACAGCGATTACATCTGTAGAATTTTCCGATTGTATCTAAACCTGTGTTACACCTAAAACTTTTCGCCCCTTCCTTCAAAGTATATGTATTGTATGGCAAAATAAATCTTATTCTATAAAAATAACCATTGCGTTAATTATTCGATGGGAGTGCCACACGATAATCTATTCATTCTAGATGAAACTGAAAGCAAATTAATTGAGACAATAGCAAAGTTAAACATCTGTTGTAAGAAAATTTTTAAAACTTCCTCACGAACAGAGAATAGAGTATTTATAGAGGCATGACAAGATGCATGTGCCGAAACACATAGCAATACCAATTATTTGTACGATAAACTATTAAAAGCTGAACGCGATATAGAGATCTTGAAAAACGATAATAGAGAGTTAAAGGATATATTAACGTGTATATTAAAGACCAATATAAAAACGCTAGTTCGAGTTAACTTAGGAGAACGGGTCGAAATAGAGGCTATTGAAAACCTATAGCAAGCGTTAAGCAAGCTAAAACTTGACGAGTGATTTTCACCGTTTTCTTTACTTATTCTCTCGTGTTTCCCTCGAGTAATATATTAACATAATCGATTTTGTGTTTCGAGTTAAATAATAGTTAATAATCTTGTAGGATATAGTTTGGCCTTTAAAAAAAAATAGAGAAAAGACTCGAATCATCGCGCGTACGAATCAATATTATTCGTACTTATAAATAAAGCAAGAAGTTTCAAAGATAATATCCACATATGTCGGATCGTAGGATCACGAGATAATTGGCGGGAAAAAACGAGGAACTTAAACACAAGTTATAATCCTTCGACCCCTTCGCGCCGCAACCTAAAATACCAAGGGGAGAAGCAGATATCCCATGGGAATCTGCAACTTATTTAGTAACGAAATAGACGTAGGACAGGGAAATAACGACTCCGGAAACGCCAACTGCGATTCAAATAGGTTTACCGGGGAAACATCTTTTGAGGTCTATAGTGACGATTATAACGAATTTCGTGGTCCGGATCATAGAAATAACGCTCTCGAACTTTCAGACGCGTTGGAGAGTTATAATATGGAAGATTTCAAAATTAGACGCAGACCTGCAGACCCTCTCGCGAACTAACTCCTTAAGGGCACCATAATCGCAAACATGCCTCCGCAACCAGTACCTTTAAAAGACTTTAAAAGGTTGTTCCTTCCTTTAACGGACGGAATGGAACTATTAGCGCTTTTCTTCAGGGTTACGATGAGGTCCTAGATATGATAGATCAGGCGAGCGAACACAATTTCGTAAAAATGTTACGTTCACGGATAACGGGTGAGGCCAGGGAAGCCATCCATGGAGAATCGTTCGCTACGCTAGAACAAACTAAAGGATGCTATTAAAATGATATATGCACTTCCCCAGATTGTTCAGCAATTAATAAGCGAATTAGGCAGCGAATTCCCAAGGGATGAGGAAAACGTGATTACGTTTGCGAATAGGGTAAAGAATCTTGGTCGTCGACTTCTGGAAGCAAAGAAAGCATATTTGGAAGAGGTTACAGAAGAGGACCGAAGAATGGCTGAAAAAATGGTAATAGAATGCTTTCGTAATGGTTTAAAAGCCGAGATAGATAGGGATTTAGAAGACGCTGAGGATATCCGTAACATAGTCAAAAACGCTATAAAGGAAGAGCGGCAAATACATTCGCTCATGGATTTAAGGAAAAATACCGTGAAATCCGAGCGCAAAGAAAAGGATAAAGAAGATCGTAGACGATCTTTTGTATGCCAAACGGACCAAGACATCATTCAAAAATGGATCGAAAGGTGTTGATTAAACGGCGAAATTGGGCACGATTCAGATAGGTTTAATCACCGACTAAATTCCATATGTTTCACGGGGGTTTGCCAAAAAAAAATAAAAAATGCTTTCGATGTAATGAACCTGGGAACCGGGCGGTTAACTGTCCGCCAAGCTACGCAACCAGAGCTCCACGTCATTCCGCCGGGGTACAGCCGAAAGGACTTTGCAAAAATTGCCGTAAACCAGGACATATAGCGGCAACCTGCCCTCATATGAACAGCTGCACATTTTGAAAAAACAGACGGCATCATATAAATGAATGCAGGAAGCGTATTTACAACGAGCAACAGAGGGCGGAAAACACCTACAGTGCCTCCACGTTAAGAGCACGGCAGGAAGCACCGCCAAGCAACACGAGCTCTGCCAATGTAATGATGATAGAAGAGGAAGATTGTGAATTATTACCGCTATAAACGCTGGAAAGTTACCAAGCGTAAACTTAAGATTGAAACAAAATAGAATTTCCTTTCTCATCGACTCAGGCTTGCATGGGAACATTTTGAAACTGAGCAGGCTTCCTGAGGGAGCCGCGATAAACTCCAACGAGACTGTAAGGTTGAAGGGAATTACAAACAATGTCATAGAATCGCTAGGCACTGCGGAAATTAAGGGTTTTTCAGGTAGATTGATCTTCCATGTAGCCGAGGAATCATTTAAACTTCCTTATGATGGAATATTAGGTATAGATTTTCTACACCGTAAAGAAGTGATCACAGATTTTGGAAGGAAAATTATGGCGGTTGACAAATATGAAATCCCAATAAGCTGTAATCAAAACGGAATTGAGTCAAGTACGAAAATTTTGAACGCAAGTTTTTATAAGAAAGGCAATAGGTTCCTATTTTTCAAGGGATATGATACGTTTTTCTTATTAGATATCGGATCCGAAGCCAACGTAATCAAAACTGGCACAGTCCCGTGTATCTCAAAGATAGATACCGAACGAGAAACATATCTCAGAGGTATCGATGGAATACTGATTCCTACCCTTGGGGTAGTTCGAATGAATATATTAGGAATACAAACGGAATTTATTGTACTACTAAATCATAGTGATATACCCTATAACGCTATAATTGGTTCCAGTTTTTTATATAAAGCAAAGGCTATTATTGATTTCAGGCAAAGAACGTTGACAGTGGGGGATAATTACTAATTTAGATGGGGTAAACTAATGGGGTAACTAATTTAGATTGGTTTAGTGACGAGGAACTATTTTTCTTGAGTAATAGCGATCTCGAAATAGAAAAGGAACTGGATATTTCAGATAAACCAGATTTCGAGGATTTTAAGATATGGTGGCAATTCGATGGAACCTCGCTGAAGGATTATAATATTAGTTGCGATGAACATAAAGATTTATTCATGGTATCTGACTATACCACAAAAGCGTCCACTAATACCCATCGAATTGAAAAAATCATCGAAATGACAGAAATATCCAAACTAGGGGAAACATATAACCAATGTAAACAAGCCTCTGATTTACTGCGGCGGAATGAAGACCGTTTTTATTTGGAAGGAGACGCATTAATAACGACGAATGTCGTTTCTCACAAAATCTCTACGATAGACGATATACTTGTTTTTACGCGACAGTTCCGATTACCACACATTTTAAGGAAGAAGTAAACACACAGGTTGAAGATCTATTAAAAACGGTAATAATACGACATTCTAGGAGCAGTTACTCCTCAGCTCTATGGGTTGTTCTAAAGAAGAGCCTAGCAGATAATACACCTAGATGGAGGGTGGTAGTCGACTTTAGCGATCGTAGCGATGGCTTACCCGCTGCCTAACATTGTAGAGATTCTCGATACCGTTGGCTCGGTGAAATATTATACTGTAATGGACTGTGTATCTGGGTTTCATCAAATCGCAATGTGCCCGGAGGATATGCATAATACAGCGTTTTCGAGACCCGATGGTCATTTTGAGTTTGCCCGAATGCCTTTAGGTCTGAAAAACGCTGGCGTTGAATACTCGCGTGCCATGAATTTCACCTTAGAAGGGGCTTATTGTCAACTGTGTATTCATGTATATGGATGACATTGTCATTTACGGAAAAACGTTAGACGAACACGCAAAGTTGTTTGACGGTGTTATGAAAAGATTGCAAAACGCTAATTGGAAATTAGAACGCGGTAAATGCAAGATTTTGCAAAGGCAACTAGCATACCTGGGCCACGTATTTAGCAAAAAAGGACTTACGCCGGACCCTAAAAACTTAGAAGCGGTCGAAAGATTTCCGTACCCTAGAAACGTAAAAAACATACGACAATTCTCAGGTCTCGCTGGCTATTATCATCGACTTATAAAAGACTTTGTTAAACTAGCAAAGCCTTTGATAAAACTATTCCAAAGTAACAAACCGTTCGTTTGGAGTAATAATGCTCAAAATGCACTTCAACAGTTAAAACGAGCATTATGTACTGCGCCTGTACTTCAATTTTCCGATATGGATAAACCTTTTTTAATAACTACAGACGCATCGGGCTACGCGATCGGGGGGATATTGTCACAAGAAAAAATCGGTAAAGACCTATTGCTTATACATCCGGTGTCTTACATGGACCCGAACTCAGATATGAAGTTTATGAAAAGAAAGCTCTGGCTATGCTTCAGGCAGTCCAAACCTTTAGACCATATATTTATGGAAAACATTTTACCCTTATAACAGATCATCAGCCTTTATTGTGATTTAAGAAAGCGGATTTAAATACCAGAGTAATTAAGTGGCCGTTTAAGCTTTCTGAATATAACTACGACATAGTTTACAACCCCAGAAAGGCGAACGTACACGCGGATGCCCTTTCACGGAACCTGATAAAAGGTCTAACCGTAGTTACGAGAGGATAAGCAAAAAAGGACCAGTTCTATAACGAACCAGAAATTAAAGCCATCCAGGATCCCAAATTGCATAAAGAAATTGCCCCAGCATCTCCAAGAGAGAGCGGGAATATAGATACTTACAACACATATAGTTCGGATAATATAAGAAAAATATACAGCATTACCGTCCGCAACGACGTAAAACTACGATAGAACCTGGCCTAAGGGTTTTTACAAAAGCGAAGGCGGATAAAAGTAAAGGAAACTGTAGTAACAAGAAACAAAATAATATGTCAATTATTAACGATAACAGTGTAGAGACGCAACCGTCTAACTGGCGTCAGCGTTTACGTGGACTCAAAGATAATAAACAAAGTGAAGGGGAAAACCAGCAAAAATATGAAAACTGGCGTGAGAAACTGCCTAAGATCAGGGGTAGCACCATGTTACCCAATTGGCGAGAGAAAACTGGCAATGCGACGGTTTTAAAGAGAATACACTCGCGACTCAAAGAATGCGGTTACAAACGCGATGTAGAAAACTGAGGGTTATGCTATCCGTCGGAATTACGCGTCCGCCCGCAGAAAGAGGTGACTTTTGATAAAAACATTAAGGAAATAGAACCATCCCAATGGTACGACGATTCACATGAAAATATGATTTCCGAACCTTCCGAGAACATAATATAGAGTGAAGGTATTAACAAACCATTAGAGAATACGGAATTTGTTAGTAATACAATGAAAGGGGAGCATAATCGAAAAAGAAGAGGACGTCCCCCAAAATCGATATCAGCCAAGGAACCCGATCAAAATGAAAATTGGAATATGGAAATTACACGAAAATCAAGAAATTCCAGGTGCACACGCGCCCATGTAAATAAGAGAACGGGAATCGAAACAGACGAATTAATAGAGTTACGGAATAATAGTACAGATGATACCGAGGCTGCTCTTAGCGAATCAAGCAGCGATTCATCATGCAGTAAATTCTCGCGTCATAGGAAAAAACCATACCCAAAGAATGAGAAGGATCTAAAGGGTATCGTCAAGAACACCCCCGTGAACAGCTTAAGTTCTGAACTCTCGAGCGAAACGGAATCCGAAATAGAAAGCAACGCAGTTACTAATATAAAAAAATTTAATAATACCGCTAGGGAAGAATTCAATACAACCAGGAGTTTAACCCAAGGTGACAATTACATTATAGAGACAAAAGAGTTAATACAGTTTAGAACCGATCATATCATCTATTTTATCGTTAAAAACGGGGAAGCTTGTGATGAAGGTGCACGGAAACTTATAGAAACCAACAAAATTCCCGCTCAACAGGAAGTAGAGGTAAAAGGGATAAAATTTCTTAAAAGAAGTAACCTAAAATTCCTTATTGCCATGTGCATCAAAGGTGATCAGCCTGAATCCTTGACTACTATAAAAGAAAATATGCAGGAAACTTGTAAAATGCTAAGAGCATTTCTAATAGAGAGAGGGATAAGCGAAGTAAGCTTAGCGTATTCGCAGCAAATAGCGGAATAATTATCAGCAGTAATAATCCATTCCGAACGTGTTCTGACGCAGTCATTTGTATCGAATACCTCGGAAGACACAACTCAGCGTTATGGTTGCTTGCGTTCTTTTTAATCCACAACCAACCATTTAATGTCATGGGTGTCACGTCCTGCTACGTTACAAGCGATATGTATATATATATATATATATATATATATATATATATACACGAATGTTGGCTATTTCTACGAGACGTAATGTATTACGCAGCATAGGCGAGAACATTCGCTATACCAGAACCAATTCTCGTGGCTTGGTAAAAGCGCCTTTTTAAAAAGAATCGATGCTAAATATTAACTGTCGAAATTTCTCACTACGATTGACGTTAATATTAGATTTATAATTTTTTAAAAAAAAAGGAAGGAACGTAGAGTCTAAATGATAAATTGAATAATGGTATGCCATAAATACATATGCGTGTGCATGTACGTTTGTTTTTGATAGTTTATTTACGATACTAAGTATGAGTAAGAAAATATTAATTGTAAAATGCCTAATTAGGAAAAAATATCATATATAAATACAATGCATTATAGAGAAGAGCTTTTAAATGATTAGAATGTCCAATACACCATACTTGCTTTATTTTACATACTTTTGTAGAAAGTAATTTTAAATATATATATATATATATATATATATATATATATATATATATACATATATATGGGGAAGGAAATGAAGACCCCAATCCGAAGAACAAATTCCTTTTGCTGGCGTTGTTCTTCTCCGCCTAACTCACTCCGCACTTTGAGGTCTGGTGCGTGTCGCAAAGAAGAGGAGAGGACGGAGTATATATACATATATATATATATATATATATATATATATATATATATATATATATATATATATATGCATACACACTCACACACACGCGCGCGCGCACATGTATGTATGTATGTTTGTATATATATGTATATATAACATATATATAAATACACATATTCGTGCGCTTGGTTCCGTACACACACATACCCACACACATACGCACGCGCCCGAGCAGGCGCACGCGCTCATGCACATATATATATATATATATATATATATATATATATATATAGAGGCCTACGATGGCTCGATCGCTAGAGCGAAGGACTAGTAACTTGGTGATCCGAGTTCGAATCCCGGTCTTGGCCGATTGACACAGGCACCGCTATAATAATGATTAGCAACGATATTTGGAAGCATAAATAGGGCGACGTTAAATAACATAAATATATATATATAGTATATAGGAATTCAAACGCACGAATATGTGCATTTATTTCAATCTGTTTCCAAATATCCCGTTTTGAATCTGCTCGAATATTGCTTTCCTCCCTTCATTTCTTAAGGTTTCCTCCTCTCCCCTTTATGACACTGCAGCCCGCTGCAGTTGCACTAGCTACTACATTACGCTTGCCCGCCCCCTTCCCCCCTTTCCAGCCGGACGCTCATCGCCGCCTGCACTGCCGGCACACATATTATATTTTTTTTCCGATATTGTCTTACAGAAGACTACCATTATCGATCCTGAATGGACCTTGTTCGCCGTTCTGCCGCAGAAAAAAGTTTTTCTTCTGGCGCTGCGAAGGAACCAGATGCGCCTATGTCCCTGGCAATTTCTTTTAACTCTGATGGTAATGTCGACTTGACAATTTCTTACATTACTTTCTGCTTAAGTCAAATTTTATCGATGGTTAATATACTACAGATTTTACAACGGTTATATGTATATGTATATGTATATGTATAATTTAAGAAATGGAAAAATAATGTGTTTCCAATATTTATTTTTCTTTTTTGTTTTGATTGTATACTAAATATTAAGACCATCTATTTTATGAATTCTGTATGATTAATTTAAAATATACGCTTTTCCTTTCCTTGATCCTGAGATTTCAGAATAATATACTATTCTTAACAAATATACAAATTAGAATTTGTATTATCCATCTACATACACTTTATTCCGATTTATATATATAGCGTATACAATACAGATAAATACTAATTTTGCTCTATATTAATTTCAGATCTTAATTCGTTGTACAATATATCTATCTGAGAAAAGTAAATACTTATGAGGGATATCGTTTACACGTTTCAATATGTAGTAGCTTTATTTCATAACTCCTTATTTTAATAGAATACCAATTCTTGAATATTCTTTCTAATGCACGCATGAGCTCAATATTTTAAAATTAATTATCTATTTGAATTCACGAATAGAGTAAACTAATTCTATTATTTGCTTCTTTTTGCTTATCTTCCTTAATTATAGACCATCACAGCCATGTTTTTATATAGTGTAATCTATATTTTGCAAGGTACGTAATTTGCATTTTGTACAAATTGATAGATCTTACAATGAATAAATGATGATATCAAATATTATGGTAATTTATCATTAAAACTTACTTGTGTCTTTCGTTCAATAGAAAAAGGTTGGTAACAAATGGAAAGCTTTTATTCCTCTCGACGACATTTATAAGTTTAGCATCAGTTGAGAAAATTAATTTTAAATTTTTACTACCTAAGGCGTAACTTTTTATGTATCCTTTTTTTTGTACGATGTTCTATTAGGAGTGTGAATAAGTCTTTCCCGTTTTTTGTAAGAGATGGCGCCACCAATACTGTGCGCGTATTCAATGGTTACATATGTCATAATCAAAGCTTATTCATATGTCAACAATTCCATACTAACACATTAGTTAAAATTTTTTCGCATCATAAATTTTTGATATCGTGAAAATGTCGAAATTTGAGCCGAGTCGACGTCATTTGCGGGAAGTTTCATTTTATTGGTTCAATTTGAAGAAATCTGCTGCCGAGACGCATCGATTGCTTCAGGAGGCTTATGGAGAAGGTTGTGTCGATGATTCAAGTGTTCGCGGATGGTTTCGACGCTTCAAAAGCGGTGATTTCGACGTGGAAGACAAGGAGCGTTCCGGGCGGCCGCAAATCTTTGAAGATCGAGAATTGGCGACTTTGCTTGATGAAGATTCTTGTCAAACGCAAGAAGAACTTGCTGAAGCATTGGGAGTTGACCGAACAACCATTTCCAAGCGTTTGAAAGCCATGGGAATGATCCAAAAGCAAGGAAATTGGGTGCCGTACGAACTGAAGCTGAGAGACGTCGAATATTATTAATAATAATAATAATATTATTAATAATAATTATTCACATACCTGATATTATATTTTTTTGAGATATAATATCCTATTATAATTTTTTAAAATATAATATTCTATTATATTAGGTTGTCAAATCCCTTCCGCCTTTTTGTCTTATGAAATTTGCGGCTATGTACAAAGCGCTACAGAACTTGTATTTGGAAATACTATACATAATTTGAAAGGTCTTGACATAATATACAAAATGACGCTACGCATGATTATTTTGGATATTGCGATCAAAAGTTATAGACGTGTAAACATGGAGTTCAGGAACGTCGAAATTCGCGCTATTTTAAAGTTTTCCTTCGTCAAAGCAAATCCGCGAGAGAAACGTTCCGTGAGATTAATCGTGTTTTGAAGGATGGCATGCTATCAGTTCGAACCGCAGAGGAATGGTTTCGATGATGCAGAGTCGGTAAAAACGACACCATGGATAAGCCAGCCGGCGAAAGACCTGTGACGACGAATACCGATCAAATCATGGAATTTATCGAGTTAGACCGGTATGTGGCATCTCGTGACATCACCCAGGAGATGAAAGTTAGTCACCAAACCATTTTAAACCATTTGCAGAAGGTTGGATACAAAAAAAAGCTTGATGTTTGGGTGCTGCATGATTTGACACAAAAAACCTTCTGGAGTGAATCAACGCCTGCGATGTGCTCCTGAAATGGAACGACCTCGACCCATTTTTGAAACGGATGGTGACTGGCGACGAAAAATGGATCACATACGATAATATCAAGCGAAAACGGTCGTGGTCCAAGGCTGGTGGACCGTTCCAAACAGTGGCCAAGCCGGGATTGACGGCGAGGAAGGTTTTGCTGTGTGTTTGGTGGGATTGGAAGGGAATCATCCACTATGAGCTGCTCCCATATGACCAGACGCTTAATTCTACTATTTACTGTGAATAACTGGACCGCTTGAAGTAGGCTATCGACCAGAAGCGTTCAAAATTAGCGAACAGGAAGGGTGTAGTATTCCATCAGAACAACGTCAGACCACACACTTTGTTGATGACTCGTTAGAAGCTACGGGAGTCCGGATGGGAGGTTTTATCGCATCCACCATATGGCCCAGACATAGCGCCAAGTAATTGCCACCTGTTCCTGTCCATATTGAACGCCCTTGGTGTAGTTGCCTTGGTAATGATGGACTCAAAAGATACTTGTGAAAAGTGGCTGTTCAAGTTCTTCACAAATAAGGAGAGGGGTTTCTACAAGAGGGGTATTATGAAGTTACCGTCTAGATAGAAACAGATTATCAAACAATACGGCGCATATTTGAAGTAAATCCGACCACTATAGCACTTTTTATAAAGCAGGAGATATTTGACAACCTAATATAGTAGTTGAAGAATCAGTGCTACTATATCCCTGTCTTCAAGGTTAGGTTACCTCTTACTTAAAGTTCCTAGCAATATTGTTATAAAAGATGAAATTATCCCACTCATCTTTTGATGTATTTCTGCCCGAAACATCCTATTTTCAGAGAGGATTTTTCCTTTTAACTCTCCGTTTCAGAGTTTATATAAAAATTTTTTTTCCGGGATGGCTGTTTATCTCGTCCACAGCCGCTCTCTCTCTCTCTCTCTCTCTCTTTATCACTCCGCTGCATGTGTCTGTGCACGCGGTTTCTGTTAATTGTTCTTTTAACTACATTTTTTTCACTATTAACTAAGCTATTACTATCCTAATTCCTCCTAAGGTATTACTATCCTAACTATGCACTTATATATATATATATATATATATATATATATATATATTTATTTTTTATTAACTAATCCTATCTATTCTATTTCTTAAACACTATCTTATTGTTTACGAAATTAGATTGTCCGGTATACTAGACTTTCGCCTACTAACGCAAATCTCTCGATGCGTACACGACTCAAACGCTCGCTGTGCGCATATCCGACCACATCACGCATTCGCTCACGCGGCTTAGTCGCACAATTTCACACCTATACTCTATGCGCGGTTTTTCAGCAATGAATTGTCTCGATTTTAGCTTCTTCTCTTAGCACCGCGCTGGGCCCCACGCGTTGGGCGCCATTTTATAGCGGGGTTTCTCGGTGGCCATCCGTCCACCGGTGCCCATTATATTATTGTTATAACATCTTACGTTTTTGCGGAGTTGGTGGTTTCCTGGAAAGAGGGAAGATGATAGGTGTTCTAATAATGAGCCGTCAGTTGTCTAAAGACTAATAATTACAGGTTTATTGTAACTCGTCGATCTCGCTTTTCGGAAGTTAGCACGTGTGGAACGAACTACGCTCATACATTTTTTTATCAAGGCGTTTGTTATAATGCGTTGAACAGTGGACTTCAATTTTCAAGTTCATCAATCGATCTGCAACTACAGTCACAGTTTTCCTTTAACGTAGATACCACTTTGTAAATGGTATTGTCACATTCGTGGCGCATGGCCGCCCGCTCCTTCGACGTCTTTAACCGACTCTCTACATGCCGCAAAGAGGTTATACCACCGAATAATATTAGTACGAGACGGAACATATATTCACCATAAACCACTTTTAACATTTCTATCGTTTAAAGGAAAATTTCATTGAAACACGATTTTTAATATTTTTATTCATCTTAAATAATAACAGTGACCACTTTAATACTTTTACGCAAACTGCTACTAAATCTTGAAAGAGATATAAAATTTGTTTACACAATTGAATTCCAGTAATAATGGCGCAAATAGATGTTTTTATTTACTTATAATGTATTTCATATTACAAAGTGTAATTTCAATATGGCGACTAGTTGTAAAATTATTTCTATTGAACATGAACCATTGGAATTTTGGTCAATAGCTCGAAATTTTTTCATGCAGTAAAATGCATTCGTTATAGAATATTAACAGTAATCAAAGCTGAAAAGACCAGATTTTAAACTAAATATTTATATTGTTTAAAGTGAAAAACACTGTTGTCAGGATCGATATATCGGAAGTTTTTAGTGCTAAAATGTTAAAACAAAATGCATTTTGTGAAGTCTAAAAAAGAAAATTTGGAAAACTTGCATATTTCTATTCGATTAATAGAAGCTGAGAAGATATTTGTTTAAATTTTTGTTTATTACTTGCCATTTAATTAACATTTTCACTTCAAATTTGGCAAGCCGCAAGTAAATAGGTTCACCTATTTCTATATTTATTAATGTATTTTAAGTGATTAATAATTACGTTAAAATGAAACGTTAATAAAAAATTTTAAGCGTGTGACCAGCGACGGCTGGTGGCGGCTGATCTCTCCGCTCGCCGAAATCTTGGTGCCACCTACTAAGCATGCGTAGATTTGCGTGCTATGTCACAGACAACTCCAGCTACGTTGCTGTCGATCTTTGTTGTAAATAGAATATCTTATCTATTCCATATAACCAACTATTTCCATGATTTTTTAAATCTAACTTTATTTGTTCTAATCTTCAGAGTATTTTTGGTTGTAATAGGATAATTCTATAATATTATATCCATTGTATAATAACATAAATTAAATCTTCTAAACTTTATATTGGTTTATTTTACAATTTCATAATACTTTTAGTTCATCTTCTGTCTTTTAATTACAATATTTACGTAATTCAATATGAGTATTGCTCTCATTGCAAAGTTCGACAACGGCTGGGAATTTTTTCATGCAGTAAAATGTATTCGTTAAAGAATATTAATAGTAATAAAAGCTGAAAAGACTAGATTTATACAAGACTAAATATTTATTTTTTTTAAAGTGAAAAACACCTCTTCTAGGGTCAATATCTCGAAAGTTCTTAGCTCTAAAATATTGAAACAAAAAGTATTTTACTAAGTTTAAAAAAAGATGGATTTTAAGCTCTTGCACATTTTTATACGATCAATAGAAGTTAGAAAATGTGTGTTTAATCTTTTCTGTCTTAATAGTATAAAGTTACCACTCTATTCATATATATATATATATATATATATATATATATATTTCATAAGTATAGAGGTCAACGTAGCTCCCCTACTATCCTATCTCTGCCTCCTCGAGCTTCCGACTCCAACAAAAATGTTCCGCTCTCTGGGGAGTTTCCAGCAAACATCGCACGGCAGAAGGCATTTGCCTTGTCGACATGGAGATTTAAGCTTTACCCATCATCGATCATCCGTGTAGTCAGAACTATGACCGCTAATAATAATTTTTTTTTTTTGTAGAGGCGGAGAAAAATCTTTTATGGATCCCGGGGACCGGTATGTGGGAATCACCAACACAAAGGCATACTCACTAAAAAACTACCTCCTTGGTGCATTCTTTCTGAAAGGAGCTGCGAGTCGGCAGGCGTGCACCGAGGAGACCTCCTTTCCCTGGCTCAACTCCCTAACCTGGAAGCCGCCGTTAGGCATTACTTTGGTGAGGGGACCACAATGTTCGCCTTTAGGCGCCACCATATCCCAGCAAAATAGAAGACTCTGGTGAAGGTCCGCCTTCTTCCGTCTGAGGATATCCTCGACGAAATAGGCGACCCTTCCCCATGTTTCCTGGCTGGAGAGCATCAGGGGGACGATGCCTTCCGGGGTAACTCTTCCAGTATCCTCCCCCAGTAGCGTCCTCTGCTGCTCCCATTGCCCGCACAAAAATGTATGATGGACATCGTCTTTTGCGGATCCACAGTATATACAACCTGGATCTGTGACTTTGCCCATCTGGTGCAAGTATGCGCGGAAGCATCCATCGCCGGTCAGCATTACACCATATACCACCATCATACCACCCTATACTGCCGACCGATCCAAGGGGCCACCTGACTTATAAGTCTAGAGGTCCACCTTCCGCGCGTATCTTACCCCCACCTATTCTGCCAGCAAGCCAGCGAATGCTCTCTGCCTTGCTGCTTCGCTTCGGCATGGCGAAGTGTCCTCTTCATCTGATGGACGAACTTCCGGTCCTGGGTCAGGAGGTCTAACGACATCACCCCGACAACCACAAGGGAGGCCCCATCCAAGACCGTGCGATACGAACATGCTATACGAAGAGCGCAACTTCTCTGTACAGCCGCCATGCGCATGCGATACATTTCGTACTGTAGCGTATCGTCACAGACTTCAGCACCGTAAAGCATGACGGACTCAGCAACTCGTAGTAGTAGCCGCCTCATGCAAGAGCGTGGTCCATTTACGTTGACCATGACACTACAAAGAGAAACCGTCACTACCGCCGCCTTGTCCGCCGACCGCCAAATATGGAAACATTGTAGAGGCGTTCTACAGTCGAACGCCTTGTGTCTCTACGGCCCGCATCGGAAGCTACTGTCTGGGCTATCACAACCCGCACCGCTTTGTCCATAACCGAGACATCTGTAACAGCGGATCCCTCCAAAATACCCCGTCTAAAAAATTGCTCGTCTTTTGAGGCGATCCACGAATCGTCTCATTTCTTCAATTCCTCGTAAGAAGTGGAGTGCTACTCAGTCAGTCCATGAGTCATCGACCGGAATAGGTGGTAGTCTGAAGGAGTAATTTCTGGTGAATACGGCGGATTAAGTAGAACGTCCTAATTCAGTGCTTCTAAAATTTCCTTTACGATTTTTGCAACATGTGGCCGATTGCTGTCATGCTGAAAAATGCCTTCTTCATTCCTTTTGGCATATTGTGTACGTTAAATCTTCAGTGCTCGGCTAAATTGAATCAGCTGTTGTTGGTAATGTTCCCCGCAGAGCTCCGGCTGAAGCGCTGCAGAAAACGGCAGACCAAAGGGATGAAGTTAGAGAACTGATCCCCAGGGGAAGCCTGAAGATCAAGGACCTATAGTGCTACGTGACGGAGGACTAGGTGCGGGAAAACCTTAAGGGCAAACTGCCTGATTATCGAACACCACCTGCGGTCAAAGTGACTAAACCTAATGCGCTGGAGCAGCGAGCTGCTATCGCAAAAGCCATGGCTGTAAAGGTCCAGATAGAAGCGCTGTATACCCCGGAGAAGCAAACGCGGACGGGCGCAGACACGTGGCCGGATGTGGCGTCTGTGCGGTCATTCGCGTGGTCCTTTCGAAGACGGAAGATGGTCCTAGTTCTGCAAAGGAACATGAATAGGAGTAGGACGGCTGACCACCTTCTCACACAGATCTACATCGAGTCAGGGGCAGATGTCTTTCTCATTAACGAACAGTATCGGAACAGAGACGAACTGAAATGATATATGTACAATCTTGGGACGGCAGCTATTTGAATGTCTCATCTGCGGCGATTTTTAGTAATGGATCATGGAACTGAAAATGGCTATGTTTGGGTGAGGGAAACCACGTCACGTACATGAGTTGTTACCTCATGTCAAACCCATTCATTCTTTACACACACCCTAGTCAGTAAAAGTATATATATATATATATATATATATATATATATATATGTGTGTATGTGTGTGTGTATCTATATTGTAAATATATTTAAAATAAGAAGCGTGAGCAATATAGTTTAATAATGGATAGTATAAGATTTAACATAAGAAATCTGTCTTGTTTTTTATAGATCAGAGGGCGTGACGGCAGAAGTTTGTTTTATTATCTTGTATTATTGTAGTTATTTGAATGTAATTTCATAGAATATGTATTTTTTTATTATATTTATATAAATATAACAGAGTATTGTGATTTATCCCGATTTTACCGAAAACTCCCTTTCCGATCAAACTAATCCTGACGCTACTGCGTAAACTATCCCGAGGGAAAAAGGAAAACGTTGATGCCTATACTTATTATATATATATATATATATATATATAAGGTTATATGTTATATATATATATCTCGGCTTCGCCCGAGATAATAATTTAATCGATTTCAATAGCAAATCAATAATATCTAAGGAAAAAGTACTCTTATATATACAAATCTATATTTCTATAAATAATTGACCGTAATTTACCTATCGTCCCTTCTGTATAAAAAGCTGCTTCAATGTAGCGTCCACTTGAAAAAGATAATATTTTGCCGATCATTTTATACTATATATATGTGCATATTAAATTCGGCTTCAATGGAAAAAATTGTACTTACGAGTTCGAGCGGTAGAAAAAGATGTGCAAGTGTCTCGAGACGACGTCTACAGAGAGCATCATGTTCGGACTATAAGAAATGTCTCGGGACGACTGCTATAGAGAGTTATGTGCTGGGTAGAATACAATGTCTAGTTATCCCGGGACGACTCTTACTGGGAGTGTGCGTGTTCGAATGATAGAATATTAATCTCCTCATAGAAGTTGTAATGAGATACCTGGACATCGTTTCCCACTAACTATACATGACACTCCCCGTAGAAGTCGTCTCGTCATACCTGGACATCGTCTTCTACCGTCCGATCACGAAATTCCCCATAGAAGTGGTCCCGACATACCTAAACATCGTTTCCTACCGACTAAACACGATAGTCCCAGTAGAAGTCGTCCCGAGAAAGCTAGCATGGCTTGCTAACGACTAAACACGATACTCCCCGTAGAAGTCGTTTGGAAAGTGTACCGTCTCAACATGAATCTTTCTATGGAAGTTGATTTCCTCATATCTGGACGTCATTTTCTATCAGCTAAATATAATATTCTCCATAGAAATCGCCCAGAGACACCTGGACATCGCATTCTATCATCCAAACACACAAATGCATACATAAATCGTCATGAGGCAACGGGATATCGTAATCAACCGCCCGTACACGCCAATACAATATTTCTCAGTAGAAACCGTATTTAAAATGTGTATATATAATATGTACAATATAATATACATACAATATATATTACATATTTCGTATATTTTATATTTTATATATATATATATATATATATATATATACTTTTTATATTTCCGTTTTTCCAATTAAATACCGTGAATATTTTCGTAGTGATGCCAACTGAAATTCAAGCAAAAGGGTATGGCGAATAGTATATTTTTTAAGCAGACGATGGATATTTCCTTTTTATCCAGAAGTGACGATATGTTATATATATAGTTTCGAGGTTGTTGGTAAAAGAAACCTATTTTGCAATCATTTCTTTTGTTCAAACTAAAAAAACAGTCTCTTCTCACAATTCTGAAGTTAATATAATGTATAAAAACACAAATATAATTGTCGTCACAAATTATATTCAGTATAATTTAGCATACACAACCATTTTATAAGAGAAGGAGAAAGAGAGACGAAGAGAGAGAGAGAGAGAGAGAGAGAGAGAGAGAGAGAGAGACAGAGACAGAGAGAGACAGATTTTCTCACGTAAGAGAAAATAAAATTTATAAAAATCAAAAGATATCCATAAAGTGCGAGATTAGTGTCAGATTAACCTGAATAACAAAAAAGCTAATAGCGACTAACGTCACACCTTCTTTAGGATACGAATCTCAAAGTTGGATATGAACATTCGTTTGAGCTGGCCTGGTATTAATACTGTAAGCGGACTACTTTGAAATGATATTCGTGTAGATGATGGCCTCTGGTCAAACTGGTTGTAAAAACCATTAACTTAATTTATTGATGAAAGTAGAATGATTTTCAATAAAAAAACATAGCCCATGTCCTTCCCATGTTAGTATAGAATCTATATATAAAATATGAGAACAATCGGTTCAGTAGTTTTTCCGGTTATCGTGTACAAACAAACACACGCTTTGTCTTTATAAATTAGTATGAGTATGATATTATATGATTTGATATGATATGAAGTAAGATATAATATGATATGATCTGATATGATATGATATATTTAACTATAACAATTTAATCTATATGATTGTAAGAAAATCTACGTTCGGTTTCAAAAATTAACTTCACCTAGTTGTATAGTTTACCAAATCCATCAGAATTGAAAAATCTGGAAATTGCAATTTTGAAATCCATTTTTCAATGATAGAAAAAGTTATTAGAGTCACCAGTTTAATACAAATGAAAACAACATTTAAAAAAGAAATGTCATTTTTTGACAAGTAGCACTTTTTTTAAATAAAATTTTCAATTGCACCCTGTACCAAATCCCATCGGATAATTTTAAAACACCAAAGAAATAAGTGCGTTTTAGATTCGAAAAAACGAACTACAACATTAATCAAACTAATGTAGTAGAAAATTTAATTTATATAAAGAGAAGTATAAATTCATATAGAAGTAGTAGAATCGCTGATGGAATTAATGGCCAAAATAAATATATCAATTTTTATCATTATAAATTTACATTAAAATTTGAATTTGAAATTTCGAAATTTTGTCATGATTTAAATAGGTTAACTAAATAATAGTTGTAAGGAGATTGTACTTGTTGACGTATCAAAGAGGGGCCCCAATAGAAATTAACTTCAATTTGTTTGCTTAAATAATTAATAATTCACAAATGTATATTAGTAAAAAAAGAAAACACAATTTATATTGGATACCACTTCTAACAATTTATATTAAAATTTACATTTTAGGTGATGTGAAATGGTATATATAGATATATGTTAATTTAAATAATTTTAACTATTTTTTAAAATTAATTTTTTCAAATAATAATCGATAAGATTACAACTCTACATATATACTGAAAACCCCTTATAATATTAAAATAATTTGATTTATGTTTGACAATTCAATACGCAAGGGAAAAATCTGAAAATTGTAGACTTTCAACCCTTTTAAAAAATTATTTGGTTATTCTGATGCTTTTATTTGAGCATTCTGTATAATTCATGTTTCAGAATAATTATACAATATTCTTCTTGCGTAGAAAAAAATAGAATATTCAAAAAAATATCAAATTATTCTTATAATTTGTTTTCACAAATTATTTTTAGTATGATTTGGCATACAACAACCTTATATAAGAAGACAGACAGAGAGAGAGAGAGAGAGAGAGAGAGAGAGAGAGAGAGAGAGAGAGAGAGAGAGAGAGAGAGAGAGAGAGAGAGAGAGAGAGAGAGAGAGAGAGAGAGAGAGATAGAAAGAGAGAGAGAGAGCTTTTTTCACGTGAGAAAAATTCAAAAATAAAAAAAATCAAAAATATCCATAAGGTGTAAGAGTAGTGTCAGATTAACTTGAAGAACAAAAAAGGTAATACCGACTAACGTCACAGCTTCTTTAGGATATGAATTCCAAAGTTTGATATGAACATTCACTTGAGTTGGCCTGGTATTAATACTTTAAGCGGACTATTTTGTGTTGATGTTCGTGATTCAAGACGCCACCTAGTGGTTGCTGGTGAAACTGGCCACTAAAACAGTTGAAACTGATTGTTAAAACGATTAACTGAAACGTATAGAAATTGTGCTACGTTACGTGAGAAGTGGTGAATCGGGCCTGCTGGGGCGCAGAAAAATTAAATACTGCATTCCAGAGAGCCGTTAATGATAATTATAGTCGCGGAGATGAGACGGGGGCAAAAGCAAAAATTCCAGAGGCAGGACAAGCGGGAAATAGCGCGCCAATTCGTAAACCGACGACGGGTGCACGCAGCATCGGTGTGGATGGAAATGATAAGTGGGCACTGCCGAGTGGGGAAAAGTGTGCGCGACGTGAGGTGCGCGGAGCTCCCACTTAGCCAATTCATTTCACGGCGAAATGGTTGTATTCAAAACCGAACATGGCTGTTAGTGCTTGCATGCCGAAGCCTCCGTTCTGTGAGCCGAGACAAAATAGCGGCGGCTCGGCGCAACCTAATAGTGAAAATAAGAAAAACGGTAGCGACACGAGGAAAATGGCATGTGATCCGTCGGTGATGTGGGAAAAAATAAATTAGATTGAGGAGCGAAAAGAAAATTTATAGCGGTTAAAGTCACTAATAGGGCTAAGAATCGCAGAGAAGTTTAAATCGCAACTGAAAAAATGTAAATGAGGGAGTCACGCGGATGTTAGGCATACTTAGCACGATTTTAGACGTGGATGGGGCATCGTTTTTAAAGCGGGGCATAACCTCAATCAGGATATCATTCTCGGAATGAAATTTTGTAAGATATTTGATTGTGACAGTCGATTAGGACGAGGTTTGTGGAGAGTGTGCGAGGGAGAAGGAGATCGTTTTCACGCGGAAGCGATGATTTTATTGCTAAATGAGACCGAGCGGGTAAAGGTGAAGCACCTGATCAAAACGATACTAAGTTCGCGGCCCGCGAAATTAGGTGTGACGAATTTAACTGAGCATGATATCGATGTTCAGCGCGTTGCGTCTATCAAGCATTGCTTACAGCGAATGTCGCCGCGAATGCTCGAGATAGTGTTGGAGGAGGTGGAGCGTGGTTCGTTCAAGCTTGGAGAAAGCGCGGAAAAGGTTTTACAATAGTGCTTTGTGGGGTGTGGTCCGGAACAGTTGAGCAGTGAGAGAGTGGGTCATTTTCATAGTCGGGGTTAAAGCTGTTAATGGGTAAAAGGTGCTTTGTTGTGCGCACTGGGCGGGTTTAAGGGAGTATATCCTTTACGTATGTCAGCGAGTTGGGAAATTCGAGGGTACTTTTGCGGGTGAGCGCAATCCAGCGGCCACGCCATTACGATCTATTCGTTGTAGCGTGGGGGAGTAACATTTCTTCAGGAGTTGAGTTGATCCCGGATTCAGGAGGGAGTTCGTGGTCGTCAAGTCAACCGAACCGTGGAAAAGGCGGGCCCATCCTATTGTCCGGGACAATGCCCACTTTGGAGAGTTTTATCGGCACCAGGGAGAGTGAATACTGTAAGATCCGGTTTCTTTCCTTTTTGTGTCGCGTTTAGCGTCTGCTAGCGGGTACGCGTCGGTGTAGTGTATAAAATCTCGTACAGTGATCAGTTATTGCAAGGATTCCCGAAATTTTAGTAGTCAAGGCGAAAAACCGAGGAAGAGTGTTACCGCGAATGGTAGAGTGTAATCGCGGTGAATATCGTGCTAATTCCCGGACGCGATCGCTAGACGAATCCCCTTTTGTTGAGAGAAAAGTCCGATAATAATGCGTGCGAATAAATGCAAGAGTGTATTATGATATTTTCGAGAATAATTGTATTAATAAAATGTTCTCGTGGCTCGGGATTTTGAATATAAAGTTTTGTGTTTTTGTTTTATTAACAAATACCACGTCACATAGTTCAATGTTAATATATCGAAAAAAGCGTTCGTCTCCCAATTTACTTAAGATATCGACACTTGCTCGATTAATAGTGAGGAATACATAGGGCTAATTAGTCAAGAAGATGTCAGTCAACAAAACACAAAGACTGGATTAACAAAGCAAAATTAGATAGTATCAATTGTATAGGGGTACAACTTCCACCGTCTGGAGAATGGAGATTTATGACAAGATAAATGACATTTGCACTCTGAATAAAAAGTTAACTGTTGATAGAGTGCTGGAAGGGGCTTGTGATCGTGCACTTATAGTGTCTATTGAATTTGACTGTACCACTTCTGGTAATGGGTTACCACGTTCTGCCTTCCTTGCAATTGAATAACATATTATCGACCTATATTCTTTGTCTTGGTAAAAAGGACGACTGTTCGAGGGGATCACTTTTCATTTTGTCAAAATTTTATAGAAAGTTACAAATTTACGGCTTTCAGTACACGTAAATTGGTTACTTCATAGAACTTAATTACTATTATAGAAGTTCAGATTGAAACTAAATCACTCATGTTTCAGTATGTATGGCACAGACAAGGCTACTCTGTTTGAAAAATGGTGAGCGAGCCTATAGTTTCCACAAATTCGCAAAACATTAAAACAATTTTAGACTGCGTATTAGTTAATATTTTCTACACAGTTGCAGAGAATAATGATCTTTTGACATAAAAGATCTTGTACATGATGCAAAGAACAGAAACTAGTTGAATATTAATAAGAATGGTACACTGTTTAAAACCACGAGCACAGAAAATAATAAGTAATTACAAAATATAAAAATGATTGACTAGATACTGATTATAATAAGATAATGGGAGAACAGGAGTACGAGCCGATTTTCACAACATCAATTCTTTACGAGCTTACATAGAGTGTATTAGTTAATAATGTTTTTGGTGTTGCCGAAACTTGGCTAGATCCATTAATTTCAGACGAAGTGATTCAGGTTAAGGGTTCTGAGGTTCTACGTCAGGATCGTAATGTAAATAGTGGTAGTGTAGCCCTCTACTATAAGACTGGGTTGAAGTTCAATATTAGCTCAATTTAATAATTTAACAAAGGGTTAATCCGGCATTCCAGTATTTCTATTGTGTAAAGTTCAAGATGGTACCCTTCATTTTTATTGCGGCTATCTAGTACTATTTGCTTCAAGCCCTAACTGCTTAGATAAACAATGATTGTATATAATCGCTTGTACATAATCGCATGACAGAAACGCTTATGTTTTATCATGATTATAAAAGCATTGGTTTTGACTGAATTGTGCAAATCTTAGCAGGTTGCGACATCATTTTACGCCTCAAACAATCTTCCTGATGATTTTTCGGTACATTGTGTCTCTAGAAATCTAATGTACGTTGTATACACCGTAGCACCTAATATTAGATGCATAACTTTGCTTCGCCATTTCTTGATAGATGTGTGTAGAGGTATGTGCCGATTGAAATATGTAGTTCAACGATTTCATACAGTAAGTTTAGACATCTACCAATATAATTACAGTGCCACATTAGTAAATTTGTGTTTGCATCAGAAGTGTATTCTCAATCGCAGATGCATATACGGACTAAAGGAACATTTATTACATTCTTTCGATTTTGAAAATATAAGTATTTTAGAACAACGTTGTAATGGATGCGCTGGAATACAATAAATGGAATAAATACAATCTTTATAGTAGGATTTTTCTGTATCCTCAAATTCAGACTCACTTTCGGCGATTACCTTTTTATTCGTACTGAATTTTTGTCCAGCGAGCCTTCTTTTTAGGCTTACAAACAAGAAAAAGTCATTAGCGCATATCTGGAGAAAACTGTTGATGGAAAAATAATTTAAAGCTTAATTCATCCAATTTTATTGTTTTCAATGATCATATAATTTTTTCCATACCATTTTTATAGTAGGATTTATCTTTCATTCTAAATAAGCTACAGTTTCTGGGATTACCTCTTTATCAGTGCTAAATTTTTCCTTGAGGTAATTATTGCTAAGTTTTAGCAATAATAAGTAAGAAGTAATTATGCTAAATTATTCTTTTGAGGCTTGTAAAACAGAAAAAATCATTGGGAACCACATCTTGAGAATACGGTGGATGAGAAAGCAATTGATAACCTAATTCATGGAATTGTTTCATCATTTTCATTCATTTCTAACATGATGGCTTCTCTTTATGAAATAACATTTTTTTCTTCTTGAAAGAGGGTTATTTTTTGCGATTCTTCCTTTTGACGCTCTAACAACGCTACGTCAAAATCGCTATTAATAATATTTTCCTTATAAATTAGTCTATGAATATACCATGTCCATTCCAAAAAAAATACCATAACCTTAACAGCGGATTGTTGCGTTTTTCTACCCTTTGGATTCAGTTCATCGTGTTGAATCCACTTGGGAGACTCTCAATTCGACTTTGTAGTGCAGTTATGGAGCTAAGTTTCATCCAATTTAATATATTGACGGAAAATTAGTCTTTATTACGATTAAATATAGCTAAACATTACTCCGAATCATCAACAAAATGTTGCCATTGATCGATTATGAGCTTGCACTACACACACATTGCATACAGCTTTTGCATGTCCAAATATTGATACACGAAATCCCAATATCTTTATTTGATATTCTTAGAGTCTCAGGTATCGCCATCAAGTTCACTTTACGATCATTTAAAATTATTTTGTGAACTTCTTTGATATTTTCGTTTGTATCAGCGTTTTTCGGATGTCCACTATGTGCATCGTTTTCGATGCTCATTTCACCTCGTTTAAATTTAGCAAACTACTTTTCAACGGTTGATTTTCTGGTGCAGAGTCCAAATAATGTTTCTGAAGCCAAGCCTTGGCATCAAAAGTATTGTGAAAAAGTTATGTTTGTATTTTTTCGTCAAAAAATTATGTTTGATTAACACGCGAAAGTTTTTCTATCCATTTTTTTTCGACAGTCGAAACACGCGAAGCATTTTTCGAGAGAAGGTAGTCGAGAGCCAGACCTGAACCGATACGGTCGACAGAGTAGACGAGTGGGCCATTCGTTGCACGCGTTTTACTTTATCAGAATTTATATTTCTCAATTCGTTCTTATCAAAACAATCTTGATTTTCATACTCACCTCAGGTTTTCTATAATTAGTATTCACGATTAGCATATTATTATATACTTTTTAAGTTTTACACAATTAAATAGTGCTTATTAGTATTTAATACGGTTGTATTATTGTGTTTCTTTCATATTCTTACACTTAACCACAACAACATTGGTCCTTCGAACCGGATTTTGAAAGGTGAATTCTAAGGATACTCAACGAGAAGTAAAGTAGTCGATTGACCTTTTAGTGAATTTGAATTTAGTGACTTGCTTCAGTGATCTGAAAATTTGTGGTTAGATCTTTGAACTTGCACGCCGAAACGGAAAGCATGTTCTAAATAAGAATATCTAAATGTGCCGCTCAGTGATTTGTGAATGGAACATTGAATTTTAACGGTGCTATATTGTACATAATATGTACACTGAACATACTATGAATTTATAGCAGATCAAGTAAATATTGAGTATATTACGAACTCTGAATTGAACTGAGTGATTCTACATATACCGGATATTTCTAAGAAGTATAGGAAAGGTTCCCCGATTTGTCATCTACCTGAACCTGCCTGCTTCACAACGGTGACTCTCGCTCATTTCCTCAATACCTTTATATTTCAACTTGCATCTCCGCATACGATAAAAAGTGGAAGTTTTAAAAAAAAAAGGTCCATCTTTTAGCGAACATTGACTCGCTTTTCAAATGATCTTAAGATTTTTAAGGTAGAATCCGATTACGCAATTTCGCAAGCACGATTGGAGAGTAGTTTAAATTTACTAGGAACCATTAATACGATACAAACCGCAATATATTTATTAGATACTGGCGATCGCGAAGAGGGAAATTATGAACGCGAAAAATTTGAAACTGTACATTTCGACCTAATAGCGGGAGCACAAACGCTACTTCAACAATTCAAACTGAATATACAGCTCCATCCTATAATTAATAGCACTACCTCGATGAGCCACGCACCCTCGTTGGGGATACAGCTTCCCAAGATAAAGTTACCCACCTTTGACGGTGCATACGGAAATTGGCTATGCTTTCGGGACACCTTTCAGTCTTTAATCCATGAAAATGCGACTCTAAATGACATCCAAAGATTTCATTATCTAAATTCTGCAGTAAGTGGCAATGCGGCGCGTGCCATCGAAATTTTAAACGTAACGGATTCGAGTTGCAAGGCTGCTTGGAAAAAATGGAAGGAAAGATATGAAGATACCGGTACACTTACGCATCATCACATACAAGGACTGTTAGATCTACTGCATCTAACTCGTGATTCGCAAACAACCATTTACAGGTTTAACAATGTTTGGGGAAAAACAGAGTATTGGGACAGTTTAATAATACAATAAATTTGTTAAACAATAAATTCAATATGTCAGCAAAGCATGAGTGGGAGAGAACAGCTTCCTTCTTAGCTGAAAACTCAACGCTAAAAAATATTTTCGATTTTTTAGAAGGCTATTGCAAGCTCTTTGAAAAATTGAGATAGAAAAATGAGCTTCTAGCGACGGCAAGAACATTCGGTCTGCGCCGAGGGGTAACTTTTCAAAATCTAGCGCTAAAATATATGCTCTAAATACGACCTTCTGCTAGCTGTGCAGGAACGTACACTTGTTATATGTTTGTAAAGTCGTCACTGCGGGCGGAAGAAAAAAGGTGTGGAGTCAAGTCACAGTACAATTGCACTCACGCACAAACGAGTTTTCTACAAAAATTACCTGTCTTATTGTAGATCTCATAAATGAAAGCACCCCCGATGGATGCGTATCAAGAGCGAAAATACCTATTTCATCCAATCTTACATTAGCTGATCCAGCCTTCTTGCGCTCGAAGTCTGTAGATGTATTAATTGGAGCAGCGCTTTTTTATGGCCTCCTATGTGTTGGACAAATAAGATTAAAGGAATTGAAACTCATCTTTCAGAAGACATTGCTTGGATGGATAATTGCAGGTGAATTATTAATCCCAATAAATTCGAGGCTAGCTACTTGTTATTTAATAAAAAATTAGCAATTGAATACACAATTAGAGTGCTTTTGGAGCATAGAAAATAGTTTTAATAAATTAAGAAGGCCATTTGATAATGATGCAAGTGAACAGCATTTTCGGAAGACTACACAGTGAGATGCTAATGGCCGAGTCATCGTCAGTATTCTCTTTACTAATAAAGTTAATAAACTTGGCAGTTCAAGCTCTTCATTAGCTATGAAACGCTTTATGGCTCTTGAGAAAAAATTCTCAAATAATCACGCGTTGAGGGAACAATATATCGACTTTATGCGAGAATATGAAACACTAGGACATATGCGTCAACTATCTGCCTCGTCCAGACTTTCGTCTCCGAACTTCTCCTTGCCGCATAATGCAGTCTTAAAGAAGAAAAGTACGGCTACTAACCTCCGAGTTGTTTTTCATGTCTCAGCTAAAAATTTACTCAGAAATATCGTTCAATGATGCATAATGGATAGGGCCCACAGTACAAGATAATCTATTTGAAACAATATTGCGATTTCAGCAACATCGTTTCGTACTAGCAGCCGATATAACAAAAATGTATCGGCAAATAAACGTCGTGAAGAACAGCGAATATTCCAGAAAATGTTATGACGAGAAAAACTTTGTTCCGCTCTGACCCGCTCGGATTCGTGGGCCCCGTAATTATACAGGCTAAGATAATTCTGCAAAACTTATGGAGCCTGAAACTAAATTTGGACGAGGCACTAGCCCAAGGGCTACACACAGCATGGATCGATATCTATACAAATCTAAGAAATATCAATGAATAAAACATCCATCCAGATATTATCTCATCTAAATGCACAGAAGTGCAATATCATGGCTTCTGCAACGCCTGCGAATCAGCTTACGGGGCATGCATATATGTGTGCAGTAGTAGTAACGATCTTACTCGCTAAGGCCCAGCTACTATGCGCGAAATCAAGAGTAGCTCCACTTAAAAAATTATTCTTGCTCAGACTGGAGCTCTTAGGCGCACTTCTGCTTGCTCAACTAGCACAAAAGATAGGAGCCACCTGCATGGTACCGAAAGATAAGTGGTATTTTTGGTTTGATTCCACCGTGGCCCTCACGTGGATTAAGACACCTCAGAACTTCTTAAAGACATTCGTTGCAAATCGCGTTAGTAAAATACAGGAAATAACAAATAGTAAATGAAATCATGTGGCATCTGAATTCAATCCAGCAGATCTCATTTCGCGTCGCATGAATGCAACTGATCTGCTTAAGATGTGTTTATGGTAGGAAGAACCAACTTGGCTGACTCAAGCAGAGGACTCCTTGCCGCCATCTAAAACTGCTGAAAGAGATTATCTGCCTGAGGAAAAACGCAGTTAATTGGTTTACTAGTGCAACGGACTCCATGTACTTTAATACAGTACGAAAAATTTTCTTGATTTATACGCTTAGATCGTACTAAAGCTTTTTTGCGGTACTGCAAAAAAGTGTGATTACTCGTGAACCCTTGAAAACCGAAGATCTCGAGTGTGCTACTGGAATAATTGTTAAGGTAATACAACAAGAAGAATTTTTGAGTGAAATAACCCAATTGCAAGAGAAAAAGGATCTCCCTAAATATAGTAAATTGCAGCAAGTGCTACCATTTATTGACAAGCTAGGGATCTTGAGAGTAGGAGGTCGATTAAGGAACGCACAAATATCATTTTATGCGAAACCTCCAATTATTTTGAACGCTGGGCATCATGTAACACGGTTGTTAATCAAGCAAGAACACCTGAGGCACATGCACGCTGAATGCCAATCAGTATTATTCTTACTACGTAAGCGTTACTGGTTTTATTAGATTATACGTGAATGCATTACTTGCTTTCGTGTGTACTCTCGCGAACTGGACCAGTTCATGGGCAATATACACTATGACGAATAACTCCAGCACGCGCTTTCTATAATTGTGGGGTGGATTACGCGGGACCTTTTTCTATCAAGGAAAAAATCGATCATGAACATACGTAAAGAGATATATGTGCATATTTATATGTTTCTCAAAGAAGGCCGTTCATATCGAGCTAGCGCCTGATTTATCAACAGATGCCTTTATTAATTGTTTTAAACGATTTATTTCACGCCGCGGTATTTGTAAAAATTTATATTCGGACAACGGAACCAACTTCGTGGATACAAAAAATGAACTAAATGGTTTAAAAAATAATATATCGAATAAGAATTTTCAAAACGAGATCAATAATTTTTTAACAAATGAGCAAATTACATGGCACTTTATCCCCCCCATGCTCCTCATTTTCGAAGTCTATGGGAGGGGGCTGTGAAATCTGCAAGATATTGGTTTAAAAGTGTGATCGGTGAAACGCAACTCACTTATGAAGTATTATACACATTACTCACGCAAGTTGAAGCATGCCTTAATTCTCGTCCTATCTCTCCTTTGTCCGTTTATTCTAATGACCTGATTCCTTTGACTCCTGCCCACTTTCTAATAGGAGACTCTCTAAAGGTCCCACCTCAGCAGGATCTGCGATTTGTCAGTCAACATCGCTTGAATCGTTATGGACATCTACAAAAGATGATGCAGCATTTTTGGTAGCACTAGCAGCGTGAATACTTGCCTCAGCTCCAAAAAACAGTAAAATGGTCAAAATGAAGTATAGCAATAAAACCGGGAATGATGGTACTAATTAAGGAGGAAAACACGTCGCCCATGCAATGGCCTCTCCGCCGTATTTTTGAACTACATTCCGGTAAGGATGGAGTCACACGAGTTGTAACAGTAAAGAGTCCACGGGACACTATCAAGAGACCTACGGTGAAGATTTTTATTCTTCTAATTGACGAGCAATTTGAATTTAGATCTGACCAACAAGCAGCGAACAACCATTCTAATACTAGTACACAGGATTGATGATTTACGAATGATAATTAGATTTATATGAATATACATCATTAGTGTTAAATGATCAATCATTTCTTCCATATCCTTCTACTTAACCATAACAACAAGTATGGTGCTGTTAAAGAGAGACGAAGAGAGAAACAGCAGAAGCAGTGAAGGAATGGGGAAAGATGTGGAGTAATAAAGAATGAAACATAGCGTAGAGCGAGGCGACAGAATTGGTGAGACAGAAGAAAAGAGAGGAGATGGAGAGAAATGGGATAAGCGAAAGACAGTTTGGAGACGGGCAGGAAGCGGAGACAGCAACGGTGTCGCATCCATACGCTGGACCATCGTCTTGGCACCACCTCTCCACCGATGAACCCACCCAAAGCCGTCACCGTTCCGCCAAGGTTCGAGTATAAGAGAGAGAGAGAGAGAGAGAGAGAGAGAAAGAGTTGAGTACGTATCACGTGGTGTACGGGGTAGTCGGTGCTCGGTGTCCCTTTCGGTTCTTGGGCGAAACCAAGGTCGGCGACGACTATGTTCGAGATGCGATGGGCAGGGACCATGCGGCAGTCGCGCAACATCAGAGTACTTTTTTTGTATGTCATGTTCGTAATGTAATAAAGACGGTAGAGCCTGATGGCAACCAAAAAAGAAAATTTTCGTGTGTTTAATTAATTTTCTTTCTCGGACTTGCATGTTGTTCCTGCTACATGGACGAGTGTACGCATCTGTTCAACATGTCAAATTAACATGAGTCTCTCCCAGTCCTTTATTGTTTCTTTTCTTATACTAGAAATTACTGCTGTCATCGTTCTCTTACAACGTCTCTTTTATTCCTTGACATCCTTCATACTTAGGCTCATCTCGAATGTATCCAGCTGAAAACATTGCCAATTTAACAAATGATTTTGCGTCATCTGATTATAAATCGTGTACTGTTATTAAATTCGATTATAGTCTAAAGCACTTGGCCGGTGACTTTTACTCTCTGAATTCATGCAGTGAAAACTGCGAAGTTCATTAACTGTTTAAATATAAGCTTACAGTTATTATCATTAGTATGTTATACACAGAATAACAGAATAAAATAGAAAAAGGACCATAAGCTATATATTAGGTTGTCAAATATCTCCCTTGCGCCTTTTTGTCTTATGAATTTTGCGGCTATGTACAAATCGCTACAGATCTCGTATCTAGCAATACTATACATCATTTGAAAGATCTTAACATAACGTACAAAATGACGCTATGCATGATTATTTTGAATATTGCGTTCAAAAGTTATAGACGTAGAAACATAGAGTGCACTAACGCTGAAATTCGCGCTATTTTAAAGTTTTCCTTCACCAACGGCAAATCCGCTACAGAAACGTTCCGTGAGAGTAATGGTGTTTTGGGGGATGGCAAGCTATCATTTCGAACTGCGGGTGCCGCATGATTTGACGCAAAAAACCTTCTAGATCGAAGCAACATCTGCGATGTGCTGTTGAAACAGAACGAGCTCGGCCTATTTTTGAAGCGAATAGTGAATTCGGTGGACTGTCCCAAACACTGGCCAAACCGGAATCGACGGCCAGTAAGGTTTTGCTGTGCGTTTGGTGGGATTGGAATCATCCACTATGAGCTACTCCCATATGGCCAGACGCTTAATTTTACCATATACCGTGAACAACTGGACCGCTTGAAGGAGGCTATCGACCAGAAGCGTCCACAATTGGCCAATAGGAAGGGTGTAGTGTAGTGTAGACCACACACTTCGTTGATGACTCGTCAGAACCTAAGGGAGTTCGGATAGGAGGTTTTATCGCATCCACCATATAGCCCGGACATAGCGCCAAGTAATTACTACTAGTTACTATCCACATCGAACGCCCTTGGTGATGTAAAGTTGGACTCAAAAGAGGCTTGTGAAAAGTGGCTGTCTGAGTTCTTCGGAAATAAGGAGAGGGGTTTCTACGAGAGGGGTATTATGAAGTTGCCGTCTAGATGGAAACAGATTATCGAACAAAACGGCGCATATTTGAAGTAAATCTGACCACTGTAACACTTTTTATAAAGCATTGAATGAAGAGCAAAAAAGTTGAAGGGAGATATTTGACAACCTAATATTTATCTTCAATAATATTATACTCTTTATTTTATGAATTCATGTAGGTATGTTTATACAATAAACAAGAAGCGACTGACATGCGAAAGCGTAGCAGTAATCTATTAATAATCATCTATGGTATATTCGAGGGTGGTTCGATAAGTTAGTCGCCTCATAACTCAAAGGCGCCTATATTGTAAATAACAAATCAGATGAATTTGATTCTGGAAGAGAGCGTTTCCACGGATTTTTGAAAAATAGAAATCGCCTACTATCTGTCTGAAAATTGCCTATCAAACTTTTCCTTTAATATATAATGATAATGATATTGTTTCATGTTGACAGATATATCATCTGTAGTAATATTTGCTTGCGTTACCACATTAGTTACACGTAACTCATCTATATAATCTATTCCTATTTTATTTAAGTATAATAATATCTTGGGTTACTTCTTTTTTGTGAAGTTTAAATCGGATAAGAAAATGTAACTCAAGATTTTTCTCTTCTCTGTCGGTAATTATTATCTCTAAGATACAAAATATTTTTATTAGATTATTGTATTTCTGATTAAGATTGTTAAATACTTCTTGTTTTTCGTTTGCCATGACTGAGGGGGTTAACGTGAGTAATCGAAATCATAGATTTTTCATTTTTGCAACCGTTTTTATGCCTCCATTTTTTTGCATGATGAGCATCATAATATTATGATTCTGATGCGAATTTGCTTTCGAGAATTATTCACAGCGGGGTTAGAGCGTGAGTACCAACAGATATCTAATCGTAGTCAATCTGGCTGTCAAATTGACTGATTTGTTGTTCAAATAATCCGGCATTCGAGAGAGAAAATAAATTTATTCTAATAAATGAAAGCAAGGTATTTCTTTGATTCACGATTATTTTGATTAAATTAGTATAAAATACGCTTGTAGTACACAGTGAGGTGGGTATCGCTGTACTTAGAAAGTACAGGAAAAGGTACAAGAAAAGGCGGTGATAAATTTAAAGCTTCAGAGTGAGGGTCTGTATTACGTGAAAATAGAGAGGTCCGTGGCATTGTGCTGACCTGCCACAAGCGTACTTGACCAATCTCTAATTTTTCAGTATACATGCAATTTTTCTGCTGCTAGAATGCATGGTCAAAATATCACGTATTGCAGCAGCATATTATCAAAGTAGATCAACCACCGAAGCTCTTAACCTATTTTGTTATGTACATCAATATATTACTCTTATGAAAAAGTCGTTAAGAGTTAATCTTAATTAACTAGTTCTATCCATGTCATCGACTTGTCCTGTTTCAGAAATACAGTTGTACTACTGTGTACAAATATGAGTAAGACTTTTCAATTCCAACTTCCAGGGTTTATCGATTCGGACAAATGGTTTTTTATTTTTAAGTTCGTAGTTCTGTCAGAGTTATCTGTACCAAATTTCACGCAATCATCTTCATTTGTCATAAAGTTACGCTTGTGTATTCTGAACAAAGAAAAGTTGTCTGAAATTATTCAACAAAGAAGTAGCATTAAATTTTGTGCGCGAAATGAAATATCGGCCGCCGAAACGTTTAGAATGTTGCAGAAGGCCTTTGGTAAGAAGTCAATGTTAAGAGCAAGTGTTTTTGATTGGCACTAGTTGTTTCAAGGAGGTCGAGAACGCGTTGAAGATGAACCATATCAAAGACGACCAAGAAAATCTACTGATGGGCTAAACGTCGATAAAATCCAAGAATTTGTTCTGTAAAATCGTCGATTGACTACTAGAACGCTTGCTCATATTGTTGGAATTCGAACAAATGGATCAGTCAACACCATTTTGAAAGACATTTTGTGCTTGAAAAGAGTGAAATCTCGATAGGTGCTAAAAACACTCAATTTTTTGGAAAAACAGCGTCGCATGGAAGTCTGTGAAACGATGTTTTCTGACTATCAAGACAGGATAGAACGCATAATAACTGGAGATGAAATTTTGGTCTACGCTTACTATTCAGAAACAACCGAGCAATCGAGCGAATATCATGTAAAAGAAGATCGGATACCAAAAAAATCACGCCAATGTTGCTCAAAAATCAAAATTATGCTGACTATTTTCTTTGATTATCGTGGTGATGCATCATGAATTCCTTCCAACCGGCCAAACGGTTAATAAAGAATATTCTTTGAGTGTTATGCGTCGTTTGCGTAAATCTATTCGACTTAAAAGGCCATACTTATGAAAAGACAACACTTGGTTTTTGCATCACAATAATGTACCAGCTCAGACTGCATTGATTTTACGTGAAGATTTCGCCAAAAATTCAACCAATATCGTTCCGCAACCACCGTATTCGCCTGATTTAGTGCCGTGTAACTTCTGGCTGTTCAGCAAACTCGAAAGACCACTTCGGGGACACGGTTATGATTCGATTGAAGAAATAAAAGCCAAATCGAAGAAGGAACTGATGGTGCTTCCGGAATACGAGTATAAAAAATGTTTTAAAAATTGGAAAAAGCGTTGGTATTGTTGCATTGCATCTGGGGCGAATTATTTTGAGGGGGATGAATTAGATTTAGAAGAATAAATAAAGATTTCAAAAGTTATAACTAAAATCTTACTCATATTTGTGCACAGTAGTGTGACTCAGCTACTACGCATGTAGTACAGGCAACGATGAGGGTTATCGCATTTAGAAATGTTTTTATTACGTTGCTTGAAAGTATTATTACGTTTTTGGCATAATTATAGTTCAAGAATTGTAACTTATAAGTTTTAACGTTTATACGTTGTACTATATATTTATAATATCCTCATCTATTGAGGTCTATGAAGGCTCGATCGCTAGAGCGAAGGACTACTAACTTGGTGATCCGAGTTCAAATCCCGGTCTCGGCCGATTGACACAGGCATCGCTGTAATAATTTACATGTGCTTTGTTTACAAACACATGGTAGACCTCCATCGTTGATTAGCGCCGGTATTTTCAAGTATAAATAGAGAGAGGTTAAATAACATAAAAAAATCCTCATCTATTATAAAGTTTAACCAATTACTATAGCTTAGCTGAAGACGTTTAGCTTTCTTCTTTTGTAATAAATTATTTCAATCAATAAATTTAAAATTTTGAAGAATAGAAATAATAAGATATTCCTATTCCAATATTATTATATAACAAATAATTAATATATGATAGTTAATGATTTCAATTAAAATATATGTTATTGTTATAAGTAATTAATTAATCTAATTTTTATACTCTTATGGTTATAATATTCAAAGGATATAATGGATCTGAATTAGTAATTATTTAATTTAATTATTATTAATTATTTAAACAAATATTTTTATCAGTTTTATATTCTTTATACAATAATATACTATCGTAATGTAATAACAATCTGACTGTCATTATATTATTATTATCTAAGACTATCGCTGGATTTGGTCCTCGGGTATCATTGCGTCCTCAAGCATTCATGTGTGGTCTAGGATAGTGTTATAAAAGTAAGATTTATCTGAATTAAATTAATAAATATTTTTATCGGTCTTACAGTCTTTATAATATAATATATTAGGTTGTCAAATATCTCCCGTGTTCTCCAATTTACTTGACTCTAACCTTAAATTTACATTATTGGGATTCTTCAAAATATTCATATTCATATTTCTCTTTTATATTTATTTTTAATATTTTGTTCTAAGATATTTATATTTTCTTATTATTTAAAATATTTACATTTGAATATTCTCATTATCTAAGCCCTGCTTCATACCGCCAGAAAATAAATTGAAAAATAAAACAGATCTCAGGATGTTCTACTAATGTATAGGGCAACCTCCAATGTTGACTAGACTTGGTTTGGGTCCCCTACTATTGACAGCCCACTAGTGTCATCTGATTTTATGACTGTACCTATTCAGTAAGGCAGCGCATATAGATATCAAACGATCCTCTCTATACCAACCCCAGCCTAGAATTAATATGCACTGCATCAGTGCGTATTTAAGGTGATTCAAATTGATCTTATTTCGATGTGAGAGTTGTCCGTTTATTAAATCTCTCATATATCCATAACCCGCCTGGAAGATATCCATTAATAGTGCTATCATCTCCATTATACACGGGAGACCCTCGTTTATAGGATCCCCGATACACTACGAGGGTGGATTGATAAGTTTCCGGCCTGACCAGGAGATGGCGTCACAAGATCTACCTCGAGGTGTTGTTCTATCGTACCATCCTTAGAGAGCTTGTAGCTATAGTTTCAGTCCGATTGCTACGTTAGTTTAGGTTTGAGAGCACGCTGAACAAGACGTCTCTGTGTTTTTCGTAAAAATGGAAAAGATGGAAAATCGTGCTGTCATCAAATACTTTTATTTGAAGGGATTAACGCCGAAGGAAATTAAAAAAGATATGGACACACTGAGGACATCCTCCTCATCATATTCAACCGTTAAGTAGTGGGTTTCCTGAGCCTCGCTCAGGACGCCCCATTGAGGTCACAACTCCAGATATGATCGAAAAAATCCATCAAATAGTGCTGAAAGACCGCAGATTAAAAGTGCGTGAGATAGCTGAAACCTGTAAGATGTCAAGTGAATGTGTATAAAATATTTTGCACCAATTTTTGTATATGGAAAAGCTCTGTGCAAGATGGGCGTAATCCAAGCGAATTTTTGCGTCGATTCGTAACGACTGACGAAACTTGGGTCCACCACTATACTTCTGAAACCAAACAACCGTCTAAACAGTGGATTGGACCAGGGGAACCAACTCCAAAGAAGGCAAAAACCATTTTTTCAGCGAACAAGGTTATGGCTACTACTTTTTGGGATACAAGAGGTATTATACATTGATTATCTTGAAAAGGGTAAAACTATCCCTGGTCAATACTACGCAGACTTATTGCAACGCTTGAGCCACGAAGTGAAAATTAATCGACCTTATCTGGCGAAAAAAAATCTTGTTTCATCACGAGAACGTACCAGCGCACACGTCAATCGTGGCGATGGCTCAAATCAACGATCTGAAGTTTAAATTGATGCCGCAACCTTCCTACTCTCCAGAGGTAGCCCCGAGTGACTATTATCTGCTTTCTAACCTCAAAAAATGGCTTGGCGGTAAGAGATTTGCGGACAATGAAGAAGTAATCGAAGCTGTAAATGGGTGTTTTGAGGAGCTTGACGAATCAGTCTATAGAGGTGACATTACTAGACTAGAACACCGCTATGAGAAATGTATCAGCCTTCGAGAAGATTATGTTGAGAAATAAAAAAAAAATTTCTTCAAAACGTTATTTTTCTTGGTCAGGCCGGAAACTTATCAATCCACCCTCGTATATAGCCTGAATAGATTAAAACTCACAGTATGTAGATGTGTAGGTAATAAATGGTTGTAGGGAGAAGCAAATACCACTATTTTAACGTTCTTGTCCGCTGCTGCTCAATCATGGCTCTTGCGAGTGAATATTTCGCAACCGACCGCAATTAGCCATTCCTCTATTTGCATCTCTGGGGACATGTATGGTACCGTGAAGTACTCTGGCTCCACAATAATAATAATAATATCTGTGGGGCTATATGTTCAGCTACCACACGCGTTCCGGGGTTGTATAATGTTTGAATATGACCACTACTTGGCTCAGCTTAAGCAGAAGCAAGTCTTGAGGCGCGTTTTCGCATGGATTACAGAATAAGGATTGCAGAACGAGTTGTTGCTGTTAACTTGCCGTACTCGATCTTATTAGACGAGACGAAGGAATGGGCGGACGCAATACATATTACGAAACGGATTAATGCTATGAAAAGTATTCCAAGGTTGGGAGCACTAAGAATTGCGTTCGAGCATTAAATCGTATTGCAAGAAGCAGTAGCTAGCCGAGAGCAAACATCCGCCTTTTCTTCATTATTTCTAATGCAGTGGAGTGGGTTCTTATAAAAAAGGGTAGCTTGATAGAGAATATGGGAAGAGACCGTTGTAAACGAAGAAAGATAATTTTTATTTACAAGACGCTTAAACGTCGCTTCGTCAATGTGTCCGTATATCCAAGCAGTTATTTGTATTACATTATTTTTCATAACTCAACACTTTTGCGTGATATATAATATACGTTAATGAGTACATTATAAGAAAATAAATTTCATGCTATATACACTTGAGAATTTAGTCTTTCGAAAGCTGAAGTTTAATAAGGTATTCATTCAAAACGTATGAGAAAAATATAATTTCACGCATTCAGGGACCAAAATAAGATTTTCTACATTTGTCTGTAAGTACCATAATACTATTTTATATTCCTAAGGAGTAAAAGCGCTTATGACTCTTTCTCAACCAATCATAAAACAAAATTTTTCTTTGCGACTAAGAAAGCAAAGTGGATAAACGAAACCGTTATTCAGGTAGGTTTTTCAGTTTTCGAGCGTAAAGTCTGGCATTTACAAAGCTTGGGCTTATCAGCGCCTCTCAATTGCGCCACCTAATCGCGACTAAATTTTTCATTTTGAGTTAAATATTCGAGATTTAAAATAAAATTTATATTCTATGTAAAATTTTCTACGAAAATTATTATGATATTTAAGTATTAAAAATTATCTATTAAATTTTTCAAAAATTAGTTTGAATTCTTAATTCTATTGTTCATGCTATTAAAATGTTTTCAATTTTATTTTAAGATTACGTTATAAATAAATTTATTATCTTCAATTGAGTCTTCTTGTTTATTTTTACAGAAGGGATGGCTCTGCCCCCTCCCTTCGCTAATTTCTCGGCGAAGGCTTCGCTCGCTGCACCTCAATGTATGGGTACTAAATTTTTCCTTCACATACTCTATCAATTTTAAATTATGAAGGAATCATTTAATTTAATGTTACAATGTTCAAAGAAATTATTGAAATGACCTAAGAGATAAACGATAATACATTTTTTTCAAATCCAACCGATTGCATTTTATATTAGGGCAACTTATTTCGGACCGATTGTGGTCTGATCTGATGAGATAATTAACACAGGGATAAATATTTGATATTTGTTCATTCTGTGAGTTACACTTTTTTGTGAAATTCTTTGAAGAAAAGAAAGATCGTGAGGAAAATTGTATTTCGCATACGCGAGCAAAGGTGTTTTCCAACTCGGGTATTTCACGCCCTCGATTCGCTTGGGCAGTGAGTGTACCTCAACGAAAAACACTTGTTTTGCTCTCTTGTGTCATAATCTATTATAAAACATTAATACATACTGTTATGCATGTTATTCGGTATTATGGTAAATAACGAAAATTCTTATTAATCAAGTGAATTAGTACTATTATAAAATAATCCAATTCTTTTTACTGTTATTTATTATATTATTTGTCATAATATACATTTAGATATACTGCACCATGTGAATAGATATTAAATACATCAAATTCTTACTAAATAAAAAATCGTAGTATATGTGAAATTTTAACCATTACTTTTTATTACTGAATCTAAATGCATTGTACTGCAATATTAGTTAATTGTGGCATCTATTAAAAACAGTATACATAGAAAAATAACGTCAAAATGCGATGTCTATGAGTATATAATGCATGTGAAGGTAGATATTATGACACATACAATCAGACATATATCGTCATTAATCCGAAAGTGTAGGTGGTATGTAGAAAAATAATGACTTACAATTGAATTATCTTGAATATTGGACAATACTTTTTCCAGTTGTAATTTAAATAATAGAAACAAAACAATAACCTAACAGAAAAAAATGATAAATTTTTGTATTTATTACATTTAGGAACTTGAATTAAAAAAAAAATTAATATTGTGAATAAAATTAAAACTTCTATGTTACTGCATCTAATAAGTCATCATCATTATTATCAACATTATCGTCTTTTTCGATACTAGTAAAAACATTATTTAAATTTTTAGAGTACGAAGTAGTATTTTTTCTATTTCTCATATTTAGTAGATGCCACTGTATCGTGCTGAGATTTCCTTTGTTAGTTGATCTACAGCCAAACCACCAGTAAGATGTATCTCTGGGAAAAGGTGGTTTACTTAAATCTACCTAAAATAGATATTAGATTTTGAATGTAAATAAAAAAGATCTATAATTATTTTGTAATTTATATTTCTCGAATAGCTTTTACTACAAACCGAAAAAGTTTTGTCATTAAAACGGTAATATCCTTCATCTTTGAAAAAATATGTAGTGCCTTGATAATTAAGCGAAGCATCTAAATTATCAGGTATCCCTACCCAATTAGATATTAATTTAGGATATGTGTTTCTCACTGGTGGTCTTTGGGATGGATCAAATCGCCAGAATTTTGTTCCTTTATAAAAGTAGATTTTACCATTTCCGGTCCAAACTGTTGCAGTGTCTATATTATCCGGTATTCCAGTAAATCCTTCACTAATATCTTTTGGATAATCGCCATCCATTTGCTTACCAACGAATCTCCAATATTTTGAGCCCTGTAGGTAGTCAAATTTTAACATTCAAATTAATGTTCAATCAGTGTTTTTTTATAATTTACAGACCTTAAAAAAATAAGTTTTTCCATTTTTATATGTAAAAGCAGCATCTATGTTTCCTGACAAACCTTTCCATGAAGTATTGATTAATCTTGGATATCCAATCTCTATTCCATTTGTAGATAATTTCCAATAATATTCACCTATTTAAATGAAATATATAAAATTAAGAATGTAATAGGAATCAACTTTATGCTACCACTATCAAATATCAAATATCAAATATCAAATATCTATAACCCCTCCCCATCGCTTTCCTCTTCTTTACGACGCGCACCAGGTGGATTTTGAGGTGCAAATATAAATCTTAAAACATTTGTATATATGTATATATATACAAATATATACATATAAACAAATCTATACATGTATACAAATATTTTAAAATTTATATTTATATCTCAAAATCCACCTGGTGCGCGACGTAAAGAAGAGGAAAGAGGTGGGGGAGGGATATATATATATATATATATATATATATATATATTTGTATATATATATATATTTGTATATATATGTATATATACATAGCTATGTATATATGTGTATATATGTATACACACACACACACACACATATATATATATATATATATATATATATTTGTGTATATATATATATATATATTTATGTGTATATATATATATATATATATTTATGTATATATACATCTTTGATAAAATGAAGCTTTCACTCTGATAAAAGAAGCATTCGTAAATTTTCATTCTATAATTAATTAATTTTAATTTATTCGTTGGACTGGGATCTATAGTGTATTTTTCGTAGTATTCAGTAAAATCTGATAAAAGATACTATTTCTCAATGTTGTTTAACATTTAAATTACCACAAACTTTTAAATTCCGGGCCTGTAAGTACACGTGAAAATAATTTTTAAATTATTTTTTATAGTATTGTATTCTCACGTTATAAGTAAGTGACTGCATAGACACACTTTTAATAAGTATACGTAATAATATTTATTGAATAATAATAAGAAATAATTTTGAAACTTATACGAATTGGTATTCCTACATATTTACATCTACCTGACTATGTAAAAAATGATTTCAATATTTTCTTTTGTCAAAATTATAAACGATCATATCAATTTACTTTTAAAATAATGCTTACAAACAGATTTATTTTTAAGATAGGACCACTCAGACTTCATAATTTTCCTTCAATCATCTTGAAAAAGGATGTAATAAAACATTAGTATTTTGTGTAATAATATTGGAATTTTCTTGAAATATTTTACTTATATTCGAAGTACAATTATTATATTTCTTTAAAATTTTATCTTTAAATTAAAAATATATCTGTATCTGTATTTAATTATTGTTTTTATTATCTCAAAAAGTTAAAAGAAATACAAACATATATGTTTAATTGTTATTAAAAAAAATTTAATGTTTCGTACGTTATATATTGCTTATTTTATTTATTTACTGTCAATATAAAAAATTCATCTCCCATATGGTATATTAATTTAAATTATTTTTTTAATATCTAAAATAACTAAAATAACTGCACATATTCGTGTGCTGTATTCCTTATATATATATATATATATATATATATATATATATATGAAATCTAGCGTACGAATATGTGCAATTATTTCAATTTTGTTTCCAAATATCCCGTCTCGAATTTGCTTGGTATCGACAGTTGCCTCTCCTTCATTTCTTAATGCTACCTCCTCTCCCCTTTGTGACACTGCAGCCTTCTGCAGCTGCACTAGCTACTGCATTACGCTCCACACTCATCAGCGCTTACACTGCCTGTACACATATTTGTCTATTCAGACCTTGCTTGCAGTATTCTTCCATTACCGATCCTAAACAGACCTTGTTCGCGGTTCTGCTACAGCAAGCAACAGCGCCATTTTTAGAACTTTTCATTTACATGGGCTCTAGCAATCTCTATTCATCTCTGGTGGGAGAGAAAGAGAGAGAGAGAGAGAGAGAGCGAGAGAGAGAGAGAGAGAGAATGGATCTGGTCGCGGTTGAAGTCGGTCTGAACTTGCCGAAATAGAGAAAAGAATTAGTCGCGCATTTCTTATATATATATATATATATATATATATATATATATACATACATACGTATATACGCCCAGTTCTTTTCTCTTTCACTCGGACCTCCACTGCCCCTACTTCCCCTCTTCGTTATCGTGCCTGCCTGCCACGTTTTCCAGTTCCAGCGAAGCCGACTCCACCAGAGATCTCCGAGGTAAGTAACCTACAAAAGTCAGGTTATAAAATCGCGCCCAATACGTGAAGCCCGACGGACAAAATAAAATTATTCTAGTGAGCCCGTGTCGTGCGCGGCAGCGGGAAAGTACGTGTACAAAAATTCTAAAGTGCGTAAAAGAGTTTCGGTCGGAAGATTCAACGCGAAAATGAATATCAGCTATCAGATATGAATATCAGCCCTCTCACCCCCTCGTGTTAAAATCCACTTTCTTCTCGCAAAATATTTAAATGTAAATGTTAAGAAATTTCGAGTCAGCCGTGTCCCCATAAAATAAGTACCGTCATATATTAGTATATGCTTGAGTAATATAATCTTGAATTGTTTATTTACAGGATGATATTTACAAATTTCACTTAGTTAAATTGTACTTACTTATTGTTATATTTGTAAACTTATCAATGAGATAAATATTCATTTTTTTTATCTATATATAGATAAAAAAATCCTACCTGGCCGGTAGGATAGGGGGCTAATGGACCATATTTGCTGACGTGTAGAATATGGTATCGCGTCTCATGGGTTACGGTGGAGCACTATGCGTCTACGGGACGCTTTACATGACCCGGTCTTGTACGACGCGTCGCTGTCGGACTTGTAACCCACGGCAATGGTATCGTCCAAGTGCTCGCATCTTCTCGTGAAAAAATTGAAAATGCAATCCGTTTCTTTTTCCCTACCTTTTCCTACGTCGGCTATCCCTGTTAATGTTTATGCAGTATTTTTACTTCGTTCCGGACGCTCACACTCCTGTGTGTTCTCTGTAGCTTGACGTCTACGTTGACGTTTTACCTCTTGTACTCCTGTCGCTGTTATAGTTTCCTGTCGTTGCTGACTAGCCTCTTCAATTACTTTCTCTTCTACACCTTCTGATGGTGTGGTAGTTTTACGTCGCAGGTGATGTTATCCTCTGCATTTTCCGTATTGCTCGTAGTTTTTATGGTAGTTTTATGTCTTTTCGGACGCTCTCTATCGTTCTCCTTGATGGTATCGGTAGTTTTACGTCGTTCCGGACGTTCGCAGAAGGTGTTATTTTCTGCATTTTCCGTAGTTTTACATCGTTGCGGACGATCGTACTCATCTTGAGCTATGTTGCTGGTGGCAGTAGGGGGTGGATGGGGAGTATTCTCTAGGTCGTCGAGGGGGAAATTGCTAGTGTCTAACAGCGACAGTGCAAAAGATTCTTCGTTGACCGGTATGTTGTTTTTCGGCCCAGGCTCGTCGACGCCTATCTCCTGAGTTCAGTCCGGACTGAACCCAGTCAGGTTTATTACTTCTAGTTCGACTTTTCGCTGGTGTAGGGCTTCGTTTAACTGAGTCATATTGAGGGTTTATTCGCGGTCACGTTGTCGCTCTTGCGTTGCTTGCCCGCGTGTCTCTAAGACTTGCGGCGTAGTCGTATTTACGGGTGTTGAGCCCGTTGGATGGGGGGAATGAACGTCCTCTGGTCGAGACGGTTGATCGGTCAACAAGGACCGACGCAGCCGTCTGCCTCTGCCTATGCTTGGAATCATCGTCTTTGCTGGTAGTACCTGTGGAGAAATGAGATGAACTGTTAGGGGTATAGTATTTTTTTATGTCCGAAAAATCTACTTTTGTTTTCTTCCTGTCATCCATGTTTTCTAGCTCGAAGTTAACAGGGGATACTTTTCTGACTATTCAACATGGAGCAATAAACTTTGGAGCTAGTTTTGCTGCAAATCTATCCGGCCCTGATGATAGTACGTTATTCTTTCTACAAACCGTCTCGTTTTCCTCAAACGATGCTTCTCTGCTATTTTTGGTATATTGATGCGCCTGTTTCTCGCTGGCTGCACATAAGTTTTTCCTGACTAATTCATGAATGACGGGTAACCTTTTCATTCGACTTAGCCAGTCAGTAGGTGTTAATGTCTGACGTGATTGGTTGTTTATGCGGATGTTTCTGTACGTGGGCATCTCCCTTGGGTTTCTACCGAAGTTTAGGAAGGCTGGCGAGGCTTGCGTACTGGCATGTACGAACGTGTTCATGGCGAAAGCCAGTTCCGGTAGGTGTATGTACCAGTCTTTATGATCTTTTTTACGGAGATAGAGATCATACCTTTGAATGTGCGGTTTACCCGCTCTAATGGGTTCGCTTACGCATGATATGGCGTTATCAGCTGTTGTATTATTCCAAGTTCGTGGAGCCGCTGTTTGACCAACTTATTGGCTCAATTAAATAAAAATAAAAATACAATAATAAGTAAAAAAAATAATCATAAAAGTACTAGTCTATGTTAATAAAGGACAACCTGCTTGCCCCACCACCTTAAAGTTACGGTTCATCCTCATTATAAAATGATAACCTAAATGATAACATAAATAATGATAACCAATAAAAAAGTCGCTTGCCGCTGTCCGTATTTGATTGTTTAATTAGTAAGATGACTCCGACATTTCCCGGCGGAGCGTCTCGAGGACGGGAGGAGGACGGGAGGACGACACTCTTCCTTTTCGGCAGCGAGTCCTCCGAAAGGGACTCGCCCCGAGGAGCGACGGAAGAACGATACGACGAGCTGAGAAACAACGGGGCGAAAGGGATTTGCGCGAGAGATCCAGGAAGTACGTGAAAGGGAGAGGGAAATAGTGAGAGAGAGAGAGAGAGAGAGAGAGAGAGAGAGAGAGAGAGAGAGAGAGAGAGAGATGGAGGGAGACAAGTCCAAACAGACGAGAAGAGGTTGGATTTCTCCTGTATAGGAGTATTAATCCCTACCGTCAATTACCATTTGTCTTGGGCACAGCTTGGTCCACTTGTTAAGACATCGCCACTGTTTGTCTTGAGGGAAATAACATTTTCTCGAATAATACAGTCTTACAGAAAGTTATTCACGGGTATGGTTGCTTTTGTTACGCCCTGTATCAAGATTTGTAATAGATTTGCGCCGCGGGCTCGTCTTGCTAATTGACGATTGAATGTTCGCTGTCTTATACATACATATGTAATAGTAATCCAGGGGTGCGGGGCATAAATTAAAGTCTCGCGGAGAAGATACAAATGAATTTATTAATATATTTGTCTTGAATCGAGCGAATAATCTTATATTATGCACATATTATATACATTATGGAACGGAATTGTCAACATGATTGTGACGATTTGTGCACGCGCGCGTGAGTGTGTGTGTGTACATATATAAAAGCTTGTCTTTCAGACATTACATTACATCTCTCGCAGTGGTGATGATGGGGGAACCCCATTTGAACACAATTAGCTCTTGCAGCGCTTTAACTATCGTTTCCCCAATTGCCTTACGTAGTGGTCGAAGCTGCACGTATTTGGTGAATAAATCTTCGAAGATTAAGAGATATCGATGTTGACCTTCACTAGACGGAAATGGACCCATTATGTCAGTGCCACGCTTGTCCATGACCCTTCCGCATGTATGTGTGTCATCAAACCAGTTGGTACTCTCCGGGAGACATTGTATAGCTAACACTTTAGGCAGTGCTTTATATAGCTGTATATATCTCGTCGTTGTGGCCCATCTCGCTAGTCTGCTCGTGGGAGTTTTCAGCGTATGTAGCCATTTTAGGCTACTGTGGTCAGTGGTCACCATGAATTTTTCTGCTAACAGATAGCCTCTAAACTTCTCTACTGCCCAGAGTACTGCGAGACTCTATTTCTCGGTAACTGTGTAGTTTACCTCCGCCGTAGTCAGTGCCCTGCTCGTATAAACGATACAATGTTCTTAATTATCCGTGTCTTGACTAAGCACGGCACCGAGGGCATAGTTGCTGACATCGGTTTGGAGTATATAGGGCTTATTCTGTATGGGGCGTGCTAATACGGATGCTTGCATTAACAAGATACGCAGTTGGTTAAATGCATCTTCCTGGGGTTTGTCCCAGTGCCAAATACGTTTTTTTGTAAAAGTTTACTTAGTGGCGCCTTTACGTCCGCTAAAGATTTTAAGATGCGGGCGGACCACCCTACCATGCCGAGAAAAGTTCAGCTGTTTGATGTTCTTTGGAGCTGGATAATACGGAACGGGCTTTACTTTTTCGGGGTCCGTACGCAGTCTATCATTGTCTACTACATATCCCAGGTAACGTACCTCCGAGCAACAAAACTCAGACTTTTCCTTATTAATTTGAAGCCCAACCTGGTTAAGGCGGACCAGTACTGCTTATAATTGCTGAGTGTGTTCCTCGAACGTATTCGTGACGATAATAATATCGTCTACTATTAAGTATTAAGTATTAAGTACTACTATTAAGTATGACCCTATCAACTCGTTGGAACCTTGCGTCCTATCTCTGACGATAATAATATCGTCCATATAGACAAATGCGCATGACTGCCACTGCGGTCCGAACACGACTTGTAGGATGCATTGGAAACTGACTGGGGCGTCGGTTAGCCCATATGGAATTCTGGTGTATTGAAACAGTCCATTTTACGGGACTGCAAAGGCAGTTATTTCCTTGCTCGCGTGGTCGAAAGGAATCTGGTGATACGCCTCGCTCAATTCTATCTTAGAAAGATAACGAGCGTCACACAGATTATCCAATACGACGTCCATATGAGAAAGAGGATATGCATTCTTCTTTGTCACCTGGTTAACTGCCCTGTAGTCTATGCAAAACCTGATCTTGCCGTCCTTTTTCGGTAGGATCGCCGGACAACTGCTCCACGAACTCTCCGAAAGTTCGATGATTCCTTCGGCGAGAAGTCTATCGACTTCTACGTGGGCCTGCTTTAGTAATTTGTCCGGTATGCGTTTAATAGGTCGATGGCCTTGCACGTCTATGTGATGAGGGTGCATCTGTGCGAGCCTTAAGGCCCCTGTTTGTTCTGGTATCAGCTGATCCCATAGCCGGTTCAGTTGTTGTCCTTGCTTCTGCTCCAATGTAGCAACTCCATTTACTGCTTTTAAAGCAGTGATTACTTGTACTTCGCTGCTCGCGCGCGTCACAAAGTATCTTACTATATTTTTAGGCGTATGCCAGATCGCCTTGGCGATATTAATCGTCATTGGCAACTGAATCAGGATATCCCTCCCTAGGATGATATCATATGTTAACGAGGTAGACACTGAAGCGCGTCGTAATTTGTTGCCTATTTTTAGGAGGATATCTATTTCTCCGTCGCTGGAGCAGATCTGGCCATCTAGCAGCTGCATAAATGATGTGATCGGTATAATAGTTGTTTTAAAAACCTTTGCAAAACGTGGTCTAATATAATAATGAATCGCGTGCCCCCGGATCGATAGATGCTGGAAATATTTTTCCTAATAATTCGATATTCAAAAAAATCGATTATCGTTCTCCCGAAGTGGGGTCGTGCGTCAAGAATCGGTAACGTCCGCGGCGGTTATTGATGCGCGTCCTGCGTTATTCACGTCTATAGTTGTGGAGTAAGACACGTTTATATCTTGCGGAGTCTTGTAAAGGGTAGTAGGGCCGACTCCGATAGTCTCTTTCCTTAAGCGTTTCCCGATGTCCTCCTGTTCGGGCCGCAACGTGTGCAGTTTACTGTTGTAACGCCATCTTCGTCGCAATTGTAGCAGAAGATTCGTTTCTGCTCGGGGCATTGATCTGCCCAAAGGCCTGGTTTACTGCATATCCAACACAGCCGATCATCTTCGCCGTGATTTCTTCGTTCAAGTACGTGGTTGCGGTGACTCAAGACGTGTTCTCTTATAATCTGGATATTTGTCGTTGCGTTCTCTCGCAGGTGATCGGGGATAACGTTTTAGGTCACTGTTTTCTCGAGCTGGATGTTAGTTGCGAGAGGGGCTGGTTATACGGGTTATGTTACGTGAGGACGGGCTCCTAGGTCTATATTGCGATTCATTGGTCGATTTTGATCGAGGCCGAGGAGGTGTTACCGAACGATATCTGGGAGGGGGTCTTCGGTATTGTTTTTCTCTTGACTCTCTTCTAGGTTCTTACCATGGTTTTCTGGGTGTTTTTCCGTCTACCTGGGGAAAAGCCTTTGCTGTGTTCCTTCTTAGTTGTCAATATCGCTGCCGGTGGTTCAGCCAACGTTACGTGTTTTGGCTGTTCTTCATCTAGTTCTGCCAGTCTAGATCGTCTGATCGCTCTTCTAGACGGTGGGCAGGTAGCACTGCTCATTAGGCAGGCCTCTGCTGCAGGCCGCTTCTTGTAACGATGAGTTAGCTCTTTCTTAAGTTCTATCTGCTGGCCTAGTACCTGCTGCTTGTTTAGTGTCTTAAAGTCCGCTCTATTAATCTTATCGAGAAAGGTAGGGTTTAAATTTCGGTACACCCTATCTAATTGTGTTTTTGGTGGCAATGGTGGCGACACTTTTCCTAATATTGCCCTCATGCCTATTAAGTATAGACCCCTATAGACTCGTTGGAACCTTGCATGCTATCTCTAAGTTCCTCTTCCAATCGCAATGTTGAGTCGATAGGTCGGAATTGTTGTCGCAGTGCTGTCTTCAGGTGTTCTAATGTGTGCTACTGTTTATAGATTGGCCTTGCCCATGTACGAGCAGATCCGCATAATATGCCTGGCATTAATTTTAATATGTCTGCCGCTGGAATGTTTAGACTTTCGCAAGTGTCTTCTAGTCTTTCGATGAATTCTTCTACGTCCTCTTGCGGCGTTCCTGAATATAACATATAGAATCCATGTTATATAACATATAGAAAAAAGGAAAAGCATGTGAATTTACTAATCATACAAGATGATTATAATGATGAAAAAGAAAGTGTAAATAGAAGCGTAAATATTGAAGATCTCTGAGCTCGTTACCACTATGTGTGGATTAAGAATATATCTCGCTTGATAAGTTCTCTAATTACAAAACGTAATGGGAAACTTCATCTTTGTGGTAGATGTTTACATTATTTTCTATCTAAAGAAAACTAAACTTCCATATTATCGATTGTCCGGAAAAAATCATTGCAAAATAAAATTACCCACACAGACGAATAATATTTTGGAATTTAAGAACTTTCCATTCAAAGAGCGTATACCGTTTGTTAAAACGGTACACTCTCTAAACAGCAAAAGATTGTCACATTTGCGAAAAAGATTTTAATTGTACAGATAATACAGTTCAAGATTACTGTCATCTTACAGGACGGTAAGTATATTTTAGAGTTTTATATTAGAAGTTTTATAAAATTTAAATATCGATTTCAGATATCGTGGTCCTGCACATAACTCGTGTAATTTGAATTATAATGATTCCAAAGTTATACCTGTTATATTTCATAATTTATCGGGGTATGATGCACATTTATTAATTAAAGAACTTGCAACAAATTTTGAAGGAAGTGTATATGTTCTGCCCGAAAATAAGGAGAAATATACATGATTTATAAAATATATACAAGACATGGATATTAGTTTTAGATTTATCGATTCGTTTCGATTTATGCTTTGTTCTCTTGATAAATTAGTGTCATATTTAGAAAAGCATAGTATTTTAGAAAATACTTTTAAGAGGGACTTTTGATCAAATGAGCAAATTAGCTTAGTTAAACGAAAAGGAGTCTTCCCATATGAATATATTTCATTGTTTGATAAATTACAAGAAACGGAATTGTCAGTCAAACATGCATTTTACAGTAATTTATACACTTCCGCTATTACTGATGAAGACTATCAGCATGCTCAACAATTGTGGCAAGATGTTGATATTCAAACACGCGGTGAATATTCCGATCTATATTTAAAAACTGATGTATTGCTCCTTGCTGATGTATTCGAAAACTTTAGAGACAATTGCCTTCGAGCATATCATCTTAATTCGGCCCATTATTATACCACCCCGGGTCTATCGTGGTATGCAATGCTAAAATATACAAAAATAAAATTAGAATTGCTTACCGATATTGATATGTTGATGTTTATCGAAAGAGATATCAGAGGTGGTATTAGCTAATGTTCGAACTACTATGCAAAGGCGCATAATAGATATATGAGTAATGAATTTGATGAAACGAAGGGAAATAAATTTTTGCTCTACTATGACGTAAACAATCTTTATCGTTGGGCAATGACTCCATATCTTCCTTACGGAGGTTTTGAATGGAAACAAAATATAGACAATGAATCCAAATTTTTGAAAACAGCAGATGAATCTCCTACTCGATATATTCTAGAGGTTGATTTAGAATATCCAAAAAATATTCATGATTTACATAAAGATTTGCCATTATGTCCAGAACATATTGCAGCACCAGGAAGTAAAATGAAGAAACTATTAACAACTTTATATAATAAAAAACGCTATATAATTCACTACAGAGTATTGCAACAAACAGTTAAATATGGCTTATACTTAAAAAAGATACATAGAGTATTAAAATTTAATCAGAAACCATGGCTTAAAGACTATATTTATTTAAATAGCGAAAAAAACAAGCAAAAAATGAATTCGAAAAGTTACTTTTCAAATTTTTAAATAATGCTATTTATGGAAAGACAATGGAAAATGAGAGGAAAAGAGTAGATGTAAATCTAGTGAATAGGCATGGACGTTATGGTGCAGAAGCACTAATAGCAAGTCCAATTTTTCATAATTGTTCAATTTTTGATGAAAATTTCGTTGCTGTACAGTTACAAAGAATTGAAATTTAGATCAGAAAACCTATTTATGTTGGACTGTCTGTATTAGATTTATCGAAAACAAAGTTTATAGATTTTACAATGAATACATGCAAAACAGAATGGGTAGTAATTGTAAATTATTATATACAGATACTGATAGTTTGGTATATGAAGTAAAAAACATTAATATGTACGATTTGATGCGGGAGGACATTCATGAATTTGATATATCTCATTGAATTTGGACTCATGAAGGATGAGTTTAATGGTAAAATTTTAACAGAATTTATTGGATTGCGGAGTAAAATGTATAGTATGAAGATTCAAGAACAAGAACAGATTAAGAAAGCCAAGGGTGTTAAAAGTGCTATAGTGAAAACTACAATTAATTTACAAGATTATGTTCATTGCTTGGAAGAAAGAGCCGTTATCCATAGAGATCAATATAATATTCGATCAAGACTTCATATTGTACATACAGATAAACAAAACAAAATAGTTTTAAATCCGTTTGATGATAAGCATTTTATAGAAACAGGATCAACAGATACTCTTCTATGGGGTCATTACAGCATACGTGAACATGAACGTGCATTAAATGAAGGAGTCGCTATAGGGATCAGAGATGACAATGCAAACGAACAAATATTATAACAAACATTAACTGAACAAGTTGCAATGAGATTACAAGGAGACAAGGGCATTTATCACTTAGTAGAACAGTCGACTAAACAAGTCATAACATGCATTGGAGACAAAGATAGCTGCTCGAGTTTACAAGGGTCATCTGAACTAATCGGAAGAGAAAAGAGGGGCGGAGAGTGAGAGAGCTTGCATAAACGACGGTCGAGCTCCATCGATATGGAGGGGAAAGATGGAGGGGATATAGACCTTATAGTGAGGGAAGTACGACCAAAAAAACGAAACTGCAGAGAGAGATCAGTTATTCAGTGTTTAGTTCTTGATTGTAATTGTTAGCAAGCAGTATTTCGTTCAAAGATAATCATATACAATGGAACATAGTCCTGGAATGATGTCCCCAGGTGTTTAGTCGTCTACTCAATTGATAGCGCAGTTAACGGCTGTCGATTTCATTTCGAATTTTAATGAAGACTTCATTCAGCCAAACAAAATATCAATTTAGGTGTGCATAGGTTTTCTTTTAATTTCACTTGTACATATTACTAAATAATTTTAAGATAAAAAGTTAAATAATTTATATTATTTTACAGTTGGATCTGAAAACGTTGAATAATATAGCACTAGGTGGTTTTCTGCCACAAAAAATTGGCGAATTAAAAAGAAATCAAAATTACATAATCACAAAAATGAAAAAAGTTAATACTAAATTCGGATAGAAATCTGTATTCGAAATTGATAGTGAATTTCAGTGTTTTTTACCGAATAGAATTTCGAAGGTGTTAATCAAAGACAAAAACTTCTTCAATAATATCTGTGAATATGCAAATAAATTAAAAGTGTTCATAAAATCTATGGGTGAAGATAATTTTAAATTCATCACAGTATAAACAAAAAAATTATATATATGTGTATTTGTGTAAGATGATATATCACAGTCTAACTATATGTATAATATGAAATAAATTAAACAACATTTTTTATCTTAATTATAGCTGTGTTTATTTATCCTCGTTGTATACAAAATTACTTTATATATTCTGATTTTATAATTTGTTATCATTTTCGTTCTACACTCTCTTTATGAGTTCAACTATTATGAGAACTATCAAATTCAAGCCACTTGACAAAAACTTTATCTTCTCGACGTTTGAGAATTTGATCAACGAGGTAAACATGTTCTTGTTCATAGAAAGATCCAGCGATGGGTTGATTTTTATAATCTTTTAAATGGTAAGTTATTGGATTCGTTGCTGCAATCCTACAGATGCTGAATACTTCTGTAGACCAGTTAGGTGTATATCCTTTCTCAAAACTCTGCTTCAGTTTACTCACTCTTACTTTATCTCCAACCTTAAATCTATTAATTTTTCCCCCTTATTTTTGCTCTGCTAAGTAAGATTCTTAAAATTTTTGCTTTATTTGCAGCTGTAACATCTTTTGGCTTGACTTCGATAGTTCTATGCTTTGTCGCATTATAAAAAGTTATTAAATTCGGTAAAATATCAGTCCACTTATAATTTCCGCGGAGACTAAACTATATCGACATTTTTTCTTTCAAAGTACGATTGAAATGTTCGCATATAGATGCTTTGAGATTACTATATGTTGAATATAGATTAATTTTATTTTTTCTCATTAGTTCTTGAAACTCTGCATTGTAAAATTCTTTGCCTTTATCTATATGTAGATTTTTTGGTATACGTCCATGCTTGAAAATAGTATTAAAAGCTGCTGTCACGTCTTTACCAGTTTTTTGTTTCAAGGGTATAGCCCATGAAAATTTTAATAAGCTATCGATGACTGTTACCATGTATTTGAATCCTTTATTTTCTCAAGTATAAGGTTGCATTTCAACGAGATCTACTTGCCATGTCTTATCTATATCACGTAGTTCAAATTGTCGTCGAATATAATTTCGACGAGAAGTCTTATGAATTTCCATCACTATTTCCATTGTTTCTTTCTTTGAATACTTCATTGTGTGTTTTTCCAGGTAACTCTATAAGTTGTTTTATGTTGTTATTAATAGAAGTCAATTCAATCCTAATTTTCGATTTATACGCATTTAATGAAGTCTTTGATTCAGGAATTCTTTTTCCAATTCTACTATAGATGGTGGTATTGATGGTAAAACATCGATTTTTTTCATTCACCTCGCTCAAAAGTTTTAATAAGTTTGACGTGTCGTCTTGCACATGAGTTCTAAGTGTATGCAAATCAACTGCATCAGTTAATTTAACTGGTAGTGCCAGATTACACAGTCGTTTATTTTCGATGTCATATTGACTATCATAAGTAAATTTAAATCCAACACCAGGTGGACCTTGGCTACCTTCAGTTTTTTCTAGCTTACATCCAAATACGTCGACACTTATTGTTAAATTGGTTGGAGTATTGTGATTGTGCATTAATATATTACACCAGCCTCACGCAATTCCTCGACAATAGAGTATATTTCGTTCGTGTAACTTTGATTTCCCGCAGATCTTTCAGCCAACAATACTTTTAATCGATTTACTAACTCATTACACGCATTCCCTGATTTTTATCATAATCTTTTTTGTGAGTATTCGATGCTTCGAGAATTTTCTGATAAGTTTGACAATCGTTATTGTTAATAAGTTTTAGATTTGGTAATTTCCTAAATAATAGTTCCAATAATCCATTAGTGACGGGGATTGTGTATTGACATTACTGTTGGTGAAATCTATCGGTACATTTTCAATCATAAAATCGTTATTTTCCTTATGTACTTCATACACAAAATCTAAAATTGTATGGCGATTAAAATCCACCATAGCTAAATATTTTTCAAGATTTTTATCATCTTGCTCGATATCGCTCTCAGCTGATGCGAAAGAAATATTAATGTCATTAGTGGTGTTATCATTCTGTAGTCTTTCTGAATCATGACTAATATCAGTATTAGTATCATAATTATCACCGTCATCATCGGACAACGACTCTTTAATTTTTTTTCCTTTCTAAATGTAGAAGGAAATATCCATAGAAACAAAATATAATTTAGCTGATTAATGTATTTATTCATTGAAAAAAACAATAAAGAACATTTTTTCGTTTGATATTATGTCCTAAAAAATCATGCACTTTTCACTAATGTGCACCTTTTCAGAAACAAAATTTTCTTTTTGATTCTTGATTGAATCTTTTTGATTCTTATGTAAAACATTCAAAGTATTATATTTAATTACTAATAATTCTTATTCTAACAATAACAATTATATGGCAAAAAATCTAAATTCGCTTAAGAAATGAACCTTCAGATAATCATAATCACCATTGTTAACAATTGATTTATGTTTATGATTTGAATAGATGTAGAAAAAGCAGGTAATTATAAACAAAAAATTTTTTCCAGAAATTATTTGATAGATTTTCATATTTTTGGAATATATATATATATATATATATATATATATATAAATATATATATATACATATACATATATAAGGAATAATTGTTAATTAACGCTACTACATTTTAATGTAAAACATTCTACAATTATTTCAATATCTTTTGAATTAATATATCATTATATTTATGCTTCAGGCTTCTGTATAACAACATTTAGCCATATTTAATATTTACATCACACACACACACACACACACACACGCACACACACACACACACACACACACACACACACACACACACACACACACACACACACACACACACACACACACACACCAGTGTGGAGTTTTGTTGCTTTCTCCCATCTGGCGCCTCCCCAGGTTGCGGATAGGGGATGGCTCGCTACAATTTGTAGAGGGCACTGAGGAAATAAAATACTCAGGGCGGACAGAAAAAGCTAATAGGGAGGGCTTCCCGAACTTAAGGCCAATTATGACTAATGTTTGGTATAAACAAGGATATACCTCAGGGAGTAACTCCGGCAAGACCGGTCAATCTCCTCACCGATTCCGATAGAGTGCAAGCCTCTATGGTCGGTGGTAGCCCCTCGGATTCTGGGGAGGGCAAATCAAACATAATCATAGATAGTACACTGGGTACTAAAGGAGATGTCATGATGGATCAAGAAACAACGGATCGAGAAATCTCCATCATGCGCAGAAACAATCACCTGGAGCGACTTGGTGAGAAGATCAGCCAATTGTTGGATTTTGTCAAAGATAGGCATAACGTACACAAGACCATTAAGGACCTTGCTCGTTCCATTAATGCCTCATATAAATGCATTAGTATGGCAGAGGATGATCTATTACAGTATCAACGTCCTGGTACACATGAAGTGGTGACTCAGACTACGCCGAGTCTACGCTCTGACACCAAACGAAGCGCAGCAGAAGCGATGGTTTCCATTCCTAAAACCATAGGTGGCAAAAGGACGAAAGAACCACCATTGGGCTCAAGGAGACCACTAGAGTCGGTCGGAGTACCTACAGGCAAGTCTGAAGCCAAAGAAAATCAATGGCAGACCATCAAGCGTAAGAAGCCCAAAGGTAAAGATAAAGAATTATCTAGTACACGCAGGCTTAATGGACGAAATAGGCCTAACTCCATTTTGATTAAGGCCAATGAAGGAGTTACATACGCGGAGGTACTGCGACAAATAAAGAATGACCCGGAGTTATCTTATGTCAAAAATGAGGTTAACAGGATACGTAGAAATGCAGGCGGTGCCCTTGTACTTCAGTTGAAACGGACAGCCAAAGATGCACATGAGTTGGCACGCATTGTTGAATCTAAGGTTGGCCATAGCGCATCCACTTCGGTCCTGAGTAATCTCATTACATTGGAGATTAAAGATATAGATGAGGTCACTTCAAAGGATGAAGTATTAGAGGCTCTGAGAACACACCTCGAGCTAAAGGAGACTAACCTACTAATTGCTCGTTCCTTGCGGCAAGTTTATGGGGGTACTCAGACGGCGGTGGTGTCTGTACCATATAGCCACGCAGCTGAGCTACTACGTGTAGGGCATGTTCGAATCGGATGGGTCAGCTGCAGAGTTCGAAAAAAAACAGAAATAAAGCGCTGCTTCAGGTGTTGGCAGATTGTCCATTTAGCGTCCGTGTGCTCGGGCCCTGACAGAACTAAACTTTGCAGGCACTGCGGTGGAAAAGACCATCTATCCAAGCTGTGTGTAAACGGGCCCTGTTGTTTACTCTGTAAATGTGAAGGAAAAAAGGAGATTAACCATCCAGCATACAGCTATAAGTGCCCGATTACCGTGGAGTTTTTAAACAGACATAAAACATGAAAATACTCCAACTGAATACCAACCATTGCGTAGCAGCTCATGACCTGCTGAAACAGACAATAAAGGAGCTAAGAATAGACATTGCTGTAATCTCTGAACCATATTGTGACAGGGTCAGACCACAGCGCTGGATAAGTGACACAAGCAATAGAGCTGCCCTCTGGATTGGTCAAAATAGGCAGGTACTATAGCAGTCGAGTCATCGGAGCGAATTGATATCCTGGGCTAAAATACAAGAAATATACGTCTTTAGTGTATATGCTCCTCCAAGCGTGACGGACAAGCAGTTTGAAATCCTTGTAGCTAAATTAGTTGATGAAGCCATGGACAAGAAACCATCATTAATCGGTGGCGATTTTAACGCGTGGTCCACAGCCTGGGGAAGCGCTTCAACAAATAACAGAGGTAGTATGCTGCTTGATGGCCTTAATTCTCTTCAACTCCACGTGGTTAATAAGGGATCTGAATCCACTTTCATTAGGGGTGATAAACAATCAGTCATTGATGTAACATTCGCCAGTGATGACTTGATTCAGCGGATCCTTAATTGGAGAGTAAGCGACCTTTACACCCACAGTGATCACAGGGCGATCTTGTATGAGATTGCAGAGAAGAAAGTAAAGAACAAGTGCAATGAGTGGATGCCCACACGGAAATGGAACATCAGATCGCTAGACTGTGAAGTGTTCGCCACTATAATATCAGAAGAGCGTTTAGAATATGGTGCACCAGGCCATCTGGCAAATGCACTCATGAAGCATATCTCTGAAGCATGCGATGCATCGATGACTAGGACTAAGAGCGGATTTAAACATCGTCAATCTATCTACTGGTGGACAAATGAAATTGCAGAATTGCGCAAACAATGTCATCGCGCACGTAGACTTGCCCAGAGAGCCCGCACCCATCGTGATACGTTTAATAGTTTATTTAAAGAAGCACAGAGAGTGCTTGTCAAGGCCATTAAGGCAAGCAAGCGTCGATGCTGGCTTGAACTGTGTGCAGAGGCCAACAATGACTTATGGGGACGACCATACAAAACAGTCATGGCACGATTGAGTAGGGCACCAATACAACCCACTAGCACGGTATTGATTGATAAGATTGTTTCCGCTCTCTTTCCCAATGACATTCATGGGACTGTACTGCGCACGCAACACTCGGACGATATACCTCCTATAACAGAAATGGAGCTACATAATGCTTACGCTAAGACTAGAGACAATGCTGCCCCTGGCCCTGATGGTATCCCTAATGCGGCAGTTAAGTTGGCGATACAGAAGAATCCAGCTATATTTCTAAAAGTATATAATGCTTGTCTTCTTGAGGGTATTTTTCCTGATTGCTGGAAAACTCAATGGTTAGTCCTGTTACCTAAGGGCAATAAGCCACTGGATGATCCTTCATTATACAGGCCATTGTGTATGCTCGACACGGTAGGTAAAATATTTGAAAAAATAATATGTAGCCGACTGGAAGCATTCACTTAAGGATTGCACGGCTTATCCTCACGCCAATTTGGATTTCGGAAATCAAAATCAACAGTCGATGCCATTAAACTGGTAGTGTGTACCGCAAGTAATGCAATCAGTGGTAAGAGATGGAAAGGTGGCACTAAACAGTATTGTGCCATTGTCGCTCTAGATGTCAAGAATGCCTTTAATTCAGCGCGCTGGTCTTCTATTATGAGTTCTCTTAAAGAGTTCGGAGTACCTGGTTATTTACAGAATGTCGTGGCCAGCTACTTTGAGAATAGGATAATATTATACCGAACGGATGAAGGCACTGTATCGCATAAGGTTACTGCGGGAGTCCCCCAGGGCTCAGTTATGGGACCTATATTGTGGAATATTATGTATGATGGCGTGTTGAGGATTCCACAACCGCCTGGTTCAATAACAGTAGGGTACGTCGACGATATCGTTCTAGTAGTGACGGCTAAGACCCTTGATGAACTTACTGAAAATGCCAATGAGGCAATCAGCAAGATCAGTAGATGGATTAAGACGGCTGGTCTACAATTAGCGGAACACAAGACAGAAGTAGTTCTTGTCAGCAGTCGTAAGAAGGTAGATAGTATTACTCTTAAAGTTGGTAGCTGCCGCATTAGTTCTGCGCCATCTTTACGATACTTGGGTGTCCAGCTTGATGCCAGGTTAAACTTCAAAGAACATCTAAAGATATCTGGCGAAAAAGCGCAACGAGTTTCAGCTGCCTTGTGTCGGCTCATGCCTAACATTGGTGGCCCACGTCCACCCCAGAGGAAACTATTAGCTTATGTTGTTAATTCTGTCAGCATGTATGCAGCACCAATCTGGCATCATGCATGCGGAATTAAATCGTATTGTGAGTTGGCCATTGCCACCCGTCGTCGCTCCTGTATACGTATTATTAGTGGTTACAGGACGGTATCCACCGACGCAGCTGAGGTACTTGCCGGAATTCTTCCTTTCGATTTAGCTGCAGATGAACTGGCTAGGCTGCATAACATATGTAAGGCCGCAGTGGATTCCCTACAAGGTGCTAAAAATGTGGAACGTCATCGTTCTATAGAAATATGGCAAAAACGATGGACCGATTCTAGCAAAGGCCGATGGACTTATCGTATCCTCCCAGACATACACAGATGGATCAACAGGAAACCCGGGGAATTAGATTTCCACCTAACTCAGTTGTTGACTGGACATGGTTGTTTTAGGTCCTATTTCCACCGCTTTCACCTGGATAATAATGATCTCTGCCCCATCTGTCCGACTTTGGTCGAGGATGCCGAGCATATATTAGTGAGCTGCCCTCGTTTTAGAACACAACGTGAGCACTTGATGAACATCATCAATAAGCCAATAAGACCAGAGAGCATCCTATCAATAATGCTGGAATCTTCTGAAAACTGGAAGGCAGTAGCCAGTTTCGCAAAACAGGTGATGACCAAACTTAGAAATGCGGATAGAATTAGGCGAATGGCCCAGGATGAACCAGGGTAGCTGATTCTATTTTAAGATGCAGAGGACGAACACCGAACCCCTGATCACTTGTGTGGATGGGGGACGTAGGATAGTGTCATAAGAAGAGGAGCCGTATAGGTTAACTAATAGCCCCGCCGAAGTAATATTCCCGGATAGTTCCGGGGGGATGCTGGTTTCGAGAGGCCACTAGTGCAGAGCTTGCTCTGCCTACACCTAATAAAAAAAACACACACACACACACACGCCCACATACACACATTAGTAATATGTATCAGTTTAAAAGTTACTCTATGAATATTAATATTTATTATCAGAAAATTTACTAAAAATGACGAAAATGACGTATGCCCGTACTGGTAACGTATGCTTGAGCTTACAGCTACATTTTACTCGTAACTACATACGACAGAGCAAGGCAATGAAATTCGATTCTGTAGTAAGAAACCATGATCACGAACGCACTTTCGTCTACAACATCGAGCGCTAATAGATGTAGTATGTTTATATGATCGTCTGAAAATGTAGAATAATGTAGTTTTTTTTTCTTCTAAAACTTATACTAAAACATATAAAGTAAATGATTATACATACATATATTTATTTATAATAGTTTTTAATTCGGTGTATACATAAAACAGTTTAAATAATAGTAAAAATTTAAAGCACAGGACCCCCTTTACTTGATTGAATTCGTACGATATTGAGCGTGGTTTGCTGCTCCATCTCTTTCAAAACGCAGCAACCATATTTTTGTCTGTTTTGACGACAACTATAGTTATTTATTGGAGGTATGATTACATTGTGAAGGCAATTTGCTTTTTCAGTTTTCTCAAAGTATGTGGCATGTAGAGCGAAAAACAAATTTTATTTGGTTCATTATTTTATTCTACAAGTAGGAAAACTCGAATGAGATGCTCAACAAGTACATATAATTCACAATAAATGTTTTCTTAATAATATCTCGACAATCCATTTTATAAAAATGTTATGTCTATGTTAGATCAACAATTATTAAATATGTAAGACGCAGCAAGCTGAACGTGTGTTAAAATTTCAGAGGCGCTCGTATATATTTTCCAATTTTAATATTTATTATATTATATGATAGCATGGATAGGTTTATTGATTAGGATTATGTGTAGGGTGTTTAAAAGACTTTCTGAAATATCAAAATTGGTTGAGCTTGTTACTTGCAATCGCAATGAAAATGATTTTTCTATTACTGGGAGATTGAGAACTATAGCGTTGGTCCCGTATCAGCACGCTGTATAATTTGAATGGAGAAATATTTAATATCTTTTGATCGAATAGATACACCAGCATTTTTAAAAATGGATTTTGTAGATGAAAAAATACAGAACATAATAATATTTATCACAATTGATTTCAGTTTGGTGCAAGCATTTTATATACATTTATTTAAGCATATCATTGTTCATACTTTTAAGTTTTTAACTATAACAATTTTGTAAAATTCGCTTTCGAAGATTACATGACAAAGTATGTAAATGAAGAAAGTTCAGCTTAAATGCGATTAATATAGTTTGAGAATCAATTTCAAGCATGAAGGTTTTAGAGCAAATCTACTAATAATTTTCAAAATTCATTTGTGGACATGTTCAAAAAAAATTTTTTTCATAAAATCCTAAAATAGGCCTTCATTAATTTTACATCGGAAAGCTGTAAAAAATCCAGACGATTTTAAAATATCGAGTTATTTTCACGAAATTTGTGCAATTACTGCAAAAGAATATCCCACATAGAGTTTTTTAAGACATTATAAAAAAAGTTTCTGTTATAAATATATGTATAGGACAGTCAAAATATTAAAACCATATATAGAAGTTGTACGTGGAAATTTTGCTAATTATGGAAACCTATATAGAAGAAGAAAACTGTAACAACACAAACATATGAGTATAAACAAAAATGTACTCCTATTAAACATTTCATATCGAAATCTGTTATTAATTATGTCTTTATTTGATTGATAGAAAGTATAGAGGCTTCATACTACAGCAAATTAAAAAATTATTTTGAAATTTTTATTTTTAACTTTATTCGGAAAGCATAATATTATATAAATTTTTTATAATATACATGAAAAGATGTATTTAAAATTACCATGCTAAGAATATACCAAACTCGCCTAATTATTTTACTTTTGTTAAAAGTAGAATAATTTTTGTGTTAATATTTGGAATTTTTTATAAAATACATGAGAAGATGTATATAATTTTATTATGCTTCCCTGTATCTCTGTTATTAGGACATTTGACTATATCACTGAACTAATTTCTAATTTAATTATAGAATAATTTTTATGTTAATTTTTGAAACTTTCGGAAAGTATATCATAAAAATTTTTATTAAATAATATTATATAAATTTTTTATAATATGTAAAATATACCAAAAGTGGGACGATGAATATAATTGTTTGATGGAAGAAGGAAAGTCCATCAAAATACATCGAAAGCTCGTGCATAACCTAATATTATTAAACCAAAGCGTCTTACTATACTATATATTATCTTACAATCCTATACACATATCTTAGTTCTGACTTTTACTACAGTTTGAACGGTTTAGTGCTGAAATTTTTGCCGTGTATTTTTTACGTATACTTGACTATGTAAAAATTGATTTCAATACTTTCTTTTGTTTAAATTAAAAACAATTGAATATAATCCTGAAATGTCATTTTATTACAATCTTAGGTTATAATATTTTTTTAAGAATGACGAATATTTACGTATGACTCTGAAGTCTAATTCGGAAAAAAATATAAATAAATACAATAAAAATAAAATAAAAAAATATAATATAAATACAATGCCTTATACAGAAGAGCTTTTAAATGATTAAAATGTCCAATACACCATACTTGCCTTATTTTATACTTTTTTATAAAGTAATTTTAAATAGATAATACATTCTTTTGATAGATCAACTAACTATTTAGTTAAAACTAAAAGACGATCAGCACATTATAGTTATTTAGTTTATGTATAATGGTTAACTATTAAGTGAGTTAAACTTAATAATTTTTTCTTCTGCCTAAGAAATTCGTTGTAACAAGTAAATATTTAGTCAATAAAGTTTGACTCTTCTATAAATACTTTAATTCATTAAAAAAAAAAGAAAAAAACGTTTTTGCACTTATGCAATGTTTATGTAATTTTACTAAATTTTTTAAACAAATATTTAGTTGTAAAGAAACACTGCTTTGTTTTTAGTAATTTTTTAACCGATTATTCCCTTTTGCTAAATAGTTAGTTAACTTTACTAATTGCTCTTATTAAAAGTAATAAACATATTTTAGTTATTAATACTAAACCATATAGTAGATTTAACTATAATGCCTTTGGATTAACTATAATTTAGTTACATCTACTAAATATTATTTTTATTAAATCATTTAGTTAATTATATTCTTTCTTTATTTGTATCAATGAAATTGAAACAAAGATTAGTTACTTCTATGAAATATTTAGTAAAAGGAATTAGTAAAATATATTTAGTTAATTTAAATCAATTTTTTCAATGTATTATACACCCTTTGTATGAAGCCACATTTTCTTTTAATAAGCATATGTTCTTTACAGTCCCTATACTAATAATTTTATTTTTTAACAATATTTCAGAAAGTAAGCAATTTTTATGAATGCAAATGCATTTGTTAAAAATCCTTGCTGTATAACAATAGTTTAATAATGAAATCACTTGTGAAAATAATTCATAATGAAACAGAATACCATCAAATAAATAGTTAATTAATTATGTACACATATGGAGCATTTGAATAATTTTAACGTCCCAATACATCGTTAACTTCTGCAAAGATTTTTATTAATTAAAAATGGATCGTATTTTAGTAAATATAGAATACTTTTTATGTTAATATATTTTGAACATTCGGAAAATATTTTACATAAATTTTTTATAAAATACACGAGAAGATGTATATAAAATTCTTACTATGAGTTTATGATTTGTTCATCTGCGTCTATGGTGCAAAGATCAAGTCATACTGCAGTGCGATAAATAGCTCCATATGGAATAGCTAGCAAGAAATTCTCATGGAATATATCTTTAAGGACTATAGTGTCATCAACATCAGATAACAGATATATATTGAGCTCGCCCATAACGACCTTATAAAAATATAATAAGTATTAATGTTTGTGATTAAGTCAGATACGAAATCAATGCCTTGAAGAAAGTGGCCTGAGGAAAACGATAGTGATCACCTGGAAAAATAGGATAAGAAACTTTAGGAAAAACTTTGCTGAAAATATATATATACTCAGGAAATCCTGGTTACGATTTTTAAATAAAAGGACCGAATATTGACATGAAAAATCTTATCCAAATAGAACGTTACTCTTGATTTATTTTTTTCGTCATTTTCCAACAGCAAATAGCTCTCAATTAAAATTATGTTATCACTAATAAAGGATGCCAGCTTAGATTCAGTGACTGCGGTAATGGAAATGAGAAATTCTGGATAAACAACGCCAAACAAGTTCGATATACCTAGTCAAAGAATAAATATTAAAATGGCAGACGTTGAGTAATATTTTAGGTGTAATTTATGATAGAAATATTGGATAATATTAGGACGATAAATTCATATAAGTTTAGATATTAATGAATATTTGTTAATAGGAAATTAATTAATGATTTTAAGTAATCAAAAGTGGTTGTGAAAGTAAATAAGGTGACAAATTATAGGTAACTTTTCACACTTTCCGAGATTAAATAAAATTAATTAGTAATTCCTTTGTTGACAGTTTCTAGAGTACATTTTTTAATGTACTTTTATTGCACCAATTATGTTAAAAACTCTAATGCAATGTATTACTATTGAAGCTGTCAGCTACTATGACTAGAATATGTAATGTTCAATTTCATAGAAAAATAGTAATGATATTAATATTAGTGATGAAAATTTAGTATAAAATAATTGCGAATAGTATAAGTAATGTATATGTATAAGTTAAAGAATAATTTTTATTTATTTTTATATCTTATATTATACTTTTAATATACGTATAAACGTCAGAGCAACTTGACTATGTATTTACTTAATTATGTACAAGATCACCACTGACGATAACATAGCAAAAGCACAATTGCATCTTGTTATTAGTTTCTATTATTTTATTTTATTTTATTTTACTTGGCTTATTAAGTTAAGTGAATTGTCACAATTAGTATTTAAGTTTATAATTTAATATATATGTAATTTAATTGAATAATAACATATGTAATTTATTAGATAATTTAGATTTATACTCTGAATTGGAGCGTTTATAATGTGGAGACTACACGCACAGTCCATACATACAACACACAGCGCATGCGGCAACCGAGCATACATCGGTATGCACCGATGCAGTTACAGGAGTGTATACCGCGAAGAGAAAGCGGCGGCGCCCCGAGTCGCGGCAGCGACCACGGCTCCCTCTTCTGCCAAACACTGTAGAATATAGACGTGCCACTGGTGTAATAGAGCTGATGGGAATAAATTGTTATATTTCTTGGTTATAACAGGTGTATGAATTTTCCTGTTCCCACCACCATCGCCTAGTCTGGGAGGCAGATTGCAAGAGTCCCACACTGGTAACCACGACGCTGAAGAGCGTCCTCTGTCAATCCAAGGGAGACGGACACAGGCAGCAAGCCGAAACTAGCTTCGGAGAAGATCCCTGCACCGTTATCGAGTTAAGGAAAACACGAAATGCTGATTCAGCTATTGTTGCAGCCGACGTCTGGTGAAAATAGCGCCGATCTGCAACAAGTATCAAGAACACACGTGCCTCTGAAGCAGGAAAGTCAGAAAACAAAGCTGGCAGCGTGTGCATACAGCTATAGTGCAGTGTTCTATATATACACGTCACGCGCAGCACTGCGTGGTAAAACCGTTAAGCCACCAGCGGCACCAGCAACGTTCAAGTGACTATAGCGCGGAGCACTACAACCAAGCCACAGCAGCAGCGGCGCGTCGCCACGAGCAACTACTAGACGCCGCGCTGTATCAACGGTTGCAGCGCATAGGCTTATCACGTCCCCCCCAACCGAACCAGTAGTGGAGACGGAGCATCGCAAGGGCGACGGCACCGTCGTCACCGACAGCACCGAGTAGGTGCACGCAACATCGCCATCAAGACAAGGGCCTTCGCGCAAGCAGAGGCTGTCGACTAAGCATGACACGAATAGTCGTAAGTTCGTATATGCGCATTTAGAGACTTTCTCCCCCTTTTTGATTCCGCGTTTTGCTGTTCGAATAGAAACCGTTGAGCATGGTATGTAACATTTCCGCTTTCCGAGAAACAAGACAACGGCTATTTCTTTTTTTTTAGTAACGTTGACCGAATCGACGAATGTTACTAAAGTTAAAAGTATTAATAAATTTAAAAACAAAAAGAAAAGAAAAATAATATAAAATTTTTTTTTGTTTGTATTATTAAAAACATAGACAATAGAAATCTTTTCTTTTGTTGTATGAATGAAATTAAATCAAATAATCAATCGGAAATTTCAGATAGTTATATCAGACAAAAGCCGGTAGTCAGTCAATAAATTTTCAACGATCTTTGTTAGAATAATCGTTATTAATAATTTTGTTCGATAGTTATCGTTTAAAATAGAATTATTAGGAAAAAAAACAAAAATTAATACGAATAAATCCCGGGAATTGCAAAATAATTATAAAGTAGCAGTTTTTACCATTCTTAAAAAAGTAGGAGTTCCCGGGAATTATTTCAACGTAAATAGCGGTGAATTTTGGAATGGCATCGACTGGTTGCGAACGCTCGGAACAGTGTACCTTGCCACGTACCACCATCAACCTAATCTAGAGTCTCGTGCTCCACACGTCGTGTCACGACCGGGCGTACACAAAGTGCACGCTTAGTCCTAACGTCGACTTGTAGACATGACAGGGCGGACATACGAGACATCAAGAATGCCCGAAATTAGAAAGACACGGTAATTGCCGGGGAGGTCGTCTTGCGCGTGTTCCTGACGCCACAGCCACAAACGGTGGGGGCCGCGTGACAGAGTAAAAACCACTTTCGGTTAAGCACATCAATCACGCGCGCCGCGCAGGTGATAACCTGGCAAAATGCCCGCGACACTAGCGAAAGTCGGAAATGGGAAGTTGCATACTTGCATAATTTGCAGGTTAGCTTGCCCGCGCCAACAGTTAGCAATACGTTTAGTTGTGGGGATAGCACGCACATATCAAAAAGGAAACACGCTCTCGGGCCCCCTTCAGCTCGCTGAAGAAGGCGGACGGAACCGAGGTCTTGAGTTGGTTGTCATCATTGCGCTGCAGCACCCAGCATCTGTCAAATGAGTCACCGTGCTCATTGGTACTCACTCGCCGTCGTACCGACAAGATCCGCTTCGTGGGACCTGCAACTGTCTGCGCGTTGTGCTAAACCACCGACGAAGCAGCAATAACCCCGATCTTTACCTAGGCAGCTTCACACAGGCATGCCATCAGGATCCGCGATTCAGAGGAGCCGTTAGCCTACATATAGTCTACATGAGCGGAAAAATAAATAGTGAGCAAACCACAGATTCCCCGGGATATTGCCCAGTCGAGTCCGGAAAGACGCGCAACCGTACCGCGTATAATGATAGATCTCCTTCGGCAGGACGAGATGTTGCGATCATCGACTAAGAAAGCGGTACAAGAGAACACGGAAATGCAGGAGGTGCTGCAGCTCTGCTGAAACATGCGGCAGCTGTTCGAGACGTTCACGATCGAGAACGCTGCACGTAGTCATCATGGGAACCGCGCTCGAACGTAGACAGGATGGAGAATGGCGCCTCTTAGCTTTTTTTTTTCAAAAAACTTTAACAACGCGCAAGCGAAATACGCTACAATAGACAGGAAACTAACTGCGATATACTACGCAGTGTAAAAGTTCTTCTATTATCTCGAGGGTCGCAAATTTCAAATAGTTACGAATCATAAGCCACTTATATACATAATGGCGCAGAATCAGGATAAAGCACCGGCATTACGATGTAGACAAATGAACTATGCAGCGAAATTTAACGCAAAAATAGTATACCATATTAAAACAACGTAGTCATCGTTTCCGAGCGTTCTGGTGCAGTTTCTAGAACGAAATACTTCGTATATGCTATGGAATTTTCAGAGTATTGGCTTGGTAATGATTATGGGTTTATCGCGTAAGCAATACCTTGTATATATGATATTTTTCATGTATAGTAATAATGGTGCAATATTATATTATTGATAATACTATTGGTAATCTATTACATGAGTATTCATTTACATATTAATTTATTGAAGCTAATATTATCATTTTATTTCTATGTACCTATTTTTTTATCATCAATTTTTTTATCTTTTTTGGAAGATCTCATTTATTCATTTTATTTTGCTGAATTTACTGTCAACAGTTTATATATTGCACGGAATAATTATACTTGCATTTTTCGAGTAAAAAATTATTTTTTCTATTAAAATCATATTCTACTACAAAATATTATATACTATTTAAATCAGTGAGCCTGATGGTGTAATTTGGGTGAACTTTATACAAGATAGCCTAATAAGAATCAAGAATCTTTAGAAAAGAGTTTTTATTAAATGAACTATACCTTTAAAAACATAAGTACGGTGGTCAGCTGAATTAAAAATGGTATCAACTTTAGAGTCTAAGCAAATCTCTGGATCCTCTTCTCCAATTGGAAGAATGCTAGTAGTTCGTTCATGTATATTAGTTTTATCCTCTCTATGTTTAGTATTTGATCCATATAGTGCCTAAAGAAAATATTATTTCTTATTAAACATTTTAAGAATGAATTTTCTTGTAAATTTTATTTTTTTTATATGAATAACCTGTATTCCTGCTATATCATCACTGTCTAGTATAAAATCTGGAACATAGCCTCTATAAAATGGTGCCATTAATGCTGATTTTACGTCGCTATGACTGAGTCCAAGTGAATGCCCAAATTCATGAGCAGCTACTTGAAACAAGTTGGTACCTCGAAAACTATTAATTGTCCATTGTTCTGAGTCATCGAAATGTGCATCCCCGCCATATACAGGAAAATAAGCATGTGCTAGCGTACCTCCAGGCCCATCAAATGGATCACCATCACCATGTTCACCTCGTTCAAATTTAATTTCTATATGAACCTGTGAAAATAAATTCATTAATACGATGACATGAAAACTCATTTATGAAACAATGTAGAAATGATTAAATATATTGCGATGAGTGCATTATAAAATAAGTCTTTTTTCTCACAATTGAAAATGCAATCGTCATGGTAATTAACGTACGATTGGACCGACAGAGGCTCCATCGAGCGAAGATGTATACGTCAAGATTGATCGCCAGAATTATAAAGGACTAGGTTATCCTGAATCTATAAATTCTTTATGTGACCAGACGTAGCCAAGAACTACAATAATAAATGTTATTGCAAAATTAGTTTGAGAGGAAAAGAAATTTTACTGGCCAATGGAACTTTGGTTTCAGAAATATTAGGTCTGAAAAGTACAATTAAAATAGGAAATTTTTAGATAAAACATGAATTTTATGTGACAATGAATTTAAGAAATAGTATTATACAAAGAATGGACATATTAATAAATTTAGGGATAGCAATTTCATTAAAGGGACAAAATTTTCAAAACTCTTACGAATATCTCAATAATATCGCTAGTATTGATATTAACGAAGAGGTTCAAAATATTATAGAATACCAAAGAAAAACTTTATACATAGAAAGGCAAATTTTATAAAATCAGAAATGTATGAGTTCGACTCCAAAAAGGGGCTACGCCAGTCGTAAAACACCAAGTCAGATTGATTAATAATACATCATTACAACAGCGCAATCGACCTCGAAATACAGAAGATAATCAATGAAGAAGTTGATAAAATTATCATCGAGGGTGTGATTTGATTATTCGATAGCCCATGGAGTAGTTCGGTTGTTATAACCAGAAAAAAGATGTATGAGGGTGGTCCCAGAAGTACCTGGCCTGACCTAAAAGTGGCGGTAGTTGCTCAAAATATTACTGTACTAGAAAGTACACAATCTATAAAGCATATGTTTCAAGTTTGACACCTCCATGATCTTTAGTATTTGTTTGACAGCCTCAATAGTGAACGTTTTCAATGAATTTGTAAACATGGAAAAAATTGGTCATCGTTATGTGATACACTGTTAATTGATACACTAAAAACTGAACTAGACTTTACTTTCATTTGCAACAGTAAAATATTGGATAGTAGAGTTGAAACGAGGCCGTACGAGCTGCCAAGACGAGCATTGCAGTGGTCGACCAAACAAGGTGACGACTCCAGAAATGTTGAAGAAAATCGACAAAGCGATACTGGATGATCGTCGACTGAAAGTGTGCGCGGTAACAGACATGGTAGGCATTTCAAAAAGTGCGGTATATCGCATATGCACTGAAAATTTGGATATGACAAATCTGTGCGCAAGATAGGTGCCGCGTTTGCTCACAATGGAACAAAAACAACGTCAGTAAATATTCGATAAATTACAAGGAGCAAAACTGATATCGATATTTGACTTAAAGAGCGATTATCGGTAGACCGAACTAACGGGAAAAAATAAACCGTTTACGATTTTTATATTAGGTGTACAAATAAGTTTCCGCCGTTTTGAAAAGATGGCGCTACCGATAATATAACATCGAAATTTTCAGCTGCAAAAAATCGTATAGGATATGTTGATATCTGGAAACAGTACAATCTTTTTATACCTATGATTTTTTGGTAGCATCATATAGTTTTTATCGTGTTAATTTGTCAAATTTTTAAGCAAATAAGTGTCATTTGCGGGAATTGTTAATTGACTTCTTTCACTTAAAGCAATCTGCACCTGAAGCATATAGGCTACTCACAGAAGCATATTGTCATGTTAATTTGAGTGAGAGAAGTTGTCGGGAGTGGTTCCAAAAATTTAAAAGTGGTGATTTTGACGTGGAGGACAAAACACGCAGTGGAAGGCCCAAAACTTATGCTGATACAGAATTGGAAGCTTTACTGAAGGAAGATCCGTGCCAAACGCAAGAAGAACTTGCACAAGAGTTAGAAGTGACTCAGCAAGGAATTTCATAACCTCTCAAAACGCTGGGTATGGTCCGAAAGCAAGGATGGGTTTCTTACGAATTGAAGCTATGAGATGTCGAGTGTCGCTTATTCGCTTGCAAACAATTGCTCGAAAGGTAAAATCGCAAATGATTTCTACATCGAATCGTGACGGGAGACGAAAAGTGGATTCACTACGAAAACCCAAAGCGTAGAAAGTCATGGGGTAAGTCCGGGCATGCCTCTACTTCGATGGCTAAGCCAAACATTCATGGCAAAAAGATAATGCTGTGCATTTGGTGGGATCAGCTTGGAGTAATCTATTACGAACTACTCCAACATAATCAAACCATTACCGGGGAACGTTACCAACAACATTTATTTTCTGTATAATATAATTATATTATACCGAGTATAATTGTAATAGAAATTACGAAAGCGCCGAGCGCCGCGAATGTTTACATCTTTAAGTCAGGAAAATAAATACCCGCAGCTAAAGCCAATGCCAACCAGGCGAAATCTTAGAATAGCAGCGCATAGATAGCACTAATAAGCTCACATTATCATATTCATGCAACTCTAAAAATAATTTGTAAAATCTATTCGATAATATTAGGAGGCGAACTTAAGTTTCCGAACTTTTTTAACTGAAAAAGGATATTTATGATAGAAAATGGATATATGTTACCTTAATCAAAAATTTTTCAGTCATTTTCTATTGGTTTTTTCTATCTTTCTGGTGATATCGCGATACAGTGTCGAAAGAACGATGGCGATTTCGAAACGCTCCATTCATCCACAATTTCTCGCAATTCTTGAATATGTCGGATATACGTATCAACGAGGTTCTACTGCCTCGATCTGAATAGGTGGTAATCAGAAGGCCCAATGTCTGGGGAGTACGCTGGATGTGGCAACACTTCCCATTTGAGCTCCAGCAGGGTGTTGACGGCTTTCGCAACACGTGACCGATCATTGTCTTGCAAGAGAATGACTTCACGCCTATTGCTCGCGATTGCTGATCTATGTTTGATTAATTTCTGTTGCAAATCAATCAGTTAGCTATTGTACACCTCGGCAGTGATGGTTTCATTTGATTTTAGCAGCTCGTAGTACAACAGATACTGTTGCTCCCATCAAATGCACAGCAATATGTATTGTCCGTGGATGTTGTGGTTGTGGCCGTTGATGTTGGCTGGTTTGTTGTCGATTTGGACGGTTGGCCTGGGCCCACTCATGACTTTTTGCGCTTCGAATTATCATAGTAGATCCACTTTTTATCACTGGTCAAAATGCGCCACAGAAAACTCTTCTTTTTGGCCTAGCAGGCAATGACAGTGCGATATTGTATCGATTCATAACGGCACTTTCGCTCAAATCGTGCAGCATTCATTTTCCTTCTTTATGAATCTTTCCCATCGCATGTAAATGTTTGCCAACTGCTCTGTCACTGACTCCTAACTTATTAGCGAGTTCTTTCTGCGTTTGAGCCGAGTTTTCGTACAATAATGCTTGCAATTCACTATCTTCAAACGTTTTCGGTTGTCTAAAATGTTCTTTGTTATTAATATCAGTATCTACACTTCTAAACCTGAAATCACTCATTACATGTTGCAAACGATGGAGCTTGTTCCCCATTATATAAGATTGTCAAGTATCTCCCTTTCGCCTTTTTGTCTTATGAATTTCGCGGCAATATACAAAGCGATACAGAGCTCCTATCTGGCAATACTGTATATAATTTTAAAGGTCTTGACATAACGTACAAAGCGACGCTATGCATGATTAGTTTGGATATTGCGTTCAAAAGTTATAGACGTGTAAACATGGAGTCCACTAACGCCGAAATTCGCGGCATTTTAAAGTTTTCCATCGTCAAAGGCAAATCCGCTAGAAAAACGTTCGGCGAGATTAATGGTGTTTTGGGGGATGACACGCTATTACTTCAAACCACAGAGGAATGGTTTCGACGATGCCGAGCCGGTGAAAACGACACCATGGATAGGCCAGCCGGCGGAAGACCCGTGACGACGAATACCGATCAAATCATGGAATTTATCGAGTTAGACCAGCATATGGCATATCGTGACACCACCCAGGAGATGTGAGTTAGTCACCAAACCATTTTAAATCATCTGCAGCAGGCTGGATACAAAAAAAAGCTTGATGTTTGGGTGCCACATGATTTGACGCAAAAAAACCTTCTGGACCGAATCAACGTCTGCGATGTCCTGCTGGAACGGAATGAACTCGACCCATTTTTGAAGCAGATAGTGAGTGGCGACGAAAAATAGATCATATACGATAATATCAAGAGAAAACGGTCGTAGTCCAAGGCCGTTGGACCCTTCCAAACAGTGGCCAAGCTGGGATTGATGGCCAGGAATGTTTTGCTGTGTGTTTGGTGGGATTCGAAGGGAATCATCCACTATGAGCTGCTCCCATATGGCCAGCCGCTTAAATCCACCATCTATTGTGAACAACTGAACTGCTTGAAGCAGGCTATCGAGCAGAAGCGTCCACAATTGGCCAATAGGAAGGGTGTAGTATTCCACCAGGACAAGGCCAGCCACCATATAGCTGTCCGAGTTCTTCGCAAAATAGGAGAGGGGTTTCTATGAGAGGGGTATTATGAAGTTGCCGTCTAGATTAAAACAGTTTATCGGACAAAAGGGCGCATATTTGAAGTAAATCCGACCACTGTAACACATTTTCTAAAGCATTGAATGAAGAGCAAAAAAGCGGAAGGGAGATATTTGACAGCCTAATATTTTTGAAGTTTCTGGCACACTTTTTTTCAAATCCAAAAAGTGCATAAGGATATGTCGAAAAAAGGATTTATCACGATTCATTTTTCACTGATCAAAAAATTATGTTACACAAATGAAGGCGCATGTTAATTGAGTTTTATTGGTAAATGAGAAAACTAAAAAATAAGCACTACATCTGACACAGCTGACTTCGTGCTAGTCATATCGTTATTTAAACGTGAAGCTCGGAAACTAAATTCGTCTCTGAATATTAATAACAAAATTTTAATTTATCACCAATTAGCAATAATTGTACAAACAATAAATAATCAATATATAAATATCAAAGTGATATTCCAACTATATAATTGATATAAATAATACTAGAAAGTGATATTCAAACTATATAATTGATATAAATAATATTAGAAATAATACAAAAATTAAAAATATCACATATGTGGTAAAATGTATATTATATATTAGATGGATAAATATAATTATACAGTCTTCGGGATATAACACAGCATTTACAAAATTTATACATTCATCGACCTATGTGTACACATACATAGACCACACTATAGACGCTGACTATAGACACGCACTATAGACACGCAGGGGTGGATCAACAAGGGACGAATAATGCAAAATTTTTTTTTCTGTTCGAAAATTTTTTTTTCTTCTCTTTTTTCGGTGGGTTGTTTTTTTTGTCATTTTTCGAAAGTTTTGAATTTTATGTTTTGTATCGAAAACTACAAAAACCGATTTTTTTGGAGTATTTTCGCTTTTTTCGAAAAATACAAAATCGATATTTTTGTTTTGAAAATTAAAGATGTAATTGTTCTTGAATTTTTGTTTTTTATCAATCATCGAAAAATTCAAGAAAACATACCAAAACTGGGACAATGAATATAATTGTTTGATGGAAGAAGGAAAGTCTATCAAAAGACATCAAACGCTCGTGCATAAGCTAATATTATTAAACTAAAGCGTCTTACTATACTATATACTATCTTACTATACTATACACATTTTTTAGTGTTGACTTTTACTACAGTTTGGACGGTTTGAGTGCTGAAATTTTTGCCGTGTATTTACTATTACTATATATATATATATATATATATATATATATATATATATATATATAAGTGTTTCTGACGATTTTCTATAGTCACACACGGAGTTTTATATAAAAACTGCTTTTTAGCCAAACATACCGGCGGGAAACGATTCCTTAGGTCATAAATAGTAGATGTGTTTTGGAAAATTAATTAAATTAACAGCCCACACGAACCGCTTGCATATAGCACAGCCAATCAATCACCGATTCAGGCGGTCACATCGAGCGTAATTATGTTCAACGACACGTGTGTCACGAATGACAATGTACAATAGACGAAAGTCGCATTTCATGCGCCAAGTACAACGGCCGAGACTCAGGTGGAGAGTCTCGTATGCAACCAGGAAATTAGACCTGCAGTAAGCAATATGCAGGAAATGCTGCAGACCTAAATGGTACAACAATTCAGCATTAAGTAAAGCCTACAAAAAAGCTTACAAGAGCTGCACATAACCTTAATCAAGATGCAGCAGCAGCAGCATGAAACTCCCCAACGCGATTGCGTCACTTTCTAAGATACATCTCCAGATCACCAGTACTTGGAAAGTGATAAGCATTCTGGCCACAATAGAATTCCATGGTCGACTGCCGAGCCAACGTTCTCGACCGTTTGCCCCCACGATATGAAGAGCCTGTAAGGTGAAGAGATCACATCGGCCAACGAGATGTGAACAGCTCGCCCGTCATACAAGGATCGACGCTCTCAAATACCATGGTCCAGCGCACGGACTTTGGGAAAACCGTGGACCAATAGAAATTTTGCTTTAATAATGCCAAAGGTAATAGCGTGGAGGAATTCCTCCAGAGAATCGCGGAATGCCGCAGACTGACGCCGCTCACAGATGAGGATATGCTCAATCCCATGATGGATCTATTAGACGACAGTACTGCCAAGCGGCACGGAACTGCTACGGCATCGATAGGTGCTTCCGAGCCGAACTAATCGGCGAAGCACAACGGTGCACGCAGACCAAACACGAGCCAACACGTGACTACGTATTTTGTTTGTTGACGATCCTGAATAGGTTCGAAGAGGTTTGGTCGGACGATAAACAGTTTGCTCTCACATAATGTAATCGACTTCTGGAGATACAGAAATTAGTTCTGCGGGAGAAGATTACGAGTATAAATTGGCTAATCGAATGGCCCGAGAGGCTGAATGCTTCCTCGACGCGGAGCAAAACTACAAGCCGCCGCTGTCAGCTGAGGACTGCATAATGCTCGAAGTGGCCTTTCATCCAGCGAATTAAAAGCTATAACGCTAGAAGTTTTATGCTGAACTTCGAGCCGCCTTTCCTGATTTATAAGCACCAGGGGTTGCAGCTTCTACTATGAAAAAGAGGAGTCGTGATTTCCATTTGAAGTTGCTGCGTGCAGGGAAGAGCAGAAGGAATACCTCACCTAAATCAAAGAAAGCCTCTCTTTCGGATAAAGCTTGTACGTAAGCCCCTCAGTGATCGCAATAATGGTAGGGCAATAGATTCTGACGCACGGCTTCTTTTGCATTTGTACGAAGACGAGCCAATCTGCGAAGACGCTTCCCTCGGCGTTATCGATGTGCAAGATCCCTGGTATTTGTGCCTTCGTAAGAAAGTGCTGAGTGATCCGACCAACCATCCATGGTGAAAGGTTGTAGGGCAACGGTTATATTACTATCGTCCCGATCCTGTCATCAAAGATCTAATTAATGACCAGGATACTGAAAGCTAGTTGTGTTTAAAGATCGACGAACCGTTCTTCGTGAATGTCATGAAGAGCCTAAAGTTGGCCATTTAGGACGCCATAAGACATATGATCGTTTCACACGATCATACTATTGGCCTTCGTTGAATAAAGATGTGACACAATTCATCTATGACTGCACCGCGTATCAACAATGTAAGGTACAGCAAGTTGTACCAGCAGGTCTGTGGGGCCACCGATCGGTCACACGCCCTTAGTCAGTTGTAGCCAGAGACGTTATGGCTCCGTTTCCACGATCTACCAGAGGATGCGAGTATTTACTCGTTTGCATGGATCTTTTGACTCGTTGGGTAGAACATATCGCTATCCGAAAGGCGAATACGTAAACTATTCGCCGCGAGCTTAAAGATCGCGTATTTTTACGCTTTTCTATGCCCGAGGTATTCCTATCGGACAACCGCACCGAATTTCGTAATAAGATCATCGAGAAATTTTTCTTGGGGCGTAGGGTAGTCCATTCAACGATGCCCCCTTATCATGCTCAATCTAATCCGGTAGAGAGAGTCAATGGGATCCTTATGACGACGATCATCGCCTTGGAGTCTCTTAGCACTTAGGATGCGCACAACTCTGAGCTGATGTTCGCATATAATACATCCGTACAAGACTTCATTGGCGTAAGTCCGGCCTTCTTCAACGCGGGTCGTCACCATTCAGCTTCTGACATGTCAGGAAGAGCAGCGCACACATGTAAGACGACGCGACGTTCGTTACGCGATTGGCGATAGCGTATGGCAGCGTAATCGTATACTCTCTTCTGGCACACAAGGCGTCAACGTCAAACTTGCCCCGAAATTCGACGGGCTTTTTACCATCATAGAAAAACTCGGCACGAATGTTTATCTGTTGATCGATTCTACGGGAAGAGGTGCTGGTAAGCATCACGTCGACGATTTAAAGCCCTACAATCAAGATAACGACCTCGAAGAAGATGGCCGTTTCGGAAATTCTCCCCAGAAAAAGCGAATGTTCAGCGCCACCGCAGCACCTATTGCCTCGCCGCATTCGGGCCCAAGCCCGGGCCCGCCAACAGGACGCCTAGGTGCACGCACCTGCAGCTCCATTCTCCTTCCTTTCCTTGCTTTGCTATCCCTCAGTTCTGTGTTGTATTTTCAGTGATCTCTATCCTGATACGATGGTCAACATGAGAGAGAGAGAGAGAGAGAGAGAGAGAGAGAGATACAGTGACCAGCTGCAACGATCCGGCTACCAGCGTCTGGAGGGGGCGTGGGACGCGGATCGCAAGCGCCGCCTGCGTTTGCTATCCCACGTCCATAGGCTACCTCTCTCCAGTAGTAGCCTGTATATGTATCTATATATGTATATATTAATGCTGTCGACATTTATTCATATTAGTTGTATATATATATATATATATATATATATATATATATATATATATATATATGTTGGAGAATTTATTACAGGCCGACGGACTAACAAATTGGCGAAGAGGTAAGTGAGCGAGAGAGCGAGAGAGGGGGAGTGGAGCAGGCGCCGCACACAAGAGTAGTTACGATTCTATTGTGCTACGCGCGAGATCGAAAACCCGAAAATTAATTTTCTGTTCGGCTAGTGCCTAAAAAGTGTGAGTTTTTGTTTTTCGTGCCAATAAACGTCTTCACGGGCGAGAGTTCGTGAATTTCTGCGTGGACGTAACTCAGGTGACCGAATCCTAGTGGACCTAACTCCCGAATTTCATTGAGTGCGGATCAACCGTCACAACCCGGGGCTAGACACTGCGGGAACACCGCTTTCTTCGGTGGCTTTGAGAAACGTCTACCGCACTCCGAGGGTCTGCTGCCGCCTTGCCGTCGCCAATGGATCGGGACGACATCGGCATACTTTCTGCAAGTGACGGTCTTTTTTAGCCTCTCTCTCTCTCTCTCTCTCTCTCTCTCTCTCTCTCTCTCTCTCTTTCTCGCATACAGAAGAGGTGGAAAAATTTAGAAGATTTAAAGTCCGCGCTTCACAGACAATTCCGACCGATTGATTATTCGCTGGGATTGGAAGAGGAGTTGCGGGATAGAATGCAGTGGTCAAAAGAATCCATCAAGAATATCTTAGAGACATGAGTGTGCTGTTAGATAAAATGTCCCAGCGCTTCCTATCGAGACACAGCTCGATAGGATTTATAGAGACCTATATCCCAATTATATATATAAGATATATCCCAGTGACTTCCAATCAATTATAGAATTACATCTGATTGGCCAGCAGATCGAGCTGAAGATGGAGCTTAAACATCAATACAAAAAACCACCACTCGCCGAGACCTGCATGGTGAGCACAGCAGCTTGATCTCTATCCGAATGAACTAACAGGCGCCCTAGAGTAGCAGCACTCGACAATGACCGATCCAAATTCACCAAAAAACAAGTGACATTAATTGAACCAGCTACACCAGCAATAACAAAGCAAGCAGATGAAGAAACAGATTCCCGTGAAAAACGGAAAGACATACTTTGGAACTACAGCTCGACACCACAGAATTCTCGAGGCACATCGCCCCAGAGGAGCAAGCGAAATGCGAGTCAGCGCTGAAGCCCTCCAGCGAGATACCCCACGTCAATGCCATGTCTCAGATATCAATCCCCATCACCCTCTCGCAACAATAGACATTTTGCACAAAGACCACCTGGATACCTCTGAAGAACACCACCTCGATATTATGATGATCGAAACCGTTACTCACAAACACGTACACCAGCTCGAGAATACTGATCATTAAGTTAAGAATTACAGTACAACTCGGCATAGAACAGACAACCATTGTCGAGCAGAGACCACCGACAAGTTACATGTGCGTTGTACCAGCCCAGTAAAGGTAACCACACATGAAGGTTGAGCGTTAGAAGCGAATCGCGACGTGACGATGACAGACCCTGCTGGACGTGTAAGTAAGTAGGGCACTGGGTAGATAGATACCTGATAGAAAACGGCTCTAGTGTTACAACTGTGGAAAGAGAAACGTCACGACGCGGGACCATCCACGTTGTGGTCTTTACAAACAGCGGGGAAATGCGTAAGGGACAAGAATACGGAGTCAGCCTTCACACACCTTACGACAGGACTCCACCAATGATAGCGAGCACCGTCAACAATAACTGCCCGAAGGCAAGAGATGTAACTGGCATCTTCCCAAAAACCTCCGTACATAATGAAGAAATCCTTTTCTTTTTAAATATTAAGTTGATGACAAAATATTCCTAGCTCTAGTTGACCTCGGCACAAGGAGGTCGTTTGTGGGTCCGGGGCCAGGAAAATGGTCAAAGTCGGTGACAATACCATCAATCTCGTATATGGAACTGCCCGACAGAAAGCTCTGCGCTAATGGCGGCTATGTAGAGTTATCGCTAAATATTGACAACTAACTACAATAGATAAATTCAAGGTCGCCATGTCATGAAACTATGATATGCTTCTTGGTATGGACATAATCGTACAAATAAAAATGGCGATAACTTTTGCAACGCGACCTGGCATACATCACGAAAAATATTTTTTGCCATCACTGATATAGCAGCCGTCAACGGAGGGGCAATTTTAACCGAGTAGGAAGAACGAAAAGTCGAGCAGGTGCTAAACCACCTGATACTAACACCGTATGGTACACTCCACATTGCCAGAATGCAGCAGTATCATATAGATGTCCTGGGGCATCGCCCAATTCGGCTGCTTAAATAAGCGCATAACGAGATCGATCGGATGCTAGTAGAGGGCACAATACCTGAGAGCTCATGGAGTGATGCTTCCGAAAAAGAACGAAAAAATTAGGTTTTGCATTCACTTCAGGTCGGTCAATCAAATTACGAAAAAGGATGCATACTCGCTGCCTCATATGGATATGCTGTTGGATAACCTAAGGGATGTTCGGTACTTGTCTAAGATAGATATTAGTCAAGCATATCATCAAATTCACTTAAACGAAAGCAGCAAGCTTTTGCAGTTCCGCCAAATGGATTGTACCAGTACACTCGGCTACTATATGGGCTGACCAGTGCTCCAGCTAGATTTCAAAGAGGCATGGACCTCATATTTGGACCGCAGTGGCAGCCGACCGTATTCGTCTACATGGGCGAAATCATAGTCACTAATAAAACATTCGAGTAGCACACTCACGATCTAATAGCGGTGTTCACCTGTCTCAATGAAGTTAGGCTTCGAATAAATAAAGAAACGTCCGAGTTTTACTGCCGAGAAGTTCAATACTTGGGTTATATAATGGACGAAAACGGTCTGCGCGAGGAACCTGAAAAGATCCGCCCAGTGCGTAATTACCCCAGGCCAAGGAATTTAAAACAGCTGAGGGCTTTTTTAGGGATGGTAGGTTGGTGTGTCTGCTTTATTTAGTTGCTAACGGACATCAAATTGCCTTTGTCGAAGCTACTCGAGAAAAATATCAAATGGCACTGGGAACAAATTCAGAAAAAAGCTTTCGATAAGCTAAACATCCTGCTTACACAAGTACCGGTATTAGGTCGACCCACGCAAAACAGACCATACGTTTTGCAGATCGACGCAGGCAATTACGTCGATCTGCAAAATCCTATTGTTTACGGACGCTGACGAAGGTTGTATTGAAATACACAATTGCGAAAAAACAGTACCTAGCCTTTTTGTTTGAGGTTGAGAAATTCAGAGTATAGATGTTAGGTGAGAAATTCACGGTAATTACAGACAATAGCTGTCTCAAATGGCTGCATTCGCTCAAAAATCCATCGGGCGGCTTAAAAAGGTGTGCGACAGCAATACAGGCGCATAACATGGAGATAGTACATTGAAAAGCAGCTGGAGAAAGACCACTGGTATGAGCGCAAAATGAGCGAAATTCAAAGTCATCCAGAGAATCATCCAGACTGGACAGTCAGAAACGACATAATATATAAAAATCGTCCGATGTTTTCAAACGCTATAGGCGTAAGCCAACATGACTCGAACCTCGTAATACCGGCTAACCATCGAGAAAGAGTGTTATACGAATGCCATAATACCCCCCACGTCAGGACATTTCGATATAGAAAAAACGGCATTAATGAAATCAACAGTACTACTGGCCCGGAATGAGATGGAACATCTAAAAGTATATACAACACTAGCCGGAGTGCTAGATACATAAAGTATCTCAAAGAGCACCGACCGGCCTAATGGCCCAAGGAAACGTTGAAGGATCTTGGACCTCTGTGGCAGCTGACATCATGGGACCCTTCCCGGCTACTAAAGGCCAACATAAATATCTGTTAATATTTGACGACTTATTCACGAAGTATATTGAAATCAGGATATTAAGAGAAGCCACCAGTCAAACGATCGCCAATGGACTCGAAGGACTGGTAATTTTCAAGTGAGGATGCCCAAAGTTTTTAGTTACAAACAAGGGCACAGAATTTGCCAACCATTTACGTAAAAACCAATTCCTTGAGCTAGGTATCATACACCAGTTCGTAGCGTTATATCACGCACAGGAGAATCCCTTTGAACGCGTCAACCGGACCATTAAAACGATGATTTTCATCAATTGAATTGTACTTCTGTCGACTGCCCATATACAAATTAATAAATATTTCTTTTTTTTTTTTTTATTGGTCTTACAGTCCAATCAATTCCATCCAAAAATAAAATAAAATAAAAATCAAAATAAAATAAAAATACAAAATAAAAATAATAATAAAAAATAAAAAATAAGAAATAAAAATAAAAAAAAATAAAAATAAAATAAAAAAATAAAAATTAAAAATAAAAATTAAATTAAAAATTAAATTAAAATTATAATGACAGTCAGACTATCCTTGTTTACATTCACCCCCGTAGACTAATCTGAAAATAAAATATTAGCTGAAAACATTCTTTGTTAGTAAAGTGCAGTCTGACTGTCCCCAACACCCTTACCTAATTGAAGACTTGTCCAACGTTTCGAGCTCGCTACGGCTCTTCATCAGGGACTCAGAGTAAGGGTGTTGGGGACAGTCAGACTGAACTTTACTAACAAAGAATTTTTTCAGCTAATATTTTATTTTCAGATTAGTCTACGGGGGTGAATGTAAACAATGACAGTCTGACTGTCATTATAATTTTAATTTAATTTTTAATTTAATTTTTATTTTTAATTTTTATTTTTTAATTTATTTTTATTATTTTTTATTTTTATTTCTTATTTTTTATTTATTATTATTATTTTTATTTTTTATTTTTATTTTATTTTTATTTTTATTTTATTTTATTTTTGGATGGAATTGATTGGACTGTAAGACCAATAAAAAAAAAAAAAATAAAAAAATATTTATTAATTTGATGATTTTCATCGTCATCAAAAATGAAAAAAGGACTGGGACCTACATCTTCCTGAATTCGCGTTTGCCCTAAATACGATGGTGTATGCGAGTATCCAAGCGTCACCAGCATTTTTAAACTTTGGGCGAAATCCCCGAGAAATGCCGATGTATAGATATGCTCACGAACGGACACCACAAATTCCAACTCTAACACCAGTTGACTGGCTCGACAGATTAAAGAGACTGCCAGCAATTCACCAGCTGATAAAAATAAATTTGTGCATGTTCAGCGCAAAACAAGCCAAATATTATAACAGTGGAAGAAGACATGAAATTTTGGAGGCTAACGACATTGTCTGTCGATGTAATCTTTTTAAAATTTTCGGATAAACTGGCGCCAAAATATATCGCTGCATGTCGTAATCCCCAGTCGTTTTTGAATTGTAATACATGAACAGCGGGAGAGAAACAAAAGTACACGTTTCTGATATGAAAAGATTTCATCCACCAAATAGCACTACAAGTTCTCCCACATGATTTATGAGTAACCAGATCAGCCATGGACAAAGGAGTAGGAAAGTCGAGGACTGCGCCGCTCGATATTGACGGAGCAAACACGCAGACCAGGGAACACGATTATCTCCGTGACTCGAATCTTCGACGACGAAGAAGCGTGGGAATTCATACCAACGAACTCGATCAACCCAGCAGTTCAAACACGTCAGAGTATCCCCGAGGAAGAGAAAGCCCTCGATATGAGCATAATTGTAGAAGGCCTAAAAGGTATAGAGGCTGGGAAGCAGACGCAATCGGAGCTAATCGCGTTTAGTCCGGATGCGACACAGGAGATCGTCCAGGAAGAGGGAAAGCCAAAGACAATAATTCCTGCCAACCACGCCTAATTTACATTGTCCCTACTGAATACCTAGCTTGGCACGTATGTGCTATTAGCAATTTTAGTGCTGGATTGTATCCACCGGTATATATCTTCCAGTCAATTTATGCGAACATATGCCTACGTCGCAACATATGCCACTTCTATTTATATTTATCCCTACATGTCGATACTATGTATGCATTTTAGTATTTAATAGTTATTCTCCTGTATTAGAAATAACATATATTTTTGTTAATCAACACTTATTTATTAATTAAATTCTATGCGCTAAAATATTAGATGTAGAAATATACAAAGAACGGGAAATATACAAGGAAATGTTTTTAAATATTTTTATATATTAGGTGTACAAATAAGTTTCCGCCGTTTTGAAAAAGATGGCGCTACCGATAAGATAACATTGAAATTGTCAGCTGTAAAAAGCCGTATAGTATATATTGACATCTGGAAACAGTATAACCTTTTAATACCTCTGACATTTTGCTAGCATCACTTAGTTTCCGTCGTGTTAAGTTTTGAGCCAAATAAGCGTCATTTTCGGGAATTGTTAATTTACTTCTTTCATTTAAAGCAGTATGTAGCTGAAGCACTTTTGAAATAAATAGATTGCGTCGGATCGACTTCTTTTCCCCCCTTAGCTCTGCTCGAGCATACAGCAGTAGATAAGTAGGTGCATACCGAGGTAAGTGTAGCCCTGCGTATGCCTTACTATATCTATATAATAAAATAATCTAATAAAATATAATAATGCTGCAGGTATTCTAAGAAAATATGCGTTATGATGATTATAATGAAAGCTATAATTATTTAATGTTTATTATTATTTTACTTATTGATTATTTTCTTTCATCTTAAAATTGACTGTATACTGGTGTCCTGTGTTCAAGAAATATATTAATAGTTTTAGATTATTTGTTTTATTTAAAACTTTATTTACTCGTTTAATAAGATTGTTTTTTAAATTGATCATTTTCATTTTCATTATTGTATTTATTTTTTAAAGTTTGATTTAATCAATCTAATTATGTAATTTTTATATTAAAGCATACTTCGTTTTTAATATTTTTATTTTACCCAATCTCATTAATGTATCTGATTGAATTATTTGTATTTTTTGTTTTTTTATTATTCTGTTCCTACGGGGATTCCTCTCTGGCCTGTTCAACTCGTCTATATATTTGTACTAGCTCCTTCTAATTATTAGGGTGTCAAATATCTTCCTTCCACTTTTTAGCTCTTCATTCAATGCTTTTTAAAAAGTGTTACGGAGGTGGGATTTACTTCAAATATGCGCCGTTTTGTTCGATAATCTGTTTCTAACTAGATGGCAACTTCATAATACTCCTCTCGTAGAATCCCCTCTTCTTATTTGCGAAGAACTCGGAACGTTTTGAGTTCAACTTTACACCACCAAGGGCGTTTGACATGGACAGGACCAGGCGGTAATCACTTGGCGCTATGTCCGAACTACTTCTGACGACTCTTCAACGAAGTGTGTGGTCTGGCGTTGTCCTGGTGGAACACTATACCCTTCCTGTTGGCCAATTGTGAACGCTTTTGGTCGATAGCCTGCTTCAAGCGGTCCAGTTTACAGAAGATGATAGAATTAAGCGTCTGGCCATATGGGAGCAGCTCATAGTCGATGATTCTCTTCCAATCTCACCAAACACACAGCAAAACCTTCCTGACCTCCAATCCTGTTTCAACAGCACATCGCAGGCGTTGATTTGGTCTAGAAGATTTTTTGCGTCAAATCATGCGGTACCCAAACATCAAGCTTTTTTTTATATCCAGCCCTCTGCAGATATTTTAAAATGGTTTGGTGACTAACTCTCATCTCCTGGGCCATGTCACGAGATGCTACACGCGGGTCTAACTCGATAAATTCCATGATTTGATCGGTATTCGTCGTGACAAGTCTTCCGCCGGCTGGCTTTTCCATGGTGTCGTTTTCACCGACTGTGAATCGTCGATACTATTCCTCTGCGGTTCGAAGTGATAGCGTGACATCCCCCAAAACACCATTAATCTCACGGAACCCTTCTCTAGCGGATTTGCCTTTAACGAAGAAAAACTTTAAAATAGCGCGAATTTCGGCATTAGTGAACTCCATGTTTACACGTCTATAACTTTTGAATGTAATATCCAAACTAACCATACATAGCCTCATTTTATACGTTATGTCAAGACCTTTCAAAGGATGTATAGTATTGCCAGGTACGAGCTGAGTCTCGGGACATGCATTGTAGAGTAGTCTATCTAGCTGATAATTATGAAATAGCAATATTGCTTGTGGAGAATTGCTAAGTTGAAAGTATAAAATCTAAAGAAATAGGTTCGAAAATCTATAAAATACGAGTATAACTTACATGTATTAACGTAGTATAAATATTCATTGCCAGTTAGAATTATGAAAAGTTTTTTTCTGTGTGCTGCTTTGAACAATTAAGAAGTGAGAGTATATTTAGATTTGACTCGCCATATATCGATAAGATATAAATAATTTCTAATATATCCATAATATATAATTAATTTATACTATATTAATTTATTCTATATATATATATATATATATATTTATTTATTTATAATCATACAAAACTACTAGATAGAAAACTACTGAACCGATTACTCTGAAATTCGTAATATATAATTATATTTTTATAAGTGATATAAGGATGTGTTTTGTATTGAAAGTAATCTTACTTCCATTGAAATTTTGCACGCATACATTATAAGCGGCGTATTATAATACGGTGGGATAATAAAGAGTTCAACATCATCTCTACAGATCATACGTATACCAAATATAAAGCAGAGATAATAATGAGAGATTGCCGATACCATATATGAAAGGCTCAACAATTTTCGAGCGCCTCGAATGTGCGCCGTCCATAGGGCCAACTGCTACACTAACACGCCAACGCGACGTCACAACCACATCAGCATAAATTAGTATGCGCATTTGCCTACGGCACGTACTGCGATGTAGGCAATAAATATATATAGATATAGTTGTACGATTCTGCCCAATGCGACATTGCTGTTTTCGTTTGAGTCACGCAGAGGCTAAGCCAAACAATATCGTATTTGCCCAGGAGCATCAGAAAACAATTCAGACCGAAACTCCAATATCCAGCTTCATAATTCAGACGATTTTTTTTCATTCTGCAAACATCAAAACTTTCTATTTTAAATAGAGTTTTATGATTCTGTACTAACATGTATATTCCATAATTAGTTTGAAAAATTGATTTGTAATATTTATTGATTATATAATATTGTCGTAAATAATGCGTCGGAACAAAAAGAGAAAAGCCATTAATTGTCTTGAATTTTAAAAATATAAATAATAATACAAATCACAAATAGAAAATTAACTTCTTGAAATTCAATGCTAAAATAAAATAAAAGTGGAAGCACTAAATGTTTGGCAAACATTTTTTATGCAAAATAAGAAAGTATGTTCTATTGATTTGCTTAATAATACTAATGTCAAATTCTTTTTATATTTAATAGAAATCAACAATACCAATTTCTTAAAAATTTATGATTTGTTTACCAAGGAATTTAGCTGAAAAAAATAAAGAGCCAATTTTAATTTGCATAGAAGGAAGAAACAGTGTTCAATATATAATATGAATAATATTAATATATAGTTTATATATATATGTATATATATATACATATATATATGTGGTAACGGGGTACTTGGGTACTAAGGGTTACGTCCCTGAGATTAATTATTTAATCTCGGATGTTCACCCCGATCTATCACAGTCGACGCTATCTAATTCTTCAATCTGATTCAGCATTCCTCAATAGAATGGGTTAACTTATAGTTAATCTTTGTGGACTATAGGATCTTTCCAGATGTTTCACAAACTTACCTTTTTTCTCTATATTCCTTTGCTTTTTTATTAATAACCTAAATATGGAAAATTCTAAAAGAACGGAACCAACGGTTTATTACAACGGGAAATATACAAGGAAATGTATTTAAATATTTTTATATATTAGGTGTACAAATAAGTTTCCGCCGTTTTAAAAAGATGGTGCGACCGAGTAGATAACATCGAAATTGTCAACTGTAAAAAGTTGTATAGTATATGTTGATATCTGGAAGCAGTATAACCTTTTAATACTTCTAACTTTTTGCTAGCATCACTTAGTTTTCATCGTGTTAAGATGTCAAGTTTTGAGCAAAATAAGCGTCATTTGCGGGAATTGTTAATCTACTTTTTTCATTTAAAGTAATCTACAGCTGAAGCATATCGGTTACTGTGAATCGAATGCTGTGAATTTAGTGGGATCATCTTAGAGTAATCTATTAGGAACTACTCCAACACAATCAAACCATCACCGGGGAACGTTACCAACAACAGCTGATGCAATTGAATTGGGACGTTCTACCCTACCTTCCGTAATCATCAGATCTTGCTTTTTCAGACTACTACCTATTTCGGTCGATGACGGCTGAGCAGCACTTCACTTCTTACGAAGAATTGAAGAAATGGGTCGATTCATAGATCGCCTGTAAAGACGAGAAATTTTTTAAACGGGGTATCCACTGACCCCCCGAAAGATAATCAAAAGTTGTAGTAAATGATGGGAAATATTTTGAAGGACATTATTTGTACCTTTTTTACAAGAACTTCTTATTTCTTTATAAAAAAACGGCGGAAACTAATTTGTACGCCCAATAATAAAACATAAAATGAAAATAGATTTAAGATATGAAAAATTAATTTAATAATTATGAATAATTCTAATAAATATTAAATCCTATCCCTCCCTATCAGTACCGTGATCGGCTACGTTCGTTATCCACGCGCGTGAGTCCGAGGGATTCTTTTACGCACAGAGTGATCTCGAGAACCAATTATTGGAGCGCCACCTTATGAACGAATCGAGAACCGCTCCCTCTGCAGAATATCTACGTGTACCGAGATCTATCTAATGGTTATTCCACGGACTTAGTTTTCTTTCTTATATATGTATAAGAGAGATACCACTCTATCCCTCGCACGTACATGGCAATTAATTTTTAAATTAATAAAGAAAATAACGAATCAGGCAGATTAAGTATTTTCAAATGAAATCAAAGACCGACCTCGAGTTGATTCGATGCTGGAAATTTACAACCAAACGATGATCGAATTAAATTTTCCTTCTTTCTCAGTAGTTGAGCTGTTGGTGTTAATTTTGAAATTAGTCTTCGAAATTCTTAATCACGACGATGGACAAGAAATCAAATTTATTATGATACTCGCTATAGAAGGAGATTAACAACCAAAAGAGAATAATCTGGATATTTAATTCAACAGTATTTTTAAAGTTAGATATATAAAAAAGGACCGTTGCTCCGTAAGTCACAGTCTATTATAACAATATCTAATATACTATCAAAAATATCTAACTTCCTATATGTCATCTCCTATCTTTCTCTCTTTTCCATTTTCCCTCCGTTTTTCAATTTCCGAAATTAGTATTTACTAATAGTAATTTTGGAACAACACGTACAGATAGCATTATTCTGTACTTTCACAGCCCCCTTTCAGACGCTGCATATACAAAGGCTTATGCAACTCTATAGCATAACGCAAAGGAGCATAAAAATGGTACAGAAAGGAAAAGGGAAATAATCTTCGGCACGTTAATCAATGCATTTATATATAATAAAAAAATATATTAAGCTCAAAATTATTTACATTGATGCGATAATAACAAAAAAAAACTTTGTCATTTCTTCTCCACCGTTGAGTGTCGCACATTTAGAGAGAGAACTCCCAGGACCGTTTTACTAGCCACCTTTGAGAAATCAGGGTACTTTCCTTAGTATGTTATGGATGTCACGATTTGGACATACGTCCTCTTTTTTGACACCTAGATACCCACAGAAAAAGCACCAGTGATGTCAGTTGTATCGTCCATTAAAATCATGGACGTAGTACGACTAGAAGTCCTGTTCTTGGGGTGATGGTGGCACCTTTTTGTTTCTAGATACTTAAGACACACTTGGTCGAGCATCATTCTTGTTCTGATTGCTTGATGGACTTCTGCATCTATCAGCAGGACTACCGATGGTACACCTTAGTGTACCTCGACCACGACTCTCGCCGGGGTGCGAAGTTGCTCACGCTCGAAGCCGCTCATGCACGGCTAACTCTACGGAATCCCAAAGAGAACAGGGGATACCTTCCCCCAGTCGGTGTACTTCAGTCAGCCTTGAAGGAGGTGCTCTTGAAGCCTCGTCCTTTCTGGTACCCGAATCTTTTGTTTCGAGACGAGTGAACAAACAACCGAAGTCCAAAGTTCCTGCTGAAGGATCGCTCTCCTCGTTCCGGTCAAGACGCATCCGCTCGTATCCCAAAGCCCCAGACCGTGTAGCTCTACGTGGAGACTTAGGAGAGCTCCCTCCCACTCCTTTGCCCTTCGGACGAGAAGGACCTACCATCGACTGAGGACGCTGTAAAAGGACGTAATCCTCCTCGTTTGACCCCGGATTTTCCTCCTCTACTTCTTCGATATACTCACAGAAGGGATCTTGAAGGTACCTACTCGGAGATACAGCACGGGTAATTCGATAGTCCCGACGATCTTCCGCCAAGCCTAAGTCCTGACCTTATATCTCTACGAGCAATTCTCTTTATTGGGTGACGAAAGTTTCGTCTATGAGCTTCTGCATCTGTAACAAAAATGATAAGATAAATTAAATGAATGGGAAGGCAATCTCTTCTTCCTCTGTCTTCCATGCGATCTTCGCTCTGAAGGGTCCTTTTATTATCTCTGTCTTTTTATTCTTACGGGGACGTCTTCGATGCCTACCCGAGCCTAACGAATCGCGAGTAAGCACGAGTATATCTTGCGTAGAGCACCTCGTATCTGAGGCTTCGCCCGCTGGTGAACATCGTTTCTTTCTAGGCTACAGCGGTTGCAATTCGTGACGGTAACATTCTCCTCCCCACAATTAAAGCAGAACACGCTGCGTCTTTCGGGACATCTATCTTCCCGATGTTCCAGCCCGTTGTATGTCCACAATGGTCTATTGTCAGGTCTGGTGTTGGTACTTCTTGGTTCCGACTGGTGTTGTCTCACGGCTAGATGAGCGGTATTGTTGATCTTTCGACTTTGGCCATGAGTAGTGTTCCCCTTTTTCAAGATTATTGTGACAAATGGGCACGTTCGGGACTTCGCTCGGAATACTTGGTATCATCAGGTAACAGACTTCAATACCTGGTTTGCGGGGAGGGGGGTCGTGGACAGGTCAATATTCTGATGATGAGTGATGGGTGGTTGGTATTGTAATAATGGATTTCTGCTGTTGTTGTAGCAATCAGATCGGTCCGATGATCATCTGCTGAGATCGAGTGCTATGGAGCTTCGGTTCCTGCTAATCATGCACCTGTCCGCCGGAGAAGATATCTTGTAACGTTTAATCAGCTCCTTCATTAGTTCGACTTGCTGACGAAGAACGGTCTCAAGTGTGATGCCTGGAGTGTCAGCACTTATTAGGTTGGCATATTGTTGCATCGCTGCAGCTGACATTTTGGGTTTTAGTCACGGATTAGGCACACTGTTTCCAATGAAGCCTGTGTTTTGTAATGACAGGGTAGGTCATGGCGCCTGATTTTCCATTTCTGTTGGACATCCGTGAGCGTTTGGCCATTTCGACGGTGTGGCGGTATGGCTCCTCGGTACACATTGACTTCATTCCGATTGCATTGACTTCTGCTTTGGGATATGTTTGTCCGACAGAATTTCTTGGATGGCCCCGGTATCTTTACTCTCGAGCTCCGTCGAGTGTAAAACTTCTGAGATGTCGAACATTTCGTGAGCAGCTCTGTCCGATATGTCAACTTCGTCCGCTGTGTTCCATGCGGCTGCCTGCTTGTCAAGAAGTTAGTGTAACTAGAAACATACCAGTCAGTCATACAGAATATCAATCGGCTCATCTACATTTACTTGATGATTTTCTTCTTTTATTAACTCTTCTTTTTCCATTTCCATGAACAGGACGTTCAGTTGTTCTTTTTCATCCTCGATGGCATTGCTCATATTCTCTATGTGGGCAATGGCTCAACGAGAAGGGAAAAATGAAAGAAAATGTGGGCGATAAGCTACGCACACGCTGTGTTGTCATGATTTGGGTATATATAATCTTTAAGAGACGGTACGCTCCAATTGTCGAAATTGATCCAAAGTATTTCCGACCGTAGCGACTGAGTTGGTCTTATTCAAAAATAAAAATGAAATAGAGAAAGTTGTAAAATTCCAATGTTATACTCTCTATTTGTTTTTCTTTAGGATGCTGTTAATATTTCCAAATATTTATTTAGTTACCATAATTTGTTTATTTAATTTAAAATTTGTTTAAACAAATTACTTATCTATAATAGCTTCCTTCCTTTAGTTACCGCATCAGTTTCAATTATCCCGAGGACATAGGGCTTATTGAATTTTTTAATATCGTTTATAAGTGTTAAAATTGTTTATAACTTATTTCCGTGATGTTTTTTATGTTGATAATTTATTTGCATATAGGTTATTTAAAATCATCCGTTTGTTTCCTCTTCTTTGTCTATAATCATGCTTTATCCAAATTTTTCTTTTTTTAAATTGTTTAAACTATCAAAATTATTCATAAACAGTGTCCACTTGTGTTTATTCATCAATGTTAATAATCATATAGTAACATTTTATTTGTTAGTTGACAAATTTATTTTATTTGTTAGACACAAATTTTATCGATCTAAATAATGCCTTGAGGAAAATTAATTTTGAAAAATTACGGGACTTGGTTGAAAGACAGAAAATAGAATGATGGTTCCACCCCCCTTCGACATCATGGTGGGGACGAATTTGAGAGCTCTTGATAGGCTTATTAAAACGATTATTAAGACGATGCTTAAAATGGCGAGTTTCACCTAGGAAGAAATGCTCATGAGTTACGGATTATGAAGCAATAATCAATGCGCGATCGATTACATTTGTAAGTGAAAATAAGATTTACTTAAGTCCTTTGTCCTCTGCTATGTTTTTACAAGACGTTATGAAGAGCGGTGTAGTTGACTTAGATAACATAGAAAAATTAGATTTCGGAAAGCGATATTTTTGTCGACAGAAAATTAAGGATACACTAAGACGTAGTCTTCGAACTGAATATTTGGGTGCATTACTTTGTCAAAAATCCAAAAAATGTAATGTAGTGATAATCCAGATTAGAGATTTAGTTCTATTAGGAAATGATATTTCGAAACGTATAGATTGACCCTTAGCACGCGTGAAGAAAACGATCATAGGAAAGGATGGCAACGCACGAGTACTACCATTAGTAACTGAAATGGAGAGATATTAAGACCAATACATAAAGTGTATCCATTAGAAATAAGTTTTCGAAATTTTGATGATATTGAAATAGATTGTATACTTAAGAATAAATATGTAAATCAACATAAGAAGGAATGTACAACACAAGCAATTGATTAATGTCCAGTTGATATAAAATGTAATCACGCGTAGCGGACGTACACCTCGTCGTCCTGATAGACTAATGTATAATTATAGGTTATGTATCAAAAATTTCAGGTAATATATAATGCTAGTATATATATATATATATATATATATATATATACTAGGTCGTCCTATATCTCCCTTCCGCTTTTTTGCTCTTCATTCAATGCTTTATAAAAAGTGTTACAGTGGTCGAATTTACTTCAAATATGCGCTATTCTGTTCGATAATATGTTTCCATCTAGACGGCAGTTTCATAATACCCCTCTCGTATAAACCCCTCTCCTTATTTGCGAAGAATTTGGACAGCCACTTTTCACAAGCCTCTTTTGAGTCCAACTTTACACCACCAAGCGCGTTCGACATGGACAGGAACAGGTGGTAATCACTTGGCGCTATGTCCGGGCTATATGGTGGATGCGATGAAACCTCCCATCCGAACTTCCGTAGCTTCTGACGAGTCATCAACGATGTGCGTGGTCTGGCGTTATCCTGGTGCAACACTATACCCTCCCTGTTGGCCAAATGTGAACGCTTCTGGTCGATAGTCAGCTACAAGCGGTCCGGTTGTCTACATTCCGGTTGTTCCGGTTTTTAGATGATAGAATTAAGCGTCAGGCCATATGGGAGCAGCTCATAGTCGATGATTCACTTCCAATCCCACCAAACACATAGCAAAACCTTCCTGGCCGTCAATCCTTTAAAATAGCGCGAATTTCGGCGTTAGTGAACTCCATGTTTACACGTCTATAACTTTTGAACACAATATCCAAACTAATCATGCATAGCGTCGTGTTGTACGTTATGTCAAGATCTTTCGAATAATGTATAGTATTGCCAGATACGAGCTCTGTAGCGCTTTGTAGATAGCCGCGAAATTCATTAGACAAAAAGGCGGAAGAGAGATATTTGACAACCTAATATATATATATATATATATATATATATATATATATATATATATATATATATATATTTATTTATTACTGTATTGTACTGAATCGAATAAGGATATTTTGGACTCTGATAGCTTAGCCACATATTATAAATACATTAAATTTTTCGGGGGAGGATGTCGTATTAATACATAAACCTGTCGATAATGTATATACGTTTTGACTGAAAATAGCGTACCGTGCGGATGTATATCACGTGTATGCTTTGAAAGAACAGATTTCGTTATGTGCCACTTTGTAATTTCTGCGCAGGCATTGAATAAGAATTCTCGTTATAAAACCCAGATGCAGCGCATATGTATTGTAAAGTAATCGGGATGGTTTAAGTGCGGTCCTCCGGTTTGGGCTTAAAAAGGTCATAAAGTAGGAGGGGCCTAATCCATAAGATGATCATCCGAGTAGAGAAATTTCCAATGTTTATTTTCTGATATTTGAAGCTTTTATGAGTGTAAAGGGAGCGCGCGAATACCCTCAAAGGGAGCGGTTTAGAGGTTCTTCCGCTCTCCATGCAGTTTAAAAGACAGTTACAACTGTGTCTTCGTGACGAACGGTTAGCGTTATTTAATATACTAATCATTTCTATCAGCGTATATTATTTAAGAATTTATAAAAATCAGTTGTTCAATCTTTTAATGAATCTGTTTTTTCTTACACTCCCCACATTAATTTGTTATGTCATTGAATTTTATCAAACTCGTAATCCTTTGCAATTTAATTAGGCTTTTAATATAACAGATATTATTTAATTGTTTAATATATCGGTTACATTATTATCTCGCGAAGCCGATACGAGGGATGCTCGTAAAATATATAATTAATGTATAACATATTTACAATGCATATTAGGTATGATAGTAATCTAGAATATATTATATTATTTTGAGTTTCATATTGTGTATTATTGAGAGTTTTATATTATTCATTATTAGAGTTTCATATCAGTATTATTGGAGATAACTATTTTTTGGGATGATAAGGGTTGTGGCCAAAAATCAATTCATGGGAGTTAATTGAAGTGATAGTCCGGAATTAATATAATACTAAGGAGCAGTCTATTTTCCCGAACTTTAAAAATTATTTTAAATATTGTATTTACTCGGTCCAAGAATGATAAGGAGGAAATTGCATAGATGAGAGATAGAGATGCAGAGTGAGAGAGACAGAGAGAGAGAGAGAGAGAGAAAAAGAGAGAGAGGGAGAGAGAAATTAAACGGAGAATACGATGGCTCAGCATATATATGTTATCGCAATCATAATAAATATAAGCTGTATCGGAAATTAAACAAAAACTAATATATTTCTTTTCGTGCTTTCCCTTTCTTTTTCCCTTCATGTAGCACTGTTCCAAAGCTACTTTCAGTAGACTCCCTTATGGAGAGAGGACGGGTCGAAGAAAAAGCCGAGTAAAGTTTGCGAGGTAAAAATGTTACCAGCAGTGAATATAAAATTACTTCTGTAATTGCAGCTGGCGCAATAAAAGCTGTAGTGTTACAGTATATATACATTAAATTTCGAGATTCATATTAATTTAAACAATTAGAAACCTACTTGTCCAGTTTTTTTTGCAGAAAATACTAGATCAGTATAATGAGACCAAATGTTAAATGCCTTTTCAATTTCTTCATCAACAGCATGTTTCTGCAGTGTTCTTGGATATTTACTTATCTTATATGTTAAGATTTTTACTCGCCATCGTGAACCTATAATAAAAATTTAAATAAGGATTAAGCATTTCATTTTAATTAATTGTATTTCAATGCATATGACTAACAACAATCTTAGTTGTTAACTATTTCAAGAACACCTGTCTTTTATCTATTCAAACTTAAATGAATATATCTATCAAATCGTTATTAACAAGAGACATATATATATTATAACGGGACCCTCTCGGTGGTCATCCGTCCACCGGCGCCAATTATATTACTGTATGACAAAGAACTTGATTTGAAAATAGGGAAGGCGATGTGTGCTATGCGACTGAGGCGTCTTTTACATAAGACTGCTAGTGAAAGATTTTTTTTTTTTTCAATGAAGTTACAATAAGACCGGTGAAATAACCGTTAGGCTCCAGCTGCGGTATGGCTCTCAGCGCGAGCTGTAGTGTGGATGATAGAAACGATTACGTCGTAAACACGTCAAACTGAGCTAGCAAGCTATCTACTTAAACTATAACGATATTATTAAATTATTCTCGTGATTCCAGGGCGCCTCCCTATAGATCTCGCGAAAACTTCACTCAAGGACAGAACTGAGGAGGAAATCTTACCCCGTGCTCTCCACTCGCCCCTCACTCTTCGACGATGACTTGTACGCCGTGGCAGATGTTTCGGGATGATTGTTCCCGGCTTACTTCCTGACTCCTCACTGATGCAGGATTGCCTCTCGGAGAACCTCAACTTGTCCTCGTGCTCGGGTATGGAGGTCACCCTCACCGCTTGTTAGCCTTCGATGTCTTCTTGCGGTCCCGCTTCTTGGCTATCTGGCACCGAATTTTCTCAAGAGAGAGAGAGTTGTTGCTCGCTCGGGCTTCGAAAAGTAAGAGAGAGAAGTATACTTCTCTAAACCCGTCACCGGCCGCGGCCCTTCCGAAACGGCGTAGCGGGGAAGTCTTTCTCCCCACCCATCTCCGCTCGGTATGGCTCGCGACTCGCGGAATATGTGGTCGAGTCATTGAGACAACAGTATTTCCTCTTTATTGTTTCAATTTACTGACCGTTAATATTGATTTCAAAAATAGTTTGTTCTCTGTAAGGGTTCTAACGCATTTCCCGCGTTACAAACTCCCCCCGGCTAGACCGAAGCCGGATACCGGCTGAGCAAAAAAACGCGACGCGTACTTATCCGATCGCAACTAAATTACCGTGGTACCGAGTCATTCCCAGGAGTGAGATTCACAAGCCTTGTTCTGTTCAAATTGCTCATCGAATTTTTATCTTGATGATGGGAGTGACGTGTCACTCTGTTTCTAACCTACAGCTAACTACGTGTACCGTCGAACACTTTGGGATCCATAATGTCCGCGTGATATTTGTGGCTTTATAGGGACCAACCTCCCTGTTCCTATTCTAGTCCTTAGTACTACTACAGATCTATACGTCTTGGTTGGTTTCTTACTATCCTATTATTACAGTCCCGCGGCTGCCGAATCACATAAGCAAAAAGAAAATTACCTAAATTCGCGACCGCAGTGCTGGGAGACACATAAAATATACAAAAATAAAAGTGTATTTCATGCCGCTTCGGTATCCTGTGATACAAAAACATACTCGAACTTATAAATTAATAAATGCTTATGCAGCTGTTTTGCTGCATGACTCGGGACATGTCTTGGTATCTGTTAAGTTACGCATAATATTTCTAGGGTACAAGTAAAAGAGAAAAATAATGTATAACATTTTCAACTTACAGCTAGAATAATAATGATAAAGTATAGCAGTGTATAATATTTGTGAAAGTTTCTTACATCTAATATAATATCACTAATATAAAAGTCTTTTTCACTTATTAGTTCTTGGTGATCGTACGGCATTTCTCGATGTCATCTTATTCTTCTGCTGGACCTTATTTGAGAGTTTAGGTTTGACATTAGGGTCCAGATGGCTAAGTATGGATATTTGGCTGCCTTGCTATATGGTGGTTTGTTTCTGACCTCGGATCTCACCAAACGCCGGTGATATGATAGTTGTCCTCTTTCTCTTAGGAACCGTTGATATCGCCCGCTCCTGCGATTCTGAGTATTGTGTCTTCTGTAATCAGCTAACATGGTTAAGTGCTAACGGAATGGAGCTCAGGTGGGGATGAACAGATATCTGGAGAGTCGCGAGAGCGCAAGGGTCTCCCCAATCCCCTGCTTCATTTTCGAGTGATTTCTGGTGCCATTGTTGCACTCACGCAATCTATCTTCCATCGTAGACCGTCGCGAGAACCGTGGTTTCAGTCTGCTATGGCCCCGTCCCGACGACCATCATCGTGCCCTCTTTCTGAAGCGGCTTACCGGCGCTAGACATTAGTTCCTATCTTAACCCGTGTCTTTTCCTACTTTATCCTAGCGAAGCGAGAAGCTCTCCGAAACTATTCTGACTATTCTAACCTAACGAAACGATGTTCTTAACTTAATCTAACGGAAGTATATGTTAACGAACTACTCTAACTATTCTAACCTAATGAAACTAGAAGCTAACGAAACTAAACTAACGGAACTAAAGGCTAATGGAACTATGTATGCTACTGGAAATATTCGAAGCTAACAAAACTAATCTAACGCTAACTAAACTAACCTAACTGTACTACTTAACGAATTTAGAACTAACACCTTTTTGTCCTCCATGTATATGTTTATATTAACACATGGAGTTACCACCTGCCCTTCCCCTATTGCCTCCTGCGCAGATCCTACTGGTGCTACCGCTTCCCCCCTTCGACTGTGGCTATCTTTTTGGGGCGCAGCTCGGACAGACACGCGTATCCGTGGTCGGGCTACCATATCGGTAGCAGAAGTATACGTTCTGCTGTTGGGGGCAGCGATTGTAGCGGTGATCCGGCTACTGGCAATTCCAGCACTTCCGGCCGCCTGTTGGAGATGCAGCAACGGTCCCTTTAGTGATCTGCTGGCGGTCCATCTGTGTAAAATAGGCAGAAGGCTGAGGTTGTTGGGGTTGAGTGTAGGTGAAGGTTGGCAGCATTCCTCGTCCCCCTCATGCGGCTATGGGTGCCCTGTGTGTAACACCTGACTAGGTCCGACCGCAGCTGCAGCTTGTGGCTGGCTTTGAACTTCGAGTTTCCCTAATGGTCCATAAAGCCATGAGGTAGGCCGGGAGTTTCGCCTGGTATTGATGCCGAGCACGGCCAGTTACCACACCTCTTGACAGGTGCTCCGACGCTTTGCTTTTCGTGCGCCGGTTGGGGCGCTTCTTCGCGGGTTGGGGTCGGTGGCCCATTAGCCTGCGTGCCAGTCGTTTGCATGAACGCCAGTTCGTCCCCTCGCTTTATTTTTTGGTCCCCCATTTTCGGGATCCAAACTATTCTTTCCGGTGGGGTCGAATAACTACCACTTCCTTGGGTCTCGGATGAAAGTAATTACGTTTCAGCATTGGTGGAGGATGAGAAGAGGGCTTCTCCGGTTTTCGAAAGGGATTTTGGGGAAGGGGTGCTATAATTTCTTCCCTAGACTCAAACGGCTTCATACGGTAGTAAGAACATCATAATAATAATATTCACATATAACAATAATTACGCCTAGCCATCCCTTTATCTAGTTCCCTAGCTTCTAGCTCTTGCCTCTCTGCTAATCTCGCTGGCCTACTGACCCTACCTGCTGCGACTCTTCTAGAGTCTTTCTACTTCTCCCTCTACCACTAAAATTGATTTCCCTCGCTAACTCTGAAATTCCTGGATAGACCATATCTCCGAGCGCGTTCGTCAGCACGGTGCTCGAGGCCTTTAGCGGGCGTGGCCGCCTTGAATGCTCTGCTGTAACCTTGCCTCTGCCTCGGTCTCTGCCTACGTTCGAGATCATTCTTCCAACCTAAGGGAGAAGGAGTAAAAGATTGATAATTTTTACCCGTTGTCGCTATACATGGAGCGTCACTGATATTTCTATCGGTAGTGTCATTGCTTATATGAGTATATCTATGGACTTGGCCTTATTCGGCTGTGTTTGTCGCGGTTCGGGATGGTTATACACCCTCATCTATTGATGTGGGAACGTTATTGCTAATAATTTCGCGATTATTGCGGGGATAAGTAAAATTAACAGTGTAGGGCTCTTTGGCCTGACCTTTATAGTGCTTACGGCGGGGTTCACGGGGATGCATCCTCGGGTCGTTACTTTGCGCTGGGGGATACTATCGGCACTTGTTACTATGATTAGCGGAACTACGACTAGGGTTTAGCGCAATATTTTTATCTCTAACGGTATTAAAACTAGTTTCTCCCTCCTTGAGGGCTGTTAATGGGCTGACTGTGTAATAGAGTTTCAGATCACTTATATGAACTCGCGTGATTTTACGTTGGTCTTACTGATCTGTAACGTCGTATATGACCGGCGAAACCACCCGCTGGACTTGTCATGGCCCTATGAATTTGGGAGCCAGCTTGGCTGCGAATGCTTGTGCTCCCGATGAGAGCACTCGATTTCTACGACAAACGATATCTCCTACTTGATAAGAGATATTTCTCCTGTTTTTATTATGGTATATTGCCTGTCGGGTGGTAGCATTCGCTAAGTTGTGTGTCACTAAATCGTATAAAACGGAGAGTCGCTTTATTCTTTTGGCCCAGTCCTTTGGTTCAATTTTATTGATATTCATAGGTGTGTTTAAGGCGCTTTTCACCGTGGGCATTTGCCTTGGGTTTTTCCCAAAATTTAAAAAGGCTGGCGTTAATCCGGTTAACGATTGGACCGACGTATTTAACGCAAAGACGATATCTGTCAGGTGCAGATCCCAATCACGGTGGTCTGTTCCGACGAATATCGAAATCATTGTCTTGAGGACTCTATTAACACGCGTACCGAATATGTCGGTTACCAAATATTTTGTGCATCCCCAACGGAAGACTACTTGTTCCTCTAAAGCTTTGAGAACGTTGCGTACGGTAGCTTGTCGCAGTGGCCGGACTTCCACCTATTTCGTTAATAGGTCCTCAAAAATTAATATGTATTTGTGTAACCCTTTACTCTTGGGAAAAGGTCCCATGGCGGCAACCGTTCTCCATGGTCCTTCTATGTTCCGGTGTCTCATAAGTCCCGGAGGAGCTTACTGCGAGGGCTTATGGAGTTGGCCCTCGGTACATACCTTGACATATCGAGTAACGTCCTTCCACATGCCAGGCCAATAATAATGCTGTCGCACTCGCTGCAGAGTTTTCTCTAATCCGAGGTATCCGGCGGTGGCCTCATGGTCGCATACGAAAAGGACTCGATCTCGATTATGTCTCAGTACTACCAGTTTCCATTTGTCCAAATCCAGACATAGCGGATTCATAAAGGGGTGGGGGCATTCTTTATATAATTCCCCATTCTCCACCTTCCAATCGGGGAAACGTTCAGGGTAGTCGCTGACGTCCTGCATCCTCTGTCGATGCCAGTTTGTTTTTACTACTTGCCCTATAGTAGCTAATGATGATTCCTCGAGGGGAATGCGGGAGAATGCGTCTGGCACTTTGTGCAGTGTGCCTTTCCAATGCACGGTCTTGATATTGTGGGCTTGGAGAGAGATGGCCCACCTGGTAAGACGGCCGCTAGGGTATTTAAGATTATGAAGCCACTTAAGGCTGCTATGGTCCATGATGACCTTAAATTTTTCCCCTAGCAGGTAGCCCCTTAATTTTCCCACGGCCCATAACACTGTTAGGCACTCTTTCTCCGTTACGGTATAGTTAACCTCTGCCTTGGTCAACGTGCGACTGGCATACGCGATTGGGTGTTCCTCCCCCTCTATTTTCTGACACAGCACGGCACCTAGCGCGTGCTGACTCGCGTCTGTCTGAAGGACGAATGGTTTATTTTGTGTGGTGCTGGCCAGCACAGGGGCTTGCGTGAGTTTAATAATGACGGTTTCAAATGCCTCCTGTTGCTCTGGAACCCAATACCATTTCATATCCTTCTTCAACAGCGCGGTCAGAGGCAGCTTTATTTCTGCCAGAGTGGGAATAAATCTCCCGTACCATCCCATCATACCAAGAAACGAGCGTAACTACTTCAAGTTTCTTGGCGGGGTAAACTCCAGTACTGGCGCGACCTTGTCTGGGTCCATTCTGAGGCCCAATTGATCTACTATATACCTCAAGTATTTAAGTTGGGGGCAGCAGAATTCTGATTTCTCTCGGTTGACCTGCAACCGGTGATAGTTTAGTTTTTGGAGCACACGGTGTAGCAGGTCCAGGTGTTCCTCAATGTGTTCGTGGCGACGATGATATCATCCATGTACACGAACACTTTAGGATGCCACTCTGGCCCGAAGATCTTATCCATGGTGTCATCTAACCATCTCCTCCTTACTTTCTACTGCCAATCGTATCTGATGGTATGCCTGTGACAAATCAATCTTGGAGAGATACCGCGCGTCTCCAAGATTGTCCAGCAGAGCACCCCTATGCGGAAGAGGGTAGGCATCCTTCCTTGTGATACCATTGACCGCGCGAAAATCGATACAGAATCGTATCTTACCCCCGGCCTTTGGTACTATAACCAGGCAGCTGCTCCAGGCGCTGTCAGAGGGTTCTATAATGCCCTCACGAAGGAGGCTGTCGATTTGCGCGTGTGTGTTATTTAGTAGAGGCGGCGGAATCCTTCAAAGTCTCTGTTCGATAGGCCGGTGCCCCTGTACGTCAGTCACGTGAGGGGTCACATCCGCCTCTCTCAGAGTCTCTTCTTCCTTCAACATTATGTCGAGTAAATCTTTAAGCCTTTGTTTTAAGCGTTGGTGGGCTGTCACCTCAGCTACACCTCCTATAGCTGCCACGGCTGATAGGCAAGCTCGTCCCCATTTTCCATAAATGGCCTTTGAACATTACGAGCCGTTGCCCATATATTTTGCCTTCCTTAACGCATCCATACAGAGCAAGGCGTCGTACTGCAGTTTCGTGTATATTTGGAATAAGACACTTATCCTCATTCCATCTATGCACAGTCGCAGTTGTATCTTCATGCTCGCACAGCTGCCCGTTTGGCATAACTATATATATGGCACTGGTCTTCCAGTATCTTTTTACCAATTTCGGAGGAGCGGCTCCTGAATATGATTTGCGCGCACCGGGATCAATGAGAGCGGGAAATTACCGGCCTTCTATCTCTATTTGGACGAAATACCTATTCTCCCCGTCTCCCACCAGTGCCATTGGTTCCAGGTAGTGTGGATTTGGGCGAATTAGAGCATAGTAATTTAGTGCCTCAGAGGTCCTCTTCCCTCCGTGGGGGTCTCTCAACGCTCGTTTCCCGACTCTCCTGAGCGCTGTTGTGCGTAGTTGGAGCAGTTCGGAGCGGTACATTCCGGACGTCCGTAGCGGAAACAGGTCAACTGTGTCTGCGCAGGCGCCTGCTGTCCAACTATAGTCGGTCTAATTAAGCTTTGGAAGGCTTGTTGACTGCCTTCCCTTGGCGCATTGCCTCTTTTTAGGGGCATTCCTGGTCTCGTTCCTCGTCCCCACTGTATATCCCTATTGTGTTCGGGGGTTTGCCTCTCCCGATTGGCCGAGTCAACATGATCCCTTCTGTCTGTCGATCGTCTCAAAGGATTCGACTACTTTTTGTATTTATCCCCCCGGTGTTCGACAGCTGCCATATCGTCCATGTCTGAATTTTCCTCATCTATCGCCGCGATTTTTAAGCACGAGGAAGAGACATTTGGCTGGGATGCTAGCCTCGGACTGTGCGACTCCTTTGCTGAAGGCGGGTGCTTATACTTCCGCATCAGCTTTCGCTTCAACTCGACCTGCTGCTCCAGTTTCTGTAATTGCGCGTAATAGTCAAACTGATCGCGATTCATCTTGCCAATAAATTCTGGATGCAGATTTCTATAGATCTGATCCAATTGGTCTGATTCCAGCATGGGAGGGGTGAATTTATCAGCAATAGCCCTCATAGATGAGAGGTATGTTGCAATCGGCAGCTTAGGCCCTTGCGTCCTGTTCCTGAACTCGTCTGCTAATCTCATCTTGTAGTCCAATGGACGGTATTGCAGGCGTAACGCCTCATTCATCTCCGCGACAGATATCCATTGTTTACTGATCAGCCTTGCCCATATAAGCGCATCATCAGCAAAGATCACCGGGACCGTCTGCAGGATGGCAAGATCTGTCTTAAACTTAAATGACATTCTTTTACGCGTTGGATGAATTCATTCACATCCTCCTTTGGTCCCCCCCATTAAATGCAATCTTGAACTTGGTCAACAAGCCTGAGGTTCGGCATCCCATTAGGTTCCAGCTAATGTTGTTGCATATACCGATTAAACCACGGAATGTTACAATTAAAACCGGAATTAATATTACGGGCGGTATTATAATTAGGTTTGGAATGAAGATTACGGGAAGTCTTACAATTACTTTCGGAATTAAGATCAGGGGCGGTATTATAATTAGTTTCGAGATTAAGATTACGGGCGGTATTATAATTAATTTCGGAATTAAGATTAGGGACGGTATTATAACTAGGGATGGTTCCTTGAGCCTGGCTCAAGTCTTCTCGTTGTTCCGTTGTCCCAGAGTCCCCATTACTCCTAGGTGCTGCGGGGTGTGTCATCACTTCTTCCGTGTTTGAACGAGAAGCGGTATTTAGCATTTTATCCTTAGTTCTGCCAGAATTAACTCTTCTATCGAGTCTTTAGACGTTTTAGGTACTGCTCCAATAGAAGCAGGATTATCCGCTGCTTCCTTTTCCATCAAATTTGGCTGTTGCGTTAGATCACTTCGGTGTGTATCCGTGGCAGCGGCAGCTTGCTACCCTGCTTCCCACAATACATTGAAGGACATGTGAATACATTGAAAACAATACACAATCCCCCTTTGCGCGGGGCTTGCTGATCCAGTACATAGGGGCGGAGTTCCTCGCGTCTCCCGTGATACTGTGCTCCCTATTGTAGAGTTTGCTTCTTTCTTCGGAGCATCGTCGAGTGATGGTGTTCAGTGAGCAGCTTCTTCACCGAACTGTTCTTTCAGACCAAATCTCACCAATCTGTCTCTCAAATCCGCTGGAGATCCGTCAGAACGAATTTTCTGCTCGTAAGGTACTTAAGTTCATAAATTCACATTTTTCTCGGAGACTAGCTTCTATCTCCTCGAAGGACCGAGAGTTAACTCGGAGAAGTTATTTGGAACAGAAGATAATTATTATCCTAGTAATAATTTGCTTGAACTTAATAAATTATTATTATCCAGAATGAGTATCTTCAAAATGGTCGGATATAAGGATAAGTATTACTCCTTCATAAATTTTTAATAATTTATGCATTATGAATCTTCTTAGTTAATTCCAATCCTAATCCAATCTTCTTAGTTAATTCCAACACCTTAATGGTGTGGAACCAATTAATTTATTTTAGTAATTTCTTTCAATTATGTGGTTAATTAATTAATTAATTAATTAATTATTAATAAAAATAAATTAATAATAAATTAGTTGATTAATTAATTAATTAATTAACTAATTTATTAATTTATTTGACAACTTCCTTTGAATTATGTAATTTAATTGCTAAAATTAATTTCGTAATAATTTAGTAATTAATTTGATTTAATTTTATTTCATAATTATGTGCCGTCCTATAATTTTTATCGCTAATTTCTAATAATTTTTTTTTTTTTTTGATAGTTGATTATAAATTAGGGCTGTTTAAGCTAATAGTTAAATTTTTATTATTTACTATTTAACTGTTAACTAATCTAGCTTAATTTATTTTTAAGTAAATTACTAATTAATATTTGTTATGTAAGATTATTTGTTAGGTTATTATTTAAATCGATGTAATTAAATTTTTAAGTAACTTATTAAAGTTAATTTAATTTGATTTACTTGAATCCTATAGATAAAGTATTGTTTATTAAGAATGTAATTTATTACTAATTTATTAATTTAATTCTAATAGTTAAACACTATTTTAGTTAATTATTTAATCTTGTTACTTAATTTTATTTATTTTAAATTTTTATTATTTAATTAATTTATTTTTATTATTTAATCATTTAATACTTTTATTATTTTATCTAATTATTTTTATTATTTAGTCAATTAATCCTTTTAGTATTTTAACTAATTAATTTTTATTATTTAATTATTTAATCCTTTTATTATCATATTTAATTTTGGCATTATCGTCTAACATAAAACTATCTATTTATTAATTCGTTAGTGTTATTTACTAAAATTCCTTCACAACTTATTTATTTTTAGTTAATAAGTTACAGTAATTTTAAATCACAATTCGAATTTTGCTTATTTATAATAGTTTAATTATATTATTATTAAGTTTTAATTATAAGTTTTAACTATTAAGTTTAATTATACTTTGTTACAATGCGTTTTAAACTCTTTTCGAGCGCGTCCTCTAAACTCGCCTCTATGCGTCTTAAAGAGCCAGTGTTGCCCTTAGTTCCGCTAGCCGCTACTAGGGGCGTCTCAGTTGACTCTATGGTGCACTACACGCAGTGCTCTCCACGCGTCTTTACTACTGCTTGTTTCGAGCACGTCTTGCTGCTATTGCGCCTATAGCGAATACAATACAGATAAATACTAATTTTGCTCTATATTAATCTCAGATCTTAATTCATTGAACAATATATCTATCTGAAAAAAGTAAATACTTATGAAGTATATCGTTCATATGTTTCAATATGTAGTAACTTTATTTCATAACTTTTTATTTTAATAGAATACAAATTCTTTAATATTCTTTCTGCATGCATGAGCTCAATATTTTTAGATTAATTATCTATTTGAATTAAATAGATAATTAATTAAATTATTAAATTATTCTCGTGATCCCAGGGCGCCTCCCTATAGATCTCGCGAAAACTTCACTCGAGGACAGAACTGAGGAGGAGATCTTACCCCGTGCTCTCCACTCGCCCCTCACTCTTCGACGATGACTTGTACGCCGTGGCAGATGTTTCGGGATGATTGTTCCCGGCTTACTTCCTGACTCCTCACTGATGCAGGATTGCCTCTCGGAGAACCTCAACTTGTCCTCGTGCTCGGGTATGGAGGTCACCCTCACCGCTTGTTAGCCTTCGATGTCTTCTTGTTGTCCCGCTTCTTGGCTACCTGGCACCGGAATTTTCTCAAGAGAGAGAGAGAGAGAGAGAGAGAGAGAGAGCGTTGCTCGCTCGGGCTCCGAAAAGTAAGAGAGAGAAGTATACTTCTCTAAACCCGTCACCAGCCGCGGCCTTTCCGAAACGGCGTAGTGGGGAAGAGTCTTTCTCCCCACCCATCTCCGCTCGGTATGGTTCGCGACTCGCGGGATATGTGGTCGAGTCATTGAGACAACAGTATTTCCTCTTTATTGTTTCAATTTACTGACCGTTAATATTGATTTCAAAAATAGTTTGTTCTCTGAAAGCGTTGTAACGCATTTCCCGCGTTACAATATATATATATATATATATATATATATATATATATATATAGATTTCTTCATAATTGAATTATAAATATTTAGAAAATTCTTTTATTTTTTTTGGCTTCAGCTTATCTAAAATTATCAGCAGGTGAAATATTGTCTCTCGGATATTCTTACGTATTAGGATTTGTAATTTTAGTGAATTTTCTGTCTTTTCCTTGTAATATTCTTTTGCATGAGAAATACTATAGCTATTAGAATATGTAAATATATTCATAATACGGGCTATATAATATATTAATGCGAATGAGTTGCTTGAAACCTCAATTGAATTGTTCAAAAATACCATTCAATGTAAGTCAATCGGAACTTAATACTAGATTGTTGCAAGTATTATTTTATAAAAAAACGTAAAATATGTCTTAATAAAATTTTAGGCATATCTCCAGTTATGGAAAATAATTAAATTTAAAAGAAAATTAAGCGCATATATTATTGTAAAATAGCTTGAACATGTATACATAACGAATACTGAGAGAAGAAAATATCTGGAGAAGTTAGGACAGAGGATAATGTCCGAGAACAAATGTAGTCAAGTTCATATACTAGGAAACTACCGAAATTATATTCAATAAATTAGTTCAAAAAAATACGGTTAGCAAAAAATTATATTAACCAACTTTTAAGTAAAATCTTTTAATTAATCATTTTTTATCACTAAACAAAAATGCATTCATTTTCGTAAGAAAGTCTAAATATCGTTTTCTAGTACTCTCCTTCACCAATACAATTATTATACTCTGATAAATTGCGTTTTGACAAGTGAAACTCATCCAATATACAAATTGACTTATTGTTATCTAAATTGTCATGCATTAAATGTTTACGTTAGTTCAGGATTGATTATAACTATTACGTTAGTAGAGTTGTGTTTACAATATAATATTTTCTGATACTTCTATTTATATACAAAAGAATATAAATCCTCTTTTGTTATCAGTGCTAAACTTAAGAATGCTTTATGCAGCTCCAAAATAGATTGATACCATATTAACAAATAGTATTATGGGACTGTTTATACATGTACCAACCATATAGCTATACTTGATGGTACTGCATCATTCAAACATTACACTATCAATAATCATCGATATACCTGCAGTTTCTATATTGGATACCGATGGAAATATAGTATATCATAAGAATGAACATTGATTAATGAAATAGAAGCTATGGGTAGGACATGACCACAAAAACTAGTCAAAAGGATATAAGAGAGGAAGCGAACATGGGATGTAGCTAAGGAGCGAAGATCGACTCATCATATTATCTTATATTGTATAGACAGATCGACAACACGTATTCGTGAATTTTGGTTTTGTAAAGATGCTTATCGAACACAGTTGCATTCGTTTATATTTAAATAGAATTGATAGTTATGAAAGCTTCGAGTATTTAACTGGCTCTGATGATGTGAATATTCAACTCACTATTTCACTGTCCAAGATTTTAAAAGGAACTGTTTCACATCTAATGGAAAGATCCTCTATCACCGAAAGACATAGGAAGATGCTTGCATTTTTTTGAATTACTTAGCCATGAAGGTAAAATATCGCCAGCTAAATTATGACATGATCAACGAAGTAATGCTTTAGCTAGCTTTTTCTACGTATGATATGGGAATAATAAAAGGGTTTTTTAGTCGGTAGAGGTGATAGAGCAACGAGTCCTACATATCTAGATAGAAAGATCAATGCCTGAAAGGGTGAAAAATCTATTCTTTAAGTGATGTTTAGTCCGATAAAGTCATCGTATAATGTCAACGAAATATCGCTAATTTAAAATAAATGCTATAATTTACGTTAACCTGATCATACAAATATAATTAAAATATTATATATATACTGTTCCAGAGAATATATCTTTTTAATTAACTCGACATTATAATAAATCTAATAAGACAAATATATTGTAATTTTCTTTGCAATACTTGTATGTCAATGCATACTTGTATACATGAATGCATACGTGCTCATGCATTTATGATGATACCTTTGTGATTACCTTGATTCAATTTAGAGAACTGGATTTAATTCAAAAACTGCGTTGATTCTTTTACTTTGAGCGTTCTTTTATTTTATTTTCCATGTAAACAACAATGTAACACATGTAAATCATTACAGCGGTTCTTGTGTCAATCAGCCGAGACCGAGATTGGAACTCGGATCACCAAGTTACTAGTCCTTCGCTCTAGCGATCGAGCCATCAGCCCAGACAATCCTCTAACATATGGCAAGACAATAATTTTGCCTCCGTTAACATCAACTTATTGTCTTGCCATATGTTAGAGGATTGTCTGAAAGAATTAAAAGAAATTTTCGGAAATATAACATTCAAATTTTTTGGACATTAATGTCATTAGATGTAGTAATAATAAGGTGAAACTTAATTGGTACAGAAAGCCTACTTGGTCAGGTAGGTTTTTAGATTTTAATTCACACCACCAATTCGGAAACAAAATTGGAGCATTACAGGGTGTCATTGACAGAGCAATAAGATTGTCACATAAAGATTTTAGACAACATAATTTACAGATAGTAAGAGAAACTTTCATTAATAATGGTTATCCAATTCAATTTATTAATAGATCAATTGCTGAGAGATTGTTTGACATTTATAATACCGAAAATAGACATAGTGCAGGAGTTGTTGTTAACGGAGGAAAAATTATTGTCTTGTCAGATGTTAGAGGATTGTCTGAAAGATTTAAAAGAAATTTTCGGAAATATAACATTTAAATTTTCTTTAAGAATAGCAATAATTTAAGTAGATTGTTTAATAATTGCAAAGATAGGGATGATTTATGCTTAAAATCAGGAGTTGTTTACAAGATTAATTGCATGGATTGTGATAAATACTATATTGGAAAAACAGGTAGATATTTAACAAAGAGAATTTATGAACATAAATATAGTTTACGTAGCTCACATATTACTTCCGGTTTAAAAGAGCATTGTTTAAAGTTTTTACATTCTTTTGATTTTGTGAATGTGGATATTTTGGAACATCGTATTAATAATAAGTATAAATGGGAGAGTCTTGAAAGTATTCGCATTTCCAGGAATCGAAATAATGTGAATTTAATGTTAGAGTCTGGTAGATTGGACAGTGTTTATCATTCCTTATTAAATTGATTGGTTTTGGACAATTTGTGTAGAGGGGAAATTTATATTTAATTTACTAAATTTGGTGGCCGGGATGGGTATATATAGATTAGAATATAAGGTTGAGTTTAGTCCGTGATGAGGAGCCGTAGCGAGCTCGAAACGTTGGACAAGTTTTCAATTAGGTAAGGGTGTTGGGGACAGTCAGACTGCTCTTTACTAACAAATAATTTTTTCAGCTAATATTTTATTTTCAGATTGTCTACGGGGGTGAATGTAAACAAGGACGGTCTGACTGTCATTATAATTTTAATTTAATTTTTAATTTAATTTTTATTTTTAATTTTTATTTTATTTTTATTGATTTATTTTTATTTTTGATTTTTATTTTTAGATTGAACTGATTGGACTGTAAGACCAATAAAAAAATATTTATTAATTTATATATATATATATATATATATATATATATATATAAGTACAATATTGGATTTGTTCATCTACAACACATTGGATTTGTTCATACGTACTTTTTTTTTTTAATAATAATCAATTATCAAGAAAAAATAGCAGAAGAATGTTCATTTAAAAGCAACAATGATTCAAGACAATTAACTCTTTTGTATGAGTCAACGGGTGGACCAAATGATGTGAAAATAAACTCGGATAATGATCTCATTAATTTATTAAGCTGCATTTCCGTTAAAACTAATTATTTATTATTCTTTTTTAGAGTTTTAGATATATTTGTATAAACTATACATGCTGTTATATAAAAGGATGCATATAAAATGCACTTAGCCATTTCTTTCAATGATCCGTTGTTTTAAGACATTATTGTATGTATTTTTGTCGTAATATATTACTGAATTTAGAAAAATATTTTATATAAATTTTTTATAAAATACACGAGAAGATTTATTTAAATTTCTTACTATGCTAAGACACATCAAACTCGCCCAAAAATATTTTACTTTTGTTAAAATTTGTTTTTTTACAGATTTCATTTCTTTTTTAAAAATTATTATTTAATGAATTCAATGCAAAAATCTACAATACAATACAATAATTATATATATATATATATATATATATATATACACATATTATTCTGCCTTCTTTCATCATAAACAGGACATCTGACTATTTCAATGATCTGATTTTTAATTTCGTTCTATAGTATTTTATATTAAGTTTTTAAAAATACATATAAGATTTATAAGTATTAATTTTCTGAATATGCTAAGAACATATATTATTCTGGATCGCTAGAGCGAAGAACTAGCAACTTGGTGATCCGAGTTCAAATTCCGGTCTCGGCCAATTGACACAAGCACCGCTGTAATAATTTACATGTGCTTTGTTTAAAAACACATCGTAGACCTCTGTCGTTGATTAGCACCGGTATTTGGAAGCATAAATATGTCCTGATGTTTCACTTGCGACTAAACTTCTGGCCTCGCGAATACAAAACTGGCGTATACAAAACTGGCGAATACAAAAAAGCCATGATTCCGTCGACTGCACGTAGAAGTAAGCTATCATCTGACGCAGCTCCTGTCTGGGTATGGACGATTTCGGAGCTATCTCCATGAAATGGGGAAGGCCTCGCACCTATCTTGTGCCCAATGCTGCGCCCCTCCAGACGATCGGCTCCACACTTTTTTCAGTATGAAGCGTTCCGTGCAGAGAGGGAGCACCTCGAGAGGGAGGTCTAGACCATTGAGTATAATAGATATAATAACGAACAGTATAATAGATCTCATGCTCATGGGAAGGTGGTTAAGGGTGGCTTCCTATTGTAGGGACATCCTCGAACACAAATGCAGGCTTGAGGAGGGAAGGGCTAACACGGTGGCGCGGTCCAGAAGTAATGCTCACATGGGTGGTTCCTAGGCCATTTTTCACGACACCGGAGAGGTGGTCCGCTCAGTGCACGTACGCTAACCCCAACCTCTAGTAGCTCTTCTCAGAGCTGTGCGAAACAGTCGAGGAGTATTCATCAAGGGGGTAGTTTTTAGTGGGTATGCTTTCACCTTACGTGCAGGAGCCCCCACAATTCCGGGGATCGGTGCCCAGGATCCGTAAAGGATTTTTCCCCTCTATAAAAAAACATTAGATTTCTATTTATTATAGGATTACAGTTATAGAGTGGCAAATGATAAGGAATATATAAAAGAACATATATATTTGTAAAAGGCATTTAATTTTTAACAATACTTTTCTATTAATAATAACTAAAACTTATGTTAAAATAATAAAATCAATATACTATAACAATGATGATGATGATGATGATGATGATGATGATGATGAAATATTAGAATTAATAATTCTATTTATAAGGTTTATACTTTGAATAATCATTCAAATTAGTAATGATCATTCATATAGTACTATCAACTGTAAATAACTTATTATCAATAAATGCCTTACAAATCACAATAAACGTTAGAAAATACTAGCATCAAAGTTACAATAATTTATAAATAATGATTGCAAAGAGTAGATTGCATATTTTTAATTTATGCACATAATATTTGCACATCAATAATAACAATATATCTCCTTTTTCAAATTTTTTAACTTGAAGAAAAATGTAAAAATGTAACAGCACTTAAAAAAAATTAATTACTTTAAGTTGTGAAGCTAAATTTGATAAAATACAGATTGTTGTTTTCATTTCATCTACTGCGTCAACAAGCACCATTTTATCAGCATGTGTTTATATATAAATCCATCCTCCCCTACATAGAATTTAGAATAGCCATCATACCAACTGTAAAAAAATATTAAGTTTTTATTTATAATAAGGATAAAAATATTAGGTTGTCAAATATCTTCCTTCCGCCTTTTGGTCTTATGAATTTCGCGGCTGTGTACAAAGCGCTACAGAAGTATTAAAGTCGTCGAAAACTTGCCTCATGCAAGTCGCCCTTCCAGCCAAAACCAAGGTGAAGCTCATCGTTCTTTTTTATCATGGGGTGGTCCACCATGAATTAGTTCCAGGAGGTTAAATGATCAATAAAAAGTACGAGTTGGCCGTCTTGAGGTGTCTACATGAAGCAAATCGTCGTAAACGACAGGATTGTATCTGATTTTTTGGTCAAACACGAAATGAAAGTTATCGTTCAGCCGCCGTATTCGCCAGATTTGGTTTCCTGTGATTTTTTCTTCTTTCTGAAACTCAAAAATCTGCTTCGGGGAACGCACTATGAGTCCCTAGTCAATATCGCAGACAAACTTTTTGCGTCATAAACAAATAGCTGACAAACATAGACTAATGGATAAAGGGCACTGAAATATCACACGGATATCAAGACAAGTTGTACTAATATAGGAAAAAAAATTTTACCGATTTATTTGACGCGCGGAGTTTAAATGCACAAGTCCGTGTCAAACTTGAACAGATGGTATATAAAAAAGAAGTGTTTATGACCATTTTCTATAATCACACACGGAGTTTTATATTAAAAACTGCTTTTCACTTAAAAATACCGGCGGGAAACGGTTTTTTTGGTCATAAATAGTAGATATGCTTTGGAAAATTATTGATAAAGAAGTGATAAATAATTTATTTCATTGATTGTAAATTGAATATCTCAATTTAGAAGTAAATAGTATAGTGGCCGCGGCATGTCGGCGGTTTTCCAACTCGCCTTCGTAGCGCTACCGTACCACTTGATATCTAAAAATACTATATACTTTGAATGAATGATCATACCAAATTTGTTTCCTAAGAAATGCGTCACCCACGTAAAACGCTTTATTCTTTCTTTCTGAAGAAGATACAGACACTTGAGGATAATAAAAAACTATTACTATGAGACTATTTATTAACCAATATATTACAACAATGTAAACGCGAATATAAAATACAACTACGATATACGCTGACTTTGTACAAGCTCGTTCAGTCGTGTGAGCTTTAGTCGAAATCCTGGATGAAAGTAAAAATGCGGTGATCACTGCCGTAGCACACAGATCGCGGTACTCACCATTTAGTTTGTAATTGAGTGGACGCGCCACATACATCTATAAAACTCGTACGCTGACCTCACATACTACACACGCGCGATATCTGTAAGTTAGTCCCTGAGGGCTATTTCCTACATCACCCACTACCGTTTTCCTTTTTTTTCTAAAAGAAGACGTCAGAATGTGGTTACACACAACATTTGTCCTACTTATTATGGTTAAATGTAGATTGTTACTTAGTGTTAACAATTAGTGCCACCCAATAATATGGTGTCCTAATCGTTTATGATAATGCTTATATCCTCTCGTTTGAGATGACTTTTCACATTATGTGGCAGTGGAAGCTTGCAATTCTCTATCCTCACATGGTAGAATGGCTAAAAGCACGACATGTTGAAGATAAACCTAAATTGATAGCGCGAGTCTTCTTGTTACCTAGTCGGTTCATGATGCTAACTGAGCTTACTCCTCTCACACTAAATTCGTAATAGTTCATTGATAACGGGACAGTAATCTAAATCAACTAATCTTAGATTCACCTAATTATCAACTAATCCAGCATTGTTATCTTCTCAAATAGTCGAACGTTGGCAGTGATTGCCAAGATAGAATTCTCGGCATCTGGAGCTCAGTTTCAACGATTTCATAGTTCGTTACCTTTTGATAGTTGGCCAAACGGAGCTGTCACCCATAGCTATATCTTGTGGTTTGGAATACGCTAGGCTAATTGCTTGTAATATATTCCCACCAGAAAATACAGCGGCGAATACTGTTCAGATATGCATATCTTTATTCAAGTACGTAAATTGTCAAAGTTGAACTTTTTAAGTACTTGGTGTCTCCTTCCAAAATTTACGATCGTTTTTATGTAAACTTTAACGCAGTTAACTATTTCTAAGCAAACAAGGTTGAAAACATTGTCTGCCGCTAAGCGTACTGGTACGTAGCGTCGTACTGCTTGATAGGGGTCATTATCAATCATAACCATGTTCTCTACACCATTAACACGAAGAATATGTTTTTCACTTTGTACAGCCGGTTTATCTCGACTGTTAACGTCGATAACGAGTTGTTTACCATCCAACACATGTACAAGAAGGCAGTGCAGTCCTGAGTATAGGCTATGTAATGGAAGGTGGTTTGGATTTGTCTGTAGGAAGACGCGTGTACAACAGATATTCTGCTTGTAAAAAGACGGCTTCCTGGAGAACTTATGGTCTATCTTCGTGGGTTTAATCTGAGAAATAAATGGCATTAACTCGCGAAAAAAGACACTGTCATCGGGCTTGATCCCTTCTCTAAGTAGAAGGTATCCGGGAGTTTTAAAGTTATCCCATAAACATATTCAGCGGATCTAACACCTGTCTCTGCTCGCACACGCGTCCGCAGACTTAAGACTATCATTGTTACGATAATTGGCCAGTCTGGATTCTCTTGCTGGCACATTGACGTGGCTTTAAGATTGCGGTACAATTATTCGATAATTCTGTCCTAGGTAGGGTAAAGTTCATCGATCTTATTATATTAAAGTTCATCGATAAATTCTGGGAATTTATCGGTAGTAATGATATCGAGGAATCCGCAATGCGCTATCTATAGCTCGTACACAGTATTGCGTCAAGTGCAATGAATATATCGGGCAGCGGTTTATTGTGCCGAGCTACTTTCGAGAGCTGGCATTCAATACATTGTTCATATCTTTTATGTATTTCGCGATGCAGATCTAGCCAGACAGATGAAATTCTTTTTGGACGGTTGGTTTCGTGACCACTAGAATGTAAGGTGTTGTAGAAAACAAGATAAATTTCTTCGCGTATTGACTCCAGGACATAAGGGCGCTTCGGCGATAAATATTTATTGATGAAGCTTGAGAGGATCGTGTGGTCGTGGTCGTGCAGGATTCTATACACTTAGGGTTGATGTCCTGCTCTTGAGCTAATTATTTCCTGACGAAGACAGTCAAAATGCGTTAACATTTTGTTTAATCCTATGTACATCCTCTCCATAATTTTGCCACGCGCCGTCCGAATTAAACATGATGGCGTCACGGAAGAATAGCGTGTATGGGATACTGCGTCACAATGAAGTTTTCACTGTCGGCGCGATAATTACGTACAAGATGAATGGAACTTCTCCATGTACTTTTCGATGTCTGCACTATGACTTATGCAAGGATCTGGTCGAACTGAGCTTTAACTGTGCGACCTTTTGCCGGCGACAGCCTGCGCGTATGTTGGCTGACCAATGAGGCCCGTCCTTTGAATAAATTAAAAAACTAAATGATTCTTACGTTCAACAAACAGGTTTGATACTGGTTTCTGAATCCTCTATTGATATCTTTCGCTTGGTAAAGGGCGGTAACTTCTGCAAACTATTTGCATTTCTCATTGCACGGGGTTGCCTGAGACCCGTATTTGTAATGCACATTGCACAAATCGTCGTGAAACGCGGGGAGTTCTCCTTTCGTGAAGTTGATTTACTCGCACTATTTGTCCTCAGTGTACCCGATCTTGGCTTTGCTATGTCTGTATATGTGAGCTTCGTATTTACAGAGATTATTATGTGCAGCTCTACTATTACTCAGGTACGTGTTATTATTATTCACTATATCGACTGGGATTTTTCCGCCCATGTTTTTATTCCACAGAGATTGAAAACTTTCTGTAAGATCAGATGTATTATTAAATATCTTTTTTATGGTGCAGAAATTTAACTTAGAAGCAAGACCGCTGCATGTCTTACCTTGCTTAACATAAGATTAGTTATCTATTCCTTGTCATGATTGGCACCTGCGCTGTTTCTATTATGTACTTGGTGCTCATAGATCCTGGCTTATATTGTCGCAAGGTATACACAGATATCCGTTTATAGCCTTCTAGGATGGAGCTGCTTTCCCTGGCTATATTTGCAAGTATTTCTTACGCAACTATTGCTCAAGGGGGGCGATTCTATTGACAAACGCCGTAACTATATAGATTTATAATTGTGCATAAAACTGTAACCAAGATGGGTAGCTCTTGCAAAGCGGATCGTTTTAGTGGAGGCTTCCTGCGACAGCAGGCGTATGCAGTGAGCATAAGTCTGTTTATCAGACGCTCAAATTTTGCGAACAGTATAATGATGCTAAACGGTTCAAGAATGCGATTAACATCTTGGTGTCCTCAGCTAACTGTGGAAATTCGTCTGAAAGTGTTTTTCCTTTCTGAAAACCTCCTTGTATCATGGAAAAAAATAACGGTGAATCACACGGAATGACATCATTATGCTACAATAGTAGACTCATTGCAATTATTTTTGAAAGCTGAAAGTATGTATTATGATTATGGCGAATTTTACGTGAAATGTGCCTGCTGCAGAATACGAGGGTAGTTTGATAAGTTTCCGGCCTGACCAAGAGATGGCGCCACTAGGCCTGCCTTGAGGTGGCGTTCTATAGTACCGTCCTTAGATAACTTGTAGCTGTAGTTTCAGTCCGATCGCCATGTTAGTGCTGAACAAGACGCCGCTGTGTTTTTTGTAAAAATGGAAAAGCTGGAAAATAGTGCTGTCATCAAATACTTTTATTTGCAGGGCTTAACGCCGAAGGAAATTAAAGAAGAGATGGACTCAACACTGTTGACATCCTCCCCATCATATTCAACCGTTAAGCAGTGGGTTTGTGAGTTTAAAAAGGGTCGTGTGAGCACCTCTAATGAACCTCGCTCAGGACGCCCCATTGAGGTCACAACTCAAGATATAATCGAACAAATCCATCAAATAATGCTGAAAGACCGCAGACTAAAAGTGCGTGAGATAGCTGAGACCTGTAAGATCTCATATGAAGATATACAAAATATTTTGTACCAACATTTGTATATGGAAAAGCTCTGTGCAAGATGGGTGCCGCGTTTGCTAACAGTCGACCACAAATTGGTTCGAAAGAACATTTCTATCGCCAATTTGGCATTGTATAAGGGTAATCCAAGCGAATTTTTGCGTCGATTCGTAACCGTTGACGAAACTTGGGTCCACCACTATACTCCTGAAACCAAAGAACAGTCTGAACAGTGGACTACTTATTTGCAATCACCGGTGGGCATCTATGATAAACAGTTCACCTTATGAACGGCGAGAGATCTTACGTTCAGTGCACATCCAAGGATGCATTTTTATTTTCTACATCGCGCTGCTAGAAGCTAAGGCAATACATGCAGTACTTGAAGCAAGCCAAAAAAGAAATTATTTATATATTGTTTATAAATAATTAAAATTTCTTCATGGCAATTACGTATTATCTTCGTATTCGCCAAAGGCAACACAAATCTCACAATCCGTATGGATGCATGAAAACTAACATAGACAGACGTCTATGTATTAGCGATTAACTTATTGTTGTAAAATTATTAATAATCACTTTTAACACGTATCATAGAAACTAAGCGTGTACATTCCTATCTATAAGAAAATGAACAAAAAAGAAAATGCTGCAAATAAGTTAATTTGTTTATTTAATACAAGCTATTATTTATTACAAAAAAAATGTTTAATTTACTGCTAAGCTTTCTAAAAAGTAGCATTTTTATAAATTATTGAATTACTTATGTCACTGATAACTTTCTAAAAAATAGCAGGACATATCTTTTATACTTTTCCTAGAAAAGTTAGAAAAAGTTTAAATTTTCAGTTATTTTATTTACAATTATTTATAAATAAATAATATAAATTTTTTTCAAATTTCGAGTGAATTTCCGAGAAAGCGTGGATTTATTACCGAATTCTGAAAAACATGGTTACATTTTTATAAATTTCTAGTTAGTTTATTTATATTTAATATATATAAACAATTATACGTTTCTTGCAATTCGCGTTGGTATCTGCTAATAAAAATTTATGGAAGAATGAGTTCGGATATTCTAGAAAACTAGATAAATTTTTATAAATTATCAATTTATTTATTTATTTCTATTACAAGTGAACAATGTGTAATTATTATAAATCCCGGCACAATTCTTTAAAATGACAGGCTAATATGTCTGAATTTTTCCAAAAAAACCGGTGAAATGTAGTTAAAATATATTAATTATCATTTATTATTATAAGTAAATAATTAAAATTGTTAAAAAAATTGTTATTTCGTTTGTCAGAATACGACTGAGTGAATTTGAAAAACACAATATTCTAATTGTTATCACGAAAAAAATAAATAAATTATTATTAACTACTTAAATTGTGAATATTAACTAACTTTGTTATTATTATTTATTGCCAATACGTAGTTTATTATGTTATCACAATAGCAAAAACACAATAATTTATTTTAATAAACGTTGTTACTAACAAATAACTTTAGTAATAGTTATTTATCAATAAAGAAAATGATTGTTTTATTGAAACAGTCGATCTCTTCTATAATAAAAAAGATTTTATACTTTTTTCAGACTTAATTACTTAATGGTCGTGATTTCGGAAAAACGCGCGACCGCTTTTGATTTCTGCGAACAGAGGAGGTAAAAAACATGCACTGTCTATGGCACACTATCTAGTTTACGTACCGCTAGAGATATAATGATGTGGTGTTGAATACTACGATGACGATTGGTACACTACAACAGCGGGTATGGCTGAGCTGCAACTGCTGATGTTTTGTAGTATTCAGTATTACGTAGCATTAACTTGTAGTACTAGAATACTTACCACTTAGTGTACATGCGAATGGACGCGCCGAATAGATACTTACAACTCGCGTGCTCAGCTTGCAGATTGCACACACGTGTACATTCGTAGTTTAGTGCGTGAGGGCTAGCCCCTACAATATATACTCGAATCTAACAAATGCATATCATTTTTTATAAAACCATTGACTTGGAATAATTAAATAACTTTATTACAAGATAGAATATGATAATATTAATAAATATTTTCATCGCTAGATAGAAAATAGTTTTTTTCAGTTTTAGAAGAATATTATTAGCTATTAGTATTTATTAGTTTTTCAAAACTAGCTAAGTATAGTAAAATAAACATATTCCAATTAAAAATTCTACTTAAGCCGACTATTTTCAATTAAATTAATAAATATTTTTATTGCTGTTACAGTCTTTATACTATAATATATTATGCTAAAATAATGACAGTCAGACTATCCTCATTTATGATTCCACAATTATTTTATGTATAAGGTATACTGGTTAGTTATTATGCATCAATATCTCTTTAACTAATTTTAAATTGGCTTTTTTAAAACCTTTATGTAATCAATTGCTCTGACGATGACTGCCTTTATAGTTCGTATTTTATTTTCAAATTCGTAGTGTAAGTTAAAATTTAACAATCTACCTGACAATGTAGTTTTTCTATATCAATTCAATGTTACTTTGGTATTACTAACTCTAATAAGATTGGCGTCGAAAAAACTTAATTTATTTTTTAATTCCATTTCTTTTCTAAATTTCATTCTATCATAGGTGGAATTAAAAACATCAACATTTTGGTTACATATCTTTCTCAAATAATTCTAAAGACATCATCAACATATTTTTATAGATAAATGGTTCAAACTTTAACTTACTTAATTTAATATTGTCTAATTTATGCATTACCAAATGAGTAATGACCGATGGTATAGGTGATCCTGTTAGTCAATCATATTTTTATTTTTAAAAATTATTTGGAAAAGAAAAAATTCTATTATTAAAAACTAAATTAATTGTTTTAATACATTTATCATTTGTTAATTTTGTGTGTGTATTAATTTCTGTCTATTTTTCGTCTATGTTTTCTTTAAATAAATTCAATGATATATTGAAATCATCTTATAATTATTTGGAATACAAATACGTTGAACTATTTCATAAAAACTCGAGCTATCTTCAACACAAAAGTTGGTTTTCCCAACTATCTTAACTAATATATTTGATAAAAATTTAGCAATATTGTATGTTGGAAAATTCATTGATAATATTATCATTCTTTAGGTCAATTGCTCTTTGTGAGTTTTGGAAACCCCATAATATTTTGCTACTGTGCCATTTTTTCATTTTAAATATCGAAACGTTATATATATATATATATATATATATATATATATATATATATATATATATATATATATTACTAATTCTTTCAATTTATTTTGTAGTCTATTAATATGAGGATTCAAAATTTTCATGTAAGTTGCATGATCATCTAATAATAATTCTAATTGTATTAATATATTTTTTTTTATCAGATGCCACTGTTACATTCCTTTTATATATAATATGGAATATGATTTTCGTATTCTCTTTTAAGAAATTCTTGGCTATTTTATTTTCATGTATCATATTACTATTTAAAGAATGTTCTAATTTTCTAAATCTATATTTTTTTAAATTAAAAACCTTCACTAATGAAGTTCTACTTTATTTCTGAATATTAAAATTGTTCTTTGAATAAGATATTCCAAATTTTGCTTCATTTAAAAGTGTATTCACAACTAATTTTGTAACTTAAGTTGCATAAATAGATTGGACAATACTTATCATTCTTTATTAAAATGGAAGTAAGTTTCGAAAATTTATTTTCACATTAAAGATCAAGAGAGTTCCGGGTTCTATAAATATTATATAAATTAATTTAGAGTGAGGATAGGATTACAAGGTCTATTTAAAAAGTTATCAGACTTTAAAAAAAAATGACAATAATAAATTATTTTAGCAAAATTCATTTATTTGTAAAGTTTAGCGCGTTCGAACGTTGAGTGACTTTTTCACTTCATTGACCGGAATCGTCTTCAAACTGGTCGTTGTTACTTTTCGATTATCCTCAATGACCTTGTAATGCTTTCCTTTAATCGACAAATGCAATTTACCAAATAAGTAGAAGTCATCAGGTGATCAGAGTGAGTGATTGACTATCAGAACGCCATTTTAGATGAAAAAATTAGTCACCAATATCGATGGATGTCGCATTATCATGCAGCAAACACCAGCTTACACTTTCACGATATTCTGTCTCAACAAGACGATTAAGGGCAAGAAAAAGCTTCATAAACGAAGATAATACACAGTATTAACCGTTTTGCCAGATGGAACGAATTTTTTGTGCATAATACCCTTAAATTCGTCAAAGTCATAAATATTGTTGTGATTTTCGATTTTTCGCAACGCCTTTTTTGGTTTTGACTGATCGGGGGCTTTTCATTCGGTACTTAGACATTTGGTTTCGGAACCATATTGATAACATCATGTCTTGTTACCAATGACTATAGAATAAAGATAGTTTTCGTCCCTTTTGGCTTTTTTCATGATAGCTTTAGAATGTTGAATTCGAAGTGTTTTTTCGGTCTCAGTCAATTTGTGTGGAATTCAGCGCAAAAAAACCTTTCGGAGGTAAGAATACGATGAATCGATGCTGCTGATAAATTTAATTTCACTTTAATGTAACGCACCGACGAGTTCGGTACATTTTTCAGGAATTGACGTACATTCTCGATGTTCCTTTAATTTAACCACTTCTCTTGGCGGACCCTAATGTTCATTGTCATTGAGGTGTTGACTGCTATCTTTGAAACGCCGAAGCCACTCATTAATTGTTGCACGAGTAAAACCATCACTGCCATAAACTTATTGCATCATTTGATATGTTTCGGTAAAAGCTTTGCTGAATTAAAAGAAAACTTGATGTTAGCTCTTTGTTCAATGCTGATTTTTCAATCAACAAACAAAATACCCTGTGATTTGAGGCGCAATAACTTTGCTTCTATTTATACAAATATCATGAAATTTCGCCAGAACGTAAATAGAAGATGTAAATTTTGAATGCGCATGGTGACAAATACGTGGCGCTATTGGTCGAAACCTTGTTTAAAAAGTTTGGGAACTGTTGTATCAAACCTTATAGTAGCATGATAGGTTTTCATTTTAGTTTAGTCCTTGAAGATGAACCGTAGAAAATCGAAGGTAAAATTAAATTTAAGGTGGTAGGTACATTAAGGTTCTCCATTACTCACATAAAATATAGATTATTTTATTTTGAATTTTTAATTAAATGAAATTTCTTTTTAGTAGTAATTTCTATTTCAGATTCTGTGGGGGTGATTATAAACAAGGACAGTCTGACGGCCATTATATTAGTATAATAAATTATAGTATAAAGACTGTAAAAACCATAAAAATATTTATTAATTTAATTCAGAACAGTCGACATAAGTAAAATTTTTTTTACTTGTAATCAATTTTTAGTCGACTGTTAGTAAACGCGGCACCCATATTGCACAGAGCTTTTCCATATACAAATGTTGATGCAAAATATTTTGTACACGTTCATATGACATCTTACAGGTCTCAGCTATCTCACGCAGTTTTAAACTGTGGTCTGTCAGCAATGATTGATGGATTTTTTCGATCATATCTGGAGTTGTGACCTCAATGGGGCGTCCTGAACGAGGCCCCCACTGCTTAACGGTTGAATATGATGGGGAGGGTGTCCCCAGTGTTGAGTCTATCTCTTCTTTAATTTCCTTCGGCGTTAACCCCTTCAAATAAAAGTTTTTGATGTCGAATAGTTGTCGCTAGCCTAATACACTTGGCGAGGCTCTCTCTCGCTGCGTGAGATGTATTTCACTTTTCTGTTCTTCCTAGCGGTGAAGAGAGAGGCGATGTGTTGCGTTCTCTCTCTTCTTCAGTTTTTGGCTGTTGCGCTGACTACCTTCTATAGTAGTCGTCGCGATCTTTGCTCTTTCTTGGTATGTTTACCGCGTGTAATATATTAACTTAATTTCATATTTGATAAATTAGTTTCCGTATATTTCGACCTAGCTTATTATTTTCGCGTGTGTTACGGAAATAAATAACTTAATCTTATATAATTTATTCCGTATTCTTGCGGTGATTTTATAAAAGTAAAATTTGTGTAACGGTTTCAATAAATTTGCGCGGCCATATTTTTGGCTGTAAGATTATTATACAATGAAATAGAGTAACAACGAATGACAGATCTTTATTATGTCGCACAGTCAAACTAACAGCCTTTTCAAATTCCCCCACTCCCTGATATTCGCTAAAGTAGATGAGCTGCTATAGTGTGCTGTTATTACGGTGCTCCCTACAATATATATATATATATATATATATATATATATATATATATCATCTCATACCATATCATATCATATCATATCATCATATCACAATATATTATATTATATTATACTAATTTATAAAGACAAAGTGTGTTTTTGTTTGTACTCGATAACCGAAAAAACTACTGAACCGATTGTTCTGAAATTTGGCATATAGATTCTATATTATCTTGGGAAGGACATAGGCTATGTTTTTTATTGAAAATCATTTTACTTTCATCAATAAATTAAGTTAATGGTTTTAACAATCATTTTCACCAGCGGTCACTAGGTGGCGTCTTGAATCACGAACATCTACTCAAAGTAGTCCGCTTAATGTATTAATACCAGGCCAGCTCAATCGAATGTTCATATCCAACTTTAGGATTTATATCCTAAAGAAGGTGTGACGTAAGTTGGTATTACCATTTTTGTTCTTCAGGTTAATCTGACACTATTCTCACACCTTATGGATATCTTATTTTTGTAAATTTTATTTTTCTTTTCTCTCTCTCTCTCGCTCTCTCTGTTTTTTTCTTTCTTTCCTCCTTCTCTTATAAAATGGTTCCGTATGCCAAATCATACTGAATATAGTTTGTGACGACAAATTATATTTTTATTTTTAAACATTATATTAATTTCAGAATTGTGTCAAAAGACTATGTTTTTTTTTAGTTTGAACAAAAGAAATGATGGCAAAATAGGGTTCTGTAGCAACAACCTTGAAATTATGTATATATAAATAAAATATATCGTCAATTCTGCATAAAAAGGCAATATTCATCGTCCGCCTTAAAAATGTGCTATTCGCATACCAACATTTTGCTTGAATTTCACTACGGGGAATTTCGTGTTCGGATGGTAGAAGACGATGTCCAGGTACGTCAGTATCTGCACATTGTATTCTACCTCCTCAACACAAAACTCTCTATAGCAGTCGTCCCGAAACATTTCTTATAGTCTGATATGATACTCTCTGTAGAGATCGTTTCTGAAATTTTTTTTTACCGCCCGAACTCAAAAGTTAAATTTTTCCCGTAGAAGTCTGTAATATGCATATATATATATATATATATATATATATATATATATATATATATATATATAGAGTACTTTTTACTTAGACATTATTGAATTGTTTATGAAATCGATTAAATTATTATTTCGGGCGAAGCCGAGTCGGGGGATGCTAGTATATATATATTCTCGTGTTCGTGATATAATTTGTTATTATTAATAAGAATAAAGGAAAATAATGCCTATAAATATTATTGTGATATAAGTCAATTTTAATCCAAAATCGACTTCGTTTTATCAAAAAAGACATCATTAGATTAGGATAAATACAAAATAAAAACATTTAAACTTTGAAAAAATATTCAGATTGATCATCAACAGAATACTAAACATGTTGGATCTGTTAATGCAATAGTAATAAAAAATAATACAAAAACAAAAGTAAGAAGCAGTAAATTAGAATTAATTAGAGACATTTAACTATTTATGTGTCTAAACTTCTAAATGATATACTTGAATATAGTATATTCAATTCAATATTTATTTCGCAATGACAATGATTTTAACTTAATATGGACTTTACCTTGAAGAGCATATCGTTTTGATCGATTGTTTACATTTGTCTCGTTTCTGTCTCGAACTCCGCATCTTGGAATAGACATGAGTAAAATTGTTTCCTTATTCAAGAATCCTAAAAATAATATTATTATTTATACAAAAAGGGCCTGCTGATTATTGTACTAAATTTTAGCATAAAAATATATTATATGACATAAAATACAATATTCAAATTATATTTATTATCAGTATTGCTACGGTTTAATTAATGATTAAAACTTATTAATAGTATTCAATTAATTAGTTATAATAGCAATAGCATATATATTGAATTCACTAATATTTTAAAATATCCTTAATAATATTAACACTTTATATTAGTGCTATTTATATATATATATATATATATATATATATATATATATATATATATATTAAAGTATTGGTCTCATAAGTTCCATGACGTTCATTAGATATGTGATTGCTTATAAATGCTTTAAAATTTTCTGGATTTTTAAAATAGCATCTTTTATATGCGCGCATTTCATTCATAACAACGTTTTCTTCATTTACGTTGTTACATGTTTCTAAATCAATCGTTTGTTCTATCAAATCTATTCTTTTGCTCTGCAACACATTTATAATAATTAAATAATTAAGTTATTTCGCAGATTTTACCTAATTTTTTAATATAATAGATAATATTATTTGAGATTTAAATGATACTTTATACATAAGTATAAAATAAGGTAAGTATGGTGTATTGGAATTCTTAATCATTTAAATGGTTTGTTTATCATGTATTGTATTTATATAAATGAAATATTTAGCTAATTAGACTTTACAGTCAGACGTAAATACTGCATTCATAAAAAAATTTATAGCCTAAGATTGTAACTGAATGACATTCCATTTTCGAATTAGATTCCATTATTTCTAATTTAAACAAAAGAAAGTATTGAAATCGTTTTTTGTATAGTCAAGTATATGTAAATATGCAGAAAAATTTTTTGGTAAACAATAAATTTCTAGTTACAACATTTTTTTATTTCGTAAATACCTACCCACATAAAATTACATTGAGGAGTTTTTTACTCTGTAAAATCATAGGACCCTTTCAAAACATTTGAAAATCCTTTAAATTAGTTTAAATCACTTGCAATAATCGCAATCATTTATGAAACAAATTATTTGAATGTCTTGCAAATCAGTTTTTAATTCCAATAAATTGTATTTTCTATCAAATCATGAATCGCAGTTTCTTGTAACAATACTGAAAATTTATCTGACACAATAATTGTAATGCTATAAAAAGTAATTGCCGCTTTGAGTAATAACGATTTTGTCAAATGAAAATGTTATTGTCTCTTAAGGCAGTATTCTACTTTACAACTTTGAAAAAAAAGTTTTTTTTTTTTTACATTTTTCGAAAGTAAATATATTCAAGAATGTTAGCTCAAAATTTTAGAAAGATTCAGGTAGTCTAACTATACTTTTTCACCTTTCGAACGCACTTACCTGAGCATGCAATTCCGATCCACCCAGCGCGCGTGCCGGATAAGCCATCTACCTGGCCTTGTTCGCTGCAGCAGGTGGTCCCCTATTGTAAATCATTACACCTATATATATTCTCATCAAAATATATACCTTCGCTTCTCAATAATACCTTCCCTTTATAATTTTGCTTCTGTATTTCAGTTCTGTATTTCAGTAGTGGAGAATTAGTCGTGATTCGAAGTTCAAAAGTGAAGTATCTATCTATTTGCAATGGACACGAAGAAAGTGTATCGGGCACAGAAAACTTCTAGTCGCCCATCTAAATCCCATACTGAATTCAAATTGAGTAGAAGGCATGCGAAACGAGATCTGAGCCGGCTATTGCCATGAAATCTCAACAGACTCCAAACCACAGCATACGTACTGTCCAGACAACTGGTGCAAGTATAAGAAGGCCGAAGCAAACAGCGCTTTAAAAAATTATAAACATGATCCTGCTCTTGCTAGTAACGTACAAGAGGTGCTGAAACTGATCTACGAAGATCTAACAAAAACGGAATTGCTGGAGAGATGTTTGGGCAGAAACACTCAAAATGACAATGAGTGTTTCAACTCAACAGTTTGGGCTATGGCACCGAAGCATGTCTATAATGGAAAAAAATCGTTAAAATTGCATGTCTCAATGCTGTCTGCACTTTTAATGAAGGATACAGCCCACTTTTGAAAATAATGGAAATTATGGGCCTGAAAATCGGCCAAACCGCCATGCAGTTCGCCAAAATACGCGACCAACAGCGCATCGTTCGAGAGAACCGCCGCTCAGCTGAGGCTTCTAAGGAGAGTAGAATTCATAAAAAGCAAATTAAATTAGATGAAAATACTCGCCTGGAACAAGTTGAAGGCATATTGCATGACCCAGGCATCGCTGATTGAGCGTAAGATAAGTTTTTCTACGATTTTTCATTTACAAAAACTTTTAACGCGTTTTCAAGTACCGTGGGCGTGAAAACTAAAAAACTTTTGAAACGATCCTTATGAAATTTTGAACACATATATGTTTGTATCAACCGTCGTAACTACAATCAACTTAAACTTTTCATTCTAACTATATTTTTATTGCAAAAAAAGACGGAAAAAAGCAATTTTTTTCTTTCATATTTTAGCCGCCATTTTGTTGATTTTGCACGTACTTAAAATATTCTAGTTAGATCTATTTCTAGAGTCATACTAAACATACAATTATTTGATTTTTTTTCAGACCATCCGTCGGCAAGATTTTACGATCACGACAACGTTACCTACTTTTTGAGGAGTTGGCTTTGATCATATTTTACATGTATAAAAATGTATAAAATAAATAAAAAAATTTTTTTATGTACTTCAAGGGTGTATTATTAAGCTTTTCAAATCTTACATCCATACCTTCAATAGCATTCTTAGAAAAATTTCATAAAAATAGCGTTTTTTTCGAGGGTCTAAAGTAGAAGGCTGCCTTAAGCCATGATCACAGTGATCTCACAAGTGATAAATTATATCAGATCGAAGATAGTGAAAGACAAACATTTAAGTAAAATAATATAGCGAAATATATGTTAAAGATTAGTGCATATTTAAAAATCTTGATGGCAACAAGTATAACTGAAGTCATCTTGGGCGTGTGGTGATTTAACTGAACATACTGATAAAAGATATAGAGAAAATAAATATTCAAGCAATTGTGAATTGATAGGTGGAATTGTTAAGACATATGTATTATACAATTAGTATGAATCAGTAGGTAATTCTATTAATTTTATGATATTTAGATATAAGTTATTCAACTACTATTTGTCCTCTCCAAATCTATATCAATACTGCTGTATTTAAGTTCTATTGAAAAAATAAAGCAGTTACGTTGATAAAAATAGATTGAAGTATTCAATGTCTTTTAAAAACATTTGTAAACATTAAAACTACAATTAATTAATATTAATTAAATAAATGGTCTACGAACTATAGTCTATTTGCGTGCTGTTCTACAAAAGATACTATTTCTTAATATTTTTTATCAGATATAGATATATGTTATAAAATAATTTTAAATTATTAATATTTAATACTATTGGCATTAAAATTAAAGTTATCATTTAATTCAATAATCTAACTTCAAGTCGTTTAAATTTCATCTATATTTAAAGTGAGAAGGAAGAGAAGAAGGCACCTCGAATTTGCTTTGACATGAAAGTAGGTACGGGATAATGAGCTACATGCGTGATAATGTATCATTTATTTACCATGGGTGCACTAGGACCAATATGTAACGGAGACATTTGTCTTGTAATCTTCAAAAATTTCTAAAATTTAACAGTGCAAAGGCGTGAAAATAGCAAAACACCAAATTATACTATTGCTATAAGTGATGAAGTATTAGAAAGCGTCGCGATGTCTTTCGAGAAAACTGCGTATAAAAGCAACTGTGCATTCATTTCCGTTAGCTAATAATTTAACCTTATTTCCATCTCGTATAATATGTTAAAAAGAAGAAAAAAGAGGAAAAGAAAAATTATAAATAATCCAACGAATCTGGAAGGGAAAGGAGAGTTGGTAGGAGTAGCTGACCGCTTCCTTAGATGGTGCGCCCACCGAACCGACTGTTGTCGGATTTGCATATAGATAGAGAGATCGTCAGGAGGAATAAGTACGAATTTACCTTTCTTTTCTCTTGTGATTAAAAGATTATTATATAAAATAATGAAACATTATGATTTCTTAAAAACTACACTATACCTGGCCAAATATACATATCACATAGATTTATACAAGCTTATACCTATATACTAAAAAAGAATTGTATAGTATACGATCGTCAGTGCCAAATATTGGATGTACAAATAAGTTTCTGCCGTTTTTTATAAAAATATAAGAATTTATTGTAAAAAAGGTACAAATAATGTCACTCAAAATATTGCCCATCACTTTCTACTACTTTTGACCATCTTTCGGGCAGCAAGTGGATACCCCGTGTAAAAAATGGCTCGTCTTTTGAGGTGATCTATGAATCGACCCATTTCTTTAATTCCTCATAAGAAGTGAAGTGCTGCTCAACCAGATCATGAGTCATCGACCGGAATAGGTGGTAGTCTGAAGGAGCAATGTTTGGTGAATACGGCGAGTAGTGTAGGACGTCCCAATTCAGTGCTTCTAACGTTTCTTTTATGACTTTTGCAACACGTGACCGAGCGTTTTCATGCTGAAAAATGACTTATCGTACCTTTTGGCATATTGTGGACTTTTCATCTTCAATGTTCGGCGTAATTGCATCAGCTGTTGTTGGAAGCGTTTTCCGGTGACGGTTTGATTATGTTGGAGTAGTTCGTAATAGATTACTCCAAGCTGATACCGCCAAATGAACAATATTAGCTTCTTTCCATGAATGTTTGGCTTAGTATAGAGGCTTAGAATAGAGGCATCCCCGGGCTTACCCCATGATTTCCTACGCTTTGAGTTGTCGTAGTGAATCCACTTTTCGCTTCCGTCAAGATTCGCTGTAGAAATCCTTTCCGATTTAGCCTTTTGAGCAAATGTTCGCAAGCGAATAAGCGATGCTCGACGTCTCTCAGCTTCAGTTCATAAGTAACTCAATTTCTTCGCTTTTGGATCATATCCAGCGTTTTGAGAGGTTGTGAAATAGCTTGCTGAGTCACTCCTAACTCTTGTACAAGTTCTTCTTGCGTTTGGCACCGATATTCCTCCAGTAAAGCTTTCAGTTCTGTGTCATCACACACTGTGGGCCTTCCACTGCGTGTTTTGTCCTCCACGTCAAAGTCAGCACATTTAAATTTTTGGAACCACTCCCGACAACTTCTCTCACTCAAATTAACGTCACCATATGCTTCTATGAGTAACCGATGTACTTCAGCTGCAGATTGCTTTAAATGAAAGAAGTAAATTAACAATTCCCGCTAAGGACGCTTACTTGGCTCAAAACTTGACATCTTAGCACCCTGAAAATTAAGTGATGCTAGCAAAAAGTCAGAGGTATTAAAAGGTTATACTGTTTCCAGATGTCAATATATGAGGTATGTTAAAAAAATAACGAGAATTTTCGTTTTATAAAAAAGTAAAGGCTATCGATGATCACGAGATCAACGAATGGCAGGTCTTCAATGGAGGAAAGAATGGCCGACCGGAAGCTGTTGGCAGCCCAGACGGTAACTAGGAATCGCCGATCAAGAAGTCCAGTACTGAGTGCAGGGCATACCGCAAAGAACGTCCTTTTGAACAACTCATAACTAAAAAGAAGCAAAGTCGGAAGACGAATAAGAATCAGAAGAGTAAATCTTTCCTATGTCGATGGGATATTTGGCCAAGAAGTATATCTACCCGGTGAACTGCGAGAAGATGTCATAGAATTCGTTGTTCTGTTTTCCCGACTCAGAAAGGGATAATCTAGCACGGTATCTGGCAAGTCAAAGGATTACAAACATAATACAAGAATTACAGATAAGAAACTACTTCTAACGCTGCCCAGTATATTGGAAGAGCCATACGGTCGTTGGTTTAGGAAGACAAAACCTGAAATATCCACCTGGAAGGAGTTTTCAAAGGTCTTTTGACAAGAGTATCTCGAAGAATGCTACATGGCGGTAGACAAGTGAAGTCAAGTTGAAGAGGCGAATGCAAGCCAAGGAGAGAGGGAGAGTCCCTGTTGGCAATGTTTATCGCCCATGAACGTAGAAGAACGATGGAGTATTAAGAGAAATGATCCCGTGTGAGGGAGAGGATGAAGGAGCTAGACAGATATTACACGCTACTGTTTTTAAAATTCGTCTGCTGTTGGCCACGAGGGAGAGCCATACGTGAAAGAAAGCGGCTGCGGGAGAAGAGGCGCACACGAGTCAAAGTGAGAGGCTGCAGGACGTGGAAAGAAGAGGAGCAAAGGACGTAAAATCGTATCAACAGTCGATGAGGTGGGCTAGAGGTACGGACTATAGAAGAATATAGTATTTTAGCCTAAAGGCAGGGTTGAGCGTTTCACCACTTCAGCCGAGAAACTACTTGGTCTCAGAACTGCGTGTATGGGAAGAAGAGAAGCGAGAAGAAGCTGAGAGATCAGAGCTACTATTAGAGAGTAGACACAGGCAGAAGTACATAGGTACGGTTAAAAAAGAAGAAAAAGCAAATAGAAAAGGCAAAAGAGAGATTTGAAGAGGAGAACACTGTGGTAGAAGAAGGGATAGAGAGAATAGAAGTAAAAAGTAAAAAGTTAGAAGAGAAGAAAAATAATCTTAGGAAGGAGACGTAGTTGAGTGCTGATCAGTTGGATCGAATCGAGGAGATATACGTGGCATGACTATGTAAGTTTATCGAATTGGTGATGCTGGGAGATATAACAGAGAATAATAGAAGATGTAGTGACGAACAGTGGGGAGTACATGCAGAGAAGTTCATGTCGCAAGATCAAGTAGCGATAGCTGCGTGAAAGAGTGGCTGTGAAAAGATTCCAACGGTGGAGACAAAATAGCCCCGATCAGAAGGACACATAAGCCACTATGCCTAAACCAGACAACCCGTGTCACGCATCGCCCCTGTAAATGGCAAACACATGCTCGGTATTGCGTTCTCAGATCTTTAGTAGTTGTTGATCTACCATAGCCACAATATTTGTGTAAGATTGATTTTTAAGATAATCGAATGAAGAAAAAAGCCGATAGCCGATACTTTAACGATTAAATATTTAGAAAATTTAAAAAATGGCCAAATCAATCACTTATAAAGTTAATTTATCTTATACTGCAGGAATCGGAACTATAGCGTAGGTCGCGCGCTGTAAACATACATTTGAAAATATTTGATAACTTCTGTCCTAAGAGAGACACCAGCTTTTGTAAAAATAAACTTCGTAGATGGGAATACCAAATTAAAATAGTATTTTTCAAAATCAATCTAAGTTAACGGACGGGCATGTTACAATTGTTTAAGGAATGCAATTATGAATGTTTAAAAATTTTAGCTATGAATATTTTTTTAAATTTCCTATTAAAATATTTTACAAAACAAATTGTAAACTGAATAAGGTCAACATAAATGTGATCAATATAGACTGAGTTAATAAATTTGAGTATATATATATAATAATAAATCTGAAATAAATTTAGAAAGACAACTTGTCTAATACAAAATAAAAATAATATTCTTGTAGCTAAATATATTATGAGTAAATTTTATTCAATTACTATATATATGTGTCTTTGTTATATATTTTACTAAATATATTTTAAGTGCAGTGATTATTTTTTATCCGATTTCATACTTTATTTTGCATTAATTTTACTTAATAAATTTAGAACATTTAATTTCATTAATTTTATGTTTATCAGTTTTTTTTTAAAAATTTTTATATTGGAATTAAGTTAAAATATATTTTTATTACCATAATAAATATTAAGACGTCCAAGATATAGACAAAAATTAAATCTAACATGAATATTATCTATAAATAAAATAAATTATTAAATTTGTCAAGTCGTTAAAATAATCTCAAATTAGTCAGACCGTTAAATATATCCGTTTCAAATATAATTTATTCTTGCTTTCTTTGTATAAATAAATAGTAATACTCAGGAAAAAAACTTAATTACAGCTGATGTATATGTATTTATCAAATTTTAATGCTAGTGCCATCCTATAGATTAAGGTGCGCTACATTTTTTCATTACATATACGCCAATAGAGGCCTACGATGGCTCGATCGCTAGAGCGAAGGATTAGTAACTCGGTGATCCGAGTTCAAATCCCGGTCTCAGCCGATTGACATAAGCACCGTTGTAATTCTCTACATGTGCTTTGTTTACAAACACATCGTAGACCTCCGTCGCTGATTAGCACCGGTCTTTGAAAGCATAAATAGAGCGACGTTAAATAACACAAAAAAAAATATACGCCAATAAAAGGTGTTCTTACATCGTTGATATTTGTAGGAAATTCTCTAATCTAAGTTTCAAACGCAACCTCGTGGCAATGCTGTTCCAGGTGATAATAGCAGAATAGATATAATTTAGTTATTTGCTGCTTCAAATTACGTAAATCTAGAGTGTGTTCACTAGTTTGACAAAATTAAATAATCATAAATAATATGAAAGCGAAATTAAAAAATTAATATTATTGCATAATAACTTTAATATAATAAAAGCTTTTTGCATTTAACTTTTTTTTGAATCTTAGTAAATCAGAATAACTGAATATTAAGCTCAAATAGAAGAAATATAATGGTTTAATATTGAAGCAGTAAATATTTGCAAATCTTGTCAACAAATATTAAAGATTCTACAGTACTGTCGTCCGGAAGCTGCAATATCCATGCTTGATTCAATTGGACAAATAAAAATTTATTTATTAAATTTCTGTTGTTCATTTACGTTCAATTCAATAAAGTTATGGAAAGCTAACATTTTTGAAAAATATATATTTATAATCAAGTAAATAACATAAACTTAATTTCATTTCACAAAGATACAAGTAAGTAAACTACATTTTTAGAAATTATATATTTATATTAATTTGCTATATATTAATTAGTCATAAATATTTAAACTTAGTTTTCGTCGCTCATGAAAAACGATGATAGATTTCATATTGAAGAGATGTAAAAATAATTTGAAATTCAAAGTTTAATGTTACATAAAAAATAAATTATTCAGGACAAAATCAAATTTCATATATGGAATAACAGCGGATCTTGCGCTGTTTTTCTGTAAAATAATTTAAAAAATAAAGAAAGGATAAGCAATATATGCTTTAAAATAATTAATATTAGAAATACGTTATGTTCCGCTATCTTACTACTTCGTTGTTATTTACCGCACGAGTACCCGGTGTTCTTTTCTACCCGGGGCTTTAGTAATTTAAAAAAGTCTGGATATTTCAATAAGGACAAAAAGAAATATTTCATTGCGCTGGTCTTTTGAGGAGTGCCTTGCAATCATAATCTGTTCAGGGCGGAAGAACTATTAGCCGTCTGCCTTTTGAGGAGCGCCTCGCAACAGAGATCAAACTAATAGTTTTATTTCAAAAATGAATTTTAACAGGGTTTTATTGAGCTCTGGATAGATTTGCTGGCTCCGGGGGAGTTTGTGTGAATCGAATTTGTCAAAGTCGGTTGATCGTACGAACTAACAATTTAATTGTACTTATGTCGACTGCCCATATACAAATTAATAAATATTTTTTTATTGGTCTTACAGTCCAAAAAATTCAATCTAAAAATAAAAATAAAAAATAAAAATAAAAATAAATAAATAAAAATAAAATAAAAATTAAAAATAAAAATTAAATTAAAAATTAAATAAAATATAAATTCCCCCTCTACACAAATTGTCCAAAACTAATCAATTTAATAAGGAATGATAAACACTGTCTAATCTACCAGACTCTAACATTAAATTCACATTATTTCGATTCCTGGAAATGTGAATACTTTCAAGACTGTCCCGTTTATACTTATTATTAATATCATGTTCCAAAATATCCACATTCACAAAATCAAAAGAATGTAAAAACTTTAAACAATACTCTTTTAAACCGAAAGTAATATGTGAGCTACGTAAACTATATTTATGTTTATAGATTCTCTTTTTTAAATATCTACCTGTTCGTCCAATATAGTATTTATCACAATCTATGCAATTAATCTTGTAAACAACTCTTGATTTTAAGCATAAACCATCCTTATCTTTGCAATTATTAAACAATCTACTCAAATTATTGCTACTTTTAAAGAAAATTTGAATGTTATATTTCCAAAAATTTCTTTTAATTCTTTCAGATAATCCTCTAACATATGGTAAGACAATAAGTTTGCCTCTGTTAACATCAACTCTTGCATTATGTCTATTTTCGGTATTATAAATGTCAAACAATCTCTCAGCAATTACTCTATTAATAAATTGAATTCTATTCTAAATTCGATTCTGAAATCTTTATGTGACAATTTTATTGCTCTGTCAATGACACCCTTTAATGTTCCAATTTTGTTTCCGAATTGGTCGTGTGAATTAAAATCTAAAAACCTACCTGATCAAGTAGGCTTTCTGTACCAATTAAGTTTCACCTTATTATTACTACATCTAATGACATTAATGTCCAGAAAACTTAACTGATTATTAACCTCAATCTTCCTTGTAAATTTAATTCTGTCATGTATAGAATTAAAAACACCCACCATTTCATCCACTAAAACTTCTGGAACAATTGTAAAAATCATCGTAAGAACTATTTATTTTGCCTTTTGCTGGCCAATGTGTAATACTTTATTCGAGTTCTTTTATCGTCGTTCGTGTAATGTCGGACGAGCGGCAGATTTATAATAATAATAATAATTATTATTATTATTATAATTAATTATAATAATAAGAATAATAATTATTATTATAATTAATTATAATAATAAGAATAATAATAATTCATTTTAGTGGAGGTAAAATTCTTTGCATTACATGACAAGTATACATATATACATATACGTATACAACACACACACACACACACACACACACACACACACACACACACACACACACACACACACACACACACACACCAGTGTGGAGTTTTGTTGCTTTCTCCCATCTGGCGCCTCCCCAGGTTGCGGATAGGGGATGGCTCGCTACAATTTGTAGAGGGCACTGAGGAAATAAAATACTCAGGGCGGACAGAAAAAGCTAATAGGGAGGGCCTCCCGAACGTAAGGCCAATTATGACTAATGTTTGGTATAAACAAAGATATACCCCAGGGAGTAACTCCGGCAAGACCGGTCAATCTCCTCACCGATTCCGATAGAGTGCAAGCCTCTATGGTCGGTGGTAGCCCCTCGGATTCTGGGGAGGGCAAATCAAACATAATCATAGATAGTACACTGGGTACTAAAGGAGATGTCATGATGGATCAAGAAACAACGGATCGAGAAATCTCCATCACGCGTAGAAACAATCACCTGGAGCGACTTGGTGAGAAGATCAGCCAATTGTTGGATTTTGTCAAAGATAGGCATAACGTACACAAGACCATTAAGGATCTTGCTCGTTCCATTAATGCCTCATATAAATGCATTAGTATGGCAGAGGATGATCTATTACAGTATCAACGTCCTGGTACACATGAAGTGGTGACTCAGACTACGCCGAGTCTACGCTCTGACACCAAACGAAGCGCAGCAGAAGCGATGGTTTCCACTCCTAAAACCATAGGTGGCAAAAGGACGAAAGAACCACCATTGGGCTCAAGGAGACCACTAGAGTCGGTCGGAGTACCTACAGGCAAGTCTGAAGCCAAAGAAAATCAATGGCAGACCATCAAGCGTAAGAAGCCCAAAGGCAAAGATAAAGAATTATCTAGTACACGCAGGCTTAATGGACGAAATAGGCCTAACTCCATTTTGATTAAGGCCAATGAAGGAGTTACATACGCGGAGGTACTGCGACAAATAAAGAATGACCCGGAGTTATCTCATGTCAAGAATGAGGTTAACAGGATACGTAGAAATGCAAGCGGTGCCCTTGTACTTCAGTTGGAACGGACAGCCAAAGATGCACATGAGTTGGCACGCATTGTTGAATCTAAGGTTGGCCATAGCGCATCCACTTCGGTCCTGAGTAATCTCATTACATTGGAGATTAAAGATATAGATGAGGTCACTTCAAAGGATGAAGTATTAGAGGCTCTGAGAACACACCTCGAGCTAAAGGAGACTAACCTACTAATTGCTCGTTCCTTGCGGCAAGCTTATGGGGGTACTCAGACGGCGGTGGTGTCTGTACCATATAGCCACGCAGCTGAGCTACTACGTGTAGGGCATGTTCGAATCGGATGGGTCAGCTGCAGAGTTCGAAAAAAAACAGAAATAAAGCGCTGCTTCAGGTGTTGGCAGATTGGCCATTTAGCGTCCGTGTGCTCGGGCCCTGACAGAACTAAACTTTGCAGGCACTGCGGTGGAAAAGACCATCTATCCAAGCTGTGTGTAAACGGGCCCTGTTGTTTACTCTGTAAATGTGAAGGAAAAAAGGAGATTAACCATCCAGCATACAGCTATAAGTGCCCGATTACCGTGGAGTTTTTAAACAGACATAAAACATGAAAATACTCCAACTGAATACCAACCATTGCGTAGCAGCTCATGACCTGCTGAAACAGACAATAAAGGAGCTAAGAATAGACATTGCTGTAATCTCCGAACCATATTGTGACAGGGTCAGACACAGCGCTGGATAAGTGACACAAGCAATAGAGCTGCCCTCTGGATTGGTCAAAATAGGCAGGTACTAAAGCAGTCGAGTCATCGGAGCGAATTGATATCCTGGGCTAAAATACAAGAAATATACGTCTTTAGTGTATATGCTCCTCCAAGCTTGACGGACAAGCAGTTTGAAATCCTTGTAGCTAAATTAGTTGATGAAGCCATGGACAAGAAACCATTATTAATCGGTGCCGATTTTAACGCGTGGTCCACAGCCTGGGGAAGTGCTTCAACAAATAACAGAGGTAGTATGCTGCTTGATGGCCTTAATTCTCTTCAACTCCACGTGGTTAATAAGGGATCTGAATCCACTTTCATTAGGGGTGATAAACAATCAGTCATTGATGTAACATTCGCCAGTGATGACTTGATTCAGCGGATCCTTAATTGGAGAGTAAGCGACCTTTACACCCACAGTGATCACAGGGCGATCTTGTATGAGATTGCAGAGAAGAAAATAAAGAACAAGTGCAATGAGTGGATGCCCACACGGAAATGGAACATCAGATCGCTAGACTGTGAAGTGTTCGCCACTATAATATCAGAAGAGCGTTTAGAATATGGTGCACCAGGCCATCTGGCAAATGCACTCATGAAGCATATCTCTGAAGCATGTGATGCATCGATGACTAGGACTAAGAGCGGATTTAAACATCGTCAATCTGTCTACTGGTGGACAAATGAAATTGCAGAATTGCGCAAACAATGTCATCGCGCACGTAGACTTGCCCAGAGAGCCCGCACCCATCGTGATACGTTTAATAGTTTATTTAAAGAAGCACAGAGAGTGCTTGTCAAGGCCATTAAGGCAAGCAAGCGTCGATGCTGGCTTGAACTGTGTGCAGAGGCCAACAATGACTTATGGGGACGACCATACAAAACAGTCATGGCACGATTGAGTAGGGCACCAATACAACCCACTTGCACGGTATTGATTGATAAGATTGTTTCCGCTCTCTTTCCCAATGACATTCATGGGACTGTACTGCGCACGCAACACTCGGACGATATACCTCCTATAACAGAAATGGAGCTACATGATGCTTACGCTAAGACTAGAGACAATGCTGCCCCTGGCCCTGATGGTATCCCTAATGCGGCAGTTAAGTTGGCGATTCAGAAGAATCCAGCTATATTTCTAAAAGTATATAATGCTTGTCTTCTTGAGGGTATTTTTCCTGATTGCTGGACAACTCAAAGGTTAGTCCTGTTACCTAAGGGCAGTAAGCCACTTGATGATCCTTCATCATACAGGCCATTGTGTATGCTCGACACGGTAGGTAAAATATTTGAAAAAATAATATGTAGCCGACTGGAAGCATTCACTGAAGGATTGCACGGCTTATCCTCACGCCAATTTGGATTTCGGAAATCAAAATCAACAGTCGATGCTATTAAACTGGTAGTGTGTACCGCAAGAGATGCAATCAGTGGTAAGAGATGGAAAGGTGGCACTAAACAGTATTGTGCCATTGTCGCTCTAGATGTCAAGAATGCCTTTAATTCAGCGCGCTGGTCTTCTATTATGAGTTCTCTTAAAGAGTTCGGAGTACCTGGTTATTTACAGAATGTCGTGGCCAGCTACTTTGAGAATAGGATAATATTATACCGAACGGATGAAGGCACTGTATCGCATAAGGTTACTGCGGGAGTCCCCCAGGGCTCAGTTATGGGACCTATATTGTGGAATATTATGTATGATGGCGTGTTGAGGATTCCACAACCGCCTGGTTCAATAACAGTAGGGTACGCCGACGATATCGCTCTAGTAGTGACGGCTAAGACCCTTGATGAACTTACTGAAAATGCCAATGAGGCAATCAGCAACATCAGTAGATGGATTAAGACGGCTGGTCTACAATTAGCGGAGCACAAGACAGAAGTAGTCCTTGCCAGCAGTCGTAAGAAGGTAGATAGTATTACTCTTAAAGTTGGTAGCTGCCGCATTAGTTCTGCGCCATCTTTACGATACTTGGGTGTCCAGCTTGATGCCAGGTTAAACTTCAAAGAACATCTAAAGATATCTGGTGAAAAAGCGCAACGAGTTTCAGCTGCCTTGTGTCGGCTCATGCCTAACATTGGTGGCCCTCGTCCACCCCAGAGGAAACTATTAGCTTATGTTGTTAATTCTGTCAGCATGTATGCAGCACCAATCTGGCATCATGCATGCGGAATTAAATCGTATTGTGAGTTGCCCATTGCGACCCGTCGTCGCTCCTGTATACGTATTATTAGTGGTTACAGGACGGTATCCACCGACGCAGCTGAGGTACTTGCCGGAATTCTTCCTTTCGATTTAGCTGCAGATGAACTGGCTAGGCTGCATAACATATGTAAGACCGCAGTGGATTCCCTACAAGGTGCTAAAAATGTGGAACGTCATCGTTCTATAGAAATATGGCAAAAACGATGGACCGATTCTAGCAAAGGCCGATGGACTTATCGTATCCTCCCAGACATACACAGATGGATCAACAGGAAACACGGGGAATTCGATTTCCACCTAACTCAGTTGTTGACTGGACATGGTTGTTTTAGGTCCTATTTCCACCGCTTTCACCTGGATAATAATGATCTCTGCCCCATCTGTCCGACTTTGGTCGAGGATGCTGAGCATATATTGGTGAGCTGCCCTCGTTTTAGAACACAACGTGAGCACTTGATGAACATCATCAATAAGCCAATAAGACCAGAGAGCATCCTATCAATAATGCTGGAATCTTCTGAAAACTGGAAGGCAGTAGCCAGTTTCGCAAAAGAGGTGATGACCAAACTTAGATATGCCGATAGAACTAGGCGAACGGCCCAGGATGAACCAGGCCAACTGATGCTATTTTAAGATACAGAAGACGAACACCGAACCCCTGATCACCTGTGTGGATGTGGGACGTAGGATAGTGTCATAGTCATAAGAAGATGAGTCGTATAGGCTAATTAACAGCCCCGCCGAAGTAATATTCCCGGATAGTTCCGGCGGGATGCTGGTTTCGAGAGGCCACTAGTGCAGAGCTTGCTCTGCCTACGCCTAAAAAAAAAAAAAAAAAAAAAAAAAAAAAAAACACACACACACACACACACACACACACACACACACACACACACACATATATTTATATATATACATACGCGTACATCATATGAAAATATTATGGTATTAATATAATGCGGGCGCTTATGCTCGGCGAGACCTATCCATTTTCGTATAGTTCAGATATTTTCACCGTCGGAGGAGTGAGAGAGTATATATCACATACTCTCACAATCAAATTTGCTATGTACTCGGGTGCGTCTAATTATTGTATGATAATTAGTTTTTGCGCGATAAATTCTTTCCATCCGGTCATTTTCGGATCCATCGCGGAAACTTTGTGTTAGTTTTATTAGATTTTCGTATCGTATATTTGTGCATTATTCGTATATTTTTATTAACAATTTTTGCACGACTAGGCTGTACTTCGCTATAGTATAGCCAGTTCGTTACAAAGGTAAAGAATTATCAAATTATGTATAAAGTGCATGAAAGTAGTTAGAAATATTTTTTAACTTAAATTTCAAAATTACAATGGCACTCGATAGAATTATCAGTGGTTTTATAAATTAAAAATCATTATAAATTCCAATGTAATGAATAATATAAAAATAACATTCAGTAAACAGCAAAATATTCGCTTCGTATATAAACATTTATTTACTGATTTCAGTTCAAAATGATAATAGATATTATACTTAGAAATATTAGAGTTCTATAGTACCATCGTTAGATAGCTTGTAGCTATAGTTTCAGTCCGATCGCCATGTTAGTTTAGCTTTGAGAGCATGCTGAACAAGACGCCTCTGTGTTTTTCGTAAAAATGGAAAAGCTGGAAAATAGTGCTGTCATCAAATACTTTTATTTTAAGGGGTTAACGCCGAAGGAAATTAAAGAAGAGATAGACTCAACACTGGGGACACCCTCCCCATCATATTCAACCGTTAAGCAGTGGGTTTGCGAGTTTAAAAAGGGTCGTGTGAGCACCTCTGATGAGCCTCGTTCAGGACGCCCCATTGAGGTCACAACTCCAGATATGATCGAAAAAATCCATCAAATAGTGCTGAAAGACCACAGATTAAAAGTGCTTGAAATAGTTGAGACCTGTAAGATATCATATGAACATGTACAAAATATTTTGCACGAACATTTGTATATGGAAAAGCTCTGTGCAAGATGGGTGCCGTGTTTGCTAACAGTCGACCACAAATTGGTTCGAAAGAACATTTCTACCGCCAATTTGGCGTTGTATAATTGTAATCCAAGCGAATTTTTGCGTCGATTCGTAACCGTTGACGAAACTTGGGTCCACCACTATACTCCTGAAACCAAAGAACAGTCTGAACAGTGAACCACTTATTTGCAATCACCGGTGGGCGTCTATATCGCCTTATGAACGGCGAGAGATCTTACGTTCAGTGCACATCCAAGGATGTATTTTTATTTTCTACATCGCGCTGCTAGAAGCTAAGGCAACACATGCAGTATTTGAAGCAAGCCAAAAAAGAAATTATTTATAACACTGTCTAAACAGTGGATTGGACCAGGGGAACCCACTCCAAAGAAGGCAATTGATTATTATCTGTTTCCTAACTTCAAAACATGGCTTGGCGGTAAGAGATTTGCGGAAAATGAAGAAGTAATCGAAGCTATAAATGGGTATTTTGAGGACTTGACGAATCAGTCTATAGAGATGGCATTACTAGACTAGAACACCGCTATGAGAAATGTATCAGCCTTGGAGGAGATTATGTTGAGAAATAAAAAAAAAATTCTTAACAACGTTATTTTTCTTGGTCAGGCCGAAAACTTATCAATCCACCCTCGTACATTCCGTATTGCAGAATTTTATTATCTATAGCTTGAGGTCGACTTCCTTTGCTAGTGTTATCGGAGTCCAAAAGATTCTAAAACATGAAGGTGCAAAAGTTTATAGAGTTGCAGATCTTTTCCAAACTTTCAAAATCTTAATTACTGGATTAAATCTTTTATCTATAGTGCCAATTTAGAGAAAAACAAAAGAATATTTAAAATAGAACCCTGAGGAGTACTACTTTTCAACAGAATGAAAAAGGAATGCATATGTAAACTATGTTTGAAGAGTTCACCGGGACAGATGCGTCACAAATACGTTCTCTCCTTGTGTAAGACCAGTGTAAACACTCATCCAGTGCATATAGAATTTAATAAATAACTTTACCTTTTAATATTGTTTTTTTTTTTAACATGATATCAGAGTGTGGTTGTAAATAGAGGCCATGGTATTTTATATATGTACATTTTTAGAGACTGATAAAATCGTAAAATAAAAGTAAAATAAAGAAAATATATATTAAATAACTAAATTCAGTAAACGTAGGTTTATAAAAACTTCAATTGTTATAGGAATACGCGGTAACAAATTATAACAAGAATTGAAATCAGAAAGCGAAAAAAGTCAAGAAAGTTTGATACTACCTGATCAAAAAGAAACAAACAAACATTTTGTAAATATTATATAGAACATAAGAAATCTAAATAAATGAGGAAAAAGTGGAATAAGATATTAACTATAAACGTAGGCGAATCAACATAGCGAACTAATTTAAAATTACCTACTTGTTTTCGATGGATCTGATGATCGTACATAGAACAACAAAGTTACAGTAGTCCTAAAAATGAAAAAATGTGAATATGCGATTCAATATGCGAATTTGAGCTGCAGATAATCGAAAAAAGAAAATGAAGCTACGTTGACTGACACAGACGTAGAATGTTTGAACTAAATCTCAATTACTTTGTCGCAAAGATGAATGAAATTTGTAACTATAATATTAATTATTATAACAAATTCGATAAAATCTATTTTCATGAGTTAACCTTATTACAGAATTGTATTATAAATCAATTAGACAATTCAAAATGGATTTACTATATAAAAACAAATTATTTTTAGAGTGATTTCGAAAAAACTAATAATTGATTTGAAAAAATCAGGTGCAATGGTAAACGAAACAGAAAAACTCAATTACTTCTTACGGACACTTCCAAGCTCATTATGTCATATTAATGATTGAGTATATATTTTCCTAGATCAAGAAAAAGCAGTTGAGTATGTTTGCGCATGTAAAAGAAGAGTTGAGAATATTCGCGTACGTAAAAATTATGCGAATATATCCAGCGGGATGAAAAACAAATTTACAAATCAAAATGGAACATTTTTAAAATGCCTAGCCAATCTCGGTATGAATGCACAAACGCAAGCAGCTCAAGCTCCAGCAGTATCAAGATGGCGGCAGCTATAACAAAGGCAAGAGCGGTTATCGAGTTCGATTCACAAGTCAATCAAGACCAGACATTCAAGTTGAGCATGGATTTTATTATTCAAGTTAAAATCGTCACAAGCAAAGCCAAAATGTTACGATTTTCGCAACGATAATAGAAGCGGGACGACAAGTATGCTAAACTATTAAAAGATAAAATGGATCTTAGATACTGAATGTTCGAACGATATTATAAACGACGTTTTACATTCTTATTAATAAAGTATATACTCCTTAAATGTTGAAATGAGGGGATGACTCAACATTACAAAAAACTAGTACAGGACATATAAAACTAATTTTATAATGAATTATAGCGAGTGTTCTAGGGTTCAAAGATGTATTTTTCATTAAAGATAATGGATAATTTAATGAGTTATCGAAAAGTCGGAAATATAAAGTAAATTTATAAAGAAAATTTATAGCAGTTGCGAATGGAATAAATAATTTATATAAGACTGACATCCGTCGTTTCGGCTTCTGCCGAAATATTAATATCACCAATTTCATCAACAGTTATATAAAATATATGTAAAATATACTGTACATACAAAACCATAGTCCTATAGATAATTTTATCCTATGATAGTATGTCTACAAAAAAGTCAACAATGTCATGGGATCCATCTGAAGAACCGATAGCAATGTGACTGCATTTAAATTCCTCTAAAATAGGTCTATATATAAGTTTATTGGAGCGCTCGGTACGATTATCGTAATAGCTTGAGAAGGAAATTGAATATTCATTCCCAAATACATAAAAACTCTATACAAATCATCATTTTCCGAATATATTTCAGGAAATTAGAAGGATATCAACAAAAAAAATTATAAGTTCCATCAAAATACATTTTTTTCTATACCTTTTTTCGTATAAACAATATTTTTGAAGAAAAGTTTAATAATTATTTCTCGGGATGCCCTGAACGATTCCCCTTATAATTAATGTAGATACCTTACAGTATATTTTTGTGGAGATTTTTTCTGATTGATGAGAACTACAACTTATCATGAAAATCTAATTTCCGTAAAAAGCCACTTCTATATTTGTAAGCAGTATCATCAAAAACATAAGAATCATGAAAATTGTATTATTACTTTTCCAAAATCCACCTGCGATTTCCATTAGATCGACGAACACCTATATTGGTTTTTCACGTTAATTTAATGACGCATCACTATAGAATAGATGATATGAGACATGCGTGCTCAACGACACACATAAGTTCAACGACAGTTATTAATGTTAGTATAACTGTCAAAGTTTGTCGAAAATTGACAGAAAATAAAATTAGTTTGTACTTGAGGGTTGTCCACTTCCTCTTGAATATTTCAACCTACGATGAAGTTCTTCTAATGCTTTTTGCGAGCCAGTGTACACTTATCCTATATAAGATGAACAAAGGTTATAAGCACTTTTTTATCTTTGAGTTTTTATTGTCAAATTCAAAGCTGAATATGCTTTTTGACCAATGTACAAAAGTCTTTCCGCTATTCTAGATGGTACAAATCTACTGAAGTTTTATTACGTGATCGTATAACTGCTAAATTAATGGAAATAACAAGTGTTTTACGCGTTCCTCCGAGTGTATCTATGAAGTACAATTTACCGCATTCCTTTGCAGTTGTTTACATGATTGTATCGTATAAAATGCGCTATTCTGAATTCAATTTTTGGGAAGATTCATTTCAAAACTTCTCCCAGATAACCAAAATTAAAATTTGATTTACGTTGTAAATAATGATCGTAAGCGTTATTTGCAGAACAGTTTGACGTACATGTGTCCAGTATCGACCCTTTTTTGATGCATAACAAATAAAGTATCCTTCGAAATCAGTATCAAATGATACACATTTTCTGTGAACTGAATATTTGAGTTCGTTAATTGTAAATGACGCAAGATGTATTCACTTATATATTCTAGATACTCTTCCCATAGACATTTGCGATTGGATGCCAAATATTTAGTCGGCTCTATCATAAAAATTGGACGTATTACTGTGGTAGATCATATGCAATATATAACTGCGATGTTTCGATGTCCATAGTTTTCGTATCATTGATTGTTTTTATATTTCGTAAAAATTTCAGTCGATGTACGTTAAATAAACGTAATCAAAAATTTTTTCTGGAAGTTGGTAGTATTGTTAGTGATATTTGTGCAAACTTCACATCAAAATATTTATTAGTATTTGAGAGATGCTTCGTTTGCAGAGGTGCTAAAAGTGAATACGCCGATTTTTACCGTGTCTGGAGTTATTGAAGAAAAGAGCTACATTAATTTTCTTTCCAGATTTCATTATTACCCTAGATAAATCTTGGATTTATGCTTACGACCCTGACACAACCAAGCAATCGAGCGAATATCGGACGGAATGTGAGACAAGATCGAAAAAAATACACCAATGATGCTCAAGAATCCAGATCATGATACCAGTTTCCTTTGATTATCGAAGTGAGGTTCATTTGGAATTTCTTACGACAGACCAAACTGTTATCAAGGAATATTATCTCAGTGTATACGTCGTTTACGTTAATGCCTTCGCAATATATTCGCAACATACGTAAAATACGAACTTTGGAAAAAAATGTTAAATACAAACGTGGTTTAGTTTTGAACGTTGAACTAAATGATGACCTCGGATTTGTTATTTATTATCATTTTCAAGGTCTTTTGAAGGTAATCTTCAGTTTTTTAAATAGGGACCTCTATTTTTTATTACAAATTCTGAAAGAGCACAAAATTTTACATCTGGATATGTATCGACGTTATGACTCAAATTGACCTACAGAGGTCATTTAGGGTTTAAATGAATATTTAGTAGCAGAAAGCCAAGAAATTACAATTATTAAGAACTTTGAGCATATCTGACCAATAGTAATATAATTTGAATTTGTAAGACAAATTGATGCCCTTGATTTTCAAGGTCACTTGAATGTTAGCTTCAGCTTATTAAAAATGGAATCATTTTGTATTGCGGCGGACGGTCGTGTCTTAATTGGCTGGATCACCCATGATGTTTCCTTAATTAGCTGTACCTCCTGTGCCTGAGCAATATGAGGTTTTTTAATCCATCATGATACGTCCTAATCGTAAACCCTGGACACCATTCTTAATGAATTGGTGACTAAGAGCAGGCAATGGTGATTGTAAAATTTTTTATTGAAATCTAGTTCAAATGTAGACCTAACTATGTAGGTAGTATCCACTGATGCCCTGAAAAACTTTCACAAAGTCAATTGTCACAGTCTCTATCCTAATGAGATTCAACGTACAATATTCAAGAGAGAAGTCGAACATTTGAATGAACGCGAGTGTCAATTACACCTTCGACAATCCTAATCCAGATTTTAGTGCTGGTTCAAAATAAAGAATAACAACTGGGAGGCTTAATTTGGAAAACGAAAGTTAATCTTCACATGACCTTGAAACTCAAGGACAATGTCAATTTAACGCCATTATAAAGTTTGTCTTACAAATTCAAATTATATTACTATTGGTCAAATACGCTCAAAGTTCTTAATAATCGGGATTTCTTGGCTTTCTGCTACTAAATAATCATTTAACTCCTAAATGACCTCTGTAGGTCATTTTGAGCCATAATGTCGATACGTATCCAGATATAAAATTTTGTGCTCTTTCAGAATCTGAAATAAAAAATAGGGGGCCGTATTTAAAAAACTGAAAATGACCTTTAAGCGATCTTGTAAATGATAATCAATAACAAATCCAAGGTCACCATTTAGTTCAATTATCCAAGCTGAACAACTTTTGTATTTAATATTTTTTTCAAAGTTCTAATTTTACGTATATTATAAGTGGGGGATCCGGAATATCTCGAACTCCCTGTATATACATCTTTATATATATTAACTATGTGCCTAGGCGAAATATCGAACAAAATAGATGCGAAAATTCATGTAGAAATAAATTTAAATATGTAACGCTCCATTTCATTTGGAATATTCGTATTTGTTATAGTCAGGGTTCGTTTGAAGAAGGAGGAACGTATCGGGGCTGCTAGTTGGAATTTGAGGTGAATAATTCGTAACTCGTGTTCTTTTTTCAACTATTATTTCTAGCAAAATTTAACGCACTTTTATATATTGTAAAAGTACCTTAATAATTTTTTGATTGGCTGAATTGAAATTTATTTAAATTAATATTATCCATAATACACATTTTATTTTCTTTTTAGTTTCTTTTCTTTACTAACTAATTTTCTTTTGTTAACTAACGCGTGTGTATTATTATATTTACGTTTGCGGTTATATATATTTATAGAATAAATTCATACGTTTATTAATTTTAACTGAATAATTTAAATAATTGATTTAATTCTTTTTTCTTATAACTCACATTACAAATATAAATTGTTATAATGTATAATTGTATTATATTACTAGTAAAAATGTGTGGTACTGTGCTCCGGTAAAGACACGAGTGTTTACATTGTTAAAGCTCGCCAAAGTAAATACGCATGATCAAGACCAATCAATGTCAGCCAGGCTGAATTCTGAGAAACATTGACGCATATTATATATACGATTATTAATCGCTAGTTAATATTATATGAATTATAACTAGAAAGATTATAAAATATAGGATTTTAATGTATGAATATTAATACATATTAATGTTTAAATAATGTATGAATGATAAATAATATATACAATTGAAATATAAATAATGTATTAAAATGTATATTATAAACATTATAATTATTATATAATAGTGTGTAATACTACAATATACAATGATCGAGCGGTAAATATAGAATTCAAGGTTTGACCAATCTGTACACACACACATTTATATCTCTAATTTACGTTATAGATACACAGAGGAAGTACTTATCAGGATTTACTAACCCAAAATTTACTTTTTTTTATTTTTTCCTTTTTTTGCAAAATTCGAGAATTGAAATTTTTAAATAAACTAAATTATTTAAAAATATAACTCATTTTTTGTTTTGTTTTTTTTTTTATCCTTTCGCAAAATTTTTTTGCGTTTGTTGCTCACAATTTTTTGTGATTTTGTCGGTTTCGTTTTTGCCATTGATTAATTCCTAACGTCATAGCGTACCATCACCTATAAAGAAAATAAATGTTTTTTTTTACTCTTTCGCTGTTTCAATTAACATAGCTTCTAATAATTAAATCGTTAAACATGTTAATAATAGTCAATATTGACATATTTTACAAAATGTTAATACCTAATAACAATTAAAAATAAAATTATTGAAAATCAATTAGTAATAAATAACAAAATTTATTTTTGTCATGCTTACTCGTAATGAATGATATTTTTCTCGCACTCGGGACGCAAACTACGATGTTTTCTGTAGCTGTCTAGTGGGAGTAAAATACTACTTTTCCTCCCTAGGGAGGAAAACCGCTTCCTGACCAATCAGAAAGCAGAATTTTACTTTTCCTCCCTTAGAGGAAAAGTGAATGAACGAAACCGTGTAGTCCGATAGAATTCCCAGTTTTTTGTGCTTGTGTAGCATCTGGCATTTACGATGTTTAGACTTGTAAATGTTCCACGCGACGGCGGGCTTTATCTTTTATTTTGTACTTTGAGTCAGATTTTCGAAATTTTAAAATGAAATAAGATTTATTTCTATGTGAAATTTATTATAAAAATTCTTATAATGTTTTTTAACACGATTATAATAATAAGTATTAAAAATTATCTATATCTTTTTTTTTAATTAGTTTTAATTTTAAATTCTATTTATTATGCTATTAAATGTGTTTCATGTTTAATTTAGGAGTAGATTATGAAGAAACTTGAAATCCGCCATTGATTGATTAGTCTTATTTATTTTTAGACAAGGAGGGGGCTCTGTCCCCCAACCCCACCTCCCGATCCTATATCTCTTCTTAAAATTCTTTATCAATTTCCAAATAGGAGCAAATCATTAAATTAATGTTATAAAATTCAAATAAATTGCAGGAATAATTTTAAAAGAAAACCGATAATATTATATTTTTTTCTAATCATTCGAATTACACATTATGTTAGTCATATTATTAAAGGGATTGCGTGCGGCGTAACCGGCCAATGCCGTGGCTACTTTATTCGTAATTTTATTTAAAAATATTATTAATTTATACAGTCCGCTAGTGTTTTTTACTTTTTATGATTTTTATATATGTTTGTATTTTTATTCTTAAAATTGACACGGAAAATATAGTTTGTAAAACAATTAAGTACACGTTGAAATAAATTATGTATATGCATATAAATATATAAGTAAATACAATAAAACCTCAGTGTGTTTTGATTTTATGACGTTTCATCGACAGGTATCGTCGACCTCTTTAAATGCTTTAATAAAGAAAACATATACAAATAATTACATGTCAAAATTATATAAACATTGAAAAATACCGCACAAAAATAAATCGACTGTTACAATTAAATTTAAAGCAAACGCTAAGACGTTCTAAGTCAAACTAATGGCAGTTTCATATTGACAATGTCAAAGTTAATAAGTCCATAACAATCATATAAATATAACAAATCAAGTACAAATTATAAAATTTCTGTCAGAATATATTATAAAAATAGGATTATGTCTGAATACATTTTGTCAAGGAATAGCGTGTCTTCTTTTTTATGAACTGCATGATTGATATTGCGTTGTATAAAAAGTATTTCAGAAAGAGGATGTTTTCTAAACATCATCTTCAGTTCTCTATGGCCAATATATAATATATTCTATATAAATTTATTATGTTGGTACGCATGCCCCTGAAGTACGATAAAAGTTTCAGCAATATTCATTGCTCACTTTTTAAGTGGCAGCCGCTAACGTTAGACGTGTTTTTTGAGCTCGGCGATTTTTGTTTGTCGAGCCTTTTTCGGTCTTGGCGATCAAGAATGCCTTCACTGGGACGATGGAGCCTTAGTTTCGATATCATACCCGTAAACCCATGTTTCGTCACCTGTTATAATACGTTTTAGTAGTTCTGCATCGCTATTAACTTCATTTAGCGACTCCTGAGTAACTTCCATTTGTCGCTGTTTTTGTTCAAAATTCAACAATTTTGGAACAAATTTTACTGTCACACGTTTGGAACAATTTCGCAACCATCTTGGAAACGCTTATATCACTCGTAAATCCTGGCTTTACTTATAGCAGACTCACTATATGCCTTTATTAACATTTTACAAACTTCACTAAAGTTGATTTCATTTTTTATGCAAAATTGAATACAAATTCTTTGCTCCATTTTTTTTACCAACGAAAATCGCCAAGCTCGAAAAAACTAGTCTAACGTTAGTGGCTACCACTTAAAAAGTAAGCAATGAATATTGCTGAAAATTTTATTGTACTTCAGGGGCATGCGTACCAACATAATAAAAAAATTTTATACAGGCGGACTCTCTAAACTCGCGAAATTTAAAAATTCTCGTAACTTTTTGAACACACCTCGTATATTGCATCACTATTTTCACATTTAATTATACAATATATACTACTTTAGTTTTTTCCAATGATTTGTCTTGTTTTTAGGATATTATTGAGTTTATTATTAATAATCGACAATGTAAAAATATTACGCACCTTAGTAAGCCAGCGGAATAATGAATGCCCGAATAGAGGCGCTCGCGTTTATATAGTTTGGCCCCTACTTACCGAAATAGGCTCCGTGAATTTAGCGATAAAGGGTATACGGTTACGCGACGATCTCGAGTGGCTTTGTCTCGCAGTCATAAGGCCGGAATAAAAATCCAATCTTTCTGGATATATTTGTTTCTAATTTTGTAGAATTCATCTGTATGTTTTGATAGAGTTCAACAGCTTTCGAAAATAATCATATTATCTACCAAATAAATGCATACAAAAGAAAGTACGCTCACTCGCATACATTTAAAAGCCATAGAGAACATGAAATTTTTCAGTCACAGCACTGGACATTACAAAACCTCTCGAGATGTTACATATAGCCCATATTAAATAATATTTAATAAAATTCACATAATTATTTATTGGTGTATAAATCTAAGAAATCTAAATTACTACTAAAATATATTATATGCATTCCGCTGACTTCATTTACAATAAATCGTACAAATATTTCTATTTTATTAATTTGTATCATAACATTTAATTTAATATAATAAAATATTATTTTGCAATTAATATTGATTAGGATATAAAAATTCATATTTAAGCTTATACAATTAAGTTAATTATTAATCAAGATTATGAACGAAACATTAAAATTAGTTCGTTTCACTATATAATAATATTTTATAAATTTTCCATCGTTTTCTTTCTATTTATTTTAATCGCAACAAGTAATATTATCCGAAGGTCAATAAATCTTTTAACTAATCCGACTACAGCTTAATTTTCTCGAATTGATTATATAATATTAAATAAGTCTTAAAACTACATACATCTTTATTTACGTTGCGTCTCCTATTACATTAATACGCACTTAACTTAAGCATGCATAATAAGCCATTTACAAATCTTATTTTATTTAATAATTATAAACATATCAGTTAAATTATTTGAAACTGCTTTATACTATGAAAGTTGAATCAAATCTTATTTATATTAGCTTGCATTAAAAATTATTATTACTATTGTTAGATTATTTTAGCCTTTTATAAATAATAAAGCAAAAAATACTTGAAACTAAATATTCGACAGTATCGTAAAGGGATGTAAACATATGTGTCCACTGGGTCTTATTACGATCTGCGTCTTTGCTGCCCTGCGCGGCAAATGCTTTATGAGTTTATTGTTTAGATGCCTGATGTGTTTTTATAGGTTTTAAGTTTCTCACAAAGGCTTGCAGAGTTTTCAATTTCGAGTACTGCAGTTAGTCTTGCGTTGTCCTTTCGATTGAACAGACGTCTTTTCCTTTCTCGTTTGAAATAAAGTTCATGTTAAAAGATTATTTTGTGTATCTTTATTTTAACATTTCACCTACTATATTTAATAAAAATTCAATAACTATAATAAGCTAAACTCTTAAGTGAAACTAGGAACTATGCTAAAACTTTACTTCTAAAAATGCTAATTGTTATAAATAATATTATAAAATAATGAATCCGTAACAATAATTATTAAAAATATTACATACTATAGTTATCATTTCTTTTTTAATACAAATTAGTGTATCCTCAACATATCTAAAATATATTGAAGGTATACAATTGTAATCATTTTTAAAAATCTTAGGACATTACTCAGATTCGGATATTATTCCATTTTTATATTTTTTAACAGAAATTTTATATTTTATACTTGATTTGTTATATTTATGTGATTGTTATTGACGTGTTAACTTAACTTTGACATGGTCAATATGAAAATGTCATTAGTTTGACATAGAACGTCTTAGCGTTTGATTGTAAATTTAATTGTAAGTGCCGATTTATTGTGCGGTATTTTTCACTGTGTAAATAATTTTAATAGGTAATTATTTGTTTATATTTTCCTTATTAAAGCCCCTAAAGAGGTCTACGATACCTGTCGACGAAACGTCGTAAAATCAAAACATACTGAGGTTTTATTAGCGCAAATTCGATCAAAATAATTATATTAACATATACATTTATATACATATACTTAATTTATTTCAACTTGCACTTAATTGTTCTATAAATTATATTTCTCCTGTCAATTTTAAGACTAAAGATATATACGTATATAAAAATTATAAAAAGGAAAAAAGAGCAAGTAGAATCTACACATTAATTATAACTAATAATATTATTAAATAAAATTAATAATAAATGAACACACAATTTAATTTTGTACTTGTACACGAAAATACTAAATTTTCCTCGACATAAGTTATTTATTTTAACAAAATAATATGATTAAACGATGATTTATTTGATCAACATTTAGCACTGATATGTAAGTATTTATGCAGTTACTTAATTTTGAATCAAAATTACGCTATAAATTTCTAACAAAGTGTTACAGTTAAAACAAAATAAAATTTTACACTATATTTTTAGATTACATCGTATTAAAAAAACTTTGTGTAATTATTGAAATTTTACACTATTCCCGTTGGTGAAAGATTATGTATATATTGTAACAATAGTTGGAGTAAGTTAGTGAAATTACTGCTGTTAAACATGAATTTCATCTTGTTAGAAGATTAATATATATATATATATATATATATATATATATATATATATATATATATATTTATTCGGTGACGCATTGTAGATTTTTTTTTGTATTTCTGAATAAACTATATAGTGGTACAGATTATTGCATATTTTTATAATCAAAGCAGTTGAAGTGATAAGAGGCCTACGATGCCTCGATCGCTAGAGCAAAGAACTAGTAATTTGGTGATCCAAGTTCAAATCCCGGTCTCGGCCGATTGACACAGGCACCGCTATAATAATTTACATGTGCTTTGTTTACAAACACATTGTAGATCTGATTGTCGCTGATTAGCAGTATTTGGAAGCATAAATAGAGGAACGTTAAATAACATAAAAAAAAGTTGAATTGATATACTATAATTATGAGTTAGATAGACCCGGAACGTAACATATTAGTAATTAAGTAAAATATAAGCGATAACATGATGTATTAAATTTTTTTTTATATTACATATTCAAAGTTATATATACATATACATATATATATATATATATATATATATATATATATATATAAAGTTATTATATATTCAAGTGCATATTCAAAATTTATATTAATATTCAAAGGAGGCAATACGAGAAATTTTACACTAAATAAGAAAAATACTTCTCTATTGAATGACATGAAAATATACAAAAGACTGTGATACATATTATACATATAATAATTCACATATAATTTAATTATACTGGAACTTTTCATACTTAACTATAACATATTTTGTAAAATTTAATCAAAAATTAAATTTATTACACTTTTGTTATGAGCTTTATAGTACATTTGATTTTTATTGTTACTTTTGGTCGATCAATGAAAAAAGAATGAGTAAAATGAAACTCAATTAAAATATTTTTAGTTAACCAGTACTTTTTAAATAAAATGTTTCAGAACTACCTTTATAATCAGAGGTTTAACCATAATTTATTTTCAGAATATTATATTCTAAATATTGTCTTTAGACTAGTAAAATATGCAAATTAATTTATTACATTTCCATATGTTTCGATTTCCTTTTTAATTCACGTCATTGCTTACGATATCAATATCTGTTGGCTCGATTCGCCCGTTGTAACATCTTGTTACGCAAGTCGTTTTACTTGCGGGCGCCGTTGGTGTTGGATTTTTTTTTTGAGTAATGAAAATATTTATTTTTTATTTTTGATCAACGAGGCTGACGTGGGTAATCACTTATCTACATATTCCTTTCTTTACGATGACGAGGGAGCTGAAACCTCCGAATTTATTAAAAATTAAAATGTCTTTTTATTTATAATTTTGAATTACATGCATGTATATATAATTGAATTTATGTTTATTTTATAATATTTAATACTTTTCATTATATCATATATATATATTTTTGTCCGTAAATTAAACCTGATTCAGTTGACAGCCACCTTCGCGTTATTTGTATTTACAGGAAGATTTAAATGAATTATTTTTAAATAAATGAGAATTAGAGGGATTTGATGAATGAAATTCCGCAAGAACAATGGATTTGAGGTATTAGATGCGAAAGCGTCTATAATATTATAGAAGACTGGATTTAAATGATTACTTGTTTCCTTTTGGTTACATCCATTCTAGGTGAAATAATTCAAAAGTAATCGCGAGACTATTTATAATTTCTTATTATCAAATTGGAAAGATAACTTAGAACCAGAATTCAGAGCCTATCGAGCAGGGACCGATCAATAATAAAGTAAAGCAGGTGACTTTTGCGTCCGAAACATGGACCAGCTATAGGACTTGAAGAAGCGACCACTTCACAAGGAGAAGCAAACAGGAGTTTTTTTACCGGGGAGCCTCGAAAGAACATGAGATCGAGAGATGCGAGATAAGAAAGTTGTAGGCTGATGAGGAACTAGGCATCGTGAAATTGATTCATTCACTGAGAGAAGCAAGAGTTTTGATAGAAGCGGCCAAGACGGAGGAAGAATCGCCGCAGTTACCAAATCATACACACACTGGTTGGTTGACACTGGAACCACCAAATTTTCAGGCAGCGGGGCGGAGTAGAGTAGTAATAGATGTAGAGCGGTAGACATGGAAAGGTAGGCCCCGTGGTGTCTCAAGGCCTGGAGAAATCAAAACCATTTGTGGAGACTTGACCGGACAAGGTAAACGAGCAAGAGGGACCAGAACCAACAAAGATGACATTAAAGAATTGATTCTTTCTCCCTGTTGGGATAAACGGAGAGGTTATATGTGCAGGGCACAGTTAGAGAATTGTGGGCTTAAATAGCGAATTTTTTGGATCATGATATCATATTAGAAATTATTTTTTGTCAGAGTTAGGAAATCGAAGCACGTTTAGGATCTGGAATGTGGCGTTTTCAAGACGAAAAAGGATACAGTTTAGCCGCGAGGGATAAGACAAGGATGAAGCAGAATTAGTTACATCAGCTATATGCGCAGGTATTTTTGAAGTCAGTTAGGACCAGAGAGTCATAGTTACGTACCACGTGAGTAGAAGCCGTTAGACAACTGGGGACAATCATGCTGACCGAATATAGCATTTAGCTGTAAGATACTGTTCTGGTAAGACATTGGCCGAGAAGCATGTCGAACTTAGCTGAAGCTGATGTAAATAAAATGTTTGAGAAGCAGTTCATAGAGGGTTCAGCCAGTGAGTGGAGCAGCTCACCAATTATAGTAAAAAATTTAGGCGGTTCGTTCCGTTGTTGTGTGGATTACAGAGACCTAAATGTCATGACCATCAAGGACGTCTACCCGCTATCAAGTATGGATTCCATCTTGAATTAGCTGTAGAAAACCAAATACCTATCAACAGACGTTCTTCAGGAAGTAGATTTCCAATACCGATGAACGCTAAGAACAGGAAATTCATGGCCTTTGCAGTACCCGGATCAGGTCTTTCGTAGTTCACCAGAATGCTGTTCGATATGACGAACGCTTCCATGACCTACCAGTGACTCATATACGTGACTCACATCAACTCTACTACGTGTTGTTCAGATCGGAGAATAAACCCAATATATTTGAATACTTACATGATATTAAAGTGGCTATATAGTCAATGACGATATAGAGTGGTTAGAGAACGTGTTGACATTTCTAGAATCAGGGCTATTCATGAATAGGAAGAAATGTAAGTTTTGTTATTTCCAAGTGGCATACCTTGGTTTCGTTGGCCCATGCAGGTTTAAGCAGGAAGCAGGAAGATTGCGCCCTTGCTTACGCAGTCAAACTGTTCGAAGCCCTTTTGCGTCCAGTGGGATGCGACCATCTACGCGATGGAAGCAGCATTAACCCAGCAGGGAGAAGAGAGCAAGTATCAGAATATATATGTGAGCCGTGTATTAACCGCCGTGGAACTGAATTATACGATTTCGGAGAAGGAATTTTTGGCGCTGCTGTGGTCAATAACTTTGGCAGTGCTTCGATGCTTCGGAACTTGAAGGAACTAACTGCTCGCCTGCCCTGCTAGACTCTCCAAATAGAGCAATGGAATTTCAATATAATACACAGGCGATCCACCATGTTCCGGACACATTATCCCGAACGTTTGAAAATGAGGAGATTGCTGCCTTCGAGCTTAGCGAGGACGTGTGGTATACACAGAGAATCCGGGAGATCATTCAGTTTCGAGGTACGAGGGACATTTTTGGATTTCGGACCAGCTTTCCCTGAAAATTTACGTACTCGAAACGAAATCGAGTAGATGAACGCGAACGTACACGTGTCAGAACTAAAACAGTATATTTCCTCTCTACGCGGTAGATCCCAGGCCCTTAATAGCGAATATATATTAGAGATGAGTCAGATGCTGCGACTCCGCAAGGAGTCCGCCGACACCTCAGGAGAAGTACTGTGCGGCCAATGATCTTCTGATTTCGAGTCAGCGATAGACTGTTCTCCGAGCTCAACGCCATTCCCACTCCGCGGCTGTGAGGCTAATTGGTCATGATCATAGTCAACTTCGGAGGATGATACCGTGATAAAGCAGCTCATCCTATTGCTGATGGCGCCATTGACTTCCGCCGAGTCTCCAACCGTTTTTCACCGTTATGTTGAACATCCTCCGGAGTAATTATGTGGGGAGAGATACCCCCAATGACGGAGGTAATATTTGACGGTCTAGAACTGATTAAACAATGGCCTTAAGTGAACCCATCCCATAGAGACTGTTACAATTGTTACATTAATAAATATTTTTATCGGTCTTACAGTCTTTATAATATCATATATTAGTTAAAATAATGACAGTCAAACTGTCCTTATTTATGATCACCCGCGTAGAATCTACAATAAAACTGATGACTACAGTAAATTATATACGAAAATTAAAAATAAAAATAAAATAAAATGAATAATAAATTAAAAATAAAAATAAAAATTATAAAAGTACTTATTCTATGTTAGTAAAGGACAAACTGACTGTCCCATCACCATAAATTTAAGATCACGTTCTTGTCCGATGGTTCGAACTGCTACAGTTCATTCTCAGGAACTAAACAAAATGAAAAACCCAGCAAGCTACTTTATATGGCCCATCCTCACCATAAATTTATTAGTATAACATTTATAGGACCCCCTCTTTTTTGCTTGAACTTAAATGCGAAATACAAATTGTATATTAATAAGGAATGATAAGTGTTGACCAATGTACTCGACTCTAACATTAAATTTACATTATTGGGATTTTTCAAAATATAAATATTTTCAAGAGTTTCTATTTTATATTTATTTTTAACACCATGTTCCCAAATATTTACATTTTCAAAGTCGAAACAATGTAACAAGTTTAAACTATGTTCTTTTAACAACCTACATGTAGATTTTCTGTACAAATTTAATTTCACTCTGTTACTATTAACTTTAATAACATGGACGTGCAAAAAATTTAATTTATTATCTGATTCTAATTTCTCTGATTCTAATTATTTAATTCTATCATGGATGAAATTAAAAACATTCACCATTTTGTCTACACACCTTTCTGGCATAATTGTATAGATGTCATCGACATATCATTTATAGATAATTGGTTCAAAATTCAACTTATTTAATGCAATATTTTCTAATTTTTCCATTACCAAATTAGCAATCACCGGTGATAAAGGTGATCTCATTGGACTGCCATATTTTTGTTCATAAAAATTATTTTGAAAAGAAAAATTGTGTTATGGATAACCAAATTCACTGCCTTTATAAATTCATCTTTTGTTAATTTTGTGTGTATATTAATTTCTGACCATTTTTCTTCTATAATTTCTTTAAATAAATCTAATGATATATTTGTAAATAAAGATACTACATCCAATGAAATCATCTTATAATTATTCGGAATATTAATATCTTTGACTGCTTCATAAAAACTCCAATTATTTTTAACATAACAGTTGGTTTTTCCAACGATCTTAACTAATATTAGGTTGTCAAATATCTTCCTTCCACCTTTTTGTCTTATGAATTTCGCGTCTATGTACAAAGCGCTACAGAGCTCGTCTCTGGTAATGCTATACATCATTTGAAAGGTCTTGACATAACATATAAAACGGCGCTATGCATGATTAGTTTAGATATTTCGTTCAAAAGTTATAGACATGTAAACATGGAGTTCACTAACGCCGAAATTCGCGCTCTTTTAAAGTTTTCCTTCGTCAAAGGCAAATGCGCTAGAGAAACGTTCTGTGAGACTAATTGTATTTTTGGAAATGGTACGTTATCACTTCGAGCCGCAGAAGAATGGTTTCGACGATTCAGAGCCGGTGAAAAGGACACCATGGATAAGCCAGCCGGCGGAAGACCTGTGACAATGAATACCGATCAAATCATGGAATTTATCGAGTTAGACCGGCATGTGGCATCTCATGACATCGCCCAGGAGATAAGAAGTAGTCACCAAACCATTTTATACAATCCGCAGAAGGCTGGATACAAAAAAAAGCTTGATGTTTGGGTGCCGCATGATTTGACGCAAAAATCTTTCTGGACCGAATCAACGCGGGCGATGTGCTGCTGAACTGGAACGAATTTGACCCATTTTTGAAGTGTATGATGACTGGCGATAAAGAATAGATCACATACGACAATATCAAGCAAAAACAGTCGTGGTCCAAGGCCGGTGGACCGTCCCAAACAGTGGCCAAGCCGGGATTGACGGTCAGGAATTGAACAACTCGACCGCTTAAAGCAGCCTATCGACCAGAAGCGTCCACAATTGGCCAACAGGAACGGTGTAGTGTTCCACCAGGACAAAATCAGACCACACATTTCGTTGATGACTTGACAGAAGCTACGGGAATTCGGATGGGAGGTTTTATCGCACCCACCATATAGCCCGGACATAGCGCCAAGTGATTACCACCTGTTTCTGTACATGTCGAACGCATTTGGTGGTGTAAAGTGGGACTCACAAGCCTCTCTTGACACTAAAGTGTAAAGAGAGGCTTGTGAGAAGTGGCTTTCCGAGTTCTTCGCAAATATGGAGACGGGGTTTTTACGAGAGGGGTATTATGAAGTTGCCGTCTAGATGGAAAAAAGATTATCGAACAAAACGGCGCGTATTTGAAGTAAATTCGACCACTGTAATACTTTTTATAAAACATTGAATGAATAGCAAAAAAGTGGAAGGGAGATATTTGGCTACCTAATATATTTGATAAAAATTTTGCAATATTATATATTGGAAAATTAATTGACGCTATTATTTTTCTATTGGTCAATTACTTTTTGTGGATCTTGGGAACCCCATAACATTTGGGTATCGTTCCATTTTCGCATTTTAAGTGTTTAAAAATAATTTCATTAATGTAACATTTATTTTTAAATTCTTTTACTAATTCTTTCAATTAATTTTGTAGCCTATTAATACGAGGATTCTTAATTTTCTTGTAAGTTGTGTTAACCTCTAACATCATTGTAATTGTATTAATGTATTCTTTCTTGTCAGATACTACTATTACATTTCCTTTACCTGCATTCTGGAATATAATATTTGTGTTCTCTTTTAAGACATTCTTGCCTCTTTTGTATTCATGTATGATGTTAGTATTTATATAATTTTGAAATAAATTTTCTTTTTTAAAATTACTACTAACCTTCACTAATGAGGTTCTACATTGTTTTTTAATACCGTTATTGCAATTAACAATACTATTTTCTACGTCTGCTAAGATTTCCTTAATAGGAAATTTGTTATTTGAATAACATATCCTAAATTTTGAACCTTTTGAAAAGATATTTACAACTTATTTTGGAATGGTAATATTTGTTAAATTTTGAAACCAATTTTTATTATTATTATAAGTATTATTTGTTTGAGTATTATATATTTTTTAAAAGTTTAAATTTACTTTTCAGTTTATTTCTTTTTTCATACTTTATTTTATTAAAATGTCTGTTTTGAACTAGAAAGAATTCTTTTAAATCGTCATTTTCTAAGTATCTATTAAATATTCTTTTATTTTTAATAAAGATTTTAAGAAAATATTTCTTTCTATATCATAAGAGATTCTTTTATCGTAATTCCGTGAAAAATGTTTATTTTGAAAATTTATATATATATATATATATATATATGTGTGTGTGGGTGTCGGAAAATTTTCGATTTTTTGCATCTAAGTAAAAAAGTAAGTGGTTCATTAATTGTTATAGCCTTTAAATTCATTTTTATCCATTTTGAGCAATACTCTTTAATAACCCACCCATATTTAAAATAAATTTCTCTATAATATAATATACGTCTATAGACCATTTTATAAATTAAAACTAAAAATTGTATAAATGTCGACTGTTCTGAATTAAATTAATAAATATTTTTATCGGTCTTACAGTCTTTATAATATCATATATTAGTTAAAATAATGACAATCAGTCTGTCCTTGTTTATGATCAGCCCCGTAGAATCTGAAATAAAACATATTACTACAATAAATTATATCAGAAAATTAAAAATAAAAATAAAATAAAATTAATAATAAAATAAAAATAAAAATAAAAATAAAATCAAATTAATAATAAAATAAAAATAAAAATAAAAATATAATAATAAGTAAAATAAAAATAATAAAAGTACTTATTGTAAGGACAACCTGACGGCCCCCACTAGCTTAAATTTATGTACGAGAGTGGATTGCTAAGTTTCCGGTCTGACCAGGAAAAACAACGTTTTTAAAAATTTTCTTTTATTTCTTAACATAATCTCCTCCAAGGCTGAAACATTTCTCATAGCGGTGTTCTAGTCTAGTAATGCCATCTCTATAGACTGATTCGACAAGCTCCTCATAATACCCATCTCCAGCTTCGATTACTCCTTCATTGTTCGCAAATCTCCTATTGCCAAGCCATTTTTTGAGGTTAGAAAACAGATAATAGTCACTCGCGGCTAGGTCTCAAGAGTGGGGAGGGTGCGGCATCAATTCAACGATTGACGTGTGCACTGGTGCGTTATCGTGATGAAACAAGATCTTTTTCTTCGCCAGATGACGTCGTTTAATTTTTAATTCGTCACTCAAACGTTGCAATAAGTCTGCGTAATATTGACCAGTGATAGTTTTACCCTTTTCAAGGTAATCAATGTATATAATACCTCTCGCTTCCCAAAAAACAGTAGCCATAACCTTGTTCACCGAAAAAATTGTTTTTGCCTTCGTTGAAGTTGGTTCCCCAGGTCCAATCTACTGTTTCGACTGTTGTTTGGTTTTAGAAGTGTAGTGGTAGACCCAAGTTTCGTCAACGGTGACGAGTCGACGTAAAAATTCGCTTGTTTTACCCTTATACAATGCCAAATTAGCGGTAAAAATGTTCTTTCGAATCAATTTTTGGTCGACTGTTAGCAAACGCGGCACCCATCTTGCACAGAGCTTTTCCATATACAAATTTTGGTACAAAACATTTTGTATATGTTCATATGAGATCTTACAGGTCTCAGCTATCACACGCACTTTTAGTCTGCGGTCTTTCAGCATTATTTGATGGATTTGTTCGATTATATCTTGAGTTGTGACCTCAATGGGGCGTTCTGAGCGAGGTTCATTAGAGGTGCTCACACGACCCTTTTTAAACTCACAAACCCACTGCTTAACGGTTGAATATGATGGGGAGGATGTCAACAGTGTTGAGTCCATCTCTTCTTTAATTTCCTTCGGCGTTAAGCCCTGCAAATAAAAGTATTTGATCACAGCACGATTTTCCAGCTTTTTCCATTTTTACGAAAAACAAAGAGGCGTCTTGTTTAGCGTGCTCTCAAACCTAAACGAACATGGCGATAGGACTATAACTATAGCTACAAGCTATCTGAGGATGGTACTATAGAACTCCACCTCAAGGTAAGCTTGATGGCGCCATCTCTTGGTCAGGCCGGAAACTTATTACTCCACACTCGTATTTATTTACTATCGGTGATTGCTAATTTAGTAATGGAAAAATTAGAAAATATTGCATTAAATAAGTTGAATTTTCAACCAATTATCTATAAAAGATATGTCAATGACATCTTTACAATTGTGCCAGAAAAGTGTGTAGACGAAATGGTAAATGTTTTTCATTCCATCCATGATAGAATTAAATACACAAAGGAATTAGAATCAGATAATAAAAACGTTTTGAATTTTGGACGTCAATGTTATTAGAGTTAGTAATAACAGAGTAAAGTTAAATTGGTACAGAAAACCTACATGGTCAGGTAGGTTGTTAACTTTTAACTCACATCATCTATTCGGAAACAAGATAGGCATTGTAAAGGAAGTCATCAACAATGCAATCCAATTATCACAAAAAGATTTTAGAAAGGATAATTTAAAATTAGTGAAAGAGATATTCATTAACAATGATTATTCAATAGACCCTATAGATAAAATGATTGTAAAGAGAATGGATCAGATTTATCATAACACTCGAGGATGTAATATGGAAAAGGAGAAGAATACGAATAAAATGGTTATATTACATTATATAAAAGAGATATTCGAAAGATTTAGAACTGCATTCAAAAAGCATAATGTTCAAGTTAACTTTAGAAATAATAATAATATTAGAAAGCTATTTAATAATTGTAAAGATAAAGATGATAATGTTTGAAAACAGGAGTGGTATATAAAATAAATTGTAAGGATTGTGACAAATATTATATAAAACAAACGGGAAGATACGAAGATAATTTGGGAGTCGTCGACAGAGCAAGCAAGTTATAACACAGAGATTTTAGAAAATAAAATTTAAAATTAGTTAAAGAGATATTTATTAATAATGACTATCCAATAGACTTTGTGGATAAAATGATTGCAGATAGAGTGGCTAAAATTTTTAATAGCACTATAGAACGTGTGCACACAAAAATGCACGCAAGATACGAAGAACGGCTTTTGTGAGCCACCGACGTGTAGTGCAAGACGCGGAGCCCGACAATGCGGCGCGAAATGAAATCATAAATAGACACGACGTTTGATATATCAAAGCTCCGCTGGAATTTACCTTGAAAACTGGAGTACGGATGCAAGAAACTTCGTGGGAACTTCGAAGAAAACAAAAGTCAGAGTCCGGAAACGGAAGGCGAGAGGTTGTCGGACGAGAGCGGAAAGTGGAGGGCAAGAAAAAGTAAGAAAATACCCAGAAAATTGATCGGAGCAAGATTGAAGGAAGGTGATAAGGAGGCAGGTGACGTATCTATCAACGGACAACAGAACACAACAAAAGAGAGAAAGAGTAGCTACGATAAAGAACGGGCAGCGGCCCTAGCTGATAACAAGGAGAAAGGAGGTAGGAGTCTCAGAGAGGAAGGAGACTGAGATCGGTGGCTGCGACGCACGGAGAACCGAGAAGAGAGCGTGGAAAGGAATAGAGCACTCCCGTAGCAGCAGTAACGAATTCGACGAAACAACCAGCGACTCGAAAATATACGCGGCCGAGTAGGTAAGAATGGCAACTCGGTGGAGGATAGATACCGGCGACGGGAATCATTTCGCCACTCACGGCACCTGATTAGAAAATTTCGGCGTCGAGCTCACCGCCGAATGCACTGACGAGAATATTACCGAGCGACAAGGGAAGCTTCTGAAGCGCTTGTGGACATTCCACCGTGATGGAACATCACGCTTCAGATACCACCGCTAGATGCTAAGCAGTGAAACCGGAGAAATGAAATATTCCTAGGGGCATCACAATCCCACGCTCCCCGGGCCAAAGTAGTAGGAATAGAGTATATGCGGGGGCGATAGAAGAACGAAGAGGCGAATGTGGAGACGGACAGCACTAGTTTTATCTCACCTATTTTGAGTACAATGTACAATGAGCGGGATGGATATCTGGAGAAAAGAGTGACGAAAATACACGACAAGACAGATAACACAATACAAACGAGAAGGAATGATAAAACAGTATGAGCTAGATGGGAAGAGGACACGACATGACCAGTATGGGATGTAAAAACAAAAACAGTCGTGTGAGATGAAAGCACAGAACGAGTGGGACGAGATGAAAATACAAAGAAAGGCGGGACGGAGTGAAAGAGTAGCAAGAGTAATACATGAGCAGAACTTACCAGTATGGAACGAAGATAACTCCCCTTCAAGACAACGTACTCAACATCCATGTTAAATAGCCTAAGATAATCATACAGTTATGGACGTCGCGACCGGGCAAATACGAATGTCAGAGAGGGAAAGAACTGATGTTTTGAAGGTGCGATCAGCCCCCAAAGTGAGGTATCGCTTAGCGGCAGCTCGAAAACCGAAAGCGTGGAAAGAGGAGCGGATGACAATGAGTTCAACAGTAAGAAAGAAATAGCGTAGGCCGAAAACTAATATTATTTACGCATGAGCCTGGGTACAAGAAATATTTAGCCCTCTTCGATCCTGGAGCATCAGTCTCCTTTGCGGGGCCCCGCGTCACGAAAAGTTGAAAAGTAGACTGATCCCTGCCAATCTGCACATTAAAACCGTATCTGAATCATCAGGATGAAGGGGCTTCTGAAGCTATCATTAGACGTGAAGGGGAATTGACGAGAAGTTCACTTACGAGCAATGGGTTTACTGGATCACAACCTCATATTGGGTATTGACTTCTGTGATGAATTCGGATTCCAGCTGGATTTTGGAGCGGCCCGGTGGCGAGTACCAGGAGGGAAGTGGCGCGGTTTCATGGGACGAGTATCAGAGCAAGAGGGAATCATTTACGCAGCATGCGCAGGAACAGCGGAATTCAGAGAGGGAAGAAATCGAGTCGACGGTGGCGAAGGCCATACTCAAGACTACGGGCGCACCGGGAATCACCTACCTAACCGAGCACCGGATCGACACACAAGGAGCTTCGCCGATTAAACATAATCTTTACCGATGTCGACGAAAAAGATGAATATCTTCCTGCAAGATGTTGTAAACGGGGCTAGTCTAGAGATTAGCGAGCGAATGGAACAGCACACCGGTGATATTAAAGAAATCGAACAGTTCCTACCGTTTCTGTATCGACTAGCGAGACCTAAATCCGGTGACAAAGAAGGACGATTAACCCGTGCCCCGCATGGACTCCATCTTGAGTAGACTATGCAAGATGATGTATTTGTCGAAGATTGGCCTAAAGGGCGCATATTTGGAAGTACCGATGGAGGAGAGCAGTAAGAAATATACGGTGTTTGTGGTACCGGTGTCAGGTCTATCATTTCATTCGAATGTCTTTTAGGCTCACTGATGCACCAATGACATTCCAGTAGCTGATAGACCACTTGTTTGGACCGGAATTCGAACCGCACATGTTCGGGTATTTGGAAGATACAATCATAGCAACAGAGGGGTTGTGCGAGCATTTAACGTCGTTTAAGTTGGTGTTGCAGAGGCTGATCGAAGAAGGGTTGACCATTAATCGCGTGAAGTGAGTTCGGATGCTCAACCAAGTTACCTACCTGGTCTTCTTGTTGAATAAGGTAGTACCGCACCTGGACCCTGCGAAAGTATCTCCAGTGGTAAATTTTCTGGCGCCAAAAAACGTGAAGCAGCTGCGCTGGTCCCTCGGGATGGTAGCCTGGTACGCCGGGCTCATCCCAAACGAGCCGCAAATTAAGGTTCCACTAGTGAGGCTGCTCAACAAGAAGAACAAGTGGGAATGGGAGGAAGATAAACAGAGGGCGTACGAGAAGCTAAAGAGCACGTTAGGGGAGACTCCTGTACTGGGAAGACAGTAGAATACGTTTTACAGTAGAGACGAACGCGACTGATTCTGCGGTGTTGACGCAGGATCTGAAAGATAGGGAACATCCCATAGTCTACGTCAAATGGGCTTTGCGCAACGCAATAGAAAACTACGCGGTATCGGAGAAAGAAGGGCTCGCGTTGATGTGGGCCATCCAGAAGTTAAGACCGAATCTAGAGGAGTATCATTTCATGGCTATCACGAGTATAGCACGTGGAAATGGATGAAAAATTCTAAGGTACTCACCGGAAGATAAACCCTGTGGACCATGGAACTGCAGGAATGGGACTTCCATCATTTTCATCGAACGGGAGCACTTATCCATGTCGCGAACATGTTATCACTAGGCGTGCAAGCGAAAGGGAGTCGGGAAGGCGCTTCAAGTGCTGGTCATCTTTCGATGGGGTACACCAGAATATCTTCTCACCGACAATGGGGAAGAGTTTAAGAAAAAAACACATAAAGAAAGTAGTAGAGAACTATGGGTGACTCACGTTACGATGCCGATTTTTATGAAAGTTATTATATAAGGATATTACACCTACCGAATTCACGCTATTTCCCTATGTTCTATACACTACAAGAATATAATACGAATTAATTACAAAATTAAAAACATGAAGAAGGTCAGCAATAATAAGCCAAAAGCACAACATTTTTCAAATGACAGAATATTGGTTTTTTAAGACCACACATATACCTGGCCCCTATGTAGTAAATATTCTCCCATGGGCATACTTTATCAATACTAATATATAGGAAATATAAGCAATACAATGCTTGTATATAATGTAAAATAATAAAGAGTAAAAAAATAAAGAAAATTTAAAATAATAAAAATACATAAAGTATTAGCCATTAACCAAGACCTGTAAGAAGACCATGAATCATGAGGATCTCTAACTTTTACAGGACCAGTTATATACCAGCACCACTGTAAGAAAATTGAAAACATCAAAAGTGTCAGAAATAAATTTAAGTTTTCATTTCTAAAAAAATAAATCAATTGGTAAAACTACTTCAATCATGGAAATAGAATCCAAATTAATGTTATAAAAATTGACAATTTACAAAAGTAAAAGTAAATCTTCAATTTACAAAAGAATAACCCGTACAACACTAAAATAAACAAATTAACTAAATTGATAAATAAAATAACAAACAGGAATTTATAATATATTAATAACAATTAGGAAGAACAAATTATAAAATTGTAACGTTCCTCATCCTGTGTATGTACACGTATTTCATGTGTTTATATTTGTGTAAGTTTTATAATTATCGCATCGGTCGGTTTCGTGCGATTATTATTTCCTTTTGTTCACTTTCGCTCTATAATTTTCTTTTATAGTTTATCGTGTCGTGTGTGTATTTTATTGGTATAATGTGAGTCTATTAGTGTAGTATATTAATTTGTATAATTTTCTCGCGACGAATAGTTAAATATCTTTATCCTCATAGATAAATAATAGAAAATTTGTCTCGGCTTCATAAATAAAACATATAACAGTAATAAATGAAGAAAAATATAACAAATATATAAATAAATATTTTAAACAAATAATTGTTTTATGTACTGCAAAATAAGTATAAATATATATGTCCGTCAAACAGATATACGTACTATTATAAATATTAATAATAGATATTATAAATAGTAGATTAATAGAATTTACAGCAAATAATAAATCAAAATATTTTTATAAATTATAATAGATTTACATACAAAAAATATTACAACGATAATAATGGCAAATTTTCAGTCAGAAGACATAAGGTTCGCGGAGAAGAAGAAAAGGCATAGCTGGCTCTTTACAGAAATAGACAAGAAAACGCTATTATGACGAACCTGAACAGTTCAACCTTCGGATGGACAAAAATATGTACACATTGGGTGATCAAGTAGTCAGACTTACACGCATAAAGTGACGAAGCTCTTGCTAAAAACCGCTCAGATCTTACCGAAATTTGGGGAGTATTGAGCTCGACAGGACTCGAGCATAACGCATTCAAAAGCAGCATAAACACAACACTAGAACAACCAAAAGACAAAAAAATCCGGGGAACTACAAAGAAGAACGTATACAACACAACACCGTGCATTCAATATCCTTTTGACTCACTATGCAATACCATTCCATTTCCAGGATACCAGCTGGGATAATGATCGGTACAAACGGTAGATCCTACGGACATGAATGGAAACAATAATATACTAATAATGTAGTATAATGAAGCAGCAGTCATTCAGCATTATGCTGTCAGGGCAAATCTAAAGATGTACCAAATAGCCCCAATAATATCATCTCAAAGGCCACTACAACTCACTGCCAAATAATCGTATACAGATTAGTGTAGCCGATCATTTCACAATGCTAATCTTAAGAAAACAAGAGCAGAAAAGGTGATATGGCAATGGAAATAATAATTCTCAGAAACTCCGCAACAAGAAGAGTTTGTCGAAAGACTAGAAGAAAGTATGGATAGTTTGGACATTCTCGCAGAGGAAATCTTCAGCCCCTACAATACTCTGCAGAGTAGCACTAATATGGACAAAACCAATTCATAAGAAGTCGCGTTCACTCGAAAATCTGAAAGCAATATTGACAAGCCACTTTCGAACAGTAGATTGTACACTGCAGTTAAAAGAAGAACTACTAGAAAGGATCCATAGGATTGTAACTAAGAAGGATGCAGGTACTATTACACAAGATATTTCCATCGTTGCCACTAGAAACTCAATTGAAAAAAATATACAGAAGCCTACTCCTCGATTTTACCGAGACAATAAACCGGAAAGAGTTCGATACAATAGACGAACTTTAATCGATCGAATAATACATCGAATTGAAGAATGAACGAATGTACCGTTATAACGTTATAATAATAATATACTGCATCCAACGAAAAACTACATGATAAGTGTGGCAGCTGGCTCCTCATCTGAGAAAATCAGCAGAATATCAAGGATCTCCGCACTTGATGAGAATAAAACGTAAAACACACCAAAAACGGTGACACTGAGAGAACCAACTACGTCACTTAAGAAACATACCAATAAAGAAGCAGAGAGATGAAATAACATGAGGAGTGAGTCCAAGCGCATGAAACCATGAAGCTCACAAATCTTATCCCCAAACCCAGATTCACATCACTTTCTTGCAACAATAATTATCGCTTACTTACCAAGTAATAAAAACAGAAGTCATCCCACTACAGAAAAGGCTACCCTTCGTGTAGCGTTTCCTGTATACTGCAATTGTATACAAATATTGGTAAATAAGAACAGTATTCATGATCGCAAAGAAAACATCGATGAGGTGAATCGTTAAATCAAGAAAGACCACACCGAGATAGGTCTAGACCGCATCACGACAGAAAACGTCAAGAGAACTCTAGGTATTATTACTACGAAACATAACGATAAAACTCTTGGATCATTTACAAAAGAAAGTACTTAAAGATACGATCGTTGACAAGACAAGAGGCTGGGTTGGATATGAAAAATACCGTGATGCTGTGCTAATAAGCGTACCGAAACAAGACGAATATACTGTTACAATTCTGGAGAAGAAAATGTCACAACAAGCAATTTTCCACAATATGGATTGAATAGTAATATGTCAGCCAATACGTAAGACGATTAGAAAACAGAGATACCTAAAACCCCTTATGATATGACTCCACAAAATAACAGAGAGAACAAAAACGCTCACACAGAAGTGACTCCTTTATCGACTATCTAGAGACCTCCCTTACTGCGCCTAATAATAGCAAAATGCTTCCAAATGCCTCCGTAAATACAGATGCACATTCTACTACGACTGTGCAATCACGAAAAACATGATCTATAAATATCGTCAGGATCCGAAACCATTATCAGGACCAAATATGGAAGATGCTGACTTCGTCGGAAGAAATAGAAAGAATTCCTTTCGAATGTCACAATACGCCAATATCCGGCAACTTCGGTGGTAACTAAATATTCAAAAAAGTTGATTAAGACTATTACTGGACAGGCATACGAAAGGACGTGTACAACTATGTCATGCGTTAGCCGGAGTGTCAAATCCGCAAGATATGACTAAGATCACCAGCTAGCCCATTGTCACAAAGAAATATTGAATGCCGATTGATAAGCGTGACAACAAATATAATGGGAACCTTTCTCCCGAGCAAAGGTCAATATAAACTCCTATTAATTTTTGAAGATTTATTTACACATTAGAGGAGCTTATTATTTTAAAATGGAGTTTCTCCAAATTTCTCATAACAGACAACGGCACCGAGTTCGTAAATAAATTCGTGCAAAGCAACCTCAATAAATGAATGAACCTCCATATCACATCCATGTGAATCGAGTTGCGAGAGTCAATCGAACCACCAAATTATTTCAATCTTCATACGAGAATATCACAGAGACTGCAACCTCCATTTACAAGAATTCGTACTTGCAGCAAACACATTAATATATGCAAACACAGAAGGATCACCAGCTTTCCTACAGTTTGGACTTCCTCCAAGGAAAACAACGATGTATTGCACTACACACGAGCTAATAAAATATACATGGTCACTTACACCGATAGACTAACTAGACTGTATGCAACGCTTACCAGCCATTCATGAGTTCATAGAGCGAAATATTGTCAAAACTAGCAAGAAATAGATTCAGTACTGTAACGATTTTGTATATCGACGAAACCACATTTTATTGAACGGTTCTGATAATTTTTCTGCCAAGTTGGCTCAAACTAAAGGATATGATCGACACAAAGAAAACAGAAGTACATAACTCCGAGATGAACCTTTACCACCTTCGTAAATGCCACCTTAATTTCACACGAATCCAAACTGCAATCAACAGCAACACGAACAAAGACACATAAAGAGACCGAGGAAGACACCGAATCATGCAAAACTATCCATTTTGCAGACCTGCGGAGACAACTACCGCATATATACAAGTTCCGATCACGGAGCAACACCAGGAATGGGCATGAAGCATCTGGTCGCAACTAACCAGCCAAGAATAATATTCGCAAATGGACCACATAACATAGGCCATAAAATCGTAAACACAGAAAATCGTATATAAAGCCCGGTAAGCAAAATATTCACGTAAATAATGTCATGCTCTGTATATAGTGGGATCGAAAAGGTATAGTATACTTATAACCTACCAACTGCTTGCGTGTGGTTTAACTATCTAGAGACTATTGTCTCAAAATTTATGCGTTTGAGAGAATGTGACCAGGTATGATTACGTTATTTCTCATCACTATAACAGTCGGCCACATATTGCGGCTTCGATAAAAATTTATTTGGACAATGAGAATAATGAACGGAGAATTCTGGCTCACTGTCCATACAGTCAAGAGCTAGAACCATGCGACTACCACTTGTTTGGGTCATTGCAGAATGCTCTTACGGAAATACGCTTCAATTCAGTGGACGGAATTAACAGTTTGCTCAATATGTTCTTGGCCACGAAACGCGAGAAATTTTTCTGGTCCGAAATTCATAAATTGTCATAAAGATGAAAAAATTATAGCTTCTGATGAACGGTAATTTGAATAAAAGATATGTAACCATGTTTTCATAATAAAACCTCATAATTCGGAAAAAACCGCTGGAAACGTACTTGAACACTCAATAATACAATATATGTATTGTAGATAAGCCTCTTCATTGTTTATAATTAGTATTGTAGCAGTGTAAGACACGCGTAGAAAAGCTAAATCGCATTTTCAGACTCGTTCTCAGACAAAGCAAGATGTAGGAAATTAATTGTATATATAAAAAACTTCATACTCTAATTTTTCAATCTGAGCTTGTATATTTCTGAGTGTCTGCTGCAATTGAATTGTTATTACGTACATATGTTAGTTACAATAATTATAAAATTATTATAATAAATTGATACTATATTGATTATTGAAATATTTGGAATATTAAGAAATATAAATACGAAGCGGTTCATCTGCATTTTCATGTTCCTATCAGCTTCTTAGTTGATAGTTATGTTTTGTTACTCAATTAAAAGGTCCCACTAGGATAATCATGTCGTCAATCCAAGTTTTTAATATTTTTTATGGAAAATCTATATTTTCAGAATATATTCGTAATATATATTCAAGAATAGAAATATCACAAGAATAGAATTTCAAATATTTAATAAATAGAGACTTAATTATTAATGAGAGATACGTAACTAAAGTTATAAACACATTTTTCTAAAAATTCTTTTTTTGAATTTTTATAACTATCTAAAGAAGAATTTAGTCAATCGATATAAAAATTTTTTCTTCAATGTGATAAGATTATTTTATTTAATAGATGAAATGGTGCAAGCACATGATTTATTAAATAAAAATTTGACAGTTATCTTCGAATCTCTTAACTTATATCAAGTTTCATATTTTCTATAAATTCAGTTTTTTGTTTTAACGGCGTTTACATTATATTATACAAGAAATAAGAAATTTTAGATTACCACAATATTAGATTTCTTTTAAATTATTATATTTTAATACTTTTATGTTTTAAAAATAATCCTAAGAGTATTATATACATTAATGATAAAAAATAAACTTCTATGTATTAAAGAAACTTTATTACGAAATTCAACAAATTAAAGATTAGATTGTTATGACTAGACTGAAAAAATACTTAGTTTTCATATTCTGCAAAGTAATGCATTAAAAAATGCAACATAAGATTCACGCTCATCACCGAGCCCAGTCGTTTAATGGATTGGGCATCAGCTTTGTGGACATATAAGATGACAGTAGTACACAGGAAAGGTTCATTACATAAGGTAAAATTAAAAAGTGTAACATTACATTAAGAAAAATGTTGAAACAATACTGCTTTAGATTTAAATTATATCAAATATTTCTCAATTAGTGTTATTATTCAAGTACTGTATACCTGTCACGTTGAGACCAGCGAAAGACTGGAATTCTGCAATAGCTTTGTGTAATGTTTGTTCTGAAATGATACCTCCTTTTCTTGCATTTGACGGTGGTAAGTAGCCATACTGAGATAAGTATCTCTAAAATATTATGGACCTTTAAGATATCACTTTATACTAGGAATATGCGGTGGCACTTAAGAATTTCAATGACTATTATTATTTATATATTATGAATGGTGAGAAGATAACAAAATAGGTGAAACCATATGTTTCGTTTCGAAATTATGATATGAATAATTTCCTAAATATGGCTTGAAGAAGATTAACAAATGTTACTATTAATACTATTCTTTAATGACACTAGCATCTTATATCACATGTTCACCTCGTTTACTATCTTCTGTCAAATTGTTTATAAAAATTTACATTATTTCGAGGCACTGACTTTATTTAAATAAAGCAAATTTTTTAAATTTATCATAGGAATATTTAAATTACTTTGCATTATTTTCTGAAACTCTTATACGAAGATTTCGAACCATATTTACAACCACAAAAAATAATTTTTATCAATATTTATTGTAACCAATAATATTGTGATTCAAATTACAATAGGAAGTACCGATCATATAGAATTCTCCGAAATAGGAACAGGCGTGAGAGCTCTTCTGCGAAACGTAGAGTGCACAACAGCGTGGCTGTCAAAAAACACCGAAAACAGACTTGGTTTTAAGTGCACAATATTCGGTATATATGTATAATGAATCCTGCATACACAGCATTGCTTGAATAAGCTGCTTGACTGTATATTTGAGGATGTAAAACTTGTTGACCAGAATGAGAATCTGTTCGTGGGCAAGCACATTCCTCAGAGGGGAATATCTAAGGGAACTACCAATGACATAAAAAGTTCCAACGGCTAAACAACAGCCACTTAAATGAGTGATAGCAGCTAATCACGGGGGGTTACGCGAATACCTGCAGGAACATCGCTTCTCATAGCTGATCAGGATTCTTTTGGAGATGGAGAGTAATACTTGTGTAATTTTATAAGCCGTTAACACCAGTAAATTTCCTTCATCCACCATACAGACAGCTCCCTATCCCTTTCATAAATATTTTCTATGCGATATTTTAGAGTAAAGATCTAATTCTGTACATACCGTCACTTTAATTGTGTAAAATAACGCTGTACTTGTCTCTGCAGTTTATCGCTATACTAGAGCACTACGTGAAAAGTTACCTGAGAATCTTCACATAATGGGAACACCTAACACAAAAACACCGTCTGTAAAAAGAAACTTGATAATAGTGACTAGTATGTTTACGAACAATAACAGCTTATTACATAAAATTACTCAGTACCGGGTTCCCCTTTTACTGTAGTTGCTGTCAACTGTGCTTTCAATCAGCCTAAAAATAGTTTTGCTAAGAATGTTTAGATGGTATATAATAAAGTTCTTCCGATGAATGACCGTGCAATTATTGGGTCTAATAAAGGGGGAGGGTTATTTGCCCTGATGGAATGCGACTAAAAATACATCATTAAAAGCACCTGATTCTGTAAAGTTAAAAAGGAAATTAATAATATTTCCTACGATCCTAGATATTTGGTTATTATTCAGAACAATTCATTCAACTGCACCGTAATTAGTAATTACATTAATCAATCTATGATAGGTTGGAAATTATTAGTGATCTCCTTGTCGATCTTACGCACACAAACATTTGTAAGTGTAATACTGAGCACAACATACCTGCAGCTATACCGAATGATATGAAGATGATTTAATTATATCCGCCACGGGATAAAAATATTCCTTATGTAATTGTAATAAACCTCAATATTGGTTGGAATTGATGAATGAGGGCTACGTTATCTTTTGTTTATATAACTGCCTCGGCTTCTGCTGTATAGAATAATTTGTAAAAACAATGTCAGATTTGGTAAATATAGTGGAAAACATTTACCTATAAAGTATACATCTACAAATTCAAAATTTTATAATTATAATGCAGAAAATTAGAAAAACTTAGATCATTCTGTTAACTACGGAAGGGTATGCCCTATTTTCCTTAAACTTCTAAACTTTAAAATCGAATTTGCTCGTTATGGCAATTTTCATGTTATAATCAATACTTTGAAGTATTGAAATTTGCGTATTATAATATTCTGGATTTTAACAATGTTTCAAATAACTAATATTGCAATGCTCAAAGCGACTGAAATTAGTATTTTTTTATTCTTTTATATGGATTTGATCACCCAGAATGGTGGCTCTCGGCTTCTTTAGTTGATTAGTCATGTTTACTGTCTCAGCTGGAGGTAGCTGGAAGAAGCGGATATTACAAGAGTTGCCAAGTACTAAAACTCTTAGAGACAGACTGAACTTTTTCCATTTATCTTAATAATTAAAGCTGTATTCATCAAATAATATAATAATAGTATCAACTATTTGATCTTTGTAATTTCCATTTTGAAATTTTCATACATTTGTGCGTTATCGGTTCATCTTAGCGTCGTTGCTTGGAAGACTGCATTGAAATCCTTGTATAATTTACGAGAACAAGTTCATGCTTTGCGCTAATTAGACTTTTGCAGCAATCTTCAGTAAAATCGAAAATCATATTGAAAGTCAGAGATGTATCCAATAGCCAAAATTATCTGTGATTGTACTGAATTTTTTTTATCATGTTGCTTCGAATTTTCTATTATTAAACTATAATTTGAATATAAAGAAATCCAACCTCTCATAAGGCTTGTTATTCCAGTAGTTTCTCAGCTATGAACGTCTATTGCATTCGATTCATATCAAATATGCTCATACAAGTGGCAGATAGCATTTTTTTATGAACTTGGTATTTATAGTAAATTTACTTTAATAAAATACGATAGTAAGTTGAAATAAATACACTAAATAAAAAAATTATGAAATTTTATTTTAATAAGTTTACAGTATACATATAGCATATTACGATAAAGTAAAAGGTCAAGTCTTAATGTGCAATAGATATAAGAATTTCATCACTGTTTTGAAAATAATTATTTTATATGCCTGGTAAGCGTGCACATCATAATGCACAATATTCTCATCAAGTTCAACACATAATTTTATACTTAGAGTATCCTTCTTAATTTTTCATTCACGTAGGTTTCTATATATTCAGTCTCGTAACTGTTAGTAGGTAGTGTAATTATGTGTTTATATATATATATATATATATATATATATATATATATATATATATATAATTTATTACCACTTTCCTCAATATTAGGAATCAAGTTAAATGTTAAAACCCCACTATGCCGAAAACGTAAATTTACTCGAGGAGTCGTCAAAAACATAAAAATAAATGAAAAGTAAATAAACGCAGGTATACGTATCAAAGTCCTGATATATTTCATAATTATACATAATTTCAGCATAAAGTACAATATATTTATCGAAGTGATTTCTGAGCCTTTTTGCATCATCAACATTAGTAATATTTGATTTAATATAATGGGGACCATTATTTGATAGTATAATACTTTCAACGTTAAATTTACCTATAGGCATTTAGAGCGCGTGCCCCAGAGCCCATACATCAGAGACCGCCAAAAAATGAAAAAAATCGTTTTTCATCAACGAATTAAAATATTTTCATTGGAGTAAAAATAATTCAAACAATATTAAACTGGGATGAATAAAAAATTAATTCAGTAGTTTTAAATGTATGTATTATTTCATATCATATCATATCATATCATACTAAATTTATAAAGACAAAGCGTGTTTTTGTTCGTACGCGATAACAGGAAAAACTATCGAACCGATTGTTCTGAAATTTAACATATAGATTCTATATTACCTTGGGAAGATATAGGCTATGTTTTTTATTAAAAATCATTTTACTTTCATCAATAAATTAAGTTAATGGTTTTAACAATCAGTTTCACCAGCGGCCACTAGGTGGCGTCTTGAACCACGAACATCAACTCAATGTAGTCGGATTAAAGTATTAATACCAGGCCAGCTCAAGTGAATGTTCATATCCAACTTTGGGATTCGTATCCTAAAGAAGGTGTAACGTTAGTCGGTGTTACCTTTTTTGTTCTTCAGGTTAATCTGACACTACTCTCACACCTTATGGATATCTTTTGATTTTTGTAAATTTTATTTTCTCTTATGTGGGAAAATCTCTCTCTCTCTCTCTCTCTCTCTCTCTCTCTCTCTCTCTCTCTCTCTCTCTCTCTCTCTCTCTCTCTCTCTCTCTGTCACTATCTCTTTGTCTTTCTTTCTGCTTCTCTTATTGAATGGTTCTGTACGCCAAATCATACTGAATATAGTTTATGACAACAAATTATATTTTTATTTTTATACAATTCTCAATCCTTGAGAATTGTGAAAAGTGACTATGTTTTTTTTTAATTCGAAGAAAAGAAATGATGGCAAAATACAGTTCATTACCAAGACCCTTGAAACTATGTATATATAAATAAAATATATCGTCACTTCTGCATAAAAAGGTAATATCCATTGCCTATTTAAAAAATATGCTATGCGCATACCAACATTTTGCTTGAATTTCAGTTAACATAACTACGAATATATTCACGGTATTTAATTTAAAAAACGGAAATATAAAAAGTATATATATATATATATATATTGTCTGTATATTATATTGTACGTGTTATATATATATATATATATATATATATATATATATATATATATATACCTATTTTAAATACGGTTTGTACTCAATAATATTGTATTGGCGTGTACGGGCATTTCATTACGATATTCCGTTGCCTCAAGACGATTTCTATACGCAGTTGTGTGTTCGGATGATAGAATGCGATGTCCAGGTGTTTCTGGGCGATTTCTACGGGGAATATAGTATTTAGTTGATGGAAAACGAGATCCAGGTATGAGGAAAACAATTTCTATGGGAAGATTCGTGTTGAGACGGTAAAATACGATATTTAGGTCTTTCCGAACGACTTCTACGGGGAGTATTGTGTTTAGTCGTTAGGAAACGATGCTAGTTTTCTGGAGCCGACTTCTACTGGGACTACCGTGTTTAGTTGGTAGGAAACAATGTTTAGGTATGTCGGGACAACTTTTAGGGGGAGTTTCATGTTCGGATGATAGAATGCGATTTCCAGATCATTTGTAACGACTTCTACGGGGAGTGTCATGTATAGTTGGTGGGAAACGATGTCCAGGTATGTCATTACGACTTCTATGAAGAGATTAGTATTCTATCATTCGAACACGCACACTCGAAATTGTATTCTACCTCCCAACACAAAACTCTCTATAGCAGTCGTCCCGAGATATTTCCTATAGTCCGAAAATGATGCTCTCTGTAAACGTCATCTTGAGACACTAGCACACCTTTTTCTACCGCTCGAACTCGAAAGTACAATTTTGTCCATTGAAGCCGTATTTAATATGTATATATATACATATATATATATATATATATATATATATATATATATATATATTGTATAAAATGGTCGGTAAAATATCAATTTTTTGAAATGGAGGCTACATTGCAACAGCTTTTTATACTGATGCCACGAAAGGTAAATTACGGTCAATTATTTATAGAAACATAAATTTTTATATATAGAGTACTGTTTACTTAGATATTATTGAATTATTTATGAAATCGGTTAAATTATTATCTCGGGCGAAGCCGAGACGGCGGATACTAGTAACTTTATATATTGTATAGTGATCTTGCTGTAAAGTAATAAATTTGATTAAAAGAGTTAAAATTGAGTCAAGCGGTTGATCTATACAGAGGAGTGCGTGATTAGAAAAGTGGATCTATAAAGAGTAAATGAAATTCAGATAAGCAAAAAAAAGATACAGCAATGATTGCAAAGAAACGGCGTATTCCTGATTTTATGATCATAAGGTTCGTGAAAATGGAATAATGGTCGCTATACGTGCACTTGTTTATTTAGTTATTATTGTATATAATACTCAAGGCTTTTGGAAAAAAATGTGACGAGTAAGGAGAGACACGAATAACATTTACCGAATAACAAGTTATTCCTTCTTTTGTTTTATACATATAGATATACTATTATACTTGCCTCTTGTTCCTTTTGTAACATTTTCTGTCTAAAAAGCCTAAATTTCATTAAACGATCGATTTAACCCTTCATTTTTTTGCATATCATATATTTTTTCGTTTTCTTATTATTCAAAATCTATGTTAAACAGTTTCAACTATTGAACTTTACCAGTCCAATCTAAGCGCTAATATAAAAGATTTTTAAAATATCAACAATATATTTTTATACATATATTGTTACTTTCAAAGTTTAAAAAGTTTTTAGTATTATACGAAAAATATATTGTTAACATTTTAACGATCCTTGATATGATTTTTAATAATTTATGCTATAAAAATGATTCTAGTTTAGTTGATAATAGTTAATAATATTTAAAATTTTTATTATTCAAATTTTACATAGAATATTTCAATCTCTTTGCTGTCCTTGAACACAGATTAATTGATATTAATAAAATTATTGTAATAAATTTTAATTTAAATTAAAGAAATAATAGTAATAACAGAAGTTTTAATTGATCTAAAAAGGTTAATACATATGTATAGCACGTTTAAACAGATCTAGTAATATATCCCAATTTATAAAAAAGTAACAATCCAGTGAGTTTTAGCAGTATATATTTACTTATAAAACTGTTTAATTTGATAATAAAAATTTGATTGAACAACGTTTTAATACGTTTTATTTGGAAATTAAAAAGACGGAGCATATTCACTGAAAATTTCAATTTTTTTTGATTAAGCAATCCCTTTTGAATACAATAATTTTGTGTGTTACGTTTTTGTGCGGACACGTCTCCAAGTTCTTTCTTCGCTTTCCAAGAAAGAGAATGCCTGTAAAGTCCGGTATACTATAGAGGCAAATGGCAGAGTTTTGTTACAGTAACAAATAATCAGAACCCTTGGAACGTAGCTTACTGAATTCAAGTAGTAAGCTGTTCATCAAGGAAGTTGCGTGCAACGTCCGTGTAAATGAAACCTACACTACGGACTGTATAAGCATAGGAACCGCTGTGCTAAACACCTTATTCGCTATGGACACCATACAAAGGAGACGCCAGAGCATCAAAACATAAGAGCATTGGTCAACACACTTACACCCATGGGAGCGAGGTTGAATTCAATATTGCCGAGTTGGATCAGGTCCTCGCCAAGATGAAGGTGGACTTCGCCTTCTTTCGAATAGCACTACTTTTCATTAGGGAGGATCTGGTCAATATCTATAACTCGTACTTGAGATTTTCGGTCTTCTGTAATGTGTGGAAAATCGACCAAGTGGTTACAATAAGGAAAGGGGGGAAAGACAAAGAGCCTGAGAACCCTATCTCCTAGAGACCCATATATCTATTGCCTATATTAGGCAAAGCCCTAGCTCTGATATTGAAAAAACTGAACAGAATGATTAAATCTAAATTATTTCCGCGATAATTTAGTTTTCGGAGAGGGCGATTCACAGAGGACGCCAATGTTCAGTTATATGATGTAGCAATTTTCCTTGGCAGAAAAGGCGCCTTTCAAAATGGTGGTCTGGTGGTCCTTGGTAATATCAAGGGCCTTTACAAGTTAATAAAATATTACCTGAATGTCCGTCGAGTCGTCATAAGAGAGGGCTTTGAAGAAGTATAACTTGGGACCAATAAGGGATGCCTGCAGGGATATGTTCTTGGTCTAATTCTGTGAAATCTTGTCCTTGATTATATACTGTGAAAGCTCTCAGGACTGGAGTCTGAGGCCATTGCTTATGCTGATGATCTCGCGCTCTTACTGGTGAGAGACTCTTACATTGAAGAAGTGGAACCCTTGGGACACCTCAATAAAATGAGGCTGGCCTCTTCACAGTATGCAATGTTGATATTGAGAGACCAATTTCACCCAAAAGTTCTTCCTTTAAATAAGATCGGAAAATAAGGGTGAAGAACTTTAGAAAGCGCGAGATACCTTCAAATCCACTTCGACGAACGTCTTAAAATCGGCGGCCATTTGAAAGCAGTACAATCCAAGTGCGTAGATTTGTTTAACACGATCGGACACCAGGCAATATAGGAATTGGACCTTAAATTTAAGGCGCTTAAGACTATCTACAGCGGGCTGTTAACACCTATCACTGTGTACGCAGCGGTAGGATGGAACGATTTGATACTGAACAACAAAAAAAGTTGACAAGTACGCAAAGACATTCACTCATTTGAGTTACCGGCACTTACAGAACCACTTCAACCGATGCTCTAGCAGTGATAACGGGCAAACTCCCCATCTTGCTAGAATTTAGACGTAGGGCGAAACTGTATTCAAATCGGAAAAATGCAACAACACTTGAGGATCAACGTCGTGCAGCGCGAGAGATATCGGAAAAATATCTTCATGATTGGCAAGCGAACTGGAATGACTCGACAAAAGGTAGGGTGCCGCATTCTTACATACCTAGTGTCAGAGATAGGATTGGGGTGGATTGGATTAGGTCGTCATGATGGTTAATTCAATTTCGCACGGGGTATGTAGATTTCGGGTCTTATCTCTCTCGATTCCATCTGAGAGAGTTACAATACATGTTCATGTGGGAACGTGGATACACCAGATCATGTCCTGAAGAGCTGTCCCAAATATAATGAAATCAGTCCCCAATATAATGAAATCAGGTTCCAAAGACAAACAATACCTCTATTGATCTAAGAGCTCTATTGAGCCAAGAAAATGATAGAGCGTTTGAAGCGTTAGCCAAAGAACTCCTCTAGACCGAGGAGTCAATAGAAGTTTTGGAGAATCTGCGTGAAGTACAGACTAAAGAGGAACGACTGGCAGTTAAGAATTGAGGGATTTATAAAAACTAATCACATATATGGTAATTTATTCAAAAACATAATTTATTTATTTATCTAATTACCTTATCCGAAGCTAGTAAACAAGCACTATAAACCGGTTTACAAATATAAATAAAAAACCGCAATAAATAAATAACCAGCTTATACATTGATTATACAATTTGGTCAAAAAAATGCAAAAGTGTAATAAACAGTGGTTCGGAACCCACTATACATTGCACGTCCATCAAAAGGTGCAATGGTGTATAGATCTGCACTAACATGAAAAGACTAGCAATAATGAAAAGTTTTGGTCCAAGATAAATTGTAAATACCGCTAAAATAAGAAGCGTACAGAATATAGTTTAAACGTAAGCAAGTATAATATAAGATTATAATAAATATTTGTCTTGTTTTGTTACAGATTGCAGGGCCCTACGCCGGACGTATGTTAATAGATATAATTATTTGCATACTTTTTAGTAGAATATATTAGGAGTGTGAACAAGTCTTTCCCGTTTTTTGTAAGAGATGGCGCCACTAATACTGTGCGAGTATTCAATGGTTACATATGTCATAATCAAAGCTTATTCATATGTCAACAATTCCATACTAACACATTAGTTAAAATTTTTTCGCATCATAATTTTTTGATATCGTGAAAATGTCGAAATTTGAGCCGAGTCGACGTCATTTGCGGGAAGTTTCACTTTATTGGTTCAATTTGAAGAAATCTGCTGCCGAGATGCATCGATTGCTTCAGGAGGCTTATGGAGAAGGTTGTGTCGATGATTCAAGTGTTCGCGGATGGTTTCGACGCTTCAAAAGCGGTGATTTCGACGTGGAAGACAAGGAGCGTTCCGGGCGGCCGCAAATCTTTGAAGATCGAGAATTGGCGATTTTGCTTGATGAAGATTCTTGTCAAACGCAAGAAGAACTTGCTGAAGCATTGGGAGTTGACCGAACAACCATTTCCAAGCGTTTGAAAGCCATGGGAATGATCCAAAAGCAAGGAAATTGGGTGCCGTACGAACTGAAGCTGAGAGACGTCGAACGGCGTTTTTTCACTTGCGAACAGCTGCTTCAGCGACATAAAAGAAAGGGTTTTCTGCATCGTATGGTGACTGGCGATGAAAAGTGGATACGTTACGATAATCCGAAGCGAAGAAAATCATGGGGACTACCCGGCCATGCATCATCATCGACGGCCAAGCCAAATATTCATGGCGCCAAGCTCATGCTCTGTATATGGTGGGACCAGCTAGGTGTGGTTTACTATGAGCTTCTGAAACCGAATGAAAGGATCACAGGCGAGGTCTATCCACGATAATTGATGCGTTTGAGCCGCGCACTGCGAGAAAAACGGCCACAATACTCCGACAGGCACGACAAAGTTATTTTGCAACATGACAATGCTCGCCCACATGTTGCACCGCCGGTGAAAACATACTTAGAAACGCTCAAATGGGAAGTCCTACCCCACCCGCCGTATAGTCCAGACGTTGCTCCGTCTGATTACCATCTCTTCAGATCGATGACGCATGGCCTGGCTGACCAGCACTTCCATTCCTACGAGGAAGCCAAAAAATGGGTGGATGACTGGATAGAGGCCAAACCGGTCGAATTTTTTCGCAACGGGATTCGTATGTTGCCAGAAAGATGGGAAAAAGTTGTAGCTAGCGATGACCAATACTTTCAATAATTCATTTGTAACCATTTTTTCACAATAAAGGCTCAAAATTTGAAAAAAAACGGGAAAGACTTATTCACATACCTGATATTTTTTTGTGATTTATTCATATAACTACAAATGAGTACCGTGATGTTGTCCCGATTTTTCCGAAAACTCCTTTTCCTTTCAAACTGATCATGGTGTAATCACGTAAGCTATCCCGAGCGGAAAAGAGAAACGTTATCAATTAAAAAAATTATCAAAAAACGAAGCTGAATTTGATCCTCTTTATTTCAAAATAGAACGAAAAACTTTCACAGAATTATTGTTTTATAATTGTTGGAAAAACCAATAAATACTATTAGTTTCTACTTAGGCAACTGCAATCAATGTGGTTCCAGTAATGCTCATGTTGTTATCATATGCGGTTGCCACGAGTAAACATATATTCGGTATATTAGTATGGCCGTCAATCGATAGAGCGCAACCCCGTATCTTTTACACATGTAACTCGATTCACCATCATTAGCGCTTCAGTATAGGCTATCTAGTTGGCTGACTGACACCAGCATTTTTTTTTATTAGAGTCGTCTCCAGCGTTAATTTCTCTGATTTACTAGTTTGTGTCTCTATTCTAGTTAACAATAACTTGATTGTTTCTCACTTTCATGTGAATATATTCACACGCGCCTAACCATATACTCATAAGGAATAATTTTAAACTTTTCCTTGATCTCTCACAAACGACTTTGCAAATCATACAAGCCCTTTAAATTCCTTAAAAGTGTCAATTCGAGTCTGCTCAAATCATATTTCTTAGTCTACTCATTTTCACTAGACCTTTTCGTCTTGTTATTTCCGTCGTGTTCGGTATTTTATTTTTCAAGTCTTCTTAGTCCTCTCACTTCATATTTAAACTTCTTATTAGCTATTGCAGATAAGAGTAATTTAATGTATTGTAAAGTTCCATCATTAGTACACCAGAAATAAGCATTGAAGCGTGAAAAATAAGCTTCGAAGCGTGCGATCGCTTATTTTCCGGGGAGGAGTAAAGTTAACAGATGTAGTTAAAATTCTTACTATGCTAAGAACACATCAAACTCAGCTAACTATTTTACTTTTGTTAAAAGCTTTTTTATGGATTTTATTGAAAAGTAATGCATATTTTTTTAATTAAGATGATAAAAACGTTTACAATATTATTTATGATATTTCCTATAGATATAGTAAAACTTGTATTGCATTTATAGAATTGCAATAATATTAAACTGCCATGGTAATAAAGCATATCTATTTGTAAGCATCATACACGATTTTGGTAGGCTTTATCCCTGACTATGATTTTTAAAATAAAATTAATTCATATAAACTTTCTGTAGGTGATAAGTTATAGTCATTTTTAATATTTTTCTTTTTTACAGATGTATAACCAAAATACAGCATGGCTTCACATTCTTGCACATCATATAATAATTGTTTAAATATTTAACGAATATTATTCAAATGATCTCTTGTAAATACACTAAATACAGAATTATTTAGCTTATATATTATTATAGCGATAAAGCTTGATAGCTTTATCGCTATTATTTTTAAAATAAGATTCCAGAAAATTACATAAATATTAGTTACATAAACTTAATTTATAAAATAAGATTTCTAAAAAAAGAATGACCTTCGATTCCTTATCTGATAGTGCATACAAATAAAATTCTAGCAATATTTTAAATAAAAGACATTTTAAAGTAATTTTCATGTCATTATCCTTTTTCAAACCGTAACAAATAACTTCAAGTATCCAATGACTGTGATCTCTGTACTCAATTACTGAACTACGATACCTGTACTAATTTAAGTATAGTATTAAGATCCAAAACTGTATAAAAATTTAAAGGCAGCGTCACTATGCAAGTCGGATCAATAAAACTTGCAAGATAGCCATTCAATTTTATATTTTTAAATAATTTGATGTCAAATTACATGGCAGGATTTTGAAACAGAATTGACAAAAAGGCCGCGACACGCTGTGAGGTTGTTCTTTCCAATGAATGTGTTTAAAGAAAATAGTGGGGGTATTCAGTGAGCTTGGTAAGACGGGGAAGTTAAATCTCTACTCTCCTAGTTTTGCTTCTTGTCTTTCCTATACACGCTTTAGCTTTTTCTTTATCTCTCTGTTCCATGCAGAACCATCGAAGGATTTCCAAGACAACGACGTCTACTGGAGAAATCTGAACTACCATCTCCGCCTAATTTTTGATAAGATTTTCCAATGTAATGCAGGCTAAAGCAGAGTTTCTACTCCTGCTCACTATCCTACATTAGAACTTAGTTTCCGACCTTCCCGTTTAGATGGCGATATAAGTAGTACGAAAAGTCAAATATGTCGGATCTAATATTTATTTTTTAACTTTGCCATTTACCAATAAAATTCAGTTAAAAGATGCTATCATTTATGTAAACATAATTTTTTTATCAAAATCGCCTCGAAACCATCATCGTTCTTTGGCCACACTATCGCCATATTGCCAGAGAGATGAAATAAAGTAATGGAAAATTACGGAAAATATTCTGATTAAGCTAACGTGTAAAGATTTTCTATCATATATGTCCTTCTTCCGTTAAAAAAAAGATAGATGCATAGAGAAGACATTTCTGTAGAAATTGTTGGACAACTCTTTAGGTAACTTTTCATAGTTGGATTACCCAACCACTGGAAAGCGCCACTCTTACCACCAGATACAGTTCAATAATATCTAAGTAAAAAGTACTCTATAGATAAAAATCTATATTACTATAAATAATTGACCGTAATTTACTTATCGTCGCTTCTGTATATACAGTATGTATATACAGAATGTACAACCGTATTTAATACACACATATATACATATTGCATACGGCTTCTATGGGGAAAATTGTGCTTTCGAGTTCGAGCGGTAGAAAAAGATGTCCAAGTGTCTCGAGACGATGTTTACAGAGAGTATCATGTTCGAAATATGGGACATGTCTCGGGACCACTGTTATAGAGAGTTTTCTTTTGGGGAGGTAGAATAGGACACCCAGGACCCAGGGACAACTTTTACTGGAAGTGTGCATGTTCGAATGATAGAAAATGAATCTCTTTATAGAAGTCTCTTTAAACACTCCCCGTAGAAGTTGTTCCAAAACATCCCGACATCGTATTCAAACGTCCCAACATGAATCTTCCCATAAAAGTCGTTCCGTCACACCCCGACATCGTCTTCTGCCGTCCGAACATGAAATTTCCCGTAGAAGTTGTCCCAACATACCTGAATATCGTTTCCTACCAACTAAATACGGTACTCCTCGTAGAAGTCGTCTCGTCATAACTGGACGTCATCTTCTACCGTTCGAACACGACATTCCCCGTAGAAGTTGTTCCAAAACACCTTGAAATCGCATTCTATCATTCAAATACGAAACTCCCCGTAGAAATTGTCCCGACGTACCTAAACCTCGTGTGAATTTGATACTTTCCATAGAAGTTGATTTCCACATACCTGGATGTCGTTTTCTATCAATTAAGTACAATATTCCCCGTAGAAATCGACCAGAGACACCTGGACATTGCATTCTATCATCCAAACACATAACTACCTATAGAAATCGTCTTGAGGTATTAGAGATCGTAATCAACCGCCCGTACACGCCAATACAATATTTCTCAGTAGAAAACGTATTTAAAATGTGTATATGTAATATGTACAATATCATATACATACTATATATATATATATGTGTGTGTGTGTGTGTGTGTGTGTGTGTGTGTGTGTGTGTGCATATATACATACATACATATATATTTTAATTGTGCTTTTCTCGACTGCTTATATACAAATTAATAAATATTTTTTCATTGGTCTTACAGTCCAACCAAATCACCAAAAAATCACCCCTATAGACTAATCTGAAAATAAAATATTAGCTGAAAAAATTTTGTTAGTAAAGTGCAATCTGACTGTCCCCAACACCCTGACCTAATTGAAGACTTGCTGTAGTAGTCCAACGTTTCAAGTTCGCTACGGTTCCTCATCAGGGACTAAACTAATCCATATATTCTAATCCATATATACCTTATCCCCTACCAAATTTAGTAAATTAAATCTAAATTAACCTCTACACAAATTGTTCAAAACCAATCAATTTAATAAGGAATGATAAATATTGTCCAACTTACTACACTCTAACATTAAATTCGCATTATTGCGATTCCAGAAAATGTGAATACTTTCAAGACTCTCCCTTTTATACTTATTATTAATACCATGTTCTAAAATATCCACATTCACCAAACCAAATGAATGTAAAAACTTTAAACAATGCTCCTTTAAATTGGAAGTAATATGTGAGCTACGTAAACTATATTGGTGTGCATAAATTCTCTTTTTTAAATATCTACCTGTTTGTCCAATATAGTATTTATTACAATTCATACAATTAATTTAAATTCAGGGGATCTGTCATGATTTATTTTAGAGAAATTTATTGTAAATATGGTAGCATTATTAACGATTATTGTTCAAACTGGATAAAAATGAATTTAAAAGTTGTAATTCTTCAAGAAAAACTTACATTCCTTATTAGATGCAAGAAATCAACTATATTTCCGGTACACATTAATAATAGATTTCATGATAAATATTTTTTGTAGGTTTATAATAATCGTGTTTGTTACGATTTAAAGAAAAATATTTTCTTTTTGAAAAATAAATTACTTAATTTGGAAATTACAGATTTACATATTCAGATTCATTTCTTAACTAAATATTTATTAATGATTGAATATTATTTATATCAAACTATAGAAAGAAATGATTTACATGAATATTTTCTTGCTCGGAACGAGCATTTTATTAAAACAAAATATATTGATAAACAAACATTAAAAAGAAAATTTGAATGTTTAAGAAAGAAAAACAATTTCAAAGCTATCAAATTAACAATGCAAACAATAAAAATTGGTTTAGGAATCTAACCAACAAAGAAATACCAAATGAATTAGTAAACATCATGTCTAAAGTTGCCAAACATGGAATATTATATTCTAAAAATAATCTCCCGATCAAAGTATCATCGCGGAGGTTAAAAGTATTCTTTTTGGTTTAAATGATGAAGTGAAAAAGGAATATAGGGCATCTCTGGTTAATGCCATTAGTAATTTTAAATGAGAAACTAAATTTGATAATTTTTAAATAGTAATCTTATACATTAATTAATTACCGCGAAGAATTTTCTGAGAAATAACGCTAAAACATCTTCCAAAAGGCCGACAAAGGTAATGTAAAATTGAATACATAAATAGTATAAATAATATATGAAATGATGATAGTACTTATTTGAACATTGGTAATCCACACATCATTAAGCTACAAAATAATTTGAAAGAATTATTAAATAATTGGAAAAGAAATGAAAATATAAATGATACTACATATAAATATTTAAAATGTGAAAATGGTACAATAGCAAAATGTTATGGGCTTCACAAGATTCATAAAGAAAATCTAACATTTAGTATAATAATATCTTCTCTAAATTTCCCAACTTATAATATTGCCAGATTTTTGTCTAATATATTGGTTAAGATAGTTGGAAGAACTGGTTCTTACATTAAGGATAGTTGGTGTTTTTACAATGAAATGAAAGATATTATTATTCCGAAAAACTACAAGATGATTTCCTTGGATGTAGTATCTTTGTTTACAAATGTACCTTTAGAATTGTTAAATGATATTATACAGGAGATGTGGCATGAAATTAATTTACATACAAAATTAACAATGAATGAATTTATAAAAGCAATTAATTTAGTTTTTCATAACACAATTTTTCCGTTTGATAATAAATTTTATGAACAAAAATACGGATGTCCTATGAGATCACCTTTTATGTGAAAAATGCTGATTGTAGAAAATAAACGTATCAATAAAACGCATAATATACAAAATATATTTTAATAAGAAAACTATTGTTTGAAATATTTTTTGTAATTTTAACTACAATTGAAAGAAGGAAATATTTGTTTAATATAAACAATTATTTTCAATTATAAAAAATATATATTTAAATGTATTAACTGATTTAGTTGATACGATATTTTTTAATTTACAAAACTTATTCATTATTTAAAAAAAATTTATTTAAATTGGCTAAATCAAATTCATTTAATTAAATGCATTCAATTTAATTTTAAAAGAATATCATTCATTTTAATATCTGGTTTGTTACAAATGAAAATATTTCAAAAAATTTCGCGCCAGGTGGATCCAAGATTTTCAGTTCTCCGGTTAATATACTTATAAAGACAGTATTAACACTTATACGTGTATTTATGTATATAAAGTCTGAAAAGCGGAGATTTTATATTTGAAATTAAGTTACGTTGTGCTCCGTATGATACAAATATAATATTGTGTATGTGTGTGTATGTAGCTATATATATATATATATATATATATATATATATATATATATATATATATATATATACATATATATACACCTACATCATGTATACGTCTAAATTACTTTCGATGGTAGAATAGCCTTTTTATAAAAGATAAACAAATTTAAATAAATTTTAAAAACGGTATAAAAACACTGTATTGAGAAAATTAACTAACACAAATTTTTGGAGCGAAAAATTCCTTTAAAATATAAAAAAACCCTACTTATTAAGCACTGAAATTTACACAGAGAAACAAGAATTGTACATCTACAGAATTCCTATACTTAAATTGACGCGATCACATATACATACAGACACTGGCGCGGTACGTTCGACTGATCGCACGCTATTTCTTTCGCGTCACACCACGCCGCGAACGCGTTGTCTAACTTAAACCGGATCTATTTTTGCAAATGGTTTTGCAATCGTTCTCTTTCCTTCGGATTCCGTTTATCGATGGCCACCTCGTATTTATATCTCCTCCGTAGATATCGTATAAAGATTTCGGCTTTTCAACCTGCTAAACGTATATTAAGTATTCAATTTAAGCACGCTAATTATAGAGCTTCGGTTCATCTGAGTCTCGAACAACGAATGAAGCATTTTTTATTCTTCTACCTCTCCGCGCGCTCTTTATTTCCTCACCCATTTTTACTACAATAACCAACCCAATACTTTAATGCATATATCTCGGTAAGTGAAAAGCAAAAAAAAGAGGGATAACGCTCCTGCTCTCGCATTTTATACTTACTCATATATACATAAATTCGGCAACTATCTTGCGCTATGATGACAGAACAGCGTTCTTTGCCCGATGTTCATAATTAGATAACTTCTATTTTTCAAATATTTAGAACTAAAAAATGTATATTTGATAGTCTAACTATATATGCAATAACTATAGATTTATATATAATATACATAATATACTAGTATGCCTAAACATAGCTCTACTTAAAAATATCGACCTATATATCCCCTCCTGACCGGATCCCCTCGTGGAGAGAGGACGGGTCGACATTGACCGGAGGAACCAGCAGGTAGGTGCTGCGTACGAGAGTAAGATATTCTGTGGCGGTGGCCAGGGCAGGGGCTGCAACGTCATAATATATACATATATATACATATATATATATATATATATATATACAGAATAATTTGCAGATAGTAAGAGAAACTTTCATTAATAATAGATATCCAATTGAATTTATTAATAAATTAATTGCAGACACATTATTTGACATTTATAAGACCGAAAATAGACATAATGTAAGAGTTGCTGTTTAGTAAAGGCAAAATTATAATTTTACCATATTTTAGAGGATTGTCGGAAAGAATTAAAAGAAATTTTCGAAAATATAACATTCAAATTTTCTTTGAAAATAATAATAATTTAAGTAAGTTATTTAATAATTACAAGGATAAGGATGATCTATGCTTAAAATCTGGATCTGTTTACAAAATCAATTATATGGATTGTAGTAAATGCTAAATTTGCCAAACAAGTAGATATTTAAAAAAGAGAATTTATGAACATGAATATAGTTTATGTAGTTTACATATTATTTCTGGTTTAAAAGAACATTGTTTGAAGTTTTTACATTCTTTGGATTTTGTAAGGGTGGATATTTTGGAACATGTTATTAGTAATAAGTACAAAAGAGAGAGTCTTGAAAGTATTGACATTTCAAGGAATCGAAATAATGTGAATTTCATGCTAGAGTCAATGAAATTAGATAAAATTTATCATTCTTTATTAAATTGATTGGTTTTGAATATTTTGTGAAGAGGGGGGATGGTATATTCAAATTACTAAATTTTTAGTTCAGTGGGGATAGGGGTATATATAAAATGGAATATTAATATAAGGTTTAGTTTAGTCTCTGATGAGGAGCCGTAGCGAGCTCGAAACTTTGGACAACCTCAGTCAATCTTCAATTGGGTAAAGGTGGTGGGGACAGTCAGATTGCACTTCACTAATAAAGAATTTTTTCAGCTAATATATTTTTATTTCAGATTAGTCTACGGGGATAATTTTGAACAAGGACAGCCCGCTGTCATTATAATTTTCAATTAATTATATATTGATATATATTAGTATTGATATAAATAGATATTGATATTATTATTCATTAATTTTAATTGATTTAATTGGACTGTAAGACCAATAGAAATATTTATTAATTTATCTAAATACAGTCGACACAAGCACAATTAAAGTATTTTACAATAATATTTATTGCAATCGATTTGAGTTTGAGGCAGGCATGTTACATTTATTTTGAACAAGGACAGCCCGCTATCATTATAATTTTCAATTAATTATATATTGATATATATTAGTATTGATATAAATAGATATTGATATTATTATTCATTAATTTTAATTGATTTAATTGGACTGTAAGACCAATAGAAATATTTATTAATTTATCTAAATACAGTCGACACAAGCACAATTAAAGTATTTTACAATAATATTTATTGCAATCGATTTGAGTTTGGGGCAGGCATGTTACATTTATTTAACAACTTCATTGTTTATAAGTTTTGAACTTTCAAGTGTTTTAGAATAAATTTATCGACATTTTCAAAATTCGTATGTGGATATGTTCGAAAAAAAATTTTTCATCAAAATCCTAAAATACGCCTTCATTAATTTTATATAAGGGATCTGTAAAAATATCCAGGCGATTTTTAAATACAGAGTTATTTTCACGTAATTTATGCAATTACTGTAAGAGAATTGCGCATATAGAATTTTTTAAGAGCTTAGACAAAATTAACTTAAAATGACCAAAGGTATATAGAAGAAGATAACTGTGACAACATAAACGAATTAGTATAAACAAAAATTTACTCCTGTTAAACATTTCTTATCGAAACCTGTCATTGGTTACACCTTTATTTGATTGATAGAAAGTATAGTTGTTTCATACTACAGCAAATTAAAAAATTATTTTGAAATTTTTAGTTTTAACTATATTTACAAATATATTTCCATTATTTCAGTCAATTGTGTATTAGTATAGATAGTATATTATGGAAAATTTGAATAACAAGTTACATAATTAAAGAATTTAAATTAACTATTGGTTTTTGAGGCCTACGATGGCTCGATCGCTAGAGCGAAGGACTAGTAACTCGGTGATCCGAGTTCAAATCCCGGTCTCGGCCGATTGATACAGGCACCACTGTAATTATTTACATGTGCTTTGTTTACAAACACATCGTAGACCTCCGTCGCTGATTAGCACCGATAATTGGAAGCATAAATAAAGCGACGTTAAATAACAAAAAAAAAAAAAAAAAAAAAAAAAAACTATTGGTTTACATAAAAAAGTTTTAAGTTCAGTAAAAAGACGTATGGCACGAAAAGATTGACAAAGCGCTGGAAAGGAAAATTTGATGAGCGTTATAAATTATTTTGTGTATTACTTTAAAATTACTTTATACATAAGTAGAAAATTCGGCAAATCTAGTGTATTGAACATTCTAATCATTTAAAAGCTGTTCTCTATAATGTATTGTATTGATATAAATGTTACTTTTTCCTAATTAGACTTCACTGTCATACGTAAAGACTTTTCATTCTTAAAAAAATAGTTATAGCCTAAGATAGTAATCAAATGACATATCAGGATTATATTGAATTATTTTTAATTTAAACAAAAGAAACTATTTAATCAATTTTTATATAGTCAAGTATATGTAAAGATGTATGAGTACCAATTCGTGAAAGGTTCGAAATAATTACTTATTAATATTCAATAAAAAATGTTACTCAATAAAAGTGTGCCTATGCACTCACTTTTTTATAGCATGGGAATACAGTACTACGAATATATATTAGGTTGTCAAATATCTCCCTTTTCCCTTTTTGTCTTATGAATTTCGCGGCTATGTACAAAGCGCTACAGAGCTCGTATCTGGCAATACTATACATCATTTGAAAGGTCTTGACATAACGTATAAAACGACGCTATGAATAATTAGTTTGGATATTGCGTTCAAAAGTTATAGAAGTGTAAACATGGAGTTCACTAGCGCCGAAATTCGCGCTATTTTACGGTTTTCATTCGTCAAAGGCATATCCGCTAGAGAAACGTTCCGTGAGATTAATGGTATTTTGGGGGATGGCACGCTATCACTTCGAACCGCAGAGGAATGGTTTCGACGATTCAGAGCAGATGAAAACGACACCATGAATAAGCCAGCCGGCGGAAGACCTGTGACGACGAATACCGATCAAATCATGGAATTGATTGAGTTAGACCGGCATATGGTATCTCGTGATATTGCCCAGGAGATGAGAGTTAGTCACCAAACCATTTTAAACCATCTGCAGAAGGCTGGATACAAAAGAAGCTTGGTGTTTGGGTGCCGCATGATTTGACGCAAAAATCCTTCTGGACTGAATCAACGCCTGTGTTGTGCTGCTGAAACGGAACGAACTCGACCCATTTTTGAAGCGGATGGTGACTGGCAACGAAAAATGGATCACATACGACAATATCAAGCGATAAGGGACGTGGTCCAAGGCCGATGGACCGTCCCAAACAGTGCCCAAGCCGGGATTGACGGCCAGGAAGGTTTTGCTGTGTATTTGGTAGGATTGGAAGGGAATCATCTACTATAAACTGCTCCCATATGGCCAGACGTTTAATTCTACCATCTACTGTGAACAACTGCACCGCTTGAAGCAGGCTATCGACTAGAAGCGTCCACAATTGGCCAACAGGAATGGTGTAGTTTTCCACCAGGACAACGCCAGATCATACACTTCGTTGATGTCTCGTCAGAAGCTAGGGGAGTTCGGATGGGAGGTTTTATCGCATTTACCGTATAGCACGGACATAGCGCCAAGTGATTACCACCTGTTCTTGTCCATGTCGAACGCCCTTGGTGATGTAAAGTTGGACTCAAAAGAAAGCTTCTGAAAAGTGCCAATCTGAGTTCTTCGCAAATAAGGAGAGGGGTTTCTACGAGAGGGGTATTATGAAGTTGCCGTCTAGTTGGAAACAGATTATCGAACAAAGCGGTGTATATTTGAAGTAATTCTGACAACTGCAACACTTTTTATAAAGTATTGAATGAAGAGCAAAAATGCGGAAGGGAGATATTTGACAACCTAATACTTTAAAAATTATTTCGACATGTACTTGCGTGCCCGTCTTTGAAAAATGTTTTGGTAACCAAGAGAATTCTAGATACTAAATTATTTAATTTTTTTTTTTCAAAATAGCTACTCATAAAATTATACTGCGGGTCTGTACATTCTGTGAAATCATAGGGCTCTCTTAGACAAGTCTTTTAAAACCGTTGAAAATCAGTTTAAATCACTTGCAATAAACAAAATCATTTATGAAAAAACTTATTTGAAATCATTTTGAAATTAGTTGAATACCAGTTTCCTGATTGAATAAATTATACTTTCCATCATATCACTAGTAACAGAATCTTGTGAGAATACTAAAAATTTATCTAACAAGGTAATTGTAATGTTATGAAAATGTAATTGTTGATCTAAGTAATGATAATTTTTCAAATATTTATGTTATTGGCTCTTAAGAAGAAATTATAGTGATCTTAGGTGATAAATTACATCAAGTAGAAGATAGTGAAATACAAAAATTTAAGAAATATAATGTTAATTTAATTACCGACAAAAAATTATTTTATCAATGACAATATAATGAAATTTATGTTAAAAATTAATTTGCATATAAAAATCTTGATGGCAACATACAATATTGAACATTGTTGTATTGAAATTTGAATATTGATACAAGTTTGAAATATTCAAGCAATTATAAATTGATACAGGTAGTTGGTTATAACCTATGTTGTATTAGATTTAAGTTTTTTGATAAAATCAAGCATTTACGTTGATAAAAATATTTTAAATTATTCAACGTCATTTCAAAATACATTTGTAAATATTTAACCTGCAATTAATTAATTTTAATTCATTCGATGGATTGGGAACTGTAGTTTATTTTGCGTACTGTTCTGAAAAATATACTGTTCCACAATATTTTTAAACATTTAAATTACAATAAACTGTTCAAAGACATGTCAAACTAGATATTTTTTACTAAAAAATTTTTTAAATTATATTTTTTTGTAGTGCTGTATTTCCATGTTATAAATAAGTGCGTGCATACATTTTTATTGAACAATATTAAGAAATAATTTTAAAATTTACGCTAATTAATACTCTTAATTAATAATTAAATTATAATTAAATAAATAATTAATAAAACTAAATAATACTAATTAATACATATTTACATATACTTGAATATGTAAAAATTGATTTCAATACGTTGTTTGTTTAAATTAGAAATAAATGAATATAATCCTGAAATGTCATTTTAATACTATCTTAGGTTATAACTTTTTTTTAAGAATGAAGAGTCTTTACGTGTAACCGTGAAATCTAATTAGGAAAAAACATTATTTATATAAATACAATACATTATAGAGAACAGCTTTTAAATGATTAAAATGTTCCATACATCATACCTGCCTTATTTTATACTTTTGTAGAAAATAATTTTAAAGAGATAATATATTCCTTTGCTAGATCAACGAACTATTTAATGAAGACTAAAATACGTTAAGTCCATTATAGTAATTTAGTTTATACATAATGGTTAACTATTAAGTGAGGTAAACTTAATAGGTTTTTTCTGACTAAGAAATTCGTTATAACAAGTAAATATTGAGTCAACAAACTTTGACTTATTTATGAATTTGCGACGATCAGGCTGTATTGTAGATACAACCAATTACGCGCAAGTATTAATTCTTATTTATTAATTAAAGTCGAAATCAAGTAATCGGACAATGATCGCGATTAGCAGTCGAACACGCAGAATGAAAATAATACGAGCCCGAATATTTAATATACTGACCTGCGAACTCAGGCCAAGATTGAGCAAAGGGGGATTCGATCGCGTTGCGACAGAGAGAGAGAGAGAGAGAGAGAGAAAGAGAGAGAGAGAGAGAGAGAGAGAGAGAGAGAGAGCTAGAAAAATTTAGAAAAATCTGCTAGTTTTAGGCTATAAAATTTTACCAAAAATTATTTGATTGCTTTTCATATTTATTCACACAGAACTATCGTATACTTAAGAGACAGAGAGAAAGAATGAGAGAGAGAGAGAGAGAGAGAGAGAGAGAGAGAGAGAGAGAGAGAGAGAATGAGAAAAAGAAAAACCAAAAATGGTTCGTTCAAAATTTTAACAAATGTTACCATTCCAAAAGACGTTGTGAATAATTTTACAAAAGGTACAAAATTTGGAATATTTTATTCAAATAACAAATTTCCTATTAAGGAAATGAATTTCCTTAAATAATTAAGAAATAATCGTTGACGTATCAAATAGTATTATTAGATGCAATAATGATATGAAGAAACAATGTAGAACCTCATTAGTAAAGGTTATTAATAATTTTAAAAATGAAAATATATTTCAAATTTAGTTAAATAGTAATAGGATACATTGTATCATAGAAATTATAGTAATTTTTGTAACCGCTAATAAAATCTACATAGTTAGAGATATAATAACTTTATTATGTACTATAGAACAAATAGCACGTGTCGCTAGCTTCGGCAATGTCGGCCAACCTGCGGGAAAATGCCTCTTTCGTCGACGTCCAGGGGAGAAGTGAGAGCGTCGTATTTACGCTCGCGGCCCCCACTTTGCTTCGGATCACCGCTGCTGTGTACATAAAGTATATGCATGCGCCGCTGTTGGCACAAGCGCGCTATATATAACGGTACATTATAGCAGGCTTGTCCCTACATCACACCCCTCTTTTCCAATTTTTCTACAGTTGGGAAAGAATTTTTCTTGTATTTATATATATATATATATATATATATATATATATATATATATATATAGGAGAAGAAAGAGGCCTGAATTTACTTATATAATATTTGCCTACATCTACGCTTACTTAGCCGACAGTGTCGAAATGCTCTTTTTTTGTTTTACATAGTTACAGCTCACATTTATCTTATATTATAGGCTTACCCTAGATTTTTGCGTTCAAGTTTAGCTTACTTCTAGTAGCCGCTTACCACAATACCCCGATGCATGATGGTGTGTTGCTAAGCTTGCTCGACCAATACTGGAGTTGTCGAACCTTCTGCGTCGGGAGCACCAGTCGGCCTTGTTAAATCGCATTTGCCTAAGTATACATGAAACTTTATCATTTGTCAATTGTCAATTGTGCAGATCTTCTTTTTACATAACTTATTTTATATGTAAATAACTTTAACTTATCTTACATTAAGATTCACGAGGAGGTTATTGATACTGAGGAGGTTGTCTAGGCTCACAGTATCAAACCTCTTATATTGTTCCATATGGAAATTGATTGGAACGGAGATTCCGTGCATTACAAGTTTCTCTAGCACGGGTGCGTTTATTAAATTTGACATTATGAAATCCTCAGCGTAGGGTTATTGCTGATACGTAGAGATAACAGCGTTTTCGTCTCCTTAATCTCTGGCGATCTATAGCCATCGCCCATTGGTATATTTTGCGGTTTCGAAAATACGAAGTTGAACGGTTGCAGTATATTTTCCCTCGAAAAGACCGCCGAAAATACGCGGCTAATGTACGTGCCTTTGTCGAGGTACGCACAGTTGTTGCAGTTAAATTTAACTAATGTTTTATTTGCTTTAACGTAGTCTGTGATTGGATTAACATACACTTTGTTGAAGTTAACTGTCCCTAAGTACCCGAGGTTTGCGAACAGGTCGGCCGTGAAGCTAGTTGCCTTCTCATGCAGATTGTTTATGTCCATGAGATGGTCAACACCTTTGACGTGTAAAAAGTTATCAAACGAATGTCGAACTTGGTCTAGTGCTAGAGGTTTCACGTTGCAGACAACCGAGATCAGTCCGATGACTTCCACGGTTATCTCCATATCCGTCGTATCGAGAACTTCGAGCCCTTAGCGTGCGCTGGCTTTGCACACGGAGTACAGGTTCCACCTTACTTTCATCAATCTTAATGTGTTTGGACTCAAAGATTACTGACTTAATCCTGAATTGCACCGCATTCTCGGTCGTCCATACCACTGCATCTGTTCCGCTATAGCATATATCTCTTGCATCAATGTATATTTTAACACCTGCCATTTAGTTGGCTGTCAATCGAGTGCGCGGCATAGGTTGAGGAACTCGCTTGCGGTAAGTTGCGCGATTATCTTATCGACAGCGTTTAAACAGCCTAGTAGCTGCCCCACAAAAATAGTCAGCGGAGGTATCTACATACATTTGGCATCCTTCTATTGCTGCACCGAATACAAGGCAGGCTTAATTCTAAACGAGCTTGGGTGCCCGCGGCGGTACTGCCATTTTAAATGGCTGAATCAAGGCTTGGCGTTGAGGCGACATGATGTCTCCAAGCTGCGTATGCTCAACGTACCAGTTGTGGTCTAATCGTCTGTAAAAACTTTTTGTACTAGAATGTTGAGGAAAACCTCCCTGTACAAAAAGTCAACCAAGCTTTTCTTGGTCACCAGTACACGAATGCTATATAGAAACAACTTCAGTACTAGCTGCCCGTCGACACCAGACAGTGTTGTACATAATGGTGGTCGAACCTTTTCTTCAAAAGTGTTTGTAGCATCCTTTTTCGCATGCGACGCGTCTCGCTCTCGTACTAGGCTATGAAATCGACATTGAACTTATCTACTTCTATAAGGGCTAGCTCGCAGCTGAGGCCCAGCCACTCAGATACTCTAGGGCGTTTACCCCTATACCGGCAGGTACACATGTGTGCTACCTTACGAGTACTATTGGTAATGCCTTAAGCCAATCCATATTTTCGCATTTTGCATATGAGTGAGACTTTGAGGTTGTGATGCCATTTTTCTATCATACCTTTTGTGGCGGGGTTGTACGTGGTGGCACGGATTCTGTTATATATCGAAAATTTTAACATTTTGTCGAATAGATGCTATTCGAATTGCCGTCCTTGATTAGTAGTGACTACCTTGGATGCTTTGTACCGTGTGACACATAACTGAACTATTGCGTTCGCTACGACTAGCACGGTAGTATCGGTGATGGAAATTGCCTCGGGCCACCGTGAAAAACGGTCGATCACATTTAGTATCTACTGGTAATCGTGCTGCGCGGTTAAAGGCTCGACTATATTGATATGGATACATTTGAATCGCGCATCCGAAACGATGGAATGATCGGGAAGCGGCTTTTTGTGTCTTTTCACCTTTGATAACTGGCATTATACGCACTCCTTACATTGCCTATGAATCTCGTAGCTCATATCCGGCCACATATACTGCTGTCATATAAGTCGGTCGGTCACTTTGCCGCTGGTGTGAGCGTTAGTATGAAATAAGTTAAATATTTCGTCTCATGAAGATTCCGGAATATACATGCGAATCGTGTTTTCGTGAATGTCATAATAAAATAGCATATGCTCGTCATCATTAAATGTTCCGCAATTTGAGGAGATGGTCGCGGTTGCGTAGTATCCTAAAGAGCTGTGGATCAGAGTCTTGCTCCCCGGCGAGTTGTTTCGCATCGAAGAAATTCGGGAGGTGAAACGCGTTGATAATTTTGTGAACTGCGCCGATATCGTCCATCCAACAGTTTCATGCGTCGCTCCAATTGAACATGCTCGCAACCCTAAAACTCTCGATGCGCGATAGAGCGTCGGCAATAACATTTTCATCGTCTGCGCGGTACACAATTTTTGTGTTTAACTCTGCTATATAATTACGCTATCTGCAATGAAAGGCAAAAGAAAGTAGGGCTGTCATATTAGACAAGGAGAAGAGCATAGAGAGAAAGCTTAGGAAGCTAGAGTAATCAGGTGTTATAAGTTCCTAGGCTACGGATATGTCGCCATGTTCTGTAAAAACGAACAAGACTGTTCTCATTGCATCATCAATAGCCATGGCAGCAAGGACTGCCTGCATAAGGAGCAGCAACCTAAATGTATAAATTGCAAAAGAGCTAAAGAGCCCGATAATCACGGCTCCATGGACACCAAATATCCCGCGTACAAAGCTGCCGTGAGGAGACTAATTAACTTCACAGACTATGGCTAGTAATACACACACAAATCAAAGTGGAACTGTTCTGTACTTTGCAATTAAAGGCTAAAAGTGCGTACAGGCTTACTTCTGAGATAAAATCAGAATATCTCAAAAGTGGACTAGACATTCTGCTTCTCCAGGAGCCATACCAGCGCAGTGACAGAATAGAGGAGTTTGCCCTGCGCACAAGAATAGTATATGCAGAAGGGTATATCCCCTGGGCTGCGATAGCAGTCCATATTCCTGAAGTGATAATGCTAAAACTGACATACCTCACCAACTCACACTTTGCGGTGACGGAGGTGAGGATGCGCACTTTAACAATTTATATGGTCAGTGGATATTTCCAACTGAGCCACGAAATACGGATGCCTTATGCAACTAAATAAGGTGCTGCGCAAACTTTATGGTGCTTATGCTTATGGGAGGATGGTGCTTATCGGTAGCAATTCCAATGCCAGGTCTTACATGTGGGGATCTGATCCTATCAACCGCAAACGGGAGGAATTTCAGGATTTTATTGCACAGTAGAATCTCAGGATGACCAATGTGCCAAGTAGTATCGTTATGGTCTCCAACAAACTTGGAGAACGAAATGTGGGTATAACTCTTGTCTCTATGAATCTCGAAACTCTCATCCTGGTTATTCTATTCTACTCATCTCTGTTAGAGAGGATTGAACCTAATCATAGAATAATGAGATACCACCTAAATGGAACAGGAACATATGCATGCACAGATACTGCAAATCTTGGGCAGAAACTGAAGCGATAATCCACACATAAGGCGAACTGGGATACCTTCTGTATTATATTGGCGAAAGAATGGGACGAGGTTTCCAAAGAAATACCCGGCTCCAAAATGGAGACCATAAAGAGAGAGTTTGCTCATTGCGAATTTGCTCAGGAAGGTGTGTAATGCTGCCATACCGAGGAGTAAAGTAGCTGATAGGAAGGTTTCCTGGTGGAATCTTGAATTAGATCAAATGAAAAAAGGCTTGTTTTTGAATTTTTTGAAAACATTCCATTGAACAAACTAAATAGGATCATAGAAACAAAGTTATCTCCAAGACAATTCGGCTTTTGGAGAGGGCGATCCACAGAGGTCGCTATAGTTCGCTTGCGTAAGTGTGTGAGTCAATCGTGCAGAAAACATGTTGTAGCAATTTTTCTGGACATAAAGGGCGCGTTCGACAACATCTGGTGGTCAGCTGTACTAACAGCATTGAAAATCAAGGGTACTCTACAAGTTGATAAGAGATCACCTGATAGACTGTCAAGTCCTTATACGCAATGGCGTTGAGGAAGTGCAACTTGAGATCAACAAGGGATACCCTCAGGGGTCCGTTCTTTTCCAACTCTGTGAAACCTTGTCGTTAATCTTCTATTTTGGCATCTCTCAAGACTAGGATGTGAGGTCATAGCTTATGCTGATGACATCGCGTTTCTGGTGGAGCGAGACTCACACAGAGAGATCGAATAGATAGGCCAGAGTTACATTGAAGAAGTGGAATCCTGGTGTCGCTTCAATAAAATGAGGCTGTACTCTCAAAAGTGTGGAATGTTGATATTGAGAGGCCACCTTCCCCTGAAAGTCTCCCCTCTTATCAAGATTGGCGATATACGCGAGAGATACTTTAAATCAACTTCTGTGAACATCTAAAACTCAGCTGTCATTTGAAAGCGGTGCAATCCAAGTGTGTGGACTTGTTTCACAGGTTCGGATATCTGGTAAGATAAGGATGGGGTCTTAAATTTAATCTGTTCACACCAATCGCTGTATACGCTGCGGCAGGTGGGCACGATTTGATGTGTGTAGAATAGTAAGAAAAGTTGAGAAGTACTCAAAGACACGCGCTCATTAGAGTCACCGGTGCGGACAGAACCACCTCGACAGATTCTCTAGCAGTGATAGCGGGTAAAGTTCCCATCGTGCTGGGATGCAGATGTAGATCTGAACTGTATGGAAACCGGAAAAATGGAACAACACTTGAAGACCAACGTCGTATCGCGCGAGAGATATCGGAAAAATATCTTGATGAGTGGAAAGAGACTGGGGATAACTCGACAAAAGGTAGGCTGACATATTCTTACCTATCTAGTGTCAGAGATAGGATTGGGGCAGATTGGATTAGGTCATCGCGATGGTTAATCCAATTCCTCACCGTGTATGGAGACTTCGAGTATTATCTCTCTCAATTCTATCTGAGAGACGGTGATACATGTTCGCGTGAGGGAAGGTGGATACACTAGAGCACGTTCTGACAGTGTGTCTTAAATACGAAGAAGTTAGGAACAGGTTCCAAAACAGATATAAAACCTCTATTGAGGAACGAGCACTACAGAAACTGTGAAGCGTTTGAAATGCTAGCTAAGGAACTATTTCAGACCAAGGGCATAGTTGAAACATTATAAAACCGGCTGGTTGCAGAACTCATAGAGGAGCCTGAATAGGTACGTAGGGAACAACTGGCAGTCAGGAATTTTACGGAAACAAGATAATCTAATCATGTATCTTGACAATTTATTCAGAAATATACATATTTATTATTTATCCTAAATAAGTAGATCGGCACTATACACTGGTCTACATGTAAATAACATGTAAATACATCAAACATGTAAATAACATGTAGATAAATCACCCTAATAAACAACTAACCAGTCTATACACTGGTTAAAAACTCTAGTCTGGAGGAAATAATGTGCAATAAACAGTAGTTCGGAACCCAATATAAACTGGAGGTCTAACAAAAGTCACAATGATATACTGATAAGCAACTAATGAAAAGTTTTGTAGTACGACCGGCTGATAAAGCAAAATTTAGGTGTGGCCGGGAATGTTTATGTGTAATAAAACATAACTGAGCCACCTCTGTTTGTTTTTTTGTGTGCGCATTCTCTGAAAGTGCTTTTCCACCGCCAAATTGGTCTTCGTTATGCTCTGTTGGCTTCGCTGCAAATATCTACGCGATGAATATATTTTTAGGATTTAGCTGATGTGATCTCTGTTCGGTCTCTACTGGATGACTGGTTAGCTTTTTCACAGGCGGTTTCTGTGCAGCTTGCGTGCTGACTCCTCGTGGCCGCACGTCTTCGCTGATTTGGAATTTTACCCTTAAAGAACTGATTCCTTTTTACCGCATCCAAGACATGCGGTGTTCTTCCAGTGCGGGTCACCAGTATAGCAATTATGGTAACTTCTGACATCGCCGTCTATGCTCGGTGTGTTCTGAAGATACGGTAGGTAAATAAATCTACGAAGTTAGAGATATAATGAATTTATTATGTACAGTATATAAAACAAAGACCATGTATCTCTAGCGTGCCGTAACGTCGACCCAACTGCGGGAAGATGTCTTTTTAATCGAGGCCCAGAAGAGAAAAGAGAGCGTGCGGCCGCTGCCACCGCCGCTATATACATACAGTATCTGCATACGCCGCCACGCTGGTGGCATATGCACACTATATATAACGGTAAAATATCGCAGGCTTGTCCCTATAACATGAATAAAAATCAGCCAAGAATTTCTTAACAGAGAACATAAATATCATATTCCAAAATGCAGATGAAGAAATGTAGCAGTAGCATCTGACAAGAAAGAATATATTAATACAATAAGTCTAAAGTTACAATACGTTACAATAAAATTTAAAGTTACAATAAGTATAAAAATAGAAAAAAATAGCAATCAAGAAAAAAATTAATAAACTTGAAATTGCTTTAAATGTACCAGACATAAAATCAAATTTAATTTCTCTTCCAAAGATTGTACTTAAAAATAATATTTTAGATTTTAAAAAAAAGCTATCGTAAAAGATCTATATAATAATATAAAATTTAGAGTAAATATAGTAGTTAATCTTTATATATTAAAACAGAAAAAAAATGAATTTGTGCAGTATATAAATAATAATAAAAATCTACGAAACCAATGGCATTCCCGCATGGCTCACTTAAAGGAAAAATATTTTAAAAATGTAGTAAATGATCTGCATAAGTTAAAACATGACAGAAATGATACAAAAATATTAAATTGCGAAGTCTGTGCTATAGAAAAACAAACTACTATCCCCTTTCAACACAGAAGTGAAAGGTGTAAAATCAAAGAAGGCTCACAGGTAGATATACAATACGATAAAGTAGGATAGCAGAATGGTATAATCGCACTCTGGTGGGGGCAGTAAGATGTATAAGAAATCAATCACATATGTCATTATCATTTTGGGAAAAAACAGTAATAGCTACAAATTATATACAAAATAAATGTGCAAAATTTTAAATAAATGGCGAATTTCGATTTTACGCATGAACTGGTGAATTACCTAATATTAATCATCTAAGAACATTTGGAATTAAAGTTTTTGTTCTAGATAAAAGTCAAAAGGCCAAATTGACAAATAGAAATATAGATGGACTACCCGTAGGTTATTCCATCGAATAAAATGTCTATTGAGTTTGAGTGCTTATGCTTTGAAGAATCTTGATATAACGTCAAATTCATGGAAGTAGATGTATGTGTAAAATGTAATAAATATATTGAATAGATTATTTAGCTTTAAGGTTAATTATTATAATTAACTACTTATTATAATTAATTATTATAATTAAAAATAAGGTTTAAATTTAAAATTTAGGTTTAAGGTCCTCAAAATCAGAACCATGTCTGCATTATAACACAAATGATATGTTAATTTTGTACAACAATAAAACGACATTAAGCGAAAGCAAAGAAAAAGTAAAATTGGACCTTAATTTGAACAAACAAAATTTGACCTTAAAGATTTAGAAAAAATGAATGATTCTATAGGAATATAAATTATTAATACTAATGCTAAAAGTTATTAGGAGTGTGAATAAGTCTTTTCCGTTTTTTGTAAGAGATGGCGCCACCAATACTGTGCGAGTATTCAATGGTTACATATGTCATAATCAAAGCTTATTCATATGTCAACAATTCCATACTAACACATTAGTTAAAATTTTTTCGCATCATAAATTTTTGATATCGTGAAAATGTCGAAATTTGAGCCGAGTCGACGTCATTTGCGGGAAGTTTCACTTTATTGGTTCAATTTGAAGAAATCTGCTGCCGAGATGCATCGATTGCTTCAGGAGGCTTATGGAGAAGGTTGTGTCGATGATTCAAGTGTTCGCGGATGGTTTCGACGCTTCAAAAGCGGTGATTTCGACGTGGAAGACAAGGAGCGTTCCGGGCGGCCGCAAATCTTTGAAGATCGAGAATTGGCGATTTTGCTTGATGAAGATTCTTGTCAAACGCAAGAAGAACTTGCTGAAGCATTGGGAGTTGACCGAACAACCATTTCCAAGCGTTTGAAAGCCATGGGAATGATCCAAAAGCAAGGAAATTGGGTGCCGTACGAACTGAAGCTGAGAGACGTCGAACGGCGTTTTTTCACTTGCGAACAGCTGCTTCAGCGACATAAAAGAAAGGGTTTTCTGCATCGTATGGTGACTGGCGATGAAAAGTGGATACGTTACGATAATCCGAAGCGAAGAAAATCATGGGGACTACCCGGCCATGCATCATCATCGACGGCCAAGCCAAATATTCATGGCGCCAAGCTCATGCTCTGTATATGGTGGGACCAGCTAGGTGTGGTTTACTATGAGCTTCTGAAACCGAATGAAAGGATCACAGGCGAGGTCTATCCACGATAATTGATGCGTTTGAGCCGCGCACTGCGAGAAAAACGGCCACAATACTCCGACAGGCACGACAAAGTTATTTTGCAACATGACAATGCTCGCCCACATGTTGCACCGCCGGTGAAAACATACTTAGAAACGCTCAAATGGGAAGTCCTACCCCACCCGCCGTATAGTCCAGACGTTGCTCCGTCTGATTACCATCTCTTCAGATCGATGACGCATGGCCTGGCTGACCAGCACTTCCATTCCTACGAGGAAGCCAAAAAATGGGTGGATGACTGGATAGAGGCCAAACCGGTCGAATTTTTTCGCAACGGGATTCGTATGTTGCCAGAAAGATGGGAAAAAGTTGTAGCTAGCGATGACCAATACTTTCAATAATTCATTTGTAACCATTTTTTCACAATAAAGGCTCAAAATTTGAAAAAAAACGGGAAAGACTTATTCACATACCTGATATTTGTATCAAAAGAAAAAAATTCATGAACTTATAAGAAAATTAAACTTGCTAGAAGCAAAAACAATAGTGACATCAGCTGATCCTAGTGCTTTATACTTGTTAAAAAAAGACTCTTTAAAATGCGATTTACCTTACAGAGAGTTCATAGCGATATTAATGTATGTCACTATAGCTGCTAGGTCTGATATTATAATTAGCGTTTTCTTATCACAACTTAATAATTATTATTCTCATGAATGTTGGGCCGCAGCAAATTCCGCAATTAGTTAATTGAAAAGAACTATTGATATAGGATTAAATTATTAGTACATTTATATTATTAGTACATCCAAGGATTTTTAGATACGGATTAGAGTGCAGATGCCTTGGATAGGAAATACGTTATTGTATATAGTTTTCAATTAAATAGATTTCAAATACTACGATACTCAAAACAAAATAACTGTTACCTTGTAATCCGCGAAAGCGGAATATATGACTATGTCAAAACCCGTAAAATAAATCATCTTTCTCAAGAATGTATTATCTGAACTAATGGTAGATGTAAAAATAGTAATATATAATAATAAAATTGAAGAGATTTTAGCTAATAACGCGAGGTACTACTCACTTCTAAAGAGAACAAGATAACCAGTTTGAAAATCCAAATGAACCGACGAAAGCCAAAGAGAGTCGATGAGAGCTTAGTGAGAGCCAAACAGAATCGTTGAGAGTCTAGTGAGAGCTTGGTAAGAGCGAAAGAGAACCACTGAGAGTTCAAGTAAGAGTCAAAGACTCAAATCTAAAAAAAAGAATAGAAGAAAGTTTATAAACTAATTGTTCATTTTTTACGTACAGAAAGATTTTAATTAGGAAACGAGATGTGTCTAGTTCACGTCAAAGCCAAAAGTTCTAAGGAGTTTAAATGAAATTTAAATTTACAATTAGATTTATAACTGTAAATATATAATTAAAAAGTAAATATATAGTAATAATCAAAGTTAGACACACACACACACACACACACACACACACACACACACACACATATATATATATATATATATATATATATATATACATACATAAATTTTATTTAAAATTGTTAATCTTTTTGTTAATAAAAAAAATATTTGACTTATAGAAAACAAACAGTAGATTGCTCTTCAGTATACTCATACCTATTTAATTACAGCTTTAGAACACAAAATAATTAAGCTCTTTATCAAAAAGGCGTTTTAAAATAAAAGAGTTTAAATATAAATTTGTTAATTTGCTTTCCATTTATAATGCAAATATTAACTTTTTAATTTCAGGAATAGTTAATTCTTGCAAAATTCAATTATCAATTGAAAGTTACTTTTTTTTCTTTTTCCATCCGATGCTTAATGTCGAAGACAATATCAATTATATAAAAAAATGAAAATTTTATCAAAAAAATAAATTTAATAAAACTTTTATTTACTAAAAAATATTTATGTCAAGAAAGCAGAATAAGATATTATATAGCCAATACCTAAAATTTGCTTAAACATATGTAAGATTCTATATTTTCTTATTCTCATTAACTCTCTTCGGTTCTCTTTGGCTCTCACCAGGCTCTAATCAGACCCTTACTAGGCATTTACCCGTCTTCTTTAGCTCTCACCAAGCTCCACTTGGCTCTCACCAATTCTATTTAGCTCTCGTTTTTATCGGTCGTACAGTTTTAGAGATGAAATTTGATCTTTAATTTACTTTTAAGAACTTGGGTTTCAGAAGAGATCTACAAACATAACCAAAAGAGCTAAAGAGAGCTCCATGACAAGCTGTGACATCGGAGATGAGAACCGAGAGAAGTTTTTGAGAACTTGGCTCTCAATCGAAGTGAGTATCCCCTCGTAATAACACCATATGTATGTGTGTGCGTACGTAAACGTCGTTTTTTCATCCAGGAAATATGCAAGCTCACTTGTAACTCATATATCAAGCCCCAATGAACTCAACCATTGTATTATAGTCGAGACGAATATTCACATATATATTTATAGTAACATTCACGATTTTACTTATTTATCCTTACATATTACAATATACTCGGGTATAACTTTTGAAGATCGGGAGCTGTTTTGATACGAATGATGACTGCTTATCATTTCTGCAATCAGGATCGCCAATTTATTCCGAGTCGATAGTGAGATCTCTGGGATTCACCAAAGCTCTCATAGCCAGGATCAAATCTCCTATGAATGGTAAGTTCGCTGGACTTTAATAATTTACACCACGTAACCAAGATCACTGCTTGCTAGGCATGAAGTAGAATAATTTAATGAGGACGCTGGTCAAACTTAACAGAGCCTTGCTCAACCAAGATCATTAATTAACTACTATTTAGGAGTTGTAGACAGAGGTAGAGTTTTTAGAGCTTTGAAATCTGCATAACTCTAGAGAGCTTCTTTCAGACGTAAGGCCATGAGAACAATACTTTTATATTGGAAAATTCGCTATTTTATATACGAAAAATTCTTCGATCGGGTATTTACTCCTCTGCTGGGCTACTTTTGTATTGAGATACCGAAAAAAAAAATAATTATAACAACGATATTAAATTATTATAATTATAATGCTTAATCGATTCCAGCCTTGAGGACACTTGCATTCTCGATTAATAAATAATATTTGTTTATTAAAAGAGTATTATAATTATAATAAATAATAATAATAATATTAATTACATGAAATAATAGTTAATCTAGTATTTTATTCTTAAAGATGCTCGCATACGCGTAATTCGAGCAATAATTATTGACTCGTACGCCTCAATACAAGTACAAGATGATTTGTATAAATAAACATTGAAATGGTATAACTTCTTATTATTTAAATAAAACAGACCACCCGAACTACAGCGAAAAACAAGGTCGCAGTATTTTTTGTGGTGACTCCTCCTCTTGGGCGCCGGGAACGTGGGATATCTTTACAAGGCTGGCTGTCACGCGTTTGTGGCTCTCTTTCACTATACACACTGGTCCCCCTATGTACTCTCTTTTCTTTAGTTTGCGGACAAGGTAAATATAATTGTATTCGAGTGCGCGCAGTTTCATTTCTTTGCCGGGGTCGCGCCCTAAACTGTATGCTTCCGATCAATGACCGATTATTTTAGTGATAATTCGAAATTCAAATATTGCACATGTAAATTGCATGTTAGCTACGCAGCTATATGGTCGCAAATAGAATAATGATCATTTGGCTGAGTATTGTTATAGTGAAAAATTAAACTCTCGCGTCTGGTCATTTTTTCCTTATTCTCGTACTGTATGTTTCAATGCCATCAATTGTGTTCGGTGGAATAGCATATCGACTGCTAGATCCGTTTTCAACAGTTCATAGTAGATGGAAGCAGTTCATTTACGTTATCAGATCTGATCCTATCAAATACGGAGTCCTATTTTGATCGGATTTTATTCGCTTTAAACTGGCGTAATAGTTTTGATAACTTTTATTATGAATACCTCTTTTGCTTGCCTCAAAGGCAGGCGATATGCTGCATCCAAGGTCGAGGTACAGAAATGTACATAAAAATCAGTATAAGTTATAGATGCTCTTCTCTCGCTAATAGATTTTCAGTAGATTTTTCAGCTTTATTACACCTATAATGGTACGTAATATTTTATACATCTGAAAAGTCTCATTAATCGATACCTTATCGTAAGTCGTAATCATGGGTCTTTATCGTATGATACTTCAAAGTATAGATTGGGTTCAACGGAGTTAATTCAATGAGTTATCATTGTCGCAAAATTCTCTGCTTGGCTCCGAGGCAGAAGTCTATGATTTTGGACAAAATACTGCGAGTAATCACTAAACAGTAAACAATGAAATATGTTATTATTTTACAGGAACGGGTTTTATTATTAATATAAAAAAGTTAACTTTTCACTGTTATTAACATTTCAATTATTTATAAAACCATAAATACAAAAGTAAACTTTCTAGAAGCTTATATCAAAATTTCAAATAAATTTTATGACATTAACACATTGTGAGATATTACACGTCTGTTATGATTAATATATTCTAAAAAATTGAATAAAAAGAAAATTAAATTTCGAAATGTATAAATGTTTATCTACAAGGGGAAACCAACAAAAAGTTATTAAATTTTCATCATAAATTCTGTATTTCTTAATATTTTTTTAGCAAATTTTTGTCACCTTCAAAGTATTCTCCGATGCCCACAATATATTTCTTCACACCTGAAAAGTACACCGCTGCGAATGGCAGGGATATGCAAGAGGTGCCTAATCTTTTCGAAGCATGTATCAGAAAATCGAGACACTCGGTCACAATATACTTCTGCACATAATGCTTCTATTATTCAAAACATTTTTTAAATTTATTTATCAGGATATTCTTCAGCTTTTCTTGCGATTTTAGTTTCATCTCCTCCACAGTGACGAAACGCTTTCCTTTCATTTTTAAGTCTGTGAAACAAAAAGAAATCATACATCTGGTGAATACGGGCAAGGTGAACAATTGGTATCATGCTTTACGGCGAGAGAGATTTTTGCTCGTCTGTGAAAAGGAGAGGCACAAATTTGGCTACAATTATGCCATGTGCAAATCTTCGAAAAAACCTTTGAACTGGATTCCATTATATTCCATTCATCTCACTAAGTTGATCAATTATTTGCCGACAATCTTCATGTAAACGATTATGAATTTTGTTAATGTTTTGACAGTTCTACACATTTTTGGACGTCCTGAACGGGGTTGGTCTTCAACTGACATTTCTCCATTTTTAAAATGTGAAAACCATTCATAAATACTACTTTTAATGAAGGCCGCATCCCCATAAGTAGACTTAAGTATTACAATAGCTTCTGCGGCAGATTTTCCCAACAGAGAACAAAATTTTGCAGCCACGTGTTGCTCTCGACAATCAATGATCATAATTTCACCGAAATGGAAAAAGGTGTTTTAATATAAATTGTATTCGTGATGTACCCATACACGCAACCGACAAAATTTCGTACACTAATTCAGGAGACATTTCCCTAACGCACATCTGGTCGAACAATGGCTACCTCAGCCTCTCTCCCCACCACAGCCTGATTCCCGTTACTTTTTGATTCCCCCTTGTATGCACTTCACTGAGAACTTGCGCATGAGCGCTTTGAATTCTTCGAGAGTCTATAGCTTTAACACTATAAAAGGTGATAACTATTGTTATGATTTAATTGCGAAAATACTGAAATTCAACACACTCAGAGTCGAATATAACACTACTCTGGAAACTTTCATTAAGAACAAAAAGGTCCATAGCGTCCATGAATTCTTTCCCAGTATTTCTCCAGGATATAAAATCATAGAAGTTTCAGCTCATGTTATACATCTGTCCTGGATGTAAATGTATAGATTATCTTTAAATTCAAAAAGTCGATCAGAATGGATGATTTTGGTAATATTCGAATTGAATAAATTACTATTAGACTTCATATTAAATCGGTATAATTGGGATCATTTTTAATTATAGTATACATTTAACTGCTCACATTCAATCACTTGTATAATATTCTGCTGCTTCCTGAAAATGGACGAAATTCTAAAAATCCAATTAGCTGCAACATTCGATAAGTCAATTGCTCATTGTGAAATACAGCACTAAGCTTTGATAACAATAACTAAATTCCTATTTCTATCCAACATCAAGATCTGCATCTTATCATCACGAATGTATGAGGGCGATTCAATAAGTACCCGTGGTAGAAATGAAGACAATATTTGTTCCAAAATTTTTTTTTTATTTTTCAACATCGTCCCCTTTTAGAAAGATACAGTTCTCCCAACGTTCTGATCATTTTTTTACCCCTCCAAAAAAAAGGATTTTTCGTCTCTTTCAATTTTTTGTCAAAGCGGTTCAATACTTCATTGTTGTCTTGTCCAGTGATCGTTCTTCCATTTTCTAAAAGGCCATCAGGACAATGCCCTTTGCATCCCAAAAAATCGTCGCCGTGACCTTTTCGGCCGATGAGCGGCGAGAAACTCATTGTTTTGATTGTTGCTTAGTTTTGACGTAAAATGATGAATCCTGGTTTCATGAACGGTAACAACTCGATGCAAAAAGTCCTTCGGATCTCGCTTAAATTGTTTCAAACACTGCTTCGAAGTTAACAGCCGCTTCCGCTCGTTAACTTCACGGTAGACAAAGTGAGTAATTACGGCACCCATCGGGTTGACAATTTTTTCATAGCGAACTTTTCATGTGAAATATTAATTGTTGTTCCGGTCAACACGTTTCGGCTTCGTTTGATAGGTGTCAGCACACGATAATAACACCGGCTTCCCTAAGGAACATCCTCTGTCCTCAAACACGGGGACTTATTGAACCGCCCTCATATATTCATGTTATTGGAAAATTTAAAAAAACAAATGGAAACGTACTAACAAAATCTAGATTTGTGAACAATGCTATTTGTGATCTATTTGACGAAATTCGCTATGGAATGAATGATGTTGAGATAGACAAATTAAGATTGTTGGATTGAGTAGCATAATAAAAGGATGGACTAATATTAATAAATAATTTTGTTGGTCTTACGGTCTTTATAATATAATATATTAACTAAAATAATGACAGTCAGATTGTCCTTGTGTATTATCACTCCCAAAAAATCTGATATAAAACTTATTACTAAAAATAAATTAGATTAAATATTAAAAATAATAAAATAAAACAAAATAAAAATAATAGGAATAATAAACTATATTCTATGTTAGTGCAGGACACTTTGACTGCCCCCACCATCTTTATTTTCTTCTTTGGTGTCCGACGTTTTGAACCGCTGTAGTTGAACCTCAGGAACTAATTTAAAGGATGTATTTTTTTAATACCAATTAGACTCTCATGATTAAAAATGCCGGCTGCATTGGCAGTGAAGAAAAGATGCCAGTGTTGATTAATATATAAAAAAACTTTGAGGTTGCTTTTCTAAAATAACCAAGATTGAATGGCTAATGTCTTATGTTATTACATCTGATAAAAAAGAACTTTTAAATTTCATTGACAATGATAATCTTATCTCAGTGTGTTACCCTTCATGCGAACTATTTGAATATTCGGTTCTACGAAGTGCTAATAAGTAGAATTGCACAGTAAAAACTTCCAATCAATTGGAAAAACCTCGTTTTATCATTCTCGGCTTACAGACGAAGAAAAAAACCCAGCTGCAAAAGCATGCCGTTTTGATCATTTTAATATTATTAACATGAAGCTTTTCCTGAATTCACAATATTATTCATGCAATAATTTAAATCTGGATATATTTAATAATCAATATATAATATGATATCTACGTAAATTTTCGAAAAACATACTATGCAAGAGATCCTCAGCCACTACCTACCAGGACACAGTTTATTCATAATGAATCACTCATAGTTATTAATTGTCGGCGACAAAATTGGAAATTGAGGTGCGATATATCTTAACAGCCATAATTGGGTATTGCATGACCGCATTGTTCAGTATAATCCGATTAGTGTATTTCATCCGATTATCTATTTCATCAACTAAAATAAAAAATATCTGATATTCTCATCTACAAAATCTACTTATAAAATCATCTGAATATTTGATCAGAAGTTATGAAATATTTTCAAAATATATAAGTTATTCAGCGCGCAAACCACGGTGCACTTCCCATTCCTGGACTTGTGGACTAGTCAATTTTATAAGTGATTTCTAGACAATTAAAAAATACATAGATATTGAATCTTTAGGGTATCGTCTTTGTTCTTCATTCAATTACCTTAGAAATCTATTTTATAAAAATGCTGTGAATATGTTAAATGAACAATTATATATATATATATATATATATATATATATATATATATATATATATATATATATATGTATGTCTGAACACACTGAGCGCGCATCTAAATTATCAGATGATTATATATATTTTCCAATGTTTATTTAAGTTCATTTATATTATGACTAAAATATGTTTATTGATTAGGTTTATGAATAGGATGATTAATAGTCTTTTCGAATTCGCAAAACCGATTGAGCCAATCATTTGCAATTCAATTATATTTCATTTTCCTATTACTGCGAGATTTAGAACTATAGCGCGGGTCTGGAACAGGCACGCTGCATAACTTGTTCGCGAATATATTTAATTTAATAACTTTTGCTTGAATAAAGACACCATATTTTAAAACACTAAATTTTGTACATAAAAGAAAAGAGAACAAAATAATATTTAACACAATCAATTTCAGGGGTGGTCATGTCATAATTTTTTAAAAATTTAATTGTTTATACTTTTAAGTTATAACTATTAAAAATTTTTTAAATTTGCTTCACAAATTAAATTAAAATTAAGAAAGTATATGAATGAACGAACTCTGACATAGAATTGCCCATGAGAGATTTTGAAAACGATATTTCAACCGCGGTGCATTTTACAAAATTCACTGGAAATAACAAAATTTATTCATTTAAATATAAATGTATGAGACATTTAAAATATTAAAACCATATGTAAAAACTGTACATGGAACTTTTGTAATTTATGGAAACCTAGGCAAATAAAACAGACAGATCAAAAAATGAGTATAAGCAAAAATGTATGCTTTGCGAAAATGTGCGATAAAATGGCTCTTGACAACATTAAATTGGAAAATGTTAAATTAACATACTTCTATAAAATATTCAATATCGAAATCTGTTATTAATTACATCCTTATTTGATCTAAATGAATATAAAATAAAGGTAAAATGAATACTACGGAAAATAAAACGTATTTTTGATTTTTTAATTTGAAACTGCATTTATATATTTACATTATTTTAGTCAAATGTATTTCCATTATATAAGTATATTATTGAAGATTTGAATAACACGTTATCAAATTCTTGAACTCGAACGTTCAATATCTGTGATTTATTAACATATTATATATATATATATATATATATATATATATATATATATAAATAATCAGATATAAAAATAATTTAATAACAGAAACTAACTATTGGTTGGCAAAAAAAAGTTTACGTTCAGCAAAAACAGGTCTGGTAGAAATAGACACTACGACCATTGGCGTGGAGGAGATGGATAAGGCCCCACATAGTTGACTCCGCAGCAATTGAAGGGGTGCGATGTGCTGATCCTAGCTTCAGGTAAAGGATCCTTGATCTGAGTCGACGTGCGCTAGCTAAATTGCTTGCAAACCACACAGTTTCGGAAGTGGGCTTTAATAACAATCCTTCTGCCGACGATCTAGGCAAACTGTATGGCGTAGGCTTAGGTCATCCGAAATCCTTCATGGAATGCTCGGATATGAGCATAGTCGATAACGAACTTGGTCAGGTGGCCTTTTTGATAAAAGATGATCGGTTGATTTATGAAGAAGTGAAATGTTGCGAGGCCAAGCTGCCTGCCAACTTTAAGAACCTGTGACTGATCAAGAAATTGGTTCAAACGTCCTCAGTGAGCTTGTCATGGTGATTGCGAGCCCTAGTTCCAACATATTGATTTCTCCCGCATAGCATCGGTGTTCTCTTCTTCGAACACACAAGAGAAACTCGAAATTTAGATTATTCGTTATCAAGAGGTCAGTTATGGGTGGTGACTGAGGATCTGCTGAATAACTAAAGAATCAACGGCAACCAGCTAGCGTTCGCAGCAGTCAGTGCAAGTTGGAAAATTGATCAGCAGTATTAGTCTCACAGCGCTGACTGACATAGCAAGTGAACTGAGGTTGAAGCAGATGATTCGTCGTAGGCTTAGCGCAGTATCGCGGTCAAGAGTTAAGTGGGCAGGCCAGCCATGTAGGTCCTCACTACAACAATTTATTTCGGCTGAGGTCGTTGGCGTTGGAACCGCGGTTGGCAACATCGGCTGGATCGTCCGTACTGCAGACATAACTCTAAGTATAGCGTAGCATCTTTTCGTCAATATGAATCACATAATTGTTGACGAAGTCGTTATTTAACGGCACTTCTGATCGAAACCAATGTAGGACGATGATATAGTTACTCCAAGCGTAGTACTCTCCAACTGGTATATCCAGGCCACTAAAACAAAGCGATGTAGGCGGACTGCTAGTAAGGTAGCGCGTAGCTTGAGACCAGGAATCGTAACTCTGCCCAGAGGCTGATCCAGGCGGGATAGACCTTTGATCGATGACAACTTTGTTTTGACAGCCGGAAGGGTGACATGGATAGCAGGTGTGCTGACGTAAGCATGGAAATAAATGCAATGGTATTGGTAAAGACGCGCAACGGCACTTTACTTGTAGAAGTCCATTTGAATTAGCGAGGCCGTTCGATGCAACTGATATGACCCAGATTTACTCGGAACTCCGCCCTTTCTTGGATCGCGCTCTTTGCATCATCGCTATTCCAGTCCAATTTTTAGTGCCAGACCCTTGATGTAGAGTTTTCCGGGGATGGTCACAATAATTAATGAGAGCAACCCTGCCGGGTCAAATAATCGAGCAATTTTTGCAAGGACTTGTCATTTTGTGACTCGAGCGTGAAGTTCCAGACATGGAGGTGAGAATCTCAGGTGATAACAAACAGGACCCACAATATACCGAGCTTGTTTACGGGGCAATCTGATGTAAACTGGCGCCAGCTACGTTGAAGGTGATCGTATGGTGGAACGTCCTCAAGCAACCGTCCAGAGTTGCAGACCCATCTTTATACTCTGAAGCCTGGTTTCTATAATAAATTGACTACTTTGCACCGGATCAACGCACCTTCCTCTGAGCCAGTGCCGCATCGGAAGCCACATAAGAGTTCGCGTTCGATAGTCTGAACGGCCTCTGGAAATAAGGAGCGCTCATCGTTGCTGAGTTATTTTAAGGATCGTAGAGCTAAATAGGGCACACTGGTTCAGCGATAAGTAACCATTCGGAGGATGTAGTGCTGCCGGGTTTCAGGGGCCGAGTCGCTTCAAACAATCCGGTGAGGGTGAGAGCCCTCTTCCTGGGCCCAAATACGGAACATTATTCAGACGTCAGCGCAGAAGACTCCGAAAGTACGTCGTTTAAGCTTCGGCCCGCTGAGGTTGGACACGGTGTGTTGAATACTACTTGCAACTTACTACAGACGTCCTTGTTTTGTCATATACCATAATATGGAAGGTAGTTAATATGAGTCCAAGGCATCGTCTGTTCTTGTTGTGTAAGTCGACGTTTGTCCGAGCTCCAAATATTCGCGCACGAAGTGGGGCTACTCTTCCTTCTACAAAGAGTCACGCGTCATGCGTCAATAAAGCGATGACAAGAAGTTCCGAGCGATTGTTAAGCTTTCACCCTCTGATGGCAGAGCCTTGGAGATGAAAGGGAAGAGGACGATACAGCGTCCATCAGCAACGCAGCGTTGCTTCATTGTATACACGAACTCACACGGCAGTTCAATGTCGGATGATCGCTCAAAAATACTGCAAAGTACTTGTAAAAGTCGTGTGTCAAGATATTATGTACCGCAGACCTCCCGCCCTATAATGCGTCGACGATAGTTTCAAATACAGTATTTTGAGTGACGAGATTCCCGTGACAGACGAAGCCAGGCCGTATGAGACGGTGGTAAGCATCCACGCCTAACATCAGGTCGATTCCTTGCGGAGTGACCAAGCCAGATTCAGAGAGAGCAAGGCCCTGGAACGTAGCTTAAGAGAAACTCACTCGCATCCGTAAGAGAACTGAGCTTGTCTCCTGCTCCCAACTCTTCCCGATGCTGTAACTGGCGAACAAGGAGAGGAAACAGTTACTCACTGTGTACGCCTTATCAATTGACAGAGCTTACAGAGGCGAAACGCCCATGAGCAGGAAAAAAAAAAAGATATATATATATATATATATATATATATATATATATATATAGATTCCCTAAACATAAAATGACATGTCAGAATTATATGCGATTATTTTTAATTTAAACGAAACAAATTCTTGAAATTCATATTTACATAGTCAAATAATATGAAAATATAAGTATCAATTCGAGTAAGTTGCGAAATTATTACTTACAAGATATGTTTTAAAAATTCCAAGACTTATTATGCTATTTTTGATCAGCAAATCAGTTACCCATGTGGATCGATGGGGCGGTGCATTATCATGCAACAGACTCAAGCTCCCTCTTTCACGATATTCTGGCTGAACACGACGAATACGGTTAAGAAAATGCTTGATAACACAAAGCAATATACTACATTAATCATTTTATCAAATGGAATGAATTTCGGCTGAATAATACACTTGAAATCATAGAAAGTGATAGTATTGTTTTGATTTTCGATTTTTCCAAGCGCGAGTATTTCGGTTTTGGTTCATCAGGGCTTTCCATTCGGCACTTTGACGTTTGGTCTTGGGATCATATTGAAAACAGTATGTGGCAACCTAATATATAAATATATACGGGGTGTCTTCAAAAAGTACGATAAAATTTTTAGCAATATTCATTGTTTACTTTTTAAGTGGCAGCTGCTTACGTTAGATGTGTTTTGAGCTCGGCGATTTTCGTTTGTCGAGGCTTTTTCGGTCTTGGCAATCCAGAATTCCTTCACTGGAACGATTGAGTCTTAGTTTCATCATCATATCTGTAAACCCACATTTCATCATCTGTTATAACACGTTTTAGTAGATCTGCATTATTATTAACTTCATTTAGTGACTCGTGAGCAACTTCCATTCGCCGCTGTGTTTGTTCGAAATTCAACAATTTTGGAACAAATTTGGTTTCCACACGTTGCATGTCCAAAACGTCCGAAAAAAATTCCATGGTATGAATCAACTCATATGCCAATATCATCATCGACTTCTCTGACTGTAATTCGGTGATCGTTTATAACCATTTCCTTCACTTTTTTCTCGTTTTCATCGGTTGTTGATGTGCTTGGGCGTCCAGGTCGTTTATCATCTTCAAAATTTTCGCGGCCATCTTGGAAACGCTTATACCACTCATAAATCCCTGCTTTACTCATAGCAGACCCACCATATGCTATTGTTAACATGTTACAAACTTTGCTACATTATTTCATTTTTTACGCAAAATTGAATACAAATTCTTTGCTCCATTTTTTTTACAAACGAAAAACGACTAGCAAAAAAAACACGTCTAATGTTAGCGTCTCTCACTTAAAAAGTAAGCAATGAATGTTGCTGAAAATTTTATCATACTTCAAGGACATGCGTACCAACATAATCAAAAAAATTTTTATACAGGCGGACTCTCCAAATCCGCGAAATTTAAAAATTCTCGTTACTTTTTGAACACACCTCGTATATGTATGTATATCCCCAAACTACCAATTTCTAACTATTTAGTATGTGTATATACCATGAACCAGAGTTTCGTATGAAATTGTGTAAATCATTAGTAAATAAGTTTTGATATAGATTCAACGTAAAATTTACATGAATTAAAAAAAAAAGAAATTAAATGATATTATTCATTTCATTAATAAATAGCATATAATCTCTTAATTACAAATATTCAAATAAGTATAAAGATAAGAACGAATAATATTTCCAAATTAATTTTTTCGTGCGAAAATTTATATTAAATAATATATGTATGTTTAAGGTAAACAATTCTATAATTAATTATTATCATAATTAGAATTATTAATTCTAATATTTGATCTAGCAGTGGATATAAATTTACTGATAATAAGTTATTTATAGTTTGTAGTACTATCGACTGATTTGAATGATCACTCAAAATATAAACCTCATAATTAGAATTGTTAATTCAAATATTTTATCATGATCTTCCTCATCATCGTTATAGTATATTCATTTTATTATTTACACATAGTTTATAGTTATTGTTATTAAAAAAGTATTGACAAAAATTAAATGCCCTTTACAAACATATATGTTATTTTATATACCCCTTCTCTCTTTCCATTCTACAACTTTAATCCTATAATAAATATAAATCTAATGTTGGACATAATTAATACTAATAAATTACATAAAAAATAATAAATGACATTAGAGAAGAATTTGTACTATTTGGATCTAATTAATTATATTGTCAGATTTTAAAGATAAATCTTTATTCATAAACTTTGCACATGTACAACTTTTCTTGTCAAATCCTATTTTACATAAAATTGTAAAACAATATTATTTATGTAAATTTATTAAAAAGTGTTACGTATTTCAAACCCCCTGTGGTATAACTTAAACTGTATTTATTTAATTTTAATTATTTCATTTAATGCTTTTTTATTAATATAGAAAATAGTTTCAAATATAATTATTAATAAAATATTCTAAATGACAGTTTTACTTATGCGCATATCATTTTGAATAATAACACCTAACCAATATTCACAATAGTGACTTTTTTCATTAATTATTACTCGTATATAATCTATTCCTATGTATAAAATATTTTTGTTTACCTTTCAAAACGTTGGGCGCTAATTTGTAACAGGGTGCTAGGTAATCAAGGTACTAAATACGACCTTGGTGTATCTCTTCTAATTTGCCTAGTCCTATTACTATGAATATATAAAATCATAATTCAAATAGTTACCGTTGCCAAGGATTGACTTATCTTGGCCGGAACCAATGAATAAAAATATTTTAAATTATAAATAATTACAAAATTATTATAAATATTATTTATTATTATTTCCATATTTTTATATTTTATTATTTTCTGACTAAGAAATTATTCTTACTGCACCGACTCAGTTTTACCCTTGGCAATTGATTTTTTAAAGATTTCCACCTGATTCATTTAGATATTTTATCAATAACTTATAGATACAACTTATAAAATACAATTTTTTTATACCAGTGTACCACGGAAGCGGCAGAGTCCGCAAATCATTTCGAAATATTAATTTTATTGTATTTTTATATGAGGAATAAGAAAATTATTTTGTTAATAATTATCATCAAATCAAATAATTATTTATTAATTGAAAAATAATTATATCTAATTATTAAATATATCAATTTTAGAATTAATTAATCTGATTTTCTTAACTACGTGTGCGCCCGCTATCTATTATTTGTTCGACTTAATCGAAGTTTTTAATATTATAAGCAATCTATAAAATTAATGTCAATGACTAATATATAAATTATTTGATCACTCGACATGTAATAAGAACGTATATGGTAATACTTAATATACGACTCTTCGATTCACTCTACTTGTGTACATGAACAATGTGCGCAGCGGCGGCAATGCACACAAACTATATAATGCAGTTTAGCTTGCCTATATGTGGTTCCCGTGCAAACTCATATGCACAAGCAAACGTAATCCACGCGAGACCGTAACAAAAGGTTAACATTTAATTGACCGCTAATACTTTCAGATTTTAGTTCCCATAATTAGTTGTTCATAAAACAACTAGCCGGTACCGTGTAATTTATTTCCGTGTTTGATCGAAATGAAATAATTAATAAAACGATCACAACAGTCATAAATACGTTGTGGGCTTATCTATCTTCAATTGCTGTCGGTGACAATATTATAATTAGCTCTCCTTTTCAGTTGGAAGTCTCGGACAGTAGAAATACAAATCACCAGCAACAAAATTAAAATCAGAACAACCAGTTTGAATACAAATACGGATTCTTAAAAACAGAATCAAAAATAAAAGAGCGAGAGTGAAAAAACACTAATCTACTCTTCCTTAAAGCAGTTAGATCATAACTAACATTAATATTTTCCCCACTTCCTGATATTTGCTGAAGTTAGACTGTAGCCTGTCGTCTGTCTCTTTCTACTTCGTGAACGAACACCATCAACGCATATATTGGTGCTTGTTAAAATATATATATATATATATATATATATATATATATATATATATATATATATATACTAGCATCCCCCGTCTCGGCTTCGCCCGAGATAATAATTTAACCGATTTCATAAACAATTCAATAATATCTAAGTAAAAAGTACTCTATATATAAAAATCTATATTGCTATAAATAAGAAATGACGTTTTCGGAGAGTATCATATTCGGACTATAGGAAATGTCTTGGGCCGACTGCTATAGAGAGTTTTGTGTTGGGGATGTAGAATACAATGTCCAGGTATCCCGGGACGACTCTTACTGAGAGTGTGCGTGTTCGAATGATAGAATATGAATCTCTTCATAGAAGTCGTACTAACATACCTGGACATTGTTTCCCAGCAAAGATACCTAATACTCCCCGTAGAAGTCTTTCCAAATCATCTGGTAATTCTATAATCGCATTCTATCATCCGAACACGAAACTCCCCGTAGAAGTTAACCTGATACACCTGAACTTCGTTTTCTACCAACTAAACACGATAGTCCCAGTAGAAGTCGCCCCGAGAAAGCTAACATCGCTTCCTAACGACTAAACACAATACTCCCCGTAGATCTCATTCACAAACACCTGATTATCGTATTCTATCGTCACGACGCGAATCTTCCCATCGAAGTTGATTTCCTCATATCTGGACGTCTTTTTCTATCAACTAAATACAATATTCCCCGTAGAAATCGTCCAGAGGTACCTGGACATCGCATTCTATCATTCGAACACACAACTGCCTATAGAAATCGTATTTAAAAGGTATATATATAATATGTACAATATAATATACATAAAATCTATATATATATATATATATATATATTTGTATATATTTCGTATGCACCCGTTCTTTAAATTAACTACCGTAAATATTTTAGTACTGGTGCCAACTAAATTCGATCAAAATGTTGGTATACGAATAGCATATTTTTGAAGCATACGATGGATATTGCTCTTTTATGCAGAAGCGATGATATATTATATATATATATATATATATATATATATATATATATATATATTTAGAGTTTCAAGGTTGTTGGTAAAGAATCCTATTTTGCCATCGTTGCTTTTGTTCAAACTAAAAAAAACATAGTATCTTGTCACAATTCTGAAGTTAATAGAATGTAGAAAAATAAAAATATAATTTGTCGTCACAATCTATATTCAGTATGATTTGACATACAGAACCAATTTATAAGAGAAGGAGAAAGAAGGACACAGAAATAGAGAGAGAGAGAGAGAGAGAGAGAGAGAGAGATTTTCCCACGTAAGAGAAAATAAAATTTACAAAAATCAAAAAATATCCATAAGATGTGAGAATAGTGTCAGATTAACCTCAAGAACAAAAAAGGTTATACCAAATAACGCCACACCTTCTTTAGGATACGAATCCCAAAGTTGGATATGAACATTTGTCTGAGCTGGCCTGATATTAATATTTAAGCGGACTACTTTGAGTTGATGTTCGTGATTCAAGACACCACCTAGTGGCCGCTGGTGAAACTGATTGTTAAAACCATTAACTTAATTTATTGATGAAAGTAAAATGATTTTTAATAAAAAACATAGCCTATATCTTCCCAAGGTAATATAAAATCTATATGTCAATTTTCAGAACAACCGGTTCAGTAGTTTTTTCGATTATCGCGTACAAACAAAAACACGCTTTGTCTTTATAAATTAGTATGATATGATATATATATATATATATATATCATTAAGCAACCTTGTCTAGGGAGTCGGCAGGGGGGAGAAGAGGAACCCAAGGGTTTAACATGGATTTCCGGATTAGTGGGTGCTAAAGTTCTTTATAGCTACCTATAGCATGCGCGTCCGTGCGCTCTATACCTCTCATTCTCTCTCTCTCTCTCTCTCTCTCTCTCTCTCTCTCTCTCTCTCTCTCTCTCTCTTTCTGACCTGACCATCTGCTTCGATGCTGTGCGGGGCCTAGCGCAGCAGTGTGTCTATAGTATATACATTAAAAATCATTGGTAAAGTGATTACCTAATTTGCCAATTTTTTATATTTTTGTCGAATTTGCCAAAAAAAAAAAAAAATCATTTTTCTTAATTAGATTTTTTTTAAAATATTGCCATTAAAATTTAAACCTGCAACAATAAAAATAACTAAAAATTAAATTACAATACGAACATGATAGTATGATTATAAAGAATAAAAATACTACGTTTTAAAACCAATTGGTATATTTGCTGTATTTAAAATTAAATATAACATACAATATTTTATAATAAGATACATTCATTAGCGGGTGTTGGTTGTACGTGGCTTGGTGAGAAAATCACGGCGTAGCCCTCATCTATGTTTCGAAAATGGGACTTTTCTCTAGTAACCTAAATATTAGATTCAGATAGTTGGTCTAATAAATAATAAAAATTTAACGATTTTTAAAGACGTTAAAAATAATACTACAGACTACATATACATTTATAATAAAATTTTTAAGGAAAAAAAATAATTAGGCGAGTTTGATATGTTTTTAGAATATTAAGAACTTTCAAAAATAAATAACTATACAAAAATTATATGAAAAAATTATATAAAATATTTGGTTTAAATTCCGAAATAGACTTGGACAAAAAGTATTAGATAACGAAATTCAAAATCAGATTATTGAAATAGTCAGTTGTCTTGGCTGTGATGAAGGAGAACATAATAATATATGTAATTATACTGTAAAGCTTTCCCTAGCAAAAAATTATTTATATATTAATAATTTTTTATAAGAAAATAAATTATATAACGCAATTATGGCTTAAAGCAATGAGATTATTAACAGAAATAGTTAAGCGATATATATATATATATATATATATATATATATATATATATATATATAATTATATAAATTTAAATAAACATTAATTAATAAATAGTTTTAACGAAATTACAACTGCATAAAGTAGTTAAATCACTTCCAAGTAGCCGAGTTTATTTTTATTGTATAGCGAAATTACGGTTTAAAAAAATAATAAGATCATTTATAAATTGCTGAGTGAATTTTCACATCATTTGTATCTCCAGAACAAGTGACATATCTAGCTATATTTTCAATACTATTCACGTGTGGTTTCATAAAAAAGAATCACCGAAAATCATCTGTGGTTTGTAGGTAAACGTTTTTGTAATATTTATTCTGTTAACTTGTTTTTGTTAAAAACAGGTATTATCCTTTTATGAGATCACGAGTGTCTAATATTGATTTGTAAAATATATTTTGAGGAAATATTAATTTTTTGTAACAATTTTTGAACCTACTCATATAACATTTAAATACTCATATTTTGTTTGTCGTCTGCTTATTATAATTATATATCAAGTGCGTGACCATTTAGTATTTATTATTCGTCTGTATATTATTCCTTTATTAACACTTTTAGAACAATTAGCTTGGGATGTCACTTATTCGAGATATACATATCATGTGAAAATGAACTCATCTATTTCTAATTAATCTTATTATTACCTTTTTACACTGTACCTTTGTTATATAATGAAAGTAAACTCTGATATCTAGAAATAATTTCATTACTTTATTATTATATCATTTCGTTGAAACTAATTAATTATTAGTGTTTTTCGAAGTTTTAGATATATTTTGTGTAAATTATACATACTGTTCTTTATAGGAATACATATAAAATGAACTGAGCCATTACTTTTAAGCTGTAATTTTGTGATATATTTTATTTTTTGTTTTCATATTTCGGAATATTTGAAAAAAATATTTTATATAAATATTGTTTTGATATATGAACATTTTTTTTGCTATGAAAATATTTAGTAGCATCACACATATTATTATATTTCCCTTCATCATACAGAGGACGTCTGACTATTTCAATGACCTGATTTATAAGTTTGTTATATCGGGTATGTGAATAAGTCTTTCCCGTTTTTTTTCAAATATTGAGCCTTTATTGTGAAAAAATGGTTAAAAATGAATTATTGAAAGTATTGGCCATCGCTAGCTACAACTTTTTCCCATCTTTCTGGCAACATACGAATCGCGTTGCGAAAAAATTCGACCGGTTTGGCCTCTATCCAGTCATCCACCCATTTTTTGGCTTCCTCGTAGGAATGGAAGTGCTGGTCAGCCAGGCCATGCGTCATCGATCTGAAGAGATGGTAATCAGACGGAGCAACGTCTGGACTATACGGCGGGTGGGGTAGGACTTCCCATTTGAGCGTTTCTAAGTATGTTTTCACCGGCGGTGCAACATGTGGGCGAGCATTGTCATGTTGCAAAATAACTTTGTCGTGCCTGTCGGAGTATTGTGGCCTACAATTTTTTTTATATTAAAAAAATATATATTGAAGTCGGTAAAAATTTTTTTTCTTTTTTCATCCAATATGGCCCAGATATGGCTGCCACAACGCAGCTTGCTTTTTTTGCCTGACATCATATCTTGATACAGGAAGCTCTGAAATGAAAAATTCAAAAAGCATATTAAAGTATAAGATAGTGGCTATAGCCCGTCAAGAATTATGAATATTCGATTACATTAGAGCACTTTTTTAAACAACATAACCTCAAAAAATAAGCCGAAGATTAGAAAAGCTCACCATTTTGTTTTTATTTTACTTAAACTTCTTGATTTTATTACGGGCTACAGCCACTTTCTTATACTCTAATATGCTTTTTGAATTTTTCATTTCAGAGCTTCCTGTATCAAAATATTATGTCAGCCAAAAAAAGCAAGCTTCGTTGTGGCAGCCATATCTGTGCCATATTGGATGAAAAATGAAAAAAAAAATTTTTTGCAGACTTCAATATGTATTTTTTTTAATATAAAAAAATTGTAGTGTGATAATAAAGTTTACCGCAAGAAAAAAATCTTGAAAATTTATGCAAAAAGACTTGTGATGCCCCCTTAATAGATTGTCAAGTTCTTAATATGCTAAAAACACATCAAACTGACTATTTTACTTGTATAAAAATTTTTTTTGGAGATTTCAATTCATTGTGAAAGATCTAGTATTTAATGAATTCTTAAAAATTTAATATTGTATTACTTTTTACAATTAGACCAGTTAATTTTTTTTTTTTCATTTAAGTTGAATGTCACATTAACCGTATGAGGTCGTGAGTGATCAGATGGTCTTAAGTATATAATATACAATTATAGGTTCAATATTACATAATTTTTAATAATTGTGTATGTTACATCTTAATCAGTTACATTGACATATTTTTCATTTTCTAATTGATAGAGAATTAACTGTACAATTTTATTAAGCCCATTTAATTCGATAGTTCAGTACATTGTAGTGTGAGTTTATGATTGAGAAGATTTTGAAGATGTCTATGGGGATGTAGAATATTTTTCTTTATTTGTCATACAGATCATTTTTTATTTATTTTTTATTAATTAGGTGGAGATCTGTTATGTTTGTATGCGCTATTCTCACTCTTGTTAATATTACCAGGATTTTTCTACTTATAATCAAAATTTACCTTGGTTCGAAAAAATTGGTCTTTATTATCTGTATTTATGTTTTCTTCTCTATCCATATGTTATTAAAATATATTTCTATCGCGTGTAGTGCAATTCTTTTTCATGCTAATATATTTGCGCTGTTGTTATATTTCATTTTTCAGGCTTGATTAGAGCTGCCTTTTTGGCTGCTTTGTTGGGAATATTATTTTCAGTGCTATTTAAATGAACAGATGTTCTTAGGATTTGTATTTTCGTTTATTTTCTTGATTTATTGAATTTTATGAGTTCATAATTCATTTCATTAACTATTGAATTATTGTGGTTAAGATTGTGCAGTGAATTTAGTTCACATTTTGAATCCGAACATATAAAGATGGCGGTGTGTCGAGTGGATTCAGCATATCTGATACCAAGAAGTACTTAGCATATTTGAAGCAAATACTTGAGCAGAGAAGGTAGAGAATTCGACTGTAAATTAATAAAAATTTTTATCGGTTATACAGTTTTGCTACAATAATAGAATATACTAATATAATGACAGTCAGACAGTACTTATTTATAAAAATTATCGTAGAATCTGATATAGAAATTACTACTAAAAAGTAAAATAAAAATTAAATTAAATTACAAATTTAAAGTTAGAATTAAGTAACTTTATTTAGAGTTTACATCTTTGAAGATGAACCGTAGGGGTACGAAAGGTCGGACACCAAAGGGGAATTTAAATTTAAGGTGGTCGGGTCAGTCAGGTTGTCCTTTACTAACATAGAATGTTACTATTTTTTCTTTATTTTATTATTAATTTTATTATTATTTTTAATTTTTAATTTTTATATAATTTATTGTAGTAATAAGTTCTATTTCAGATTATACGGAGATGACTATAAACAAGGACAGCCTGATTGTCATTATTATAGTTAATATATTATATTAGATAGACTGTAAGACCGATAAAAATATTTATTGATTTAATTCAGAACAGTTGGCATAAGTACAATCTTTAATTTTATTATTTATATTGAATTAATTAATCATTATTTTAAATTAATACAGTAACATGTGTAGAAGAGAAACATTATAGCAGATAAAAGAATCATGTAGGTGAATACATGGTCAATAACTGCATCACAGGCATCAAGATCGACATTTGCGGAAAACATATGATTGCGCTAGGAGCTGGTTTATACTATCACAAAACGTTCAACACTTTCCAAAATCATGTAAAAAGTAGTGTCAGCATCGCATTGTATACGATTTGGCAGACGACATGCGAGTGTTTCCGATTTTCTAAACGGAAACACCGCGCGGCAAGAGAAGCAGCAAGAAGGGACACTCTCTCGCTTGCCGCCACTCGCGTCGAATGTCCTCAGATCATATACGCGCCGGTTTTTCTCGCGCCGAGGAAATTAAAATTTCGTTTCGTGCAAATAACTGCTAAGGTATGTGTGTAATAAAGTGTGTAAATAAAGTCTGGAATAAAGTGTGTAACGCGACCCCACGACAAGAAGGCAGCCGGAAAGTTGCTCGCGAAGTAATGGCTGTGAGGAGGCCGATAGCTCGTAACGTACCGCCATGTTGACTTGTTGTAAATCTAAGTAAATTTTTCGACTAATGTGTCGGGTTTGTGGGCGATGTGATATCGCCTTATGTATCGCGAGACTAAGTTGAATATTATTTTTGTTTGTTCATTCTTTCTTTTAAGTGCTTTCATATCTTATTTCATACACCCTTCCCGATTCACAGCTGTCCCGAGGCGGGCAAAGATAAGTGCTCCAGCATGCATTTATGCCCGTTCGAACGTGAGCTTCTCTACGTGATCGTGAATTTCTCGGCGTTATATAACTTCTCTTCGTTATAAAATAGTTTATTCGGTAGGGTAAGTGTATATACGTACTAGCTACGTTATATAGTTCTGTTCGCTATAAAAGTATCTACGTCTATAAATATTCTACGTTATAATATATATATATATATATATTGTGACGAAGGTCACAATGAATAACGGCCTCTGCCCTGCGTGCCTCTGATGAAGGTGTATAGATTTGCAACTAATCACCATTTTTCTTTCTTCCGAGGTGCCGTTGAACACAGATACAGCCTGAGACCTGAGCGAAGCCGAAGAGCTCAAACTGATGCGCGTACACGCGTCGTAAATAGAGAGAGAGAGAGAGAGAGAGGGTGAAATGTGTATGCGGCCGCCGCGCGAAAGAGTGAAATGAAATGGGCAGGGCTCGGGGGACAGAGGGCGAAGACAGAAGATACAGAAAGAGAAGACATTGCTCGTTGAGACGCGTAAGGAGATAGTTTTGGCCCGGATTTTTCCAAAAAGAGACGATAAAGTAATCAGGCCAAGAAACACCGCACGATTATACTGCAAAGTTCTAGTGCGTATTGGTGAGCTCGATGCGAGCCGTAATAATAATCCAACACCGAAGACCTAGTCCAGGCGCTGACCGAGTCCGTTCGAGAAGAACAGGGAGAGATGTCGACGGCTCATCCGATACCCAATTCTGACAAAGCCAGCATACGATAATCATAACTGTAAGCTCGGGCCGCGGACCGCGGTGCGATGGTGGCCAGTACGCGGATTAAGTACGTGCGCACGCGGAAAGACTCATCGAGTACGAGGATGACGGAACCGCTGGACGAGGAGAAGAGACTACACCGCGAGTAGCCTGCGTCTGCGTGAGAGAGAGAGAGAGAGAGAGAGAGAGAGAGTGCATGTGCACCGCGGGCCCAAGAGTGTATGTGCTCAAATACGGGTGTAAGTGAGAGAAAGAGAGCGTATTCTAACATATTATAACGCGATAGATCATTATAATAAACGAAGTCTTCAAATAACATCGAAGCGTATATTTATTGAGTGCCACCCCCATTTTTTTAGTGTTGCGCCGCTTTTATCGGCGAACTCCCTCGTGGAGAGAGGACGGGTCACCATCAGTCGAAGGAGTCAGCAGGTAGGTGCTGTAGGAGATAATATTTTGTGCAAGTGTCCGGGACAAAGACCACTACGTCACAATATATATGTAATCTATATCAGTATATATTTCATAAATTGAATAGCAAAAATGTAGAGACAAACGATTATATACAACAACGTTTTATTTAATAAAATTTTTTTTAGCGTATATATAAATATTAAATCTTCGTAGGCAATAACATGTTTGCCTAAATAAATATTACTAGCATCCCCCGTCTCGGCTTCGACCGAGATAATAATTTAACCGATTTCATAAGCAATTTAATAATATCTAAGTAAAAAGTACTCTATATATAAAAATCTATATTACTATAAATAATTGACCGTAATGTATCCATCATCGCTTCTGTATATACAGTATGTATATACAGAATGTACAACCGTATTTAATACACACATATATGCATATTAAATACGGCTTCAATGGAACAATTGCACTTTCGAGTTCGAGCGGTAGAAAAAAATGTGCAAGTGTCTCGAGACGACGTTTACAGAGAGCATCATATTCGGACTATAGGAAAAGTCTCGGGACGACTGCTACAGAGAGTTTTGTGTTGGGGAAGTAAAATACAATGTCTAGTTATGCCGGGACGACTCTTACTGGGAGAGCGCGTGTTCGAATGATAGAATACGAATCTCTTCATAGAAGTCATATTGACATACCTGGACATTGTTTCCCACCTTCTGTACACGACACTCCTACTATACTATACTACACGACATTCCCACTAACTATACATGACACTCCCCGTAGAAGTCGTTCCAAATCATCTAGAAATCGCATTCCATCATCCGAACACGAAACTCCCGCAGATGTTGACCCGATATACCTGAACTTCGTTTCCTATCAACTAAACACGATACTTACCGTAGAACTCGTCATACCTGGACATCATCTTCTACCGTCCGAACATGAAATTCCCCGTAGAAGTCGTTCTAAAACATTTGGAAATCGCATTCTATCATCCGAATACGAAGTTCCCCGTAGAAGTCGTTCTAAAACATCTGGAAATCGCATTCTATCATCCGAACACGAAATTCCCTGTAGAAGTCATTCTAAAACATCTGGAAATCGCATTCTATCATTCGAACACGAAGCTCCCCTCGAAGTTGTCCCGACATACCTAAACATCGTTTCCTATCAACTAAACACGATAGTCCCGGTAGAAGTCGTCCCGAGCAAGCTAGTATCGCTTTCTCACGACTAAACGCAATATTCCCCATAGAAGTCGTTCGGAAACACCTGATTATCATATTCTATCGTCCCGACACGAATCTTCCCATAGAAGTTGATTTCCTCTTACCTGGACGTTGTTAATATTACTTAGTGACTAAATATAATATTCCCCGTAGAAGTAGAAGTCGTAGAAGTCGTTCGGAAAGAGTACCGTCGAGTAATCAACCGCCCGTAGCCAATACAATATTACTCAGTAGAAACCGTATTTCAAATGTATATATTACATATTTCGTATATGTTCGTTTTTTCAATTAAATACCGTGAATATTTTCGTGGTGATGCCAACTGAAATTCAAGCAAAATGGTATGGCAAATAGCATATTTTTTAAGCAGACGATGGATATTTCCTTTTTATGCAGAAGTGACGATATATTATATATATAGTTTCGAAGTTGTTGGTAAAAGAACCCTATTTTGCAATCATCTCTTTTGTTCAAACTAAAAAAAAACAGTCTCTTGTCACAATTCTGAAGTTCATGTAATGTATAAAAACAAAAATATAATTGTCGTCACAAATTATATTCAGTGAGGCCTACGATGGCTCGATCGCTAGAGCGAAGGACTAGTAACTAGGTGATCCGAGTTCAAATCCCGGTCTTGGGATACCAAGATCTTGGGATACCTTGGGCACTGTAATAATTTACATGTGCTTTGTTTACAAACACATCGTAGACCTCCGTCGCTGATTAGCACCAATATTTGGAAGCATAAATAGAGCGACGTTAAATGACATAAAAAAAAAAAAAAAATTTATATTCAGTATGATTTGGCATACAGAACCATTTTATAAGAGAAGGAGAAAGGAAGACAGAGAGACGGAGAGAGAGAGAGAGAGAGAGACAGATTTTCTCACGTAAGAGAAAATAAAATTTACAAAAATCAAAAGACATCCATAAGGTGTAAGTGTAGTGTCAGATTAACCTGAAGAACAGAAAAGGTAATACCGACTAACGCCACACATTCTTCACTTTCCACACTTTCTTATATTTATTGTCTCAAACTCGTACGTCCCGCACCTCTCTGTAATCTCTAATTTCCTTTTTATATTCCAATGTATGTACGTATGCATATATATATATATATATATATATATATATATATATATATATATATATTGTCTACATCAGGCTTCAGAATTCTTTATTTGATTTGTACGACATTGAATATTTTTTTTCTCACATTTTTATCTACAGAATTGCAAATTTGTATTAGAACCGTAATAAAAGCGTAGATTTTATTTTACTCCCTCAATTCTATCAATAGAAAGATGAAACAAAGTTCATTTGATTCATTATTCAATTCTATATCCGGGCTGACTCACGTTTAATCTGTACTTTACGTATAAAATTTATAATTTTTGTTGTTATTTCGTGTTACTGAAAAGCAGCGATGTCTATAGTACAGACGACAGTTAATTACAAATTTTCTTATTTTTTTAAACTAACTTTGAAAATATTATGAAAGCAATACGGATCATCTCTGTTATAGAATTTTTCATAGATTCAGTTAAAATTTGTTTCAACATTGTAAAACGTAAAATGAAGACGCAAAATGAAATCTACGACTTACACATTTTCATTTCCGTTTTAATAATTCATCGTGGCGCTGGGATTGCGGTATGGAGCAGTCTTAATTCTGGTCAATCCAGATATTTTGTTATTACAGATCTCCATGGTAGTAAGACTCACGGTAACACTGGAAGATAATAAAACGTTCGGCTGATCAATGCATCAGAGTATTTTGGTTATTACGTGAGTTATTCATAATAGCATAAAAAATACAAAGTTTTTAAAAACGAAAATTATTCAAAAAAAAAACTTTTAACAAAGGTAAAATAGTTAGGCGAATTTGGTTTGTTCTTTGCATATTCAGAAATTCAAAACCTATAAATCTTATCAGGTATTTTATAAAAAATGTATTTAAAATATTTTTCTAAATTCATAAATATATTTACACAATAAATATTAGGGTATTTAAAATCATACCTTTGAAATAGTCAGATGTACCGGTGATGAAAGGAAATATAAAAATATATGTTATTATAAATCTAAATCTTTTTCGAGCAAAAAATATTCTTATACAAGAACAAGATTTAAATAAAATATTTTTCTAAAATATTCCGAAATCGATTAACAAAAAATAAATTATATAACGGAATTATAGCATAAAAAATGGACCATTGACACACGCGGCTATTGTAATTTTATATGCATCCCTATAAATGACCGTATATATGGTTTACATAAAGTATATCTAAAACTCTAAAAGATAAATAAATAAATAGTTTTGATGGAAATGCAGTTTAAAAATCAATGAGATCATTTCACATCACTTGTACGACCAAAACAAGTTACATACCTAGCTGATTTTTTTGAGTGTTAATAAAGGTATAATAAGCAGACAAATGAAAGATATTAAAATCAGTACTATAAAACGTAATATAAAATGACTTCGGCGCCTTAAATTAACATAAAATTATATTAGAAGAAAATAGTCGAATCAAACCAAAATATCGAACAAGATATTTGTTTTAATCAAAGTACTGAAAAATCTGAAATAAAGAAAATATTCAATGAATGCGTAATCTAGCCACCCAGTAGTCCTCTGAACTTGCCCATAGTTATGGTAAAAAATTGAGAGGATCATTTTTGTGTCATCTTTAAAAAATAATAAATAATAATGAATCAGAAATAAAAAGTACACATTACAAATAAATATAATTTTATGTAAGTGATAACTAGCCTATCCTTAAGTACAGCTCTCATAAGTAAAAGGAAACCACCTTTCTTCGTTTGAAGAATTTTAAATTTCTTTTCCAGAAGAACAAGAGCACGGAACTTATCAATAGCAGTTTTTTTAGAGTAATTAAGGAGAAAGCGATCGACTAATCTTTAGCGTGGAATTAGTTTACTCCATTCCATTTCTCCACTATAAATTTTTAAATCGATATTGAATTCGAAGTGCGCCTCATTTAATACTTGACAGACGTCGATATACGAAAGTCATTGTAGGTTTCGAAAAATAGTACAAATGAAATACTTAATACTGTTCAGATAAACCGACATAGGCTTCACAGCGCGTGCAAGTTAGCAATAGAAACTCTTGCAATAAGAAAAAGAGTCGAGAGAAAATTCAGTGACCGCATTAATCGTATTAAATTACGCCGTAAAAATATACAGATATTCTTCACTTCACATATTATAATTTAAATGCTTACATTATATTTCTTTTCTTTCAATTGTCTGCTGCTAGAAGGTCCTGGTTAATCAATGTCAATAGTTATAATTAATTTCTTTTTTGTATTTTTCTATGTAGATTTATTATTGTTTCAAATTGAATAAATGGCATTCGATAATACAATACTCTCTCGTTATAGAGATCTTATTATCTAAATAAAATAAGTTATCATAATTACAAAATCAAAATTCTGAATTATCATAAGAACAGAGAACATAACTCATTACAAAAGTATAAGATATATTCATTAAAATATGGTAAAAATGCACTGCTTCAAAAAAGCATTAAAATTAATATAAATTTCAGTGAACATTATCAATGAAAATACAATATTTTGTCTATAAAGATTATTTAGTACAAATTAATAAAATATCATTTACAGAGCATTAAAGTTAATGCACGTTTTATAAACATTTTCAAAAGAGTGATACCTGGATTTCTATGGAGTTTCATGAGCGGCTAAACTTAGCGTCAATTAGTATATAAGGCCGATAAAGTCATTACATCTTTACGTGACATGCGATTCGTTATACACAAATATGTATAGTGTCATAAAGTGTTAGAAATATGTAAATTCTAACACTTTAAATATGTTAAAGTAACAATTCACATAATATATATGTATAAATAAATAAATAATTAATTATATATATATATATATATATATATATATATATATATAATATCGAATGTATGCTGATGTATATATGTCCTCTATTGACGCTGAAACTATTGAGCCTTCAAACGTATACTATTCGGGCCACATTATTTTTGCCTCATGTTCTTTTTATTTTATGTGTAAAAGGCTTAAATTTCATTAAACGATAGAATTAACCCTACATTTTTTGTGTAATATATATATATATTTGTCGTTTTCTTTTTATTCAAAATCTAAGTTAAATAGTTCAAACTATTGAATTTTACCAGACCTATCTAAGCACTAATATAAAAGATTGTTAAAATGTCAGCAAGATATTTTTATACATATATTGTTACTTTCAAACTGTAAAAAGTTTTTAGTATTATACGGAAAATATATTGTTGACATTTTAACAATATTTTATATTACTTTTAATAACTTATACTAAAAAATGATTCTAATTTAATTATAATTAAATTAAATTAGAATTATAATTAAAAAAATTTTAAATAGGATATTTGAATCTCTTCCCCGTTTTTGTTTTTATGTCGAATTTTAGAATAACATAGATTAATTGAAATGAATAAAATTATTGGAATAAGTTTTAATTTAAATTAAAGAAATAATAGTAATAACAGAATTTTTAATTAATCTAAAAAGGATAATAAATATGTATAGTACGCTTAGATAGGTATTGTAATATATATAAATTCATAGAAAAATAGAATTTCGGCGATTTTTACTTATATATTTACTTATGAAACTGCTTAATTTGTTAATAAAAATTTAATGGAGCGATGTTTCAATGCGCTTTATTTGGAAATTCAAAAGAAGGAGCATATTAGCTGAAATTTTCATTTTTTTTTTGGTTAAACAACCACTTTTTTAATACAATAATTGCGCGTACAATATTGAAATAAAGTATTATGTATTAAATATTGTAGAACAAAGAATAAAAAAACATTCAGTTTATTTTTATCAATTACTCAGAATTGTTCTTAATTCGGCAAATAAACCCTCGCATAATTTGTAGTCTGAGCGCCAGAGAATTTTCGTATCCGATGTAAGTTCAATCAGTCAACTAAGTTTTCTAGAACTATTTTAGGGTGTTTTTACATACAAATGTTTTGAAAAAGTTCTTAAGAAATTAAATGTTTAAAACACTGCGGACACGGAACCTAGAACAAGAATCGCATTTTAGATCTATCATTTTGTTGCATTTTTTCCTATGAATCAGCTAGTTTTTAAAGAATAAAACATTTTTTATTAGAACTCAAGATATTATTAATTTAATAACTATATTTTGAATGGTTACGCACTGTACCGATCCGTGTTTAATATTTATATTCCAATTTTGGTTCTACTTATAGTTTCTAGACTTAATATCTAAAGCTAAAGTAATAATCAATCGAGTTTATGTCGTAATATGAGTATAAAATGTTATAAACAGTAAGTTCTGACTGTGTAAGTTAGAAAAATTATCAAAAAAAAAACGTTTTATTTGTTTATAGCTGAATTTGACCCTCTTTATTTCAAAATAGAACGAAAAAAGTTCACAGAATTATTATTTTATAACTGTTCGAAAAACTAATAAATACTATTAGTTTCTACTCAGGCAACTAAAATCAATGCAGTTCGAGAAATGCTTATGTTGTACTCATATTTAGTTGTCAAGGGTAAACGTACATTTGGTATATTAGTATGGCCGTCAATCGGTAGGCTGCAACTCCCTATCTTTTACACATGCAACTTGACTAGCCATCATTAGCGTTTGGCTGGTTGACACCAGCATTTTTTTTATTAGAGTTCTCTCCAGCGTTAATTTGGTTGGTTTACTAGTTTGTGTGTCTATTTTAGTTAACAATAACTTCACTAGTTCTCATTTTCATGTGAATATATCCACACGCATCTTATCATATACTTATAAGGAATAATTTTAAACTTTTCTTTGGTCTCTCACGTGCGACTTTTAATTAGTTAAAAGTGTGACTTCGAGTCTGCTCAAATCATATTTCGTAGTCTACTCATTTTGACTCGACCATTTCGTCTTGATATTCCCCCGTGTTCGGCATTTCATTTTTCAAGTCTTCTTAGTCCTCCTCATTTCACATTTAGACTTCTCATTAGCTATTGCAGACAATACTAATTTAATCATAAAGAGGGTATTACTTTGCACTTTTTCAAACAATAACGAACAATTTTATGTATTATAAAGTTCGTTTATCATCATTGGTACGCGTGAAATAAGCTTTGAAGCGTGAAAAATAAGCTTCGAAGCGCGTGATCGCACATTATCAGGCGAGGCGCGGCATTAGACAAGGACAGCATGATGGGTGCTAAAAATGGTAACGAGTGATCGCGTGTTTCAAAGCTTATTTCTTTGGAACCAATGAAGGTAATCGAACTTTATAATACATAAAATTGTTCGTTTTAAAACAAGAAATAATTTTGTGTATTTTTTTTCAAATTTAGCTTTAAACAAATAAAAAATTCTTTTTTTGATAATTTTTTTAATATAAATAGTCCAAACTTACTATTAACCTTGAATGCTAATATTATGGAATGAAGTCGATTGATTATTGAATTGCTTCAAAATGAGATATTAAGTCTTGAAATTCGCTGTAAAACCGAAGTGGCAAGATAAATAAACCATGCAAAATATAGTTACTAAATGAACAATATCTACTGTTCTAATAAAAAATTATTAATTCTGCAAAAAACGAGCTGATTTTTAGAAAAAAATGCAAAAAAGACTACAGTTCTAAAATGCAAGCCTTGTTCGAGATTTCTTGTCCGCAACGCTTTAAGCCTTAAATTTGTTAATAACTTTTTAAACAACAATTTTGTGCAAAAATAGTCTTGTGCATTAAAGCACCTATAGAAAGTTGGTTGACTCACTGGACTTCCATCGGCTACGAAAACCTTCTTGACACCTGGACTATTGTAGTATTATTGGAAAACATAGGCATCGCACTAATATACAATTTCTTTAAGAAATCAATGATCAATTCAATATTATTATTCACAAGAAGTGCGTTACAGATCGCAAGACTTACTTTTAAACTTAATATGTATTAGTGATCGAAGTTAATTTATAATCAGAGTCTTGAGAACATCCAAAACCATGGATGAAACATCGCATTGAATGGAGTATTTTATTTGATTTGCTTAATTCAGGCTGACTCCGAAATTTGTTTTTCTCGTATCATCTTTTTTAATTATCTATTAAATTTTAAACTTTGTATTGCGTATCTAATATTATAATTTCATATAAATATACGTTTCTAGATCCAGAATGAAAATAATCCAGTTTTATTCAACGAAATAGGATTATGGCCCGCAAATATGTCAAATAATGTTGATTATTGGGTCAATAATTTAAATATAAATATCAAGTACTCTCATAATAGTGTGTTATTTCAAGAAAAATTAATAAAGCAGAAAAATGGATATAAAATTAGAAAATGCAATATTAGTTTTTTTCAACGCACAACCAAAACTGGTGAGCAAATGCACCGTAATTGACTATATTTTTCATCAGGTGCCAGAGGTTTGTATTGTTTTATTATAAATTGTTGGGACCAAAAAACAGTCCATTTTCTTCTGATTGTTATTGTAATTGGAAACATGCTCTTGACCGACCATTACATCGTGAAACATTAGATATCCACTTCAAATCGCTAGTCAATTTCAATATTATGAAGAAATAATATGGTCGCATATATACAGTGTTACAAAAATAAATTAAAAATTCTGCTCAATATTGGCGTAAAGCTTTGAAGCGTGTCGTAGACGTAAGAAGGTTTTTAGGTGAACGTCGTTTGGCTTTTAGAGGAACTAGCCAAACTTTAGGATTACCAGATAACGGTAATTTTTTAGGCATTATGAAATTGCAAATGAAGTATGGCCCTTTCCTAAAATATTCAGATATATTGAAAGAGATAAGCCTGTCGAAATATTTATAAAATTCATAAAAAATTAAGATCATAAAGATATTGATATGTTTAATTTTGTGGGGGCGAATCTTATGACAATGCATCAACTATGAGCGGCAGAATCAACGCTTTACAGGCTCTAATAAAGCAGAGGAATGATCTGGCTGTCTGGATTCCCTTTGTCGGATATTCTCTATATCTCGTAGGAAAAAAAATTCAAGTGCTTCACCTTATGCGACAGATTCTTTCATATTTTTATAGGAACTTTACGAATTTTTTTCAGCATCAGATATACGTTGGGCGCTTCTTATTAAAATTTTGAAAGAGAACAGAACTATTGGTGATAGAATAATGCATTCAACAAAAAACAAATGCACCCGGTGATCTGCTTGTACTCCAGCTAATCAAGCCTTTATGAAAAGCTGCTCGGCAATTTTAGACATTTTACTGTCAATTATAGATAGTGATGAATACGAATCGAAAATCCGATGTCAGGCCGAAGGTATGTATAAGACAATATGTCCATTAGAAACTGTTGTCATGGCCTCATTTTGGGAAGATGTGCTTGAGAATCTAAATAATACTAGTAAAATTATACAAAATCCTAAAATATCATTAAATACACGCTTACAGTGTATGCGACAATTGAGAGAATTTATAGAAAGTAAGAGAGATTTGTTTTTACACTATGAAGATCTCGGTAGAAAACTTACTAATATTTCAGATTACAAATGCTATCATGTACGCCGTAGAAATGTACTATGGATCCTATAGATTATGGTTTTGCGGTAGAAGCTAAATTCACACCTTCTGAAATGTTCAACACCTTGGAATTCATACTTTTGATCGTTACTTTATATGCAAGAATTTCATCATATGAAACGATCGAATTACGCTTCGGTTTTTTTATCAAACTTCAATAACATAACTTCTTTTGAAATACAACAAAGTAGTAAGAAGTTACTAGATATATATAAAAACTATTTCGACTGAAATTGAGAAATGGGAACTTTTTTATTTGAAATGTTTTGTTCTCAATTGCTCGCATTAAAATTTGAGATTGGAGTTAGTCGAGAACAAGCTATGATTTCATTGATTATTAAAAAAGGAGTACGACAGACTTCCAAATATGGAATTAATTTTAAGAACATATTTAACTCTAATGATAAGCAATTGTACCGAAGAAAGGTCTTTCTTGAAATTAAATTTAGTGAATAATGCCTGGAGGGTATTAATGACTCAACATCGGATAAATCATTTGACTAGTACAAGTAAGGAGAGAGACATTATGCATCATATAAATATTGATGATACATTAAATACATTTAATTATTTTAATTTTTTTTAATTTTCTACTATATAAATAAATATTTATTTATTAAAAATCTATATGTGTAAATAAATAAATTATTTTATATATGCAATAAAAATTATATTATAAAAATTGTATCGTTTGTGATTTTAAACCCTCACTGGATGGCCCGCACACCGATGGTGCCCAGGGCCCTCCCAAAACTAAATACGGCACTGGCTAAAAGTAACTATTACGAATGTGTGTGTGTGTGTGTGTGTTTTTATATATTTATTTATTATATATTATTATATATGTTAAGCTGAGGAGGAGAAATGTAGACTACATCTGTGTAATTCTAATCAGTAAGTTGCATGTACGTACATCTAGAAATGCTGTAATGCATGCCTGAATATCGTATTGTCCTGTTGGAACATGAAACTCCTGAAAAGTCGTCCAATGACACTGGCATTTTATTCTACCATTCAAATAGGGAACTTTCGGTAGAAATCGTTCTGAGGTACCGGGATGTCGTATTCTACCACCCGCACATGAAACTATATTATTTATTTCGTATATTTAATAATTTAAATGGAATACTGTGAAAATATTTAGTTGGTGATGCTAATTGAAATTCTAGCAAAATAATGGTCTGCGAATAGCCCATTTTTTAAGCGGATGATGAGATATATATATATATATATATATATATATATATATATATACATATATATATATATATATTAGGTTGTCAAATATCTCCTTTCCGCCTTTATGTCTTATGAATTTCGTAGCTATGTATAAAGCGCTACAGAGCTCGTATCTGGTAATACTATACATTATTTGAAAAGTCTTGACATAACGTACAAAACGATGCTTTGCATGATTAGCTTAGATATTGCGTTCAAAAGTTATAGACGTGTAACTATGGAGTTCACTAGCACCGAAATTCGCGCTATTTTACGGTTTTCATTCGTCAAAGGCATATCCGCTAGAGAAACGTTCCGTGAGATTAATGGTATTTTGGGGGATGGCACGCTATCACTTCGAACCGCAGAGGAATGGTTTCGACGATGCAGAGCAGATGAAAACGACACCATGAATAAGCCAGCCGGCGGAAGACCTGTGACGACGAATACCGATCAAATCATGGAATTGATTGAGTTAGACCGGCATATGGTATCTCGTGATATTGCCCAGGAGATGAGAGTTAGTCACCAAACCATTTTAAACCATCTGCAGAAGGCTGGATACAAAAGAAGCTTGGTGTTTGGGTGCCGCATGATTTGACGCAACAATCCTTCTGGACTGAATCAACGCCTGTGTTGTGCTGCTGAAACGGAACGAACTCGACCCATTTTTGAAGCAGATGGTGACTGGCAACGAAAAATGGATCACATACGACAATATCAAGCGATAACGGACGTGGTCCAAGGCCGATGGACCGTCCCAAACAGTGCCCAAGCCGGGATTGACGGCCAGGAAGGTTTTGCTGTGTATTTGGTAGGATTGGAAGGGAATCATCTACTATAAACTGCTCCCATATGGCCAGACGTTTAATTCTACCATCTACTGTGAACAACTGCACCGCTTGAAGCAGGCTATCGACTAGAAGCGTCCACAATTGGCCAACAGGAATGGTGTAGTTTTCCACCAGGACAACGCCAGACCATACACTTCGTTGATGACTCGTCAGAAGCTAGGGGAGTTCGGATGGGAGGTTTTATCGCATTTACCGTATAGCCCGGACATAGCGCCAACTGATTACCACCTGTTCCTGTCCATGTCGAATGCCCTTGGTGGTGTAAAGTTGGACTCAAAAGAGGCTTGTGAAAATTGACTGTCCGAGTTCTTCGCAAATAAGGAGAGGGATTTCTACGAGAGATGTATTATGAAGTTGCCGTCTAGATGTAAACAAATTATCGAACAAAGCGGCGCATATCTGAAGTCAATCCGACTACTGTAACACTTTTTATAAAGCATTGAATGAAGATCAAAAAAGCGGAAAGAAGATATTTGACAAGCTAATATATATATATATATATATATATATCTTCTTTTTTCGGGTTTCTTGGAAAGGTAAATTCCTATTTTGTCATCATTTCCTTGTTTCAAACGGAAAAAAAACATAGTCTATGTTACTCCGAGTATAATATAATCACATATAACAAAGAGAGATTACTGATGCCATATACGAGAGGCTCAACAATTTTCGAGCCCCGTGAAAGTACGCCCTTCAATGGGCCAATGACAGCATACATTAGTGTGACACAGCTCGTGACGTAACAATAAATATATATAGATAGTTATACGATTCTCTCCAATGTATCGTTGCTGTTTTCGTTTTACAGAGGCGAAGCCAAATAATATCTATATGTGCACGAGTATGAGAAAACTATTTAGACCCAATATTCAATACTAGCTTCATTATGCAGACAAATTTTTCATTGTGCTCAAAATCAACACTTTCTTTTCTTCTATTATGGACATTCCAAATTCAGTCTTGATTGTGTACAGAAATGATTCTGTACTAAAACGAATATTTCATATTAAGTTTAAAAAAGGATTATTAATATTTAATGCTGAGAACAGAACGAGAAAATCCTTTAATTGTGTCAAATATAAAAAACATAAATAATATAAATAAAAAATAGAAAATTCAATTCTTGAAATTAAATGTCAAAATAAAATAAAATCAATGAAAAGTTAAGGTACTAAATGCTTGGCAAAATTTTATATGCAGAAGAAGAAATATACGTAGTAGTAGTTTGCTTATATGTACAGAACTGTAATTTCGTGAGCGAAAAGGTAAAAGATGGATAAATTTGAAATGAGTTTTAGGAACTTGATTTAAATTGAATAGCAAATAAATGTTTATTATATATAAAGCAAATTAACTAAGTTCAATAATTATATGTACGAAGTATTTCAAATGCGGTTTAGACTTCATGTGCGCCTTTTCGTGTGTCGATCTCTTCTCTGGTCTATATTTCTTTTCTCCTATTTGAACGGCTTTTCTCTCATTGTAAATTTTACCCCTTATTTTAATCATCCAAATTTGGATTAGTTCGAAGGATGAGTCTCTGGGAAGGAGGAAAGTGGAGTGGGAGGTTAAACACTCAGTCAAATGCCGATCCTAATCGGTACAGGTATCACTGGTTCTCGAACAAGTATGTACCTGCATATTTCAATTGTACGGAAATCGTTACATGAGGAGGTAATTTTGAATAAAATAATAGTACACGTGATGAACAATTTAGTTTATATATATATATATATATATATATATGAACCTCTTCTCTGCAAAATACACCTCGATTTTTAATTTGGTACTAAATCTCAGCGCCTGCTTCAAAAAGGTGCTATCTCGAAAACGATTTTTTTGCTTCAACTTTAGTTGGCAATAATACCTACCGATTCGCAGTATTTAATTTAAAATACGAAAATAAAATATATATTATATATATACATATATATATATATATATATATATATATATATATATATATAATAACCGCGTAACTGCAGCTACCCTCCCGTGAAGCATACGCGCCGCGAATGTTTATGTCTCAAAGACGGAGAAATCATTGTGTATAGACAGAATGAAAAATTTTCTGCATCGAAGTAAGCATTGCTATTTGGGTCTAAATAGTTTTCTGATGTTCGTGCGCATATAAATATTATTTGGCTTAGCCTGTGTAATAATTCAAACGAAAACAGCAAGGTTACATGGCACAGAATCGTAAAATTATATCTATATATATATTGTCTACGTCACAGATAGTGATGTAGGTAAATGCATACACTAATTTATGCTGACGAAAATTTGCTACTTTGTCGCGTTAGTGTAACAGTCGTCGAACCTTTCGTATATGCCATCGGCAACCTCTCTCTCTCTCTCTCTCTCTCTCTGTCTCTCTTTATTATCTCTGATATAACGTATAAAAAAAAACAAAGTTTGTCTTCACAAATTAGTTTAATATTATTTATCATACAACCATCTTAGAAGAAAAGACTGAGAAGGAGAGAAAACAAGTGAGAGAGAGAGAATATGAAATTTATCCACATAAATGTCTTGGTAGTATCAGAATAACCTGAAGAACAAAAAGGATAATACCAATTCTAATCACACCATTCTTAGGATACTATTCCCAATGTTGAATAGGAACATTTAAACGGACTGGTCTAATATGAATAGTTTAAACGGGCTAGTTTGAGTGGACATTCGTCATAATTCCAGACGCCACCGACTAGCCACTGATGGAACTATTTTTTAAGACCGTTATTAATTTATTATTTATTTAGGGTTATTAATCGACTGAGGAAAGTAAAATGATTTTCAATAAAAAATATAGCCCATTTCTTTGTGAAGATACTATAGATTATATATTTTGAATTTTAGAGCAATCGGTTCAATAGTTTTCTTTAACGTTTAAAACACGCTTTGTCTTTATAAATTAGCAAGTCTGATATGATATGATCTGATATATATATATATATATATATATATATATATATATATATATATATATATATATATTGTAACGGGCACCAAGTAGGTGCTCGTTTTGAACTAGAAAGAGACAGACGACTGGTTATAGTCGCTGTCGAATTTTAGTTGGAGGTATGGGAGTGGGGGAAATAAATCAGGCAGTTAACTTTTGAAAGTCTGAGCTATAAGGAGTATTCTCACTGTTTCTTTTTTTTGTTCGACTGAAATTGTTATTTTGTTGTTTCTTCAATTATTGATTTATTAAAGTTTGGCGTATACTGGGTTATTGCCGTTATCTTGTTGCTGTTGTTTCAGTTGTTATTTTTGATATTGTTGATAGTTGGACGTTTCTTTTTGTTATTGCTGTTCTTAGAATTGAACAGTTTTAATCATCATCCATAAATAAGGAAGGAAAGTAATATTCAACAACCGAAGATTAATGGGCCCGCATCGTGAGCTGCAGTTCGAATTAATTAGAGTTCATCAGGTACTTTAAGATTTCATTCGAATTTTTGTATTTTTGCGTGTACTTGCATAGACAAATATTCGTGCGGGAATTATTTGTCTTTTAAAATATATTCGTCGAATTTTATCTTGTTTAATTTATTTTTGATGTGCGTAAACGTACATAAAAATTGAAGATTATATACGTTAATTATATAAGTGTATTTGTAACAAATTCGAGCGGGAATTACTCACACACACAAGCACAGTCGAGAGTGTGATTAGCTTATACGCGTGTGAGTGCGACGATATATTCCGCCCGCGCGTATAACTGGTTGAGAAAGGATCGCGCAAATATAATATAAGAGGTTATAGTAGCGACTCCTAGCGCTTGATAATCATACTATGTTATCACATAGCGGGCGAAATTTGAATTTTAATAAAGTTTAAATTATAATTGTTCTCGATTAAATCACACTCGATAGGCTAATAGGGTTGCGGGTGTACTTAAATAATTAAATAATAATTTCTAATTGCATTTATAATTTAATAAATATATCTAAATTGTTATAATATATTATCAATGTTTTTCCTATTTCTAACCAATAAATTCTAATATGGGCGATTAAGGACCCTGTCGCCTCCGCGGTGAATTACAGTAATTGTTGTATTTAATATTAATAATTTTAATATTATTTATTGATTAATATTAAACAATTGCTGTAATTCTAACTGATAGCTGTGCGATTCATATTTTTCTATTCTTATTCAATTTTTTTATCAAGAATCGAAGAATATTTATAGGACTCTTAGAGGTTTAGCAGTATATTCCAAACAATAATTAATTGTTTCAACAATTGAAGAATTGTTTATTGCCAAGGTAGGTGAAACCTTGGTAATAGTAAATAATTAATAATAGGTAAGTCCTATAATAATTGTAACGGTCTCAAGAAGTATAATAATGTACCAGGACCGTACCTATAGCTATAAGAGCCCCGTTACAATATATATATATATATATATATATATATATATATATATATATATATATATATATATATAAAAGTGTGTATATATTCATATTTCTAGAATTAAGTATCTATACATAAATATACTTAATTCTAGAAATGTATTCAATTTTTTTAAAAAACCCATTTATTCGAAAGAATGATATAGTTTTCTCAAAGGATTGATTAGATTTATTTGAGCATTTTCTGCCAGTTGTAAAAACTAAACAATATTTCTTCGATTTTATTAAATGAAGCATAAAGATATAAATCTCAAATTTCATAAATAAATATTGAAAACTACATAATGTATATAGAAATTATATATTTTTTATTTTCGAAAAAATTATTTACTTGGAATAATTAAATAGTTTTATGAAAAGATTTATTTATTTAAATTTAATATTTAAAATTTTGTGCTTCATTTAATAAAAACCAAAAAATATTTATTAGTTTTTAACAACTCGCTGGGTGTAATCCAATAAATATATTTCACCTTTTGAGAAAACTATAGAATTGCTCCAATTAAACAGCTTTTCCAAACATTGAGTATATTTATTAAATATGTATATATATATATATATATATATATATATATATATATATATATATATTGTAACGGTGCTCGTGTCCGCCTCGAGCACGAGGACGGCGGGCACGGCCGTTGCAAATCTGTGCCCGGCTGGGCTTAGCCCCGAAGGATTCCGGCGAGGGAGAGGGACGGTTCGCGAAGGGCGAAATATCGCGTTTGGAACTGCGCGTGGAATAGGGCGGCTAATGGAGCACACTTGATAATAATAAAAAATAAAAATAATTAAAATTCAAATAAGTTTTAATGGCGCAGTGCTAAAAAATACAATGCAGCGCCTATATGCGAGGCGTGCGGGACGCAGGCCGAGGGTCGCCGAGGCGACGGCGCGCGAGGAGTTCGGGAAGAGAGAGAGAGAGAGAGAAAAGAGACTGCCACTTACAGTGAGCCGGAGCTCGGAGGTCCCGCAGCGCGTTCTCGTCCGGCAGCAGCGCCTTCCTCTGCCGGGGGCGGCGGTGACGTCGGCGTCCGGAAGCCCCGGGATGGGGCGGTTATTCCGCGTAGATGGGGTCGGACGACAATTCGTCCGCTCGAACTCGTGTTCGGCACGTGTGCACTGCACACACTCACACCACTGTGGCACAGCAAGCGCGTCAAATCGGGCACCCTCCCCGAAGACGAGGTACGAGGCGGGGGAACCTTGGAGCACAAGGCAGGTTCCCACACACGATTAGTCGCGGCACGGCGGTAGCAACCAAAAAAAAACAAACGGACGACGTGCGTAGAAGGCCGGTAACGACGCGTGTTCTTAGCTCGCGGCTTTCTCTCTTTCTGTCTGCTTCTTCGCGCGCGTGACTGTCTCTCCCCACTCCCCGCTCTCTCTCACTTACCTCTCCGCCGGTGGTTGTGCGTTGGCCTGTAACAGATAAACATTTCTACATGCAAATATACAAATACATATGTACAGGCTACGGCTAGAGAGAGAGAGCAACGGGACGGGGAAAGCAAGCGCACGCAGCGCTTGCGTTCCCCGTCACACGCCCCCCCTCCAGACGCTGGTAGCCGAAGCGTGACAGCTCGACCCAACATCTCTCTCTCGGATCGACCATCGTGTCAGGATGTGGAACTGGGGTGGTTGCGGTCTACCGCTGAGGATCACCGGGATGAGGAAGGATGGGTAAAGAACTCCCTTCCCTAAACGCCGTTATTTTTGGAGGGCACCTTTATTCGTTATTAGACTACATTGTTATAGTATTTCTTGTGGCGCCTCACTTGGTGTGAGCTGGCTTCGCTCCTTGGGGGCGATTCTGCTTTTCGGTGGCCCTGGGGGCGTGCCCCTCGTAATCGGGGTGGTTATGTTGGTTGGGGCACTCCCGTCCACGGCGCACGCCCTCCAGCTTGCACTGGTTGCAACTGGGTAGGCGGATTGGCGCAAACTGAGCGCCCGACGCCGCTTGTTCGCGCCGGTCCTCCACCGTCTTCCGCAGAGCAAACACCTGGTTGACGTGGACTTGCAGGCGTCTCGCCTCCACAGCGGTGTTGCTGTGGAAGGCTTCGAGGGCCTGAGCTGCCTCGACAACCGAGGGGCGCGTCCTTCCGACGGTATTGGTGTTGGACGGCAGGGTGGCCTGCATCAGCGAGCTCCGTAACCGGTGCATTTCCAGGCGGCAGGCGGCCTGGAAGTCCTTCACTGTCCGGCGTGCGGCGCGCTTGCGCTCCAGCAACCTGGTCGCCTCTCCGTCCGCTTCCTCCCAGCGGTGGAGTAGGGCGTTTGCTTTACGCTGGTGATCCGCCCAGGCGAGGTAGTCCACCTCGCCGAACTCCAGCAGCTCTCTTTGTCCGGGCGTCGCCCTCTGGACGAAGGTTTGGAGTTGTTGGAGGGCACTGGCCTCCTCGGCCTCCAACTCCCGGCGCCGGAAGTACACGCGGTCCAACTTCTGGCATAGGGCCTGGACGCTGTCGGGCCGGATGCTCCCTGCCTGGGGCGTCGAGTCTGGTTCGGCGGTCTTCGGCCATCTGTCCTCCTCGATCGCGGCGTACTCGAGGCCCACGAGCCCTGGACTCGGCCGGACGGCCGGGGGACCCATCTCCTGGACTCCTATGCGCTGGAAGGCGGCCTCCAATAGTAAGCTGAGTATCTCGGCGGCCACCTTGCTCGGGGAGAGCGCCATTCTCTGTCCCTAAGGAGAAGATGGAAAGTTGACGTTATCTGACGGCCCCCTGGGCACAACCTGGGCCGGGACGACTCCTCGAGGAGGGGACTCAACCGGGTGGTGGAAACCGAGGGACGTGCCGGATTCGCCGGTATCCCGTGGGCGAGTTCGGGAGTTAGTCGGCCCATTGACGGGCGCGGGCCTGGGCCCGAGTGCGGCGGGGGGATTGGTCCCGCGGCGGGGTTGAGCGTCCGCGCTTTTTGGGGCGACCTACTTTTCGCCTCACCAGGGGCGCGTCGTTATGGCAGGCGGCTCCGCTGTTATTGGGCTCCGCAGAGGCTCGTGCTTGGGTTCTTCCACGGGTTACGATTCGCGTCCTGCGCGGTCTCTCTAATCTACGCGGTGCGATATCGGTGTTAGATCGCGTGGCATTGCCCGCGGGGGTATCGCTTCGCACGCTTGTATCGGAATTACAATGAGGCGCGTCGTCGGGGCGCCGTACGCTCACCAGTGGTGTTACAATGCGGATTCGCTCGCTCGCCTCGACATTACAATTCGACGCATCGCAGTCACGCTCTTCGCCCGAAGGCTCTTCCGTGTCGGAACTGCTATCATCTTCGGGGTCGTGATCTCGATGGTAGGGCTTCAGGTCGGCGACGTGATGCTTACCAGCATCTCTTCCCGTAGAGTCGATCAGTCGATAAACATTCGTGCCGAGTTTCTCCATGATGGTAAAGGGCCCGTCGAATTTTGGGGCCAGCTTGGCGCTGACGCCCTGTATGCCTGACGAGAGGATGCGATTACGCCGCCATACGCGATCGCCAATCGCGTAATGCACGTCGCGAAGTCTCGCATTATAATAGCGAGCTTGCTTTGCCTGCGCTTTTTGCGAGTTTTCCGCTGCCTTTAAATGGAGATCAGATAATTTCTCCATGCGCTCTTTCCAATGTTGTAGAGCAGCCTCTTCTTGCGCAATCTGTGCGCGCTGCTCCTCCTGGCGACGGTGTGTGCCAGGGGCTGAGGAGTGACGACCCGTGTGAAGGAAGGCCGGACTCACGCCCGTGGAGTCTTGTACGGATGTATTGTACGCGAACATCAGCTCGGCGATGTGCGCATCCCAAGTACTGTGAGACTCCTCAATGAAGGCGATTATCGCGGTCTTCAGAGTCCTATTGACCCTCTCTACCGGATTGGCTTGAGCGTGATAAGGAGCTATCGTGGAATGCTCCACCCCACGCTCCACAAGGAATTTCTCAATGATTTTATTACGAAATTCGGTGCCATTGTCCGATAGGAATACTTCGGGCGTACCAAAGCGTAAAAATACGCGATCTTTCAACTCGTGGCGAATCGTTTGCGCATTCGCCTTTCGGATGGGGATACATTCTACCCAGCGAGTGAACAGATCCATGGAGACGAGCAAATACTCGTATCCCCGGGTGGATCGTGGAAATGGACCCATCACATCTCCAGCTACTATTTCCCAAGGGCGGGTGACCGTTCGATGGCCCATCAGGCCAGCTGGTGCAGCCTGCTGTACCTTACATTGTTGGCACACGGTGCAGTCACGGACAAATTGTGTCACATCTTTGTGCATTGATGGCCAATAGTACGATCGCACAATACGGTCATACGTTTTATGGCGTCCGAAATGACCAGCTGTGAGCTCCTCATGACATTCATGCAGAACGGTACGACGATCTTCTTTAGGCACGACTAACTTCCACGCATCCTGTTCGTCTACTAAATCTTCGACGGCAGGATCGGGACGGTAGTAGTATAGTCGCTGCCCAACGACCTTCAACCATGGGAGGTTGGTCGGATCGCTCGCCACTTTCTTACGAAGGCGCAAATACCAGGGGTCTTGCACATCGGTGACGCCGAGGGAGGCGACTTCGCAGGTCGGCTCGTCTTCGTACAAACGAGAGAGGGCGTCTGGTACGCAATTAAAGGTACCTTTCCGATGGATGACTTCGTAGTCGTATCCCTGCAATTCCAAGGCCCAACGGGCGAGTCTGCCCGTGGGGTTGCGCAATGAGTGCAGCCAACGAAGGCTGCTGTGATCGGTTATCACCTGGAAGTGATAGCTCTCGACGTACGGGCGGAATTTACGCACAGCCCATAGCACGGCGAGGCACTCACGTTCGGTGACCGAATAATTACGCTCAGCCGCAGTCATCGTGCGACTAGCGTAAGAGAGCACGCGCTCCACGCCATCAACTGCTTGCGTGAGCACGGCGCCTAGTCCCGAGTCGCTGGCGTCCGTCTGGATGACGAACGTTTCTACAAACGACGGTCGAGAAAGGACGGGTGCAGATGCGACGAGCGCCCGGATTTGTTCGAAGGCTTGCTGTTGCTCTTCTCCCCAATGGTACTTGATGTTCTTCTTGGTTAATCGGGTGAGAGGCTCAGCAAGCGTTGCGAAGTTCTCTAAGAACTTGCGATACCAGGACGCAAGGCCTAGATACCTACGGAGCTGCTTCAGGTTCTTTGGTGCGGCGTAAGTGAAGATTGGTGCAATCTTATCCGGATCGGGTCGAAAACCGTCACGATCCACGAGGACGCCGAGGAACCGTACCTCTGCGAGTCCGAATTTACTCTTCTGCCGATTGATGGCCAAGCCGGCATCGGAAATCCATCGCAGATATGTTCGAGCCACCTGAGGTGCTCGTCAAAGCTCTCCGTAGCGATGATCACATCATCGTGGTAGGCGAAGGCCACCGGCTCCATTTCAGGGCCGATCAGCTTGTCGCTTAACTGCTGGAAGGTGGCAGGGCCACCGGCGACACCATATGGCATACGGGTCCATTCGAATAACCCCATGCCTGAAACCGTGAAGGCAGAGAGGTGTCGCGATTCCTCACGAAGAGGGACCTGATGGTAAACGCTGCTGAGGTCCAGTGTGGAGATGTATCGCGCATTTCTCAGTTTCCGTAAGATTACGTCCATGTAAGGAAGCGGGTACGCACTGACCTTGGACACGGAATTCAATTTGCGATAGTCCACAAAGAATCGGTAGCTCCCATCGCTCTTGCGAACCATCATGACGGGGCTAGACCATTCACTGGTTGATCAAGCATCTTGCGAACTTGCGCATGCATTTCCAGCTCTATCTTCTGAGAGACCGGATAATAACGCTGCTTAATCGGCTTAGCATCGCCGACATCGATCACGTGGTCGGTCAGATGCGTGCAGCCCAGAGGCTGATCAGCCGGAGGCAGCATCCGGACGAGGAGTTCCTCGAGAGCTCGACGTTGACTATCGTCAATATCGGCCAAGCCTATAGAGGCAAGCGAATATGCCGAGGTAACTGAGACGGTGCAGAGTTGTAACGGAACGAAATCCGCAGCACCCTCGATCGACATGGTGTTGTCGCGCGGGTGGATGACCGCATTGAAGGCGCGGTAGAAGTCTGCACCGAGCAGACAGTCCTTTTCCAAGTCTGGAATTATGATGACGTCTAGCTCCATTTCTACGTCTGCTATGGCAAACGGAAGGGCCAACTGGCCTATTATCGGCTCAATTTTTCCCGTGGCGAGTCGAGCGCCAGATCCAGGAAGGGGTCGAACTAGACGACCGAGGGCAGATGCAATCTGCAGGCCGATTGCTCCGAGAGCTGTACGAGCAGCCCCTTCATCAAGCAGTGCATGAATGCGAAACTCGCCTATGCCTACCTGTACCCACCATCGTGAATACCGATCGTGGTCGACACTTGTGGCTGAGTCAGCGGAGTCACGGTCGTGATGCTCCACCTTTACAGACAGGAGGGGGCAATCATCATTACCCTGTGTCCTCGCAGTTGCATGCTGATCTTCAGAGGTCTCACGGAGCGTAGGGGCGAGTTGGACCTCAATTACTCGCCCTTTTTCGCATTTCCCGAACACTCGGGACAGCTGCGCAAGGTGTGGCCAGGCCAGCTACAGCCCCAGCACAAGAACTGCGGATCAGGACCTGCTGTTCGACCTTTGTTCTTGTCACTGAGGGGCTCGTGCACCAGCTTTCCTTTGAAGGAGGGCTTCCTCTCCGACTTAGGTGAGGTCGACGCTCTGGTTTTTCTTGTACGTGGCGACCTCGGGCGTGAATCGCGACCGCTCCTCTTCGGGATAAGGGCTGTGACGCCTGGCGCCTCTAAATCAGGTGAGGTGGCTCTAAAGCTAGCCTCTTGCAAAACTTCTCGCACCAGAGCTTTGAAGTTGGGCGGCTTCACGTCCACGACCGCGATCCCTGGTTTCGGGCGCGTTCGAGACGTGTCTGCCGCATGGAAGGCCACTTCGGGCATTATGCAGTCCTCGGGTGACGGCGGTGGCTTATAATTTCGCTCCGCAACGAGGACGCATTCGGCCTCTCGAGCAAGCTCGATTAGCCGATTGACGCTCGTAATCTTCTCCCGCGGAACTAACTTCTGTATCTCCGGGAGTAGATTACGGTAGATCAGGGCGAGTTGTTTGTCGTCCGACCATGGTTCTTCGAACCGATTGAGAATCGTTAACAAACAAAACACGTAGTCACGTGTTGGCTCGCGCTTCGCCTGCGTACGCCGCTGCGCTTCGCTGATTAGCTCAGCTTGGAAGCGTCGATCGACGCCGTAGCAGCTCCGGGCTGCGTGGCCGAACTTTTGGCACGTGGTCCAGTCTTTCCGGGATAAACGGTACCAATGCAGGGCGACACCGTCGAGGAGCTCCGTCATGGCATTGAGCATGTCCTCGTCCGTGAGCGGTGTCAACCTGCGACATTCCGCGATCCTTTGCAGAAATTCTTCTACACTTTTCCCCTTGGCACCATTGAATCTAATTTTCCATTGGCGCACGGTCTTACCAATATCCGTGCGCTGGGCCAAGGTGCTTGACAGCGTTGATCGCGTTATATTCGCGGGCGAGCTCATCACATCTCGACCCATGTGATGTCCCCCCCTTCCAGACCCTTGGTACCGAGGATGGCAAGGAGCCGAAAACGTAGGCTCGCCGGTCGACCCTACAAACCTATTATTGTTGAGGTTTTTGTCACTTTCCAAGTATTGCAGATCGTACGTGTCTTGGAAAGTGACACGGTCGCGTCGCGCCGATTTCGGCAGCTGCTGCTGGATGCTAGCTAGCGTAGCGTGCATCTCACTTTGCCTCTGCTGCAAATCTTGGACAGTGCAATTTTGGTGTTGCATCCAAGTTTGCAGCATATTTTGCAGGCCATGTAATCCCTGACGAAGATTTACATTGTTTTGGAGGTCAGTCGGTTGAGGCTCGACTGTTGTATTCGTCGCCTGAGATGCGACTTGGGCACGACGTGTGGTGTCATTCGTGACACCCGAGTCGGGAGGCGTAGTTACGCTAGTGGTGGCTGCCTGAATCGGCGATTCGTTGGCAGTGCTCCATGCGAGCGGTTCATGCCTGTTCATCTCAGCCAAATTGAAGTCGATCAGATTTTGTATTTGGTGATCGACAGCTGTTGTGCTATTTCTTTGATCTGTGCTCGGGTAAATTTCCCGAGCCTGCTGTATGTCAGCTGATTCGTCCGATTGTTCGGTGTACGTTGCTTCCATTCGATCCAAAATATAAGTTTTTGTTGCGTCGCGCATTGTCGAGGTGACGATTATCTTAACAGATTTTTATCTCTGCGCGCGTGTTTTTATACTATCACTGTCACTCTGGCATTCCACAAAATCTCCCGGGCTATAATTTCCTGCTTGTCTATGGTATAGCCTACCAGCCCTTTGAAATGGGGAACCCTCATTTTTCAATTCTAGTTCCGCTGTAATTAGGTTTGTTTCTTCCTCACATAGGCTTTGAAGCCAGTCGTTAAATTCGTTTGGCGGATTTGCCATCTTTTATTTCATCAATTGAAAATTAGAAGAAGACAAACGAACAAACGGAAAAAGAAAAAAAAATACAACGTGAGAAAAATAAAACGTTACAGCCAAAGCTTTCGATTAAATAATTAAAAGCAAATAATTAAAAGCCGGCAATCTCAAGAGATAGTGGAGTGCGAGGGTGAAAACGCCAAAATTAGGGGCGACTGACGCAAAAAACCAGAAAATATAAGAGAAAAAGAATTCAACAATTTTCAAAAATTATCAAAAAATTTACCGAAAATTTTCCCAAAATTCTTATTTCGGCTTTCGGATTCTCGATTTTCCAAAAAATATTATTTTGAAATTGTAATAGTTTTTCCTTTTTGTATTTTTTAAGAAATGTAAAAAAAATACAAAAATACAAAAAAAAGAAAACACAAAAAAAAACAAAAAAATAAAAATATAGTTTATTTTTAGTTCTTTCATAACTTCTTCAAAAAATTTTATTTTACAGTTTTCAAACAAAAATAAAAAATTTTAACTTTTGGTTTTCAAAAAAAAAATTTTTAAATTTTTAATTTTCAAAAAAAAGAAAAAATTTTAATTTTTAGTTTTCAAAAAAAAATAAAAAATTTAATTTTAGTTTTAAAAAAAAAAAAAAATTTTAATTTTTAGTTTTCAAAAAAAAAAAAAATTTTAATTTTTAGTTTTCAGAAAAAAAAATAAAAAATTTAATTTTAGTTTTCAAAAAAAACAATTTTAATTTTTAGTTTTCAAAAAAAAAAAAAATTATACTGCAAAAATATTAGAGATATTACAATATCAAAATGAAGATCAGAAAGCGGAAAGCATAAAGGGAACAATCAATTTTGATCAAATTAAATTGAGAGCAAAGAAAAATTTGCGTTAGTCGCATGTACACTGTATGTACAGCGTAGAGTCGCGGTGGTGTGTGTATGTGAATATACACAGATCGCTGACTTCGCTATTTATAGTTGACTATGTGTAAAGATGAGAACTTTTAATTATATTTAATTTACACTAAATGTTCCTTATGCCTGTAACGGCGAAAATTTATTATTATTATAATGGCGAATGTAAATCTATTTATATCAGTTATATTTTCATATTACGCTATCTTAAAAATTAATTATTGATTAATTTTAGTTTAGCTTAGATGGAATTCACATATTTAATTTAAGCTAAATTTTAAAGTTACATCTAATTAATATATATATCCGTATTATATAAATTAATGTATATGTGTCTATTTAACTTAAAATTAGTTTTGCTTGAAAAACTGCACAAATATTATAATACCGTATTCGGCATTATATTTCATTTGTGCTGCTTTTCAGCCGCTTTCGCCGAATTGCCGTTGGCCTTGGCCGACTTCGAGAGTGTTTACAACTACGAACTCGCAACGTAAACACTCGCGATGTGCTGTGCGTTCGCACTCTGTAATATGACAATGTTCACTATAATAAAATTATTAAATTATTTTCGAGCATCCGCGTCACTTGCGAATATTCGCCGGGGCACTATAATACAATATATTATTAGATATATATTATAAATTCTATATATGCAATAAGATATATAATACAATATGTAACAGCATATATAATCAAATATGCCTAAAGGTATATATGTTCTTATATCAAGTACGATCCCGAGATCGCGTTGGGCGCCATGTAACGGTGCGCGTGTCCGCCTCGAGCACGAGGACGGCGGGCACGGCCGTTGAAAATCTGTGCCCGGCTGGGCTTAGCCCCGAAGGATTCCGACGAGGGAGAGGGGCGGTTCGCGAAGGGCGAAATATCGCGTTCGGAACTGCGCGTGGAATAGGGCGGCTAATGGAGCACACTTGATAATAATAAAAAATAAAAATAATTAAAATTCAAATAAGTTTTAATGGCGCAGGGCTAAAAAATACAATGCAGCGCCTATATGCGAGGCGTGCGGGACGCAGGCCGAGGGTCGCCGAGGCGACGGCGCGCGAGGAGTTCGGGAAGAGAGAGAGAGAGAAAAGGGGCTGCCACTTACAGTGAGCCGGAGCTCAGAGGTCCCGCAGCGCGTTCTTGTCCGGCAGCAGCGCCTTCCTCTGCCGGGGGCGGCGGTGACGTCGGCGTCCGGAAGCCCCGGGATGGGGCGGTTATTCCGCGTAGATGGGGTCGGACGACAATTCGTCCGCTCGAACTCGTGTTCGGCACGTGTGCACTGCACACACTCACACCACTGTGGCACAGCAAGCGCGTCAAATCGGGCACCCTCCCCGAAGACGAGGTACGAGGCGGGGGAACCTTGGAGCACAAGGCAGCTTCCCACATGCGATTAGTCGCGGCACGGCGGTAGCAACCAAAAAAAAAACAAAGGGACGACGTGCGTAGAAGGCCGGTAACGACGCGTGTTCTTAGCTCGCGGCTTTCTCTCTTTCTGTCTGCTTCTTCGCGCGCGTGGCTGTCTCTCCCCACTCCCCGCTCTCTCTCTCTCTCACTTACCTCTCCGCCGGTGGTTGTGCGTCGGCCTGTAACAGATAAACATTTCTACATGCAAATATACAAATACATATGTACAGGCTACGGCCAGAGAGAGAGAGTAACGGGACGGGGAAAGCAAGCACACGTAGTGCTTGCGTTCCCCGTCACAATATATATTTATACTACTGTGTACAAATATGAGTACGACTTTTCAATTCAAACTTCCCGGGTTTATAGATTCGGACAAATGGTTTTATTTTTAAGTTGGTAGTACTGTCAGAATTATTTGTGCCAAATTTCACGCAATGATCTTCATTTGTATATAGATACGCTTGTGTTTTGCGAACAAAGAAAAGTTGTTTGTTCGGTTTTTATAATGTCTGAAATTATTCAACAAAGAAGTAGCATTAAATTTTATGCGCGAAATGAAATATCGGCCGCCGAAATGTACAGAATTTTGCAGAAGGCCTTTTGAGTCAATGTCCAGAGCAAGTGTTTTTGATTGGCACAAATTTTTCAAAGAAGGTTGAGAACGCGTTGAAAATGAACCATATAAAACACTATCAAAAACATCTACTGATGGGCTACACGTCAAAAAATCAAAGAACTGGTACTGCAAAATCGTGGATTGACTTCTAGAGCGTTTGTTAATTTTGTTGGAATTTCAAGTGGGTCAGTTAATACTATTTTTAAAGACATTTTTGCCTGAAAAGAGTAAAATCTCGATTGTTGGCAAAAACATTCAATTTTTTGAAAAAACAGCATCACATGGATGTCTGTGAAACGATGCTTTCAGACTATCAAGACAAGATGGAACGCATAATAATTGGAGATGAAACTTCGGTCTACGCTTACGATCCAGAAACTACCGATCAGAACTACCCCGAAGACGAGGCGGGATGATTCCCTATTCCGGACAAAGACGAATAGCGCGCGCTCTCTTTCTCTCGCGTCGTATCTTGCACACAAATGTTCTTTATTTCGCAGTGGAGAAAAGGCAAGACGGGAAACATTCAGTTCTCAGTCAAATTTATCTCGTTCTTTTTTCTTTTTCACAACTCTCTCAACCTCTCGCGCATATTACGATTCACTGCCAAGCATTCTCGGGATTCTCCATGCACACCTTACGACTCAAATGCGGAAGTTAAACTTCCTAGAGAGTACATTGTGCCATCGGACAACTGCTGTGTTTTCGATACATTTGGCTACACGTGTACGTAGGCCTCCGTACATTCGAGATAGTAACGGCGAGAGGCACAGCTACCCCTTTTCCCTTTTTTTTAACATATATAAGCGAAATATATATTTTTTTTAGAAAATTTCTTTCCTTGCATTTTCGCCTTACAATTTTTCTTGATAGATTGCTTGTTTGGTTACACGCAATTTCACGAATTTAACGTATTCAGAACGCACAGAATAAATCGTGAATCGCTTTTTCCGGAATCATTAGTTATCGAGGCATATAGAAACATTACGGAATACAAAGACAATATTCATGAAATATAAACGAAACAAAAAAACCTATCTTTTGTATGAGAACATACTAATATATTATTAAATTTGAACCGAATTTCAAGACAAAGCACTCTGGACTTATCCTTTTTTTGTTTATTCTCGCTACTTATTCAACGGGTCCTGATTTTTACCGAAACAAATGAAAATTTTATAATCGTTGTTTGTTTACAACTGAATTCGAGTCCTTTAATAAAAATATAAAAAAACACTAAACTAAATTTCTACCTATGTTTTATATAAAAATTATCTATCATTTAGTTATTATCTATAATGCTATAATGGTATAACTTATTTTTATTTTTTATTTATTTATTCATTTATCAGAGTACATTAAAACAATTGAATTGTACTTATGTCGACTGCCCATATACAAATTAATAAATATTTTTAGATTGAATTGATTGGACTGTAAGGCCAATAAAAAAAATATTTATTAATCAGAGTACATTACATTAGTATATTAGAATTTTATAAATAAGATAATCAGATGTACTAGCATTCTCTAGTGACAATTGAAGTTATCTGCGTATAGATCCGGCATCACTTAATACTAATTAAATTACATTAAATCAAATGAAATTAAATATGATATAATTCTTGAGTCAAACAAAATTCAGTTCAATATAGATAATATAATATATAATACGAGGGTGGATTGATAAGTTTTCGGTCGGAACAAGAAAAAAACGTTTTTAAGACTTTTTTTTTATTTTTCAATATAATCTCTTCCAAGGCTGATATATTTCTCATAGCGGTGTTCTAGTCTAGTAATGCCATCTCTGACTGATTCATCAAGCTCCTCAAAATACCCATTTACAGCTTCGATTACTTCTTCATTGTCCGCAAATCTCTTACCGCCAAGCCATTTTTTGAGGTTAGGAAACAGATAATAGTCACTCGGGGCTAGGTATGAAGAGTAGGGATGGTGCGGCATCAATTCAAACTTCAGATCGTTGATTTTAGCCATCGCAACGATTGACGTGTGCGCTGGTGCGTTATCGTGATGAAATAAGATTTTTTCTTCGCCAAATGAGATCGTTTAATTTTCACTTCGTGGCTCAACCATTGCAATAAATTTGTATAGTACTGACCAGTGATAGTTTTACCCTTTTCAAGCTCATCAATGTGTATAATACCTCTTGAATCCCAAAAAACAGTAGCCATAACCTTGTTCGCCGAAAAAATTGTTTGTACCTTCTTTGAAGTTGATTCCCCTGGTCCAGTACACTGTTTAGACTGTTGTTTGGTTTCAGGAGTGTAGTGGTGGATCCAAATTTCGTCAACGGTTACGAATTGACGCAAAAATTCACTTGGATTAGGCTTACCCTTTTAATCTGTGGTCTTCCAGCACTATTTGATGATTTTTTTTTAATCATCTCTGGAGTTGTGACCTCAATGGGGCGTCCTGAGCGAGGCTCATCAGAGGTACTCAGACGACCCTTTTTAAACTCGGAAACCCACTGCTTAACGGTTGAATATGATGGAGAGGGTGTCCCCAATGTTGAGTCCGTTTCTTTTTTAATTTTCTTCGGCGTTAACCCCTTTAAATAAAAGTATTTGATGACAGCACGATTTTCCAGCTTTTCGATTTTTACGAAAAACACGAAGGCATCTTGTTCAGCGTATTCTCAAACCTAAACTAATATGGCGATCGGACTGAAACTATAGCTACAAGCTATCTAAGGATGGTACTATAGAACGCCATCTCTTGATTAGGCCGGAAACTTATCAATCCACCCTCGTATATAATAATATATAAAATGTTATTCTAAATAATGTATATCATATTTATGGTAATCTAATAAAAAAAATTATGTTAGTTAATTTTTATTTTTAATCCATTTGCATAGAATTTTTTTTTATTTTCTCTTTACTATTATTCAATATTTTGTATTCTATTGGTAACATATTAAATAATTGTAAAGCAATAAATTCACTGTTCTTAATTATTACATTTTTTTCATTTTTTTATTATTACTTATTACACAATAAATTTGAATATTACATTTTCTAACCAACCATCCGTTACACATGTAATATAATTATATGAAAAATCAACTTTGTAACCTTTTTGTAAAGTTCAGAAAAATTACGCTATTTAAATGTAAATTCCAAGTGTACTTTTTTTATGTGCTTACTGCTGCATATAGACTTCAAATTTTAGCAGTGATTATAATACGATTTCTAATGTTTGTATTGTCTTTAATTTTTTCTATTTGTACTTAGCGGCGCGGATGTATCCGCCCTACACGGCCCGATTATCGCCCCGATTACCGCTGTAAGTACCCCCACTTTTTTTTCTAAGTATATTCGCATCGCGGACTCGTCTCGATCGCCGGAGAAGTGAGAAAAAAGTCTGGAGAATAAAAAGTGTAAAGAATAGAGAGAATAGAGAGGCGAGCGGAAGGAGAAAGGGAAGGAGAGAGATAACAGGTAGAGGAAAAGAAAGGGTGAGAGAAGAAGCGAATGCAAGACAAAAAAGAGAAGGAGAGAGAGTGGCAAAAGAGTGGAAGAAGGGACGAAGAAGTGAAAAAAAGGAGAAAGGAAGGAGAGAGAAGAAGCAAAAAAAGGAGAAGGGGAGGCGAGTGAAGACGAGCCGCAGAAAGAAGAGTGAGAGAAGAGGCTAAAGAAAGGAGAGAGAAGATGAGAGGAAGAAAGAGGCAGAGAGAGAAAGGAGCACAAGCAAAGTAGAGAGGTCGGAATAAGGCGAGAAGAAGAACGGGCCGTGGGTGAAGATTGAAAAAGAAAGAGAAGGAGAAAAGCGGAGGCAGCAGTGACTGTACCATATTGACCCCTACATCGGACCCTCGGCACACCATCACCCTTCCGCCGACGGACCCCCAGAGCCACCATCACTCCTCCAGTTAATCGATACGGTGAGCGTAATATTCGCATAAAATTCGTTTCTTCTCAAGTAAGGACCACGGTCGGGTCGGCGGCAACGGTAACCGGGACGCGACAGATGGCGCCATTGTGGCAGCCGCGTGGGTAGAAGAACTTGAAGAAAAATTTTGCCAAAAAAGCATGGGGTTTCCCTGGAGAAATCCGCAGGTAAGCAAAAATTAAACCGAAGAAGGAGTTATTAAATAAGGTGGAGAAAAAAAATTTGTGGGCGGAAGGTGTAGAGTTATAGAAGTTAAATTAAAGTAGTACGTCCTGCTCAGTTGTGCTCAATGAATTTTTATGACAGTCCATGATAGATGTGTTAGGGGTAAAGGGCTTCAGCAAATTTTCAGCAAATGGTTGTCTTCCACTGGCTTACTACTGCATAGCACGGCATATACATATACGGCAATAAATACAAGAGTTCGATGAAAAATTGTAAATAAAAAGATCTGGCAACGTCGCACTTCGAAACCGAGAAAATTTGACCATGCCAAGCATGCTCAAGGATGCACCGTTTATAAGGGTATTTTATAACAGCTATTTAGAGGGTGCAGTTTTTGTCTCTGTTATGAAGACTGTCTTCAAAATCCTAGATCAATTAGGTAGAAAAACTTTATTAAACGTCCAGTTCTTGTGGCATGTGCATCGATATATTTTCTTATTTTTTTCACCCGAGATATTCTTTTTACCGTTGAATTCTTGGTAATCTCACGTAATTTTTGTTTGTTTGTGTATGTGCATGTATAATTACTAACTATTAAATTTGCTTTTTATCTTTAATTGTTTTTTAATCAATAATAATGTATCGCAGTAGTAATGGTAACTTCGCGAATAAAAAAAAGTATAAAACAAAAAGAAAGAAGAAATATTTGCCAGAATGAAACAGACGTACGCAGTCAGAACCAAATGCGCAGAACGCTGCATAAAAAATAATTTCTGTTTTGTCGAGCCAATTTTTTAAATAAGGTAATTATATTGTAATAAAATTAAATATTCTAAAATTTTCAATTAAAATTAATACAACATAAATAATATAATTTGATAAAAAATAATCACTTCACTTAAAATATGTTTATTAAAATATATAACAAAGAATATTTCAGCTATGATAACATAATTTCTATTTCGTATTCGATAATTGGTTTTCGTAAATATATTTCAGATTTATTAATTTTTTGTACAAACAAAAATATATTTATATCAATATTATAGAAATACCTAAGGGAATCATATGTACATATATTTTACAAATATCAGCTTATCCAATTCAATATAAAAAATTAATTTATCGTAACTAAATATTATTATGCTTTCCCTTCAGGAAGTCTATAAAAAAGGTATAAAAAAACATTAAAAAGTTGAAAAAAATTCTTTTGATACTCCTGAATATTTTAATACATTAATTATCAGAGCAGTACTAAATTTATGAAGTGGTAACGTACATAGGGACCCCTAAAAATATAAAAAGTATTCATCGATTAAATATTTTTTAAAATCATAATTATACAATTTATAAAAATAATATAATGAAAAATGAAAAATGTAATGGTAAACTTATTTTTAAAAGTACATTTGAAAAGTGATTTATGTAATATTCATAACTTAACAAAACCAAGAGAGAAGTTTATTTTCAATAATATTATTATATAATCAAATGATGGAGAGATGGTGCGAGTCGCAGGTTCCATGAAAACAACAACTTTTTTATTTTTTTTAGAAAATATTTATACATTTTTTAATTTTTCATCTAAAATTATGATGTATAAAAATGAAAAATGTCTGTACAAATTACGAAAGAATGTTTAAAAGTATCCCGAATAAAGTTTTAAGTAGAATGTGGTTTTATTATGGAATCTCAAACACACGCGGGATAGAATTTCATTACTTAAAGAATTCAGAAAATATTTGGCAAGAACTTGTATCTGAAAATTATAAAGCGCAGCGACTGTATTAAATAACAGAGTTAGAAATATATTTATATGAAATCATTCTATAACAAATCGTAAACCAATCTGAATTTCACATTTTACAATTGTATGAAATCTTTTACAGCTTTTATACATCTAAATAATTGATACCTATTTTTTAGATTTGCTCTAAAATCTCATACTTTAAATTAATATATTCAGGCTATATTGATCGTATCTATTTAAAACTTATTCAGTTTACACTTTGTTTTGTAAACTAATTTGAAAATGAATTTTAAAAAAATATGGATTACTAAAATTCTTAAACATTTATAATTTAATTGTTGAAATAATTGTAACATGCAACAATTTTCCAAATCTATTTAATTAGAAATTATCAAAATTTGAAAGTTCAACGTTTAACGCGAAATCGACGGTGCACTTCCGATTCTCGTACTAGTAGATAAAATAATTTTACAAGTGATTGGTTTAGCCAATTAATAAAATTTATATATTTTTAATTGTTAAACTATCGCCTTTGTTCTTTCAATTATCGCAAAAATGTATTTTATAAAAATACTGTGCTTGCGTTAAATCAACAGTTATTAAATATGTGAGAGTGCAGTACACTGAGAACACGTCTAAATTCTCAAACTTTTCTATGGGAGATTCAGAACTATATTTTGTTTCTCGGACCGGTACGCTGCATAACATGTACACGGATATATTTAATAACTGTTGTTCGAATAGAGACGCCATCTTTTTTAAAAATGGATTTTGTAGATGAATAAATACAGAACAAAATAATATTTATCACAGCCGATTACAGTTTGGAACGGGGGTGTTACAATTATTTAAACAATTTAATTGTTTTTTACTTTTAAATTATAACTTTTCAAATTTTTTTTAATTCGCTTTCAAAGATTAAATAACAAAGTATATGAGTGTACAAAGTTCGACATACGTAGATACGATTAATATAGTTTGACAATTAATTTCAACTAGGAAGATTTTAGAGTAAATCTACCATTTTTTTTTTCAAAATTCATATATTGATATATTCAAAAACAATTTTGCATGAAAATCCTGAAATAGACCTTCATTAATTTTAGATAAGGAAGCTGTATAAACTTCAGACAGTTATAAAGTATCGAATTATTTTCACAAAATCTGTGCAATTACTGTAAAAGAATTGTCCATACAGAATTTTTGTAAATGATATTTTAACCACGGTGTATTATACTAAATTAACTTGAAAGAACACACTTTCCTAATTTAAATATACATGTATTGGACATTTAAAATATTAAACCAAATGTAAAACCTGTACGTGAAAATTTAGCAAATTATAGAAACCTAGGAAACAATTTATACTACGGAAAATAAAAAGTATTTTGGATTTTTTTATTTTTAAACTGCATTTACATATTTACATTGTCAGTCAAATGTATTTTTATATAGATAGTGGTTTAGTGAAGAATTTAACAACATGTTATCACATTTTCTTCGATCGTTCAATATCTCTGATTGATATATTTTATATAGACGAGGTGTAATCAAAAAGTAATGAGAATTTTCAAATTTCGCGGACTGCATACATTCGATCTTCAATTTTTTTATTTTATGTTGGAACATCGATGATTGAAGATAATTAATTCTTTTTTATGAGTCCACGCGTGAACAATATGATGTGAAAATAAACTCGGCTATTTGTAAATGGTCCCATTACTTTATTCACTGCATTTCCATTAAAACAATTTATTTATTATTATTTTTTAGAGTTTTAAATATATTTTGTGCATTTTATTGCACAAAATATAATATATTGATAATGATATAAATATAATGATGCATATTAAGTGCACTTAGCCATTTGTTTTAATGGTCTATTGCTTTAACACATTATCGCGTTATATAATTGATCTTTTGTAAATTTATTTCATTATATTTTAGAAAAATATTTTTATAAGATACATATAAGATTTATAAGTTGTAATTTCTAATTGCATGTATAATTATGTTTCCCTTTATCACAATCAGTAGACATCTAACAATATCAGTGAACTTATTTTTAATGGAATTATGGACTGTCATTAGTATTAATATATTTTGAACTTTCGGAAAGTATTTTATATAAATTTTTTATATTATTATGCTAAGAACAAATCAAACTCGCCTAACTATTTTACTTTTTTTAAGATTTTTTTGGAGGTTTCATTTCTTTTTCAAAAAATTATTATTTAATGAATTCAATGCAACAATTTATATAAATATAATACATCGAAGATAAGAGGTTTGAAAAGGATAAGTAATTACAATACACTATACTTCTTTTATGTTATACTTTCGTAGAAAGTAAGTTCAAAGATATATATATATATATATATATATCTTATATATATATATAATTATTGTTTTTATGTGAGTTGAAAATTAGTTACTTGACATTAAAAATAGAATCCACTATCATGGTTAGAAACAGGAAAAATCTTAGAATGAAAAATGTGAATATAGGAAAGAGCTTTTAAATAATAAGGAACTATAATACAGCCTACTTGTCTTAATTTAGATTTTTATATAAAGAAATTTTAAAAACATTTTAAGAATTCCATATTTATGCGTAATTGACTATTAAAGTCCATTAGTAAAACATTTAATTTATATAAATGAAATGAATATCATAAATGTCTAGGAACTATATATTTATTTTTTCCCGCTCAATAAAACGATGAGAATAATGAATTATGTGAATTACTGATTTATTACGTCCCACACTGAAAAAAATTGGTAATTTTAAATTAATACATTAATTCAAATTAAACTGATTAAATATTTATTTAGTATGAATAACTTTTTTTTATTATAAAAAAATATATGCACATAAATATATTAACATATTTAGTTGAAATTATATTTGTTTAATTTGAAACAAACATTATGAATTATTTAAATTGACTGAGGCCTACGATGACTCGATTGCTAGAGCAAAGAACTAGTATCTTGGTGATCCGAGTTCAAATCCCGGTCTCAGCCGATTGACACAGGCACCGGTGTAATAATTTACATATGCTTTGATTACAAACACATCGTATACCTCCATCGTATACCGATATTTGGAAGCATAAATAGAGTGACGTTAAATAACATAAAAAAAAATTTATTTGAATAAATCAGACATTCAAATTTCATAAGTTAATTTTCTTAAAAGTATTAAGCGTAATTTAATAAGCATATCATTAATTTTAATATCTAGTTTGTCAAAAATAAAATGGTTCAAGCATTTCTACGGGCTGATTGAATGACAGAGTACTTACATAGATTAAGAATACGAAAATGACTTCTCCATAAGTTAAAATACTATGGCTTATTTTTATATTTTGTTGAACTATACGAAATTAAACATTGTGTTTTAAAAAAATATTTATTTAAATCAAACAAATACTTTTTAAAATCAAAAATCGAATTGCTTAAAACAAATATTTGATTTTTTTATATTAAAAAAATATTTCAGTATCTTAAATATATAAATTATTTATTTTGAATAAACAGTTAAGTAATGCTAAATCGCTAAATTATTTATTTTCGTTAAAAAATATTTCTTTAAATCTACAAACAATATTTTTCATTGTAAACATTCGTATAATAGGTTCTGCAGTTAATTGATATAGCAACAATACTGAAATCTCATTACAATTACTCATTCATAAAGCGTCTAGATTTTGGATTGTACATTCCTTGTTCAGATATATAATTTGTTCTACTATGAATAAATTTCTAAACTGAGGGTATGGATACATGGAGTAATCAATACATTCCATATGGAGAACAACGGTCTGGAATAACATATTATGAAAATTCATATTGCAGTTTTTATATAATCTCAGTAAATTAAATTAATAAATTAAATAAATGAAATTAATAAGTTAATCTTATAAACTAAACAATATAAATGGGATTTAGTTAGTTATTTAAGATAACAATTAATAAGCACCTCATCAAAACCATTGATAGATATGGGCCTTCGTGTCGGACCTTCCATAAATTATGATTAATAAGTCTCTAACCGATGCTGAAGTAACGTGTTTCTCTTTTTGAAAAATTATATCTAAGAACTATAATAATTAATTTATTGAAATAAACTTTCTAGGAAATATTTTTACTTGTAAAAGAGAATTATATAATTAATAACAAAATGTTCTTTAGTATAATGAAGCATTTATAATATTTTTATGGAAATGAAAAATAATAGATGTCATAAAAAGATAGATTGCAAATCCTACGATGAAATAGCTCATGGACATATTTTGTAGTCGATGCATGCTTGGTGCAACACTTGGGAGGACAATGAATAGCAATGTTCTTATAATGTAAGGACCTCTTCAAGGTTAAACTCAGAAGATTAATGCCTTCCGCTTTAGCAATACACTATCCTCAAGTCATGAAGTCATAAAATCAAAGTACATGGTTTAATATATATAATATTTTATAATGTATTATAAAATTATATATTTGTAACTGTTTAAAATTTATGAACTATTTAAATGTAAGAAAAAAATACATATTAAAAAAATTGAAAATGTATTGTATTTCGATAAATATCATTCTACGCTTTTTGGAACGAATTAAAAACCGAAGGTGTTGACTTGAACACCGGTATGTGAATCATTTAAAGCCGGAAGAAGAAAATAGCTGATTCATATGTACGGAAGTAACGCAAGATCTATATTCAGATAGAAAATAAACTTAAAGAGTTACTAGAAACAGTTTAAACATTATTCAACATTTTTAAGTTATTAAATTAAATTTTATATCAAACAAATTATATATAGTACATAAAAATAGCACTAAAATAACATGTTTTATTTCTAAACTCGGAAAGAAATAAATTATAACATTATAGTATACTTCACATCATAGAAACTTGACTGATTATTTTCAATCTTCAACATGATAGATTTATAGTTCAAATCAATTATATTACGTTTCATTTTAAACAATTATTTAAACAGGAAATCTATATTTTGTATATACATGATATGTTCTTTCTATGATCTTTATAAATAACATTTTTAAATTTTAAAATATTTGAACGTGTCTGAAAAATATTAAACCAGTTTTTTAATTTACTGTAATTGAATGTCTTTAATCGATAACAAAAAACGAAATTGAATTTTGTTTTTAAATTTAATATATTTTTTTAAAGTAGAGAATTTAATAACTTTCTCGTCTTTACTATTGTCACTATCTTATTGAACATTTAACTATTCATATTCGTCAAGCAGGATTTTGTCTTAAATTTTAATAATTTACTAAATTTATTGATACGCGTTTAAACCATATATTTTAATAATTTACATTTACTAAAGCATGTTGAAATATAACTTTTTTAATTTCAATTAAAAAGTTAAAAAATCAAGTTAAAAAATACGATTGTAAGCTTTAAAATTATTAATGTGCAAAAACCAACAAATAATTTTTCTAGAAATAATATAACACATTTTGTTAGATAGTATTTCTAATAAAGACGAGTAAAAATCATGTAAAATCTATAGGCAGGCATATCACCTTCATTAAGCTTACGTGATAATTATATATAAAAAATGTAACAATGCAACTGTGTTATAAAATAATATAATTTCACAATTTTCTTATTCCAAATTTTATATGTGAAAATAGCGAAATCAACTAAGTTACCATAGCTCCGGTTGCAGAGAGATCAAGTGAGACTGAATCAGCCTTTTGAAAACAGTTCAACATAAGTAACAACACAAAACATTTTTTTGGTATAACACACAAATATACGCACGGTAATTTGCTTGCAGACAACATTATATTTTAAAAAATATGATAACTCAAAGTTGTTTATTTTATCACTATAATTATCACTAACACATTTATATTTACAATTACTTTCAGTACAATAAATAATTAAAGAAACAATTATTAAATTTTTATCAATGATTTTAAATAAAATTCACATTATTGTAGATAAACTGTAGTATAATGATTATAATTATATTTAATTGTAGTATATAAATTTTAGTATCCAAATTATTTTATTGAATATATCATAAAGTATCTAATGTGATAATAAATATGTTCATTATACACCCTATATTAAAAGTAAATGAAAACACATGAAAACGAATATTGTCACGTATATGACCGAAGCCTGCTGGCAGTCTGACTCACATTATGTTGGGCATGACGTTTTATTAAAGTCTCCCACCATCCTGGTTGTATACAGTCACGGTCTCTTTGTTCTCTTTGTTTCATTTTGATTTTGCTTTAAATAAATCATCCTTTATTATCATGAAGAAGAAAAAAATCAATTATAAATACCATTATTAACTAAATAATAAATCAAAAAACTTTTTTATTTTATCAAATATATCATTCATTTTGAATAATATAAATAGTATTTTAACTATTGTCGTTATAAAATATAGAATTTTAGATATATATGATTTAAGTATCATTCTATTATTAAATTTATTAGCTAAACATTGAAAAAATCCAATACATAAAAATAATTTTTCAGTATTTTATCTGCAAATATTAATTTTTTTGTAACTATTATTATAATAATATATTATTATTATTATAACTAATATATTCTTATTCAAAAACTGATATTGCTGCGCGTTTAAAATTAATAAATAACTGATTGAATTGAATGAATAATTATGTTACATCTACACAACGCTTAATGATTTTATAGATAGTGAATAAAAAAATAGTTAAATAAACTGAAGTAGATGATATAATAATAATATAGTTAAATTTCTTTTTAAATTTTATATGAAAAATAATCTATATTGATGCACTCGAAATTAATAATATACCGCACATGTACATTGCTACATTAAAAAATGTTTTATTGTATTTTTCAATTGTTAAATATTTATATTTTGAAAAATAATATCAGTAAAAAATTTAAAAGGTATTAAAATTTAATAGTAAAAAACTTTCATCGTTGTGCTTATGAATGTACTTTTTTGTAAAAGGGATATATATATATATATCTGAAAATATTTTTTGATCGAATAAGCAAATCTAAACTATTATTTATTATATTATTATTGTACATACATTTTTTATTACATTATTATGATTTTGTTAATTATATTATTATCTTTTAAAAATGACAATAAATTATTTAAAATATATCTCTTAACAGCATAATATTTTATACAAAAACCAAACAATTAAATCCAGTATTTTAAAATATTATATTATTTACATTTACATAAATTTCATTTCAACTCTATTTTATTTCATTAAATTTTCTTAATATTTCTTCAATTATAATTTTATTATTTTTATTTTCATTGCATTCGCTTCATGAATGGATAATGCTAGCTAATATATAGATAATACACATATTTTTTCGATTTCGATCGATTAGCTTTTTAATCGACGTTTTTTGCAAATGATTTGAAATAGATTGTAAGGACTTTAATTGAATTTTGATCATAAATTTTTTATGAACTTTTATGCGCACTATTAACATAAAAATATTATCGACTTTAATCGACTCACAAGAGCAAGATTTTTAGTCGAAGTTTTCTTGGAAAAAATAATATGTAATTTCTTATGTAATTTTTTATATTAATTCTTATATAAAATCTTGCATAAGAATTTATGCATAAAGTTTGAAAATAAATATAAAAATGAATAATAAACTTAATTTTATAAATACTTGAGCAATTTTAGAAAGTAATGGCCTACATTGACAATCGTCTTCCAGGTAATTAAGCAACATTTGAAAATTTTATTTTATAAAAATAAAAATGTTTTCGAAATATGAAATGATATAAGGAATAATTTTAAATAAACAAATATTAACTTTTATTGTAGGTTTGGCCTTAGACTACTTACTAAATTCGATAGTAAAAAGATAGTGAAACTGCTCAAGCATTTATAAAATTGTTTCACTAAATGATAATAGAGTGATTTTTCTATCTTTTATTAATTTAACTTCCTAATATTAAATCACTATATTATTTTATAAGATGTATGCAATGATAAATTTTATATCACCCATTTCAAATCAATCTTTTGTTCCCGCAATCAATTTATGTTATAAGTTTATTGGGTTTCGACCAACCATCGTACGCCTAAGATTCGACCACTTGTCATTTTACTGACGAGCCTAGCAGGTGGTAGAGGACAAAACGTGCAATAATAATTGATCTCTATTCATTTAAAATCATTTCTTATTTAATTTAATTCTATACTTCAAAAACATTTTCCCTCGCACACGTCTTATAAAAAAAGTGTTCAAATTTTAGCTGAATTTCATGGAAGATGATTGTCAATGTAAACCATTGCTCTGTGAAATTACTCAGATGGTTATAAAATTAAATTTATTATTGCAATTTTTTTCACTAAATGATATGATGTATTTTTTTATCTTTTATTATAAAAATAAATATTAATTGCTTTCTTTATTACAAAATAAATAAAACAATTTTATTTTGTGCAAAAAGATGATTCTTTCTCATACGAATAAATGTGCACGTTCATATACTGATGCCATTAAAATTGTTAGTCTACTTATGCGTGCCATAAAAACCGGAATATTATTACTAATATTCTTTACTTAAGTTTCGCTGTTTATGCCGATAGGTGTCATTCCAGTTTTTTATTATTTATAACTAAGCTAACAATCTTAAAAGTATTCGTATCTCAAATTTTTAGTGACGCCGCTTTGATGAAATAAAAAGTAACATTAAAACGAATGTGCATAGCTTGAAACCTACAATAAAACATATTATAATAAATCAATCATATTATATACATCATATTACATAAATAGTCTCGATGAAAGATGGCGAGCATATTATCCAATTGTTTAAAAATAAGAAATTAAATAAATTGAATTAGATAAATAGGAAGAACTATTTAAATGAAGTTATGTTATATTTCAATAAATAAATAAATACAATACACTTACATATGATAATAATTATATTTACTACTTTACTTATAAAAAATTATTTTATAAATTAAATGTATGAATAGATATTAACGCAAAGAAACTTTTCATAATTTTTAAAGGAACAAACATTTCTCTTATAAACATTTATCAAAAAATTTGTGTTAATTCTTAACTACAATTATCGACTATTAAGGAAATAAAATTAAACCAGACTGAATATAACACAGCCATTCTAAAAAAAAAGTTTGAATTATTAATTTAGGTTTTGTACTTTCTGTACTACTTGTATGAATTTCAACTCATAAATCATCACTAAATATGAATCATTTAATTTTATCAGTACTTTTTAATAATTTTTTAATAGTAGCTAAGACTACACTTTTACTGTACGAGATTGTTGATGAGACTAACCACGTATATCAATTGTAAATAAATATATATTGATAATGAATTGATAGATTAAGCGACAATACGTTAATTATTGTGCTTTACTCGAATATTTATAATACTAAGAATTTTTCAGTTGTTCATTAAGACCCACCTTATAAAAGTTAAATACGATAACAATGGAAAAATTTATTTTTCAACTATGTTTTAAAAATATTTCAATTTATTTACAATTAATTAGTAATCTGAGAGATTGCGTGTTTTCATCATCAAATGCAATGCAATAAATCATTAAATATTATAATATTTGAAAATCTCTCAATCGAGTTATATTATTACACCTTCATATATTGATTCTGACATATAACCTTTGTTATTATTAGTTTTTAATTCTCTTCTGATATCTATATTTGAATATTAGACTTATTTTCCTGACAATATTTAAGCTAATATTTATTAATTTTTGTAACTTTTTCAAATGTCCTCCAAAGTTTTAATCATTATTAAAGGTATACATAAAATAATTAGAGACATAACTTTCACATAAATTGAAAATGTTTCAATTTAAAGAATATATCTTTTCTTTTGTTTTAATTTTTGATCGAAAGAAATTTATAGTACAATAATTATGCTATAATTCTGTATGCTGCCAGTAATACCTTGCAGCATGACACATATACGAGGATGATTTTATAAGTCCGTGACTTCCCGAAAGGTGGCGCTGTTATCGTAAATATTTTACTACTCTAAGAGACTATCATCTCATACAAGTAGGTATACAAAGTTTCAAGTCAATACGTTGGTTAGAAAATTTTTGATAGTCTTTTGAATTTAGTGTTTCATTGTTTTTACAAAAGCATGGAAAAAACGAATTTCGAGTGGTTATTAAACATTACTTTCTGCGTGGAAAAATCATTAAGGAAACTGAAGAAAAGCTTAAAAAATATTATAAGGACTCTGCTCCATCACATGGAATGGTTCACAAGTGGTTTACTGAATTTCGTTGTGGTAGAATGAATACAAGTGATGCTGAGCGTTCTGACCGCCCAAAAGAGGTGACTGATCACGATATGGCCAATAAAATCCATGATATGATACTCAAGGATCGTCGATTAAAGATACGCGAGATTAGTAATAATGTAGGAATTTCGATTTAATGTGTACTTCATATTGTGCATGAAATTTTGAATATGAAAAAACTATCTGCAAGATAGGTGCCGCGTTTGTTCACAGTCGACAATAAACGGTCACGCATTGTTACATCTAAACAATGTTTTGATATGTTTCAGCGTAATCCAACCGAATTTTTATGTTACTGTTGATGAAACACGGATTCATCACTATATGCCAAAAAAGAAACGGCAGTCAAAAATGTGGACTGAACATGGAAAATCTGCTCCGAAAAAAGCAAAAACTCTTCCATCAGCCGGTAAGGTCATGGCCACAGTTTTTTGGACTCACGGGGTATAATACTAATCGATTACCTACAGAAGGGAAAACAATTAAAGGACAGTATTATGCTTCATTATTGGATAGATTTGAAGCCATACTGAAGGAAAAGCGACTCCATCTGGTGAAAAAAAGTGCTCTTCCACTACGACAATGCACCAGCTCACACGAGTGCTATAGCAACAGTCAAATTAGAAGAATTACGTTACGAATTACTTCCTCACCCACCTTATTCTTCAGATTTAGCACCGTCCGATTATTTTCTATTTCCAAACATGAAAACTTGGCTTGGTGGTAAAAGATTTTCATCGAATGAAAAGATTAGTCTGCCACAAATGATTATTTTGAGGATTTCGACAAAAGTTACTTTTTGGAAGGCTTAAAAAGATTGAATACCGCTAGAATCAATGAATCGAGTTGGGAGGGGACTATTTTAAAATAAATAAAATTGTTTAAATAAATTGTTTTTTCATTTAAGAGACGGACTTATCAAACCACCCTCGTAATTGTATACTTGTTCTGTAAAGTAGTATAATTATGATATCAAATTATAGAATATTATAATTGAATTTATTTTTTATTTAGAAGCCTTACATTATTAATATTATAAAATGCAACAGCCACTATTTATATCATAAAGCGTATTAAATCTTTATTCTCATTCTATTTAATTCTACGAGGTTATGTTTCATCTTATTCTTTACTGAATACTACATCAATTCCTGGTCTGAACATGGGTATATTCACTGCCCTGGGCTACATATTCACGTGTTTACAGATTTTCGATTTTACAACTTTTTCGTTTAGTTATTTGAATTTTTTGAATAATATGTGACGATGGTGATTTATTATCTTGATGGAGTATGTTTCCTCTTACCATTGTCTCGTTAACTGTTACTCTCCTCTCCTTTTGGGCGAAGTCTTCGGGAAATAGGCCCTGGGAAAAAGGACCGTTGGGAGTAATTCTCAGGCAGAATGAAGAACTAAATTTCGAGGTGAATCTGATGTAGATTTATTTCCTCCGGTGAACACAATATATACATATATACAATACGGTAATATACCATTTACGTCCCGCGCCACCAAGATGGCCGCTTCGCCACCACTTTACCGCCGCTTTCTCGCACCCACCCCTCGTACGATTTTTCCTCCCCTCGCGCACGTCCCCGCTGATCTCATCCGGTCTTGTACCCCAACGTGGCGCGGCTGACCTACGAGAGTCACACGTTATTCGCAACCCGTCCCCTTTTAATGACCCCACATACAACGATGTCGCCCTCGTTCCTGGCACCTTTTTCCCCTCCCTGGACACCGCGCGCAATACAAATTTAGAAGAGGTCTAAGGCCGCGGCCCACTCACCGCTGTCGATGCTGCTACTGTTTGAGTTTCGTGCGAGGGAGTGCCCTCGAGCACGCTAATCTTATGCGTTTTCGCCTCTATCTATCTCTTTCTCTATTTCTGTCTCTTCTCTATTCTTCTATCTGACCGGCTCTATTACAACGTGCTCACTTCTCTCTCTCTCGTCCTGTTACCACCTCGTCCTGTCCCCTGTTACCGCTTCGTCGCTCCTTCTCTTGGTTTCCTCCCTTTTTCGTTCCTTACTCACCGGTTCTCCTGGTTGGGTCGTCGCCTCCCTTTTGCAGGTCGCGGTACCCGGGCTCGTTCCCCTTTGCCGTTCTCCCAAGAACCCCCGACCGGTTCTTCTCTTTGACACAGGATGGATGAAAACAGCGGAGATTCGAAGTTCTCCGCTGCGAAATGGCGCCGGGGGTTCGGATATTTCTTACTTTTAGGCCGGCTCCTCCACAGCTCTTCGTCTTTCCTCCGCTAGTCTTCCCGAAATTCTAGTGAGTTAATGGGCCGGTCTCATTCTAACTCGCCTCACATGGGCGTATATGGAATGGGTAGGCTCAGGCACGTGGCTCCCTCCTGCCCCGGGCATGGTGTTGGTTCCGGGCGAGGATGGGAACCTACCCGTTGGATCTGCCGCGGTGACAGGATGCCCTCCCCCGGCCTTGTCTTCGGGATAGCTCCTTTCCCTTAGTAGTATCCCCTCCCCCCTTGTTCACTAGGCTACTGGTTTCCCTTCCTTTCCTTTTCTTTCCCTTTGCTCCTCCCTTCAGACCCCGCTCCCTCTCTTTCCTTCTCTTCCCTCCCGGCCCTGCTCTCGTCCCCTTTTCTTTTCCCGACCCCCTGACTTGATCTTATTGCTGGTCTCATCCCCTTCTTCCCCGGGTCCTGTCTTCTCCCTACTCTCCTTTATGTTTTCCTCCCCGATCCCTGTCCGCACCTCATCCCCCTCCCCGGTGACTGGTTCCGGCCAGAGCCCCTCCGGATTCTCATCCCAGGGGATGTCGGCCTAGTTCCGCGGCTCAGATTGATGGACCTGGAGGTATCTAACCCCTTCCCTGACGGTCTCGTACGACTCGCCGGAGGTATCAGATACCTGTTCTTCCTAGGTGTCCAAGGTTTTGGACGCCTCACCTCCGGATCGCTGATCGACGTGGGTGGCGCGTTTGGGTCCGGTTCGCTCGCCTCGCCCCTTAGTAGCACGTCTAGCCATCGTAGGCGGGCCGCGCGGAGGTGGATCTGCTCGGCTTCCTCCATCCAGGGGTCTTCCGCCAGTTCTCCTATTGGGCGACTATCCCGCGGCGGGTTCTTCGGGAACGGCACCCCGGACTTCGCTCCGCATCCTATCGCTCTGCGTCGGCCAGATATAATATCCCCACTCCCTAGCAACTACCTCGCGACTCTCTTTCTCACAACTCCTTTTCTCGCACTCCTTCTCTCGCACTACTTTTCGCACTTCTACTCGCACGATCTGAAACAAACAATTATACTCATTATCTCAGACCGTCTTACATTTTCCCCTCGGATCGTCTATCATCACCCCCCCCCCCAAGGTGGTGTATAGCATTGGATTTCGGATTCGTGTGCTTTCGCGACGCGTTAATTTGAGTCTGTGCTCAGTACGTAAACCGTAGCAGAAAGGATGCTCTCGAAGCGATAAGGCCTCTCGTATTTTGGCGCTAATTTACCTTTAAACCGATCGGCCGCATTGGAAAGTACTCGCGTCCTACTCCACACCATGTCTCCTATGTTGAACCGCGCGTCATGTATCCCTTTGTTGTACACTCATCGCTGCTTCTCTCGTGCCGCATGTATGTACCGCCTGACCAGATCTCGCAATGCTTGTAGCCTCCGCATTTTGTCGGCCCAGTCCTCAGCAGTTATTCTCTCTACTGGTCTTCTACCTTCTACCTCTCGCCGTAGACTATGGACCGGTGTTGGATTTCTTCCTAGATTCAGGAATGCAGGTGAGGTTTTCAGGATCGCTTGTATGGCCGTTCTCACCGCATTTCGGAACTCGTGGATATGTCCGTCCCAATTTCGATGGTCTCCCTTGACGTATGTCGATATCGTCGTCTTCAAAGTCCGGTTGGTCCGCTCTACTGGGTTTGCTTGTGGGTAGTATGGGGATGTTATGGTATGGGTCATGGCCTCGGAATAACGTATCTGGAACATGATTTAATGCCCCCTTTCGGTAAATAAGATCGAAGTCCCATTCTTAAAGTTCCATTGCCTACCTGGCTTGCCTTCCGATGAGGTCCTTGGAGTTTTTCATACATTTAAACGCGCTGTGATCGGTGATCGCTGTGAAATGATACCTCTCTAGGTACGGCCTTAGCTTCTGGATAGCGCAGATCAGCGGAAGGCGTTCTTTCTCGGATACTGAATAATTTTTCTCCGCATTCCGCAAAACTCGGCTGACGTAGACGATGGGGTGCTCCCCATCTTCTAAATCTTTTGTCAGCAGCGCCCCGATCGCGTAATCGCTCGCATCAGTTTGTACCGTGAATGGTCTCGAGAAGTCCGGTCTTGCCAGTACGGGTGCCTCTGCTAGCGCGCCCTTCCACAGCGTTGAGGTCTCGATAATCGATGCAGAAGCGATACGACCCGTTTGACTTCTTCACGATTACCGATGCACTACTCCATTCATTCGCCGATTGCTTAATCACTCCCGTCTCATTTTCCGTATTTCTTGTATAGAGATATCCATCATCTTCGGAGACATGGGCTGGAGACGATGTTTAATCAGTGCCGCCCCCTGCAGGTCGATCCGATGTTCGCTTAGATGAGTGTAGTAGATGATTCCCGGTATCCCCGCAGCCTTTGGTATGATTTCCGCTACCATCGCCTCGATTTCTTCCCGCTCCGCGCTCGTTAACTCGGATATCCCTGCGCACTCCGCGTATATTATCCCCTCTTGCTGAGACGGTCTCCCCGCAAAGCCGCGCCATTTTCCTCCCGGCACTCGCCATAGAGCCGCTCCAAAATCCACCTGCAGCTCGAACTGCTCGCAGAAATCTATCCCGAGTATGAGGTCATGCTCTAGGGCACCCATTGCTCGTAAGTAAACCTCCCGCGATTTTCTCCTCACGTATAAGGACAGCTTCAGCAAACCCTTTATCCTTGTGATACCGCCTGTGAATCTCTTAATGTGGCGGTTGGCAGGGATCAGCCTGTCCTTCAGCTCTTTGTCGATGCACGGTCCCGCCAGGGAAACTGATGCTCCTGGGTCGAATAGGGTCAGATACTCCTTGCCACCGAGGCTCACGCGCAGATAATATCGATTTTCGACCCACTCCATTTCTTTATGTGTGTTCTCCATGTCTTTTCCCACCCCGCTTTCTATGCTGTCAATCTTCGACCTGTCGCTGCATGGCTGGTCGCTTCGGCGGCTGATCGTGCCTTTGGACACGTCGGTGCAGGTAGGTTGTTTCGACCCCGACATTCGTTTTTGTCCAATACTAACATCCACCACTATGTTGTTTTCTTCGGCTGCGTACCATGGACGTTGGGGGCGTGATTTCAGAGGTAAGCCATCCGTATCTAACGCTGGTGAGTGCTGCTCCAGTATCGCTCGCTTTATTCCTTCATCATGTCCCGACTCCGCCGTAGCTTCTGCTCGTCTCGTTGGTTCTCCGTCTCTATCACATCCTGTTCGTCTCGTGTTTTTTTCCTCTACCGTTTCTTTTGCATTTTCGTTGCGTCCGGTCTGCGTAATATCCCCACCTTGCGTCGCAACGTTTGTGTTTTCATCCCTTCCCACTCGATTTATATTCTCGACCCGCCCCGGTCGTCTTACGCATTCGTCCCCTCCCGCTCGTTTGATACTTTCATCCCATCTTAATTGTTCCCTACTGCTTGGGCATGGAGGGCATGAAACTGCGCTGCCCCCCAGCCAACTCGATTCCAGAATTTCCCGGTTTCGCATCCGGCGTTGGTGCTGGGTTTACCAATGGAAGCAGCCGATACATCGGATTCGGTGGTCGGTCTGGCAAGTTACGGGACAAGTGTCCGGGCTGCTGGCAGTAATAGCATTGAATACGCGGGCATTCTGGTACACGATGGCTTGGTTGCAAGCATTCAAAATACTTTGCCTGCGGACATTTTGAGGCACGGTACCCCACCACGTTGCAGAGGCGGCATGTGTCCCAGAAGTTTTCCTCGACGCTAGGTGTTGCTCTCCCGAGTGGGCTCAGTGACAACGCGACTTTCCAGTAGGGTGGCAGAGTGGACGAGGTTACTCCCGTTGCCTGTCTCTGTCACTCGTTGGGTGGAAGTTCTTGCGTCCTAGGTCCCGCGTAGTCTCTGGGTGAAGTCACTGGTATTGGTACCGCGTTTATTGTGCCTGATGCTGGTGTGTTCTCTTCCTTGTCCCGCTCTCTTCTCGGTTCTTCGCGCGCTGCGGCCACTGGCCTAGAACTCCTCCCTCTCGGAGGCTCTTCCTTTTTCTTCGCATCTCCTTCCTTTGTCTCACCGCACCTGGCTATCTTCTTCGCTGACTTTCCCGCAAATCCGGCCTGTGGGAGCTTCATTTTATCCTTTCGCGCCGGATCCACGTACCGTTCATGCAGATCCAGATGTTTTTCCCACACGCGTCCTAGTTTCTCCAACTCTTCGAGCGATGTCAAGTCTTTCCGATCATGAAGTGCCGATAACTTGATAGGAGGTTTTTATATGCAGTTTTTAGAAGTGCTTAAACTTGCCTAAAATATACCGTAACGAGGCCAAGCAGCAGGATACTCGTTCTCCCTTCGCCTGTTGCCTGCGTTTCAGCTCATCGTCTAGGTCGTCGGTGTCCCATTCGCACACATAATGACGCCTGAAGGTCCGCATTGAACTCTCGCCACGTGCTAACTCTCTAGTTCACTACTCCACAGAACTAGTGGCTCGCAGCCTTAGTCAGGACGTTCGGACGCGCGTCCAGACAGTCGGCGTCTGTCATATGTTTTCTGCGTTTGCAGTCCTTTAAGCGCAATAAAAATTCCTCCGGATCTTCTTTATCCGCGCCTGAGAACGACAACCGCCAGCTCTACATGGCCTTCACGCACTTTTAAATTCTTCCGACCTACGGGGTGTCGGCGTCGCTCTCGGAGCTATCTCCCTCACTGCTGCTCGGGATACGCGTGAGGTCCCATGGCCGCCCTTTCCGCCGAGCCTCTTTTGAACTGCGTTCCTTCCCGCCCATCCCCGCTGATTTAAGTATGATGTCCCCATCACCCTTTTTCTCCTCACTGCCTGTGACTGCCGCGGTCCGAACCCTCGTGCCAGCGTTCTTCTCTCCCCTTTTATCCTTCCGTCTCTCCTTGGTCTCTATCCCACGCGTCCTCATCCCCTTCGCTTTCTTTGGTCCCGACTTCTTTTCCTGGTAACTTCCTATCTGGCCTATGAAGCACCACGAGTCCTTAGTCTTTAATAAATGAAATTTTAATTCTATTCTCGTCTATCTCTCCGCCGCCGCTGAGCTCGAGCTCGTCAATCACTAAACGAACGCCCAAAATACTGCGAACCGACTACCAAGGAATTATACCACAAACCGCGAATGTATATGAATATCCGCGCGATTGGACCCATAAGCACACGTATCCGATGACGTCATGACAACGGAAGAACGATCAGGAGTAACAAAGCCAAAACCACCAGCGAAATAAAAAAAAAATTCACTTTCAGTGCCAGCTTATTCTAATGCGCAAGTTGTAAATTCTGATACAAAATTATAAATTTATATGTATGTATATATATATATTTTTATATAAATGTTAATTTTACTATGTTACTCTGGCGATTACCCTCTGGAGTTTCCTAAAAGGGACAAAAGGCGAAGAAATTTCAATACATGGCACAATTAAGAAATTCTGAATAAAGAATTCACAAAAGAAGAATTCTCAATATCTTCTTGGTACTCTAGCTCGCACTGATGATACCCCCATTAAATAGTCTGAGCTTTGACTGTTAGCTTTGGTGTTACTGACCGTACGGGGGGCATCCAGGCTGTCCACCCTCATACTCTTCTGCTCCGTCTCCTGCTTTTTCACTTTCTTTACATCTTCTTCTTTGTTGCTAACAATATCGATACTTCTGTCTTTAATTTTCGTCCCCCCACGTTGCCGGCCTCCATGGATACTTCAATGATGAGCTCGCCAAAATGACTCACCAACACTTGCCGGTAGGCGTCATTCTGGTTTGGACCTTCGTGTAAGGTTCTTTTACAGATCCGGAGGATATAGCACGCCCCGGCACGCGAGCCCACCTCCGCCCTCTCGAGCTTCGCACCCCAAAAATAAGGTGCTCCACTATCTGGAGAGTTTCCGGCAGACATTACGAGTCAGGACGCACTCATCAATGCCGAATGACTGGTGCTGTCTAGGCGCCCAGCCGCTCGTCCTGCCGTCAGCAGGAGCCAAAGATGGTTCGGGTCGTCCAAGCACGCAACCTCAAGATTCGCCTCCCCATACAGGATCGCTCTTTGGCAGCACTCAGGCATGCACCGCTCGGCAAGCGCGGTGGACCGTCTTTCGCTCCGTTTGGAGCCCCTTCTACCTCCCTGAGAAAGCCAAGGGGAAACGATCAAGGGAGAAGATTTGATCTGCATCAATTTGTAAGCAATGCAAGCATCGTGAGCCCCCCTTACAGATCAGAAAGGAGCCCGCCGCCTTTCATTCCGTTCTTGATTAGAGAACAGAGGCGTGGGTGGCAAAAATTGTGAAGTGCGTGAGTTGGATTATGCTTGTATAAGTGTAGTTAGCAGTGGAGGATGCCCCCAGCCAGAGCCCGTGCGCATGTCGCCTCTACCCAGTACCAGAATGCCGCTCCGTGCTTCACTCTCGCAACCCGATTACCCTCATGAGAGGGCTCCTCGGGAGGCACGGCGCCCACATCTTTATATTCGGGAAGATATCCGTTTATAGGACCTCCCGCCAGACGATGGCGTACAGCAGGCCGCGCACAAGCTGGCAGTTCCAGTCGCGCCCGTGCCTTTCAGGGCTTGTAGAGTTCATCCACTCCGTGCTTGCTCGGCTTCGCTCCGTGTCTCGCTCCCGCTGCTCGAACTACTCTACAGAATTTTCGATCTGCGTGGCGCTCGAATGTTTCTATGCGAGGTGTGTGTAACCCTTTTAAAGAGCCCCTTCGCCAGATATGACGCCTACAGTCTTACTTAACGACGGTTGTACTAGCATTGCCAGTACTCCCCCATTTTTCGGTCTGTCAAGCTCGTCCACTCCGTGCTAGCATCTCGTAACCGAGCCGAAATCGTCACACGCGAGCGTGGCGATGGTTACCCCTTCCATTGCCAGGTGTTATCTTGTTTGATGTGTCAGTGTTGTGAAGTGTATACCTGTAATATGAATCCGCGGTGGCAGAGTTAATAATTATAATAATAATAAACTTAATAATAATTAATTAATAATAATAATAATTTATATTATAATAAAATAATATATAATACTAATAATATTTTAATAATCATATATAATATATTATACATGCCATTATAATATATCCATTAATAATACAATAATATAATAATAATATATAATAACACATAACACATAATATATAATAATCTATTATCAATTTATTATTCAGCCAATTATAATTAATTTAATTCAATTAATTCTTAATTTAATTCAATTAATTATTAATTTAATTATTCGTATTGCGCAAAGATTAATAATATAATAATATAATAATAATATATAATAATTTATTAATATTACTGATTAATAATACTCATAATACTAATACAATCTCATCATAATAATTAATAACAATAATTCATAATAATATTAATTATTCGTATTGCGTGTAAAAGTTACTATCATTTTATATATTACAATATTGTTATAATTTTCACTATAATATTTATTATAATTTATTTATATTTATTTATAATTCCTAATATTTATTATTATTTAAATAGTTTTAATAAATAACTTAGCAATACGATAACTTTTCTACTAAGGACACGCTATAAGTACTAATGATTATACGCTGTTATTCCTATTCGAGTAAGTTGGTTCGCTCTCCCGCGCCAAGTCGCACACATGCATAGCACACACTTGCACGTGCTCCGCAATTTCCCGCGAAAATTATACCGAACTTCCCGAATTTCGACGCACGTTGGGCGGCATTGTGACTAAGGTGATTTCTTACCTTGACGGAGTAAGTTTCTAGTACTGCTACTCTCCTTTCCTTCTGGGCGAAATTTTCGGGAAATAGGCCCTGGGAAAAAGGACCGTTGGGTATAATTCTCAGGCAGAATACAGAATTAAATTTCGAGGTGAATCTGATGTAGATTTATTCCCTCCGGTGAACACAATATATATATATATATACAATACGGCAATATGCCATTTACGTCCCGTGCCACCAAGATGGGCACTTCGCCGCCATTTTACCGCCGCTTTCTCGCACCCACCCCTCGCACGGTTTTCCCTCCCCTCGCGCACGTCCCCGCCGATCTCACCCAGTCGTTTACCCCAACGTGGTGCGGCTGGCCTACGAGAGTCGCACATTATTCGCAACCCGTCCCCTTTTGATGACCCCGCATACAACGATGTCGCCCTCGTTCCTGGCGCCTTTTGCCTCTCCCCGGACCCCGCACGCAATACAAATTTAGAAGAGGTTTACGGCCGCGACCCATTCACCGCTGTCGATGCTGCTGCTGGTTGAGTTTCGTGCGTGGGCGACCCCTCGAGCACGATAATCCTCTTCTTCGGCTGCTTCCCTCTCACCTTCTCTCTCCCTTCAATTCACTCGCTTTGGCCTCTATCTATCTCTTTCTCTATTTCTGTCTCTTCTCTGCTTCTCTATCTGATCGGCTCTATTAGAACGTCCTACTTCTCTCTCTCTCTCTCTCTGTCTTTCTCTCTACCTCCTACACTTCACGCACGCAATCTCCAATACGATTTACGAGACCCGCACAACTTGAACAATCTAAATTCGCACACGAAAATTCAGGATGTTCGACATCAATGGCGGTTATTCACAATCTAATCTTCTTCTTCATCGTCCTCTTTGATCTACTTCCTCCAATACACACCATTTGACTCGTCTTGTACTGTAAGGTGTCCGTTCTATGTCCGCGTCGTTGTTTTTGGCTGCCCCCCACATTCAAATTTTCCATGGTTTGTATATCTATATATACTCTGCCTCTAATGTGTCCGTTCCTCGCTTTATGTCGTGCGTGTCGCCGCCCAGCCGTACCCGGTGGCGAGACCGCTATGTTCACTTAGCTTCGCTGCGTTTGGCATACCGTAAGAGCGTGGCTGTTGACTTTGCCGTTGTCTCATTATTTTTCTGTTTTCAGGCCTCGCATATTTCCTGTTTGAGCTGGAACGATGATGAGCTGCTATGGGTGTCGTGATTTTTATTATGCGGATGTTTCGGTGCTCTCCCGATATTGCTCATCACTCTTAACCTCTTCGTCACCATGTGCTCTTCGCGCTTCATTCTTTTGACGTGCAGCTTCCTGGGGAACCTTCATCAGTGCCGCCGTACGCATCATTTTACTTCACGTAACGAGTATCCTTTTTTTTCTTTTATTTTTTATTCTCTTCTACCTCGATTTGCTTGGTGAGTATTCTCTTGTGCGGGCGTGTCCTTGATAAAGACTATTTTCGCAATCCTTATTGTAAATAGTATAAATAACAGGTGGACTTAAAAAGTTGTAGGATAACATATTAAAAGAGCTTTTTTGTAACAAAATTGGATGTTATTATTCAATATAGTTGTTTGTGAGAGCAGTATAACGATTATAATTATCATATAATTTTCTGATACCATTTATATAGTAGGATTTAATTTAGTCTTCAAATAAGTCTCAGTTTCTGGAATTAACTCTTCAGCTGTGCTGAATTTTTTCCAGCGATTCTTCTTTTGAGGTCTGCAAACAAGAAAAAATCGCTGGGAACCAGATCTGGAGAATATGGTGAATGAAAAAGCAATTCATAGTCTAATTCATGGTATTTTCCCATTGTTTTCATTGATTTCTAACAAATTGCATTGTCTTCATAAAATAACACTTTTTCTTCTTTAAACGGGGTCGTTTTTCGTGATTTCTTCTTTGAAGTGCTTCAACCACCCTACGTAACATTCATTATTAATGGTATTTATCTGCCGAAGGCAGTTAATGAATATTATACCATGCAGATCCTAAAATACTGATGTCATAACCTTGCCAGCCGACTTCTGTGTCTTTCCATGCTTTGGATTCTGTTCATCGTGTTGCGTCCACTTAGTAGACTATTGATTGGATTTTGGATTGTCGTGATAGAGCTATATTTCATTCATTGTGTCATGAAAAATATTTTTTCGAGAAAAAGCAATGTTTGATTAACACATGAAATTCTTTTTTATCCATTCTTTTTCACAATTACAAAAGTTGCCTTACTAACAATCCTATATCTTATGAACTTATTGCCCAACAGCTGTCGAATTTGTAATCGTATCTTTTGAAGGTTGGTACTTATTAAAAATCATATGAATTTAATTATAGTAACAATCTGCTTATCAGTCTACGAACTTTTCAGCCCACCTGATAATTATAAAAATGTACTTTTTCCGATACTCATCCGTCTTCGTTACACACTCGTATGTGCAATTTTCGGCATCATTTGACAACGTTACGTATAGTATGGAATTGGTCAAATTTGACCTGGACTGTTGCATTTAAACTCCGTCCGTAAACTGAATCGGTAAGAATTTTTTTGCTCTATTGGTACAACCTTTCTCAATGCCCGTGTGAAATTTGAGCACCATATCTTCATTACTGTGTGTTTGTCAGCTACTTGTTTACGACACAAGAAGTTTTTCTATATGGTTGCATAAAGTAATAGACTAAAGTAATAGACTAAACATTACGCTCTCTCATGACCCGATGCACAATATGATGCATGATGATGCAATAGCATGCAACATGATGATGTAGAAGATGTGGTATAAAAACTGTTCATTGAATAATTTGATAGATCTCAATTGATGTATTAGCTGTAATATGTATTACATCTAATATTCCATATTTCACTTAACAATTGCAACTAAAGGAACCTCGAACTTACACATGAGTTAAAAAAGACGAGCATGTACTCTTAGATGTTTGAGACATGGCAGAGATTAACGAGGAAAAAGAAAACGTTAGTGACAATGTCAATGCAGTGGTTAGATATTAAGAGTGGAGCTATATGTACGAGGGAGAAAACTATACGAACTCTTGCCACATCTACTTCAGACGAATAGCAGAAACTCCAAAACTAGAGCAAGTAAGTGCGTGTATTATCTTGTATTATATAGGATACAATAAGAGAGAGAGAGAGAGAGAGAGAGAGAGAGAGAGAGAGAGAGAGATAGAGAGAGAGAGAGAACTTGTTCTAAAAATAAAATATTAGAAAAGCAATTCATACTCACTTTCAGAAAGAATATTTGACGTTGTTAATATGAATAGTGTTTTATGCATTATAAAAATATTCAATATTTAATAATTTTTTTATGTTATTTAACGCCGCTCTATTTATGCTTCCAAATACCGGTGTTAATCAGCGACGGAGGTCTACGATGTATTTCTGAACAAAGCACATGTAAATTATTACAGTGGTGCTTGTGTCAATCGGCCGGAATTGAGCTTTGAACTTGGATGATCAAGTTACTAGTCCTTCGCTCTAGCGATCGAGAGAAGTAGAATTACGCAATAAGTATTTTAAAATAAATAGATCTTTTTTCATTTAATGAATTCTGCGTAATTTTGACGATTCTAGTGCGATTATCCCAGCAATATTACAACAGCCTTACATTAGTGTCTCGTGCATGATCGCTGCCATATATACTTCGCGGATGTTAATATATGTCGCCATGTCTTCTTGTGGCTTACCTCACAGAGGCAAAGACTATATTTTAATACAATTCAGCGCTTTTGGTCATTTACTATACCACCAAAGCACCTTCCATGTACAATCATACAACCTGAAAATTTGTTGTAGAAAAAAGAAGGCTTAGGATTAAGACTTCCCGTGCTTTTGGCGCCTCAATACTTTGGTGACTCAATATTCTGTATTTAATATCACAATCCCATTATATGATTTCACTATCCAGTCTTTACTTTTTCTATTCATATGAACGACATATGGTCTGTCATTCCAACAAAAGTCGTAATGATGTACTGATCTGGAACTAAAAGAAAAGTTAAGCAATCAACGAAAAGTTTTGGAGCGCAACCGGCAGATAAAGCGAAAGCTAGGTGCGGCCGGGTATGTTTCTGTGTAACAAAGCATAACTGAGTGACCTTTATATTTTTTTTATGATCTGTTATTCCTGTAAATTGGTAGTGTTCTAGATATTGGCACATTTTTCAAATGCCCTAGCGCATGAATAAGCACGACAATATTGTAACTGATTAGTTCTTCTTATGGCAGTATCCACATTGTTCAAGCTTGAAAATCTGCAGCCTTTCGCAAAGAAATTATTTTTTTTCGCAACGATTAACAATTGTTTTCTGCTTACAATGTCAGAAACATTTCTCACTTGCTTAAGCTACTGTAACCGAAATTATAATATTTTTCGAGCTCTGAGCGAATGAATTGTTAAAATTACACTTTGACGGCTTTTTAAAGCTATTTTTACCATTTTTTCCTGAATTATTTCTGCTTGTCGCATTAAATCATGTACGAACCTGATATTCTAGTATGTAACATATAACAACAGATCTGGCCTCATTATTTCGTATAAGTTGCGTAACAGAGTTTCAAGATTAATATTTTCCCCGTGGACGCATGAAAATACAGAGTATCGTACATTGTCTAGTATCAACTTACGTCCTTAGTTTAAAAGTTACCAATCTAATTTTTGTATATTATTTGGTGATAGAAAAAATTCTTTCATTAATTACTATAACTCATTCTATATATTTATGGTATGCGCAATATTTCCATATTATTCACAATTATTATAAAACCGCAATAAGAAAGTACCAGCCTATACACTAGTCAACAACTCTAGTCTGGAATAAGAAAGTGCAATAAACAGTGGTTCGGAGTCTACTGTAAACTAGAGGTCCAGAAAAGTCGCAATAATGTGCAGATCTGCAACTAAAAGAAAAGTTCAGCAAATATTGAAAAGTTTTGGAGCACAACCGGATGATAAAGCGACAGCTAGGTACGGCCGGGAATTTTCATGTGTAAGAAAGCATAACTGAGCGACCTTTGTTGTATGCCATCAGTATCGCAGCGTTATTTGTACTGCGTGACTGTCATTCTTTAATTAAAACTAAACTAATGCCATTGCAAAGAAGATATATATAAAATTATACATAATATGTTTTTGTAGGGCGTGACTCTTACTCGCCAAATGTAACCTATTATCTCTTGTTGTTTGATATTATATTATAGCATTTGCTGGCGCTCTTCTCTTCGCCAATCGGCTTCGGCCTTCTTCTGGATCAACCTCATGTTGCGCTGATCCTTTCTGCGATGGGATTCGCTGAAAATGACGTCGATATTCTTTAGAGTTGCCTCCCAGCTATCGGTGGGGCAGCGTTAGGGGACAAGGCAAGAAGCATTCTATTTGTAGGGAGCCAATATATGCTCTTTCTTTAGTGCAATTTCTTGTCTCCTTTGAATTTTGTCGGGACTATGATTCTGCCTCGCGCACCTTCGTCTACATTGCCTAGGAATTTCTTGCGCTTGTCTCGCCTACGGGACTTCTGTATCCCCATGAAGCGCATAAATGCGTAACGATCTTAGCGGTAAAGGTGGACGTCGCCATCCTCCGGGGTGCTTATATAGACGATGAGCTCTGGCCTTCCGACTTTTGCTGGTCGCTTGGCTATTACCCTTCTATGGCATCTTGGGCTTGACAGATATGATAAGGGGCTGATAGATCGGATTTGATGGCACGAGCTGTACGGTAGAGCGTCTTGTGGGGTTCTATCGACCACTATGCATCTCCTAGATGATTCGCACAAGACAGGACCACGTCTTGTGCGACTCTTCGCTGTCGGACTTATATCCCTCTTCGATGGTATCTCCCAAGTCCTCGTACTTCTTGGAAAATGGATTGTATATCCAGTCTGTTTCCTTGTTCTTTCTAGCTTCTTGTCATTGGTAATTTTCTGTCGTTTCGGATTTTCCCACTCCTGTGCGTTCTCTACTTCTTCTGGTCGTATAGTAGTTTTACATATTTCCGTACGATCTGCTTCCATTACTTTCATCGATGTTCTGGGAGTTTTAAGTCTTTCCAGACGAGTGTGCTCTTCTTGAGCTATTCTTTCCTCTTCAACTGTGGTAGTTTTACATCATTCCAGACGATCCTCTTCTATTTCTTCTAAGTTGAGGGGGTGGTCGGGGGGCGGCTTGTGGGATTCGTTAACTAAGTTATCGGGGGAAGGGATACTTGCATCTAATAACGAGAATGAAAACTATTCCTCGTTAATCGGTTTTAACGGTTTTGTTTCTCCGATACTTAGTTCCTGGATCGAGTTCGGATTGAACTCGATTAGGTTTCCCAGTTCGTTTATGTCCTCTACGTCGTTTCGGGCTTGGCCCATGTCGAGGGCTTAACCTTGATCGTTGAAGTCGTCTTAATGCTCTAAGCCGGTTAGTTTTGGGGTATGTGCATCCCCTGATTGATGCGGTTACTCGGTCATTGTGGACCGACGTAGCTGTCTGCCTCGTCCGATGGTTTGGATCATGGTATCTGCTGGCCATATTTGTAGAAAAAGGAGATGGTTCATTAGGGGGGTAATATTTTTTTCATGTCCGAAGCGTGTACTCTGGTTTTCTTTCTATCGTCCGGATCGTCTAGCTCGAAGATCACAGGGGATATCTTTGTAACGATTCGGCACAGTGCAACAAACTTCGGTGCAACAAACTTTGACAATACATGATTTTGTGTTCAGACCATCTCGTTTTCGTCGAATGACGCCTCTTTCCTGTTTCTATTATAATAGTGCACCTGTTTTTACTGGATACACATAGGTTCTTTTTAGCTAATTCAGAAATGACTGGAGGTTTGTTCATACGTATCAGCCAGTCGTCAGGTGTTAGCGACTGTAGTAATTTATTGTTCTCGTCGATGTTTCTGTATGTAGGTATTTCTCTGGGGTTTCTGCCGAAGTTTAAGAAGGCTGGTGACAGACTTAGCATGCAGAGATAAGTTCATGGCGAAAGCCAGTTCAGACAGGTGTATATCCCAATCTTTATGATCTTCTTTTATGAAGATTGAGATCATACCATTGAACGTGTGGTTTACCTGCTCTACGGGGTTCGCCTGTGCATGGTACGACGCTATCATTTGTTGTATTATCCTAAGCTCGTCCAGTCACAGCTCGACCAGCTTGTTGGCGAACTCGGTGCCATTGTCTCGGAAATTAAAAATTTGGGGCAACCCCATTTAAATGCGACCAGCTCTTCAAGCGCTTTAATTATCACCTGTCCCGTTGCCTTATACAGTGGTCGCAATCCCACATACTAGGTGAAAAGGTTTCGAAGATCAAGAGATATCTGTGCTGACCTTTGCTGGCAGGAAAGGGACCCATTATGTTAATGGCCACACTTGGCCACGGCCCTTCCACATTTCTGTGTCTTATTAGGTCGGTTGGTGCCTTCTGGGAAACTTTATACAGCTAATACTCTGGGCAGTGTTTCTCATCTCATTCCTGGCCAGTCATAATTTTGACAGACTTTGTGTAAGGTCTTTTCAATATCGAAATGTTTGAACGTCGGTATGTTGTGACATTTGAACATTATCCACTCGTGGTCTTTGGAAAACATGACGATCTTCCTGTCGTTTTCCTCGGGACCTACTACGTCCGAGCAGACGTACGGACCATGCTTTAAGAGGGGTTTGTCTCTAATGCACCAGTCTGAATGTTTTTCGGAGCAGTCTCTGACTTCTTTTAATTTTTTTCTGATACCAACTGTCTCGCTTCATAGCAGTGATGGTAACTGTTGGTAATTTTTCTATTCGTGTTCTATTCAACGTCAGTGTTAATTGCTCTCTCGAGCTGTTGATCTTGATCGGGGCCGAGGAGGTATTTCTGTAAGATATTTGGATAATGGACTTCGGTTTCGGTGTTAACCTTTCACTTTCGTCTCTGCTTCGCCTTGTTGGCGATGAGCTTATACCGTATTCCTTTTTCGACGTCAGTATTGACGGGAACGGTTCAGTGAGCGTGACTTGCTTCAGCTGATCCTCGTCTAGGGCTGCTAGTCTTGATTGTCTGGTCGTTCGTCCAGATGAGGGACAGGCTGCGCTGCCCATCAGGCAATTCTCTGCTGCTGGTGGTTTCTTATATCGATGACTCAGCTCCTTTTTAAGCAAAATCTGCTGGCCTAGTACCCGGAACTCATCTATTGTCGTAAAGTCTGTTCTGTTAATTTTGTCGATAAATATAGGGTGTAGATATCTGTAAACCTTATCTCGCTCTGTTTCCGGTGACAATTTTGGCGACACTTTTCCTAACAGTGCCCTCATGCTTATTAGGTATGATCCTATTGGCTCATTAAGACCTTGTGTCCTCTCTCTGAGCTCTTCTTTTAATCTCAACGTATAGTCGATAGGTCTCAATTGTTGTCTGAGAGCTGTTTTTAGGTGTTCTAAAGTCTAGCACCTTTTGCAGCTTGATCTTGTCCACGTGCCTGCAGATTCCGTATAGAATACCCGGTATTAACTTTAATATATCTGCCGCCGGGATGTCTAGACTTTCGCAAGTCTCTTCTAATCTTTCTATAAATTCTTCTACGTCATTTTGAGGCGTTCCAGAATATTTCACGTCAGCTCGTGTCTCTTTGAGGTATGTACTATCATACGACTTGTTCTGGTACCAGGTTTGTCAATTCGGAACTCCGTTTGACGTATGCGGCGGTGATGGTGCTGGATATTCTGATTGTCTGCTGTTATCTTGGGCTGGGATGGTCGGTTGTCCTTGTTGTAAGTGCTGCATGTTCGCAGTATATTGCAACATCCATACATTATGATGGTCGTTCCATGGTCCTGATAGATTATACCGAGGATTGGCCATGGTACTGGCAGTTTCTCCGTGCCGGGCAAACGTGTACTATAAGCAGGTCGTGTTGGCCATTGGCCCATATTATACCGTCCAAATGGGGTATTGATGAGAAAACACCATGGTGTTGTCGTGATTGTTCTTGGCTGGAGACTCTGCTAAGTGGCGGCATTTTGGATATCTATAGTTTTCTTAACAGCTGTTATTTTATCTGTTTTTACCTCGTTTGCCGCATTTAGTTCTGTGGAGTTTAAAACCTCCGATATTTCCGAAATACCAGGATGAACCTGGTCCTTCACCTGATGCCACTCAGTAGCGTACTTAATCGAAGGATGCTTCGCTGGGAGATTCCGTTCCTTCCAGCTGAATCTGAATATTACCCTGCGAATTATTCGGCGTTATCTTTTGCTCCTTCTTTTCTTGTATAAGTGTGTTCCAAATATCTTCATTGAAGCTAAGCAATCACTGTACTAACTCCGTCTTTGTTCCTGATGTTCGTAAGTTTTTTTTTCCGCAAAAATTCCTTGAGTTCGATCTCGTGTAACATTTTTGTCGTACAACTCAGCGTACACAAAGAATAAATACAAACAAAAAAATCACAAGATTGTTCTCACACAAAAAAACTCACTAACTATGACCAAATTCACCAAGTGAGTCACACGGCCCTCGTTGAAATAAAAATCGCTTTTCCACAATACTCACTTCCTATTCAATAATCTCTCTGAATGCCAATTCTGAAGTTGTAGGGCCATGTCAGGAACTGAAAAAAAGTGAGAGTATATTTCTAGATAAATAATGAAACTTTATTCAGAGGAGACATTAGTTAGAAAACGATAAACAAATAGGATGGCACGATAATGGGAGAGTCATCCGATCAATGTCAGTAGATCCTTCAAGTCGCTGGACAAACTGGAATTGACTGCTACCCTGTACAATTCAAAACAAATTACTTACTATTGCCGTTATATGAAAGGGGGCCTTAATGATCACCGTTATATTATCGCATTGCTTGTATTTCGGCTCGTCAGCATTGACCGTTGGTTCCACCTGATCTTTCCCGGGGTTTCCCCATAGTATCCCGTCCCTTATCTACTTTGAGACCTAATATGCATATAATATATATATATATATATATATATATATATATATATATATATATATATATATGGGACATACCACACCATGTCTGTCACTGAATGTAAATAAAAATTGAAAAGCCATAACTAAATGTGCAATGGCTAAAAATATCCATATTTGTGTATACTTTTAAATTCCATATTAAAACATTCAATATTTGATCCCACCAAATGGCATCTATTTGCCAAAATTTTCCTATCTTTTAAAAATTTCTTTTAAAGCATTTGAATTTTTGGATATCAATAGACCTTTTATCCAAACTTTATTCATTCTTTGGAGTAATTAATAATAATCTAGTAAATATTTGATCCGATACCGTCAAGAGTATCAGATAATATCCTAAATGAATTTTTTGTGTGTAAACTACAGTTTTTTTATTCTAAATGTGCTTATCTTGAGAAATGAGTGATTATTTAATACTTTCCTTATTTTTTGAATTAGTTACACAGGTTTTGGATCCAAGGCTGTCAATTGTATTATATTGTACTCATTATGAAAGTTACTTATGATGACAACATTATTATACGAGAGTGGATTGATCAGTTTCCGGCCTGACCAAGAAAAACAACGTTTTTAAGAATTTTTTTTTATTTCTCAACATAATCTCCTCCAAGGCTGGTACATTTCTCATAGCAGTGTTCTAATCTAGTAAAGCCATCTCTATAGACTGATTCGTCAAGCTCTTCAAAATACTCATTTACAGCTTTGATTACTTCTTCATTGTCCGCAAATCTCTTACCGCCAAGCCATTTTTTGAGGTTACGAAACAGATAATACCCACTCGGGGCTAGGTCTGGAGAGTAGGGAGGGTGCGGCATCAATTCAAACTTCAGATCGTTGATTTTAGCCATCGGAATGATCGACGTGTGCGCTGGTACGTTATCGTGATGAAACAAGATTTTTTTCTTCGTCAGATGAGGTCGTTTAATTTTCACTTCGTGGCTCAAACGTTGCAATAAGTCTGCGTAGTATTGAACAGTGATAGTTTTACCCTTTTCAAGGTAATCAATGTATATAATACCTCTTGCATCCCAAAAAACAGTAACCATAACCTTGTTCGCCGAAAAAATTGTTTTTGCCTTCTTTGGAGTTGGTTCCCCTGGTCCAATCCACTGTTTAGACTGTTGTTTGGTTCAGGAGTGTGGTGAAGGACACAAGTTTTGTTAACGGTTACGAATCGACTCAAAAATTAGCTTGGATTACGCTTCTACAACGCCAAATTGGCGGTAGAAATGTTCTTTCGAATCAATTTTTGGTCGACTGTTAGCAAACGCGGCACCCATTTTGCACAGAGCTTTTCCATATACAAATGTTGTTGCAAAATATTTTGTACACGTTCATATGACACCTTACAGGTCTCAGCTATCTCACGCACTTTTAATCTGCGGCCTTTCAGTACTATTTGATGGATTTTTTCGATCATATCTGGAATTGTGACTTCAATGGGGCGTCCTGAGCGAGGCTCATCAGAGGTGCTCATACGACCCTTTTTAAACTCGGAAACCCACTGCTTCACGGTTAAATATGATGCGGAGAATGTCCCCAGTGTTGAGTCCATCTCTTCTTTAATTTCCTTCGTCGTTAACCCCTTCAAATAAAAGTATTTGATGACAACACGATTTTCCAGCTTTTCCATTTTTACGAAAAAACACAGATTCGCCTTGTTCAGCTTGCTCTCAAACCTAAACTAACATGGCGATCGAACTGAGACTATAGCTACAAGCTATCTAAGGATGGTACTATAGAATACCACCTCCAGGTAGGCCTAGTGGCGCCATCTCTTGGTCAGGCCGGAAACTTATCAAGCCACCCTCGTACTCCTAAATTTTAAAATTGTTATCTTGACTCTGGTAGTATCTTCCTTCTTCTGTTTTAATTAGTTTATTATTATTTATTCACTAATAGTATTTATTAAATAATACTATTGTTATTAATTAATATGTATATTAGTTTTATTGTATCTGTACTCTTGTATTATTTTTATTCATACGAATCGAAGCGCCAATGGTTATATATTTTCACTGCAGCTCTTAATTTCTCACGAATTTTTCAAATGGCATGGAGTAAAAGGAAACTAAAATTGAAAAAAAGCTCGTCAATGTTATGGAAGATCCTGGTATAATGTTTCTTGATTTCAGATAAATGCTGAGAGAATTTAAAAAAAAAATGTCTCAACTATTTATGAAAAAAAATTATTTATGGTTCATTAGTTGTCAAAAAATTATATCCTGGTTAGCTTTCCTTATTTGTTCTTTAAAAATGTGATACGTATTGTTTGTTTGGCTATTTTCTACATTGCATATTATTTATTTATTTCTTATTAATTATTTATAATGTTTATGTTTTGAATACTCATCTATTACTTATATGCCAGCTAGTCTTGTATATACTCGAACAATTTTCTTCCAGTTATGTTTTATTTTATTATTTATTGTTAGTTATTTTTTAAGTTACTTGTTATTTAATTACTTGTCAATTATTTAATTAATAAACTTGCTACCAAACTTGTCCATCATGTCCTTCGCTGAAAGAAAAGAAGAAAAGAGAATTTACTGGTGTAATTTTAAGTTATTAAGACTATGTTTATTAATTATTTATTTATACTATTGTTAATTTTAAATAGTTGTTATTGTTGTTTTATGTTTTCAGGATACCTACCCTTTTATTCCATAACTATTCAAAGTTGTCCTCCTTTTACAAGCGCACCTTCTTTTCTCTTGTCCTTATTCAGATTTACAATGTTAAAATATTATTTAGGTGTTTATTATTTTTATTTAGTAGAACAAAATTTTAGTAAATAGTTTAATATTTATTCCTGACTATATATTTGTAATTGTTCAAAAGCAAAAGATTCTATTGTTGAAATTTTAGTTGTTGAAAATTTTGTTTTCTTGACTGTTTATTTATAACTTTACTTACTATAAATTCATTAATGTTATTAATGCCTAATGTTTCTAAAACATCATTTTCTTTTACAATATTTATTGAAAATATTATTCCATGGGAAAAACGCATTTGGTTTCCCCCTTTTTTATATTAATGGTACAATATAATATAATAGTTATATGATAATAATATAATAAATCTTAATAATAAATATAATATATTATAATATATTATATATTATAATATAATATATTATAAATATAATATAATATAATAATATAATAGTTCGACATTGTGCAAGTCTCATTTATTCATCGTTTGTTGTTAATTAGCATCGGCAAAACTTTACCTTCTTTGCTGTATATGGTTGACCTATTTTTAGCGACTGCGCAATGCTATTACTCGTTGTAGTTAACTGGACAGACAAGATCAAGGGATCGTCGTGTGGTATAAAAATACCATCAAAATGTTGATATCAAAATTGGTAATTATTGATAAATAATGCCCAATTTAATTTCCGCCGTTGCTGTGGTTCACACAAGTCTAAAAAACTTTATTGAGCTCAGCAATTCCTATGCCTTCCCACACTTTTTCTGTTTTTAATTTTCAGCTATAAACACCACTGGTGGCATATAGGTTATATGTGTGCCTAAGCTTCTTATAGCAGACAGCTGTAACCTTTCTTTTTGAGTTAGTCTCACTGATATACAAGCACTTTCACTTATTAGTATTAACAATATCTTACCAGACCAATACACTATTTTTGCTTTACCATTAGCTATCTTTAGCTTGTGCGAGGGGCAGCTATCCTTGTTATAAGTAACGCACAGGTATCTGAGAGTGTAGGGACACAAGTACACCGTTCAGGATACGTATAACAAATACATAAGAAATAATATCAGGTATGTGAATAAGTCTTTCCCGTTTTTTTTTTTTCAAATTTTGAGCCTTTATTGTGAAAAAATGGTTACAAATGAATTATTGAAAGTATTGGCCATCGCTAGCTACAACTTTTTCCCATCTTTCTGGCAACATACGAATCCCGTTGCGAAAAAATTCGACCGGTTTGGCCTCTATCCAGTCATCCACCCATTTTTTGGCTTCCTCGTAGGAATGGAAGTGCTGGTCAGCCAGGCCATGCGTCATCGATCTGAAGAGATGGTAATCAGACGGAGCAACGTCTGGACTATACGGCGGGTGGGGTAGGACTTCCCATTTGAGCGTTTCTAAGTATGTTTTCACCGGTGGTGCAACATGTGGGCGAGCATTGTCATGTTGCAAAATAACTTTGTGGTGCCTGTCGGAGTATTGTGGCCGTTTTTCTCGCAGTGCGCGGCTCAAACGCATCAATTGTCGTCGATAGACCTCGCCTGTGATCCTTTCATTCGGTTTCAGAAGCTCATAGTAAACCACACCTAGCTGGTCCCACCATATACAGAGCATGAGCTTGGCGCCATGAATATTTGGCTTGGCCGTCGATGATGATGCATGGCCGGGTAGTCCCCATGATTTTCTTCGCTTCGGATTATCGTAACGTATCCACTTTTCATCGCCAGTCACGATACGATGCAGAAAACCCTTTCTTTTATGTCGCTGAAGCAGCTGTTCGCAAGTGAAAAAACGCCGTTCGACGTCTCTCAGCTTCAGTTCGTACGGCACCCAATTTCCTTGCTTTTGGATCATTCCCATGGCTATCAAACGCTTGGAAATGGTTGTTCGGTCAACTCCCAATGCTTCAGCAAGTTCTTCTTGCGTTTGACAAGAATCTTCATCAAGCAAAGTCGCCAATTCTCGATCTTCAAAGATTTGCGGCCGCCCGGAACGCTCCTTGTCTTCCACGTCGAAATCACCGCTTTTGAAGCGTCGAAACCATCCGCGAACACTTGAATCATCGACACAACCTTCTCCATAAGCCTTCTGAAGCAATCGATGCGTCTGGGCAGCAGATTTCTTCAAATTGAACCAATAAAGTGAAACTTCCCGCAAATGACGTCGACTCGGCTCAAATTTCGACATTTTCACGATATCAAAAATTTATGATGCGAAAAAATTTTAACTAATGTGTTAGTATGGAATTGTTGACATATGAATAAGCTTTGATTATGACATATGTAACCATCGAATTCTCGCACAGTATTGGTGGCGCCATCTCTTACAAAAAACGGGAAAGACTTATTCACACTCCTAATATATATACCATACATCGAATAATTATAAATAGAAATAAAATATAGAATGTAGATATAAATATGAAAAAAATACATATATATGCATATGATACACTACAATACGACGATAAGCGGGACGTAATACGTTCTATAATCATAATAGTTATTAGTTCGTTTGAATAAAAATTTTCGAAAAAGGGGAAACGATTTATTACGAGAGGAAGAAAAAATTGCGTGCACTGACATTTCTGCTGTGCACGGTGGCGCTACTGCACATCCTCGTGCGCAGCTCCGCAACATGGACGCACCTTGTACTTCTTTGCCATGAGCACGTATATTTCGCCGATTTCGCCTTTTTCTTATTCACTCTGCAATTTTAGTTTTTCGACCGGGATACGTATAGAGAAATTGACATGGAAGTGACATCGTTATACAAGGGAACGGATTCCGCAGGCAAGGGGATATTTACTGCAGTAAGTGGAAAGGGGGGACGCGACGCGTACAATCTACACGATGAAGGCGCTCGTCGGCCATAAAGCCATGGCGAATATTCTCGCAGTGATGCGCACTTTTATTTAAATAGATATACAGAGGCTACTCGCCGTGGTAACGACTACGCCGTGACTTCCTCTTGTGCAGGACATCCTCTCGACCACTTTTCGCTTTTTTCCTCTCTCTATCCGTCCTTTCTTCGCTATCTCTCTACCTCTCTCTCGCTTGTATGGCTTCCTTCCTTATTTTCTCATTCTTCACTCTGGAAACACGATTGTAGAGGTGGTCGAGCTGCTCGTATAGCTCCAGGACTTTACAGGCTATGTCCTGGCAAGTTGGCTGGATAGCCGGGAAGCGGCAGGATATATCGGTGGTAGATGGGATCGAGACGGAGGTTTTATTTTGGATCATATTCACTCGATTTAACCGTGTTCTTCGGTAGCTGGGATGGGAAGAAGGTCTTTATCTTCACATTCTCCTTTCTTGAGGATAGTCATGCACTCTCGCGGCTGGCTCTTCCCGTATTTTCGCTTTCGCGCGTGGACCGGCAGTTTGGAAGGTCAGAATATATATATATATATATATATATATATATATATATATATATATATATATATGTTAGATTGTCAAATATCTCTCTTCCGTCTTTTTGTCTTATGAATTTCGCGGCTATGTACCAAGCGCTACAAAGCTCGTATCTCGCAATACTATATATCATTTGAAAGATCTTGACATAACGTACAAAACGACGCTATGCATAATTAGTTTGGATATTGCGTTCAAAAGTTATAAACTTGTAAACATGGAGTTCACTAACGCCGAAATTCTCGCTATTTTAAAGTTTTCCTTCGTTAAAGGAAAATCCGCTAGAGAATCGTTCCGAGAGACACCGATTCCGAAAATAATAGAGAATACCGATCAAATCCTGGAATTTATCGAGTTAGACTGGTATATGGTATCTCGTGATATCGCCCAGGAGATGAGAGTTAGTTACCAAACTATTTTAAACCATCTGCAGAAGGCTGGATACAAAAGAAGCTTGGTGTTTTGGTGCCGCATGATTTGATGCAAAAATCCTTCTGGACTGAATCAACGCCTGTGCTGTGCTGCTGAAACGGAACGAACTCGACCCATTTTTGAAGCGGATGGTGACTGGCGACGAAAAATAGATCACATACGACAATATCAAGTGAAAACGGTCGTGATCCAAGATCAGTGGACCGTCCCAAACAGTGGCCAAGCCGGGATTGACGGCCAGGAAGGTCTTGCTCTGTGCTTGGTGAGACTGGAAGGGAATCATCCACTATGAGCTGCTTCCATATGGCCAGACGGTTAACTTTATCATGTACTGTGAACAACTGGACCGCTTGAAGCAGGCTATCGACCAAAAGCGTCCATAATTTACCAACAGGAAGGGTGTAGTGTTCCACCAGGAGAACGCGAGACCACACACTTCGTTGATGACTCGTCAGAAGCTACGGCAGTTCGGATGGGAGGTTTTATCGCATTCACTATATAGCCCGGACAGAGCGCCAAGTGATTACCACCTGTTCCTGCCTATATCGAACGCCCTTGGTGGTGTAAAGTTGGACTCAAAACAAGCTTGTGAAAAGTGCTTGTCCGAGTTCTTCATAAATAAGGAGAGGGGTTTCTACAAGAGGGGTATTATGAAGTTGCGGTCTAGATGAAAACAGATTATCAAACAAAACGGTACATATTTGAAGTAAATCCGACCACTGTAACACTTTTTATAAAGCATCGACTGAAGAACAAAAAAGCGGAAGTTAGATATTGGACAACCTAATATATATAGGACAGCGAACGCGTCCGTTGCAAATGATGTGCTGGCTGTCTTAATTCCCGTAAACATTCTGGCGAAGGAAAAAGGCGGCTCGGCGAGAGGCAAAATTAGATAGCGGGGATGATTCAACAGGAGGCGAAATAGATTACGCATAAGTAAAATTGGCCCGCGTTGGCGGTTATTCCAACATAAAAGAATACCAAACAGCACCAAGCGTCGGTACGTAAAGCGCCTGGTTCCGATGCAGGCCATGAGTCGCCGTGACGGCGGCGCGTGATAGGAGGAAAGGAGAGAGAATGAGCTGTTCCGCTTCCTGGGACACAAATATTTAATTTTGAAAAAATTTACATTTCCCAACAATTTACCAAATTCGAAAAATTTTGTTAATTACAAAATTCCGGGGAAAATCGAAAACTAAAACTTTTGGTTTCTGCAAATTTTTTCGCAGATATATCCATTCTTCCCCCTCTTTTATTTTATTTTCAACGCTCCTAAATGTTTGCTACCATGTAACGGAACGCATTTACCTAGATGTCCATCGAGACGTGAGACTGTTCTGCATCAGTCGTACGCGTTCAGCGCTACCGCACCTAGCACCGACGTTCTAGGTTAGATGGAGATAAACAGCGAGCTTTTGCTTATCAATGCCCCCGGAGGCGACGAGGTTTTTTCACTAACTACGGATGGGAGACAATGTCGTAGAATCGCCCAAAATCCCGCAAAGCAATAACAGACAGGACGGGAAGAAACAGAGGGAAAAGAAAAATACACATCTAATTGATTGAAAAATAAAATGCTTTTTAATTTAGATATTGGTCGAAGAAACAATTTAATATAGGTAAGAGCATGAAGTATGCCGTCGCTCATTCTGCACGAGAGGAGCTGTGTGTCTGTCTTTCTCTATTTCCTTCTCCATATCTTTTTCTCGCTCTCACTTTTACTTTCTTCCTCACACATGTACAATAACTCTCAGTACGGAGAAACTTCTAGTACGGCGACATATCAGTATACAATGAAAAATATGGTATGCAAAAAAAATGACTTAGCCATTTACGTAAGGCCACGGGGGAGACATCCCTCCTCGTGATCGGGGATATCTGGGTTCCGGAACATGCACGCTTTTGTGTCGATTAACGCGCGCACGAAGTGTCAACGCATGGCAGGCAGCACCTCGCCTCTGATAGCCGCATGTGAAAAAGCGTACTTGTGAAATTCTTAACATATATTCATATATAACAAATACATTAACGTTATAGATCTTAAAACGTATATTAAACTTTTAACTGGAACTCGCAAAATTTTCTTTCTGACTGATAAATATATATTCACATAAAAACAAGTTGCGCAATTCCAATGCTTTAAATAGTGATAAAAAGGAAAGAAGATATTTTATAACTATAATTAACCTGATCAATATAGAATATAAATTATGGTTATACTGACTATTATGAATTAAATTAATAACTATTTTTATCGATCGTATGGTCTTCATACAAAAACTAGTATCTCCTGTCTTGGTTTCGACCGAGATTACAATTTAACCGATTTCTTGAATAGTTCAATAATATCTAAGTAAAAAATACTCTATGTATAAAAGTATATATTATTATAAATAATTTACCGAAATTTACCTATCGTCGCTTCTGTATTAAAAGCTGCTTCAAGGCAGCGTCCAGTTTAAAAAGCAGGTATTTCGCTGACCATTTTATACAATATATGTACGAGTATGTATATATATATATATATATATATATATATATATATATATATTATAAGCCGCGTTCTGCAAGCTACTTATCTCTGGATCTCTGGTGGCGTCCGCGGCGCTGGAGCTGGAAACAAGGGGAACGAGGAACAGAAATGATGAAAGTCAAACTTTGCCTTTACTCGGAACAAACAAACATTTCTTTATAACATTATCTCTCGAAATTACAAATAAGAGCTTATTGCGCGGCGACGACGAACACCACAGAGCAGGTTCCGCGGACATGGATAAACACACTAGGAAGGGGAAAGAGGGGACGCGCACTTCACGCACACACACACACACACACACACACACACACACACACATATATATATATATATATATTTTATCAAAAGACTACTTGCCGCTGAATCCTCGGTCCGCTGCATCCTCGTGTGCCAGACTTCCTCTCGTTCATCTTAGGCTTCGTCTTCTTCTTTCTCTTTCATTCTAGAGCTTCCTTCCTTCCTTCTACTCTTTCTCTGCGTGGATCTTCAGAGCTAGAGCTTGGATCACCGTGAGAACGGACGCAAAGTCTTGCATGGCTGCGGGAATTTCTCCGGTGAAGACACTGGTGGATCGTCGGGATGGTCAGGATGCGGGTAGCGTCGATTGGTAACAGGATCGAGAGAGAGTCGGAATATTTTGGATATTTGTCCCCTCAATACTACTGTCTCCCTCGGCAGCTCCAAAGAGAAGAACGATTTGCCTCATGACTTCTCCTTCGTCCGTGCACATCGCGCACTCTCGTGGCTCGCGCTTTGCGTACTTTCGTTTCTGCGGGCGAAGATTCGGTTTCACAATCGCGGATAGGCAGCTTGGCCAGTCACAATACACATATATATATATATATATATATAAATATATATATATTATATACGGCATACGACACACGAATATTACATGCGACTTCAATGGGGAAAATTGTACTTTTGACTTCGAGCGGTAGAAAAAGATGTCCAAGTGTCTCGTGAGTAAGAAGAGTATCGTCTTCGTACGATAAAATATGTCTCGGGACGACTTCTATAAATAGCTTCATGTTGGGGAGGTAAAATATAATTTCCAGGCATCTAGGGACGAGTTCTACTGGATGTCTGGGTGTTTTCGTATGATAGAATTCGAATCTCTTCATAGAAGTCGTACCGTCATACCTGGACAACGTCTGCTACCGTTCGAACACGAATCTCCCCGTAGAAATCGTTCTAAAACACCTGAACATTGTATTCTACCGTTCAAACAGGAAACTCCCTATAGAAGTCATCCCGACATACTTGGACGTCATTGTCTATCAACTACAATACTCCTCGTATATATCTTTCAGAGGCACTTAGACATCGAATTTTACGATCCGATCATGAAAGTGTGCGTAGAAGATGTCCCGAGAAAGCTGAACATCGTTTCTATTTTATCGTCCGAATACGAAACTCCCAGTAGAAGTCGTCTTGCCATACCTAGATATCGCCTTCATACGTCCGAACACAAAATTTCCCGTCGTTCCAAACACCTGGAAATCGTATGCTACCATCCCAACAGGAATCTTTCCATAGAAGTCCATTTGCTTATACCTGGACGTCGTTTCCTGCCAAAGAAACACAAAACTCTCCATATATATCATTCGGAAACACCTGTCTATCGCATTCTATCATCCGAACACAAAAATCCCAGTAGAATCGTCCTGAGGCACCTGAGATATCTCATTCAACCGCCCGTAGATGCCAATACAATATTTCTCTGTAAAAGCCGTATTTAAAATATATATATATATATATATATATATATATATATATATTCATTTTTTAAATTAAATACCATGCATATTTTAGTAGTCGTGCCAACTGAAATTAAAGCATGATAGTTTGCAAATAGCATATTTTAAAGCGGGATTTACACCGAGACTCTACTATATTATATGCGCTGATTCTCTTATTCCTACAAAATCTCGGAAGTCGTGGGCACTAGATGTGCAAAGAATAGCATCAATCGATAGCTTCTATACCCCCGACTCGACACGATCCACTCCCCTTTACTCTCGCGCTCTCAAGTTCACGGTACAATAGTGATCAAAGCACTACTACTTGCAGAATCTCGTCCAAAATTCACCATTTATGGCGCTAGCCCGCCAATCCACGCATGCCACTCACCCTTTTTTCATCACGTAGTCGATAACAAGCGCACTAGACCACACACTCATAATTACACACATACGCGCAAAACATCAATCATCATTTTAAAGTTTTAAAAAGAACACAATTTTTAATATTGTCCACAATTTAATAACATAAATAAACCATCACATAAAACATTTTTAATATAGGAATTAATAATGAAAATAGTGCTTTTATCTCGTGAAATTATTGCAGGTATATGTAGCATCTATTCGCTGTGTGCAGTCAGACAATACTCAATACATTAGATTATATTATATTACAATGTAAATACTTTGAACTGGCCGAAAAGATCGGTTATTCTATGACTACATGTGTTTCAGAGATAAGAAAATCGATGTTATTATTATGCCAATTAATACTGGTAATCTAACGAAATAAATTTGTGATTAGAAAACTCCTTTATATGTTTAGATGTTACTTATAACTTATGTTACATCGCATTATATTGTACAATGGTATATAATTGTATACATTTGTAACGCGTTTTATATATAATCATGTAAAGGTGTAAAAATTTTATTACTTTACACTAACTTACTTTTTCACCGGTCATGGGATTGCATGGAAAAAATGTATCCCTCTATGAATGAACAATGAAAAATTTAATAGACTTTATGAAATGTGTATTGAATGTATTAAACATATAATTTTATTAATTATTACTTCCACTTTCTTTATCGATAAAGTATTGAAGTTATATTGTAGTATAGAAGTAGTGAAATATTAGAAATTAATAAATATTTTTTTATCGGTCTTACAGTCCAATCAATTCAATCTAAAAATAAAATAAAAAATAAAAATAAAATAAAAATTAAAAATAAAAATTAAATTAAAAATTAAATTAAAATTATAATGACAGTCAGACTGTCTTTGTTTACATTCACCCCCATAATTAATTAATCTGAAAATAAAATATTAGCTGAAAAAATTCTTTGTTAGTAAAGCTTTTCCGTTATATTACTTTTAAAGAAGTTTAATGTAAAAACATTTTATTATATTAAACTTATCACGCAATTAATCTATTTTACTCCCTTTTCAGATTCTTACCAGTTATTTAATTCTGTTCATCCGATTAATACTTGCGTGATTTGCGGTAGTACAAAAGTTATATCTATTCTGATATTCTCATTTCGAGCAGTAGCACTAAAAAGTTGAGTTTGAAGATTGTGATGAAAAAGCGCTTTGGCACTGATCGCGCTTCTATTAAAATTTTATGAATGAATATGAGCTATACAAGTAATTAGGTTTTGGCAGCAGCAGGCACATTGTCGGGTGTTGCTATTTATTGGTACAGGGGAAACAAGAATAAGTATTTCTTGTAATCGACTGCACTGGACGGTTTGACTGATTTGCGCTTATTTAAGCGACTTAAAAATTTATTATTTTTATTTTAATTATAGAAAATACTCATTAATAAATATTTCTATTGGTCTTACAATCCAAATAAATACATTAAAATTAATACATAATAATATCAATATATATTTATATCATGTAACATGTATAGGTTATCTTATCGTATACATGTTAATAACTATTACCAATGGGAAAAAAGTAGGGAAAAAGGCAAAGAGAGAGAGAGAGAGAGAGAGAGAGAGAGAGAGAGAGAGAGAGAGAGAGAGAGAGAGAGAGAGAGAGACAGAGAGAGGAGGATTATATATAATATATTATTTAAAATTATATGTAATTATTGTATAGATATTTCTCTGTGCGTTTTTTTTGAAACTCTATATATTTTTCTATTATATACATATATACAAGTATATATATATTTTTCAAATTATTAATAGATTTATCTAGAAATTGATAAATCTAGAGGGAGAGAGATATCACATTCTACTGAAGATAAATCAATACAATAAAATAAGGGATATCACTTCATGATTGTCAGATAAGGCAAAACTTTTTTTTAATTTCTCGAATCCAGAGGGAAAATAACCTCGCGTGCACTAGTAGACTCGAGGCGTGCTTTATTAAGTATATTGTATTTAATGTATGAGATTATAGAGAGCAGCCATTTTATTCGGTCTCTTTCTACAAAAAGCACATTTCGAATTTATAATAACGCCACATCATCGTTGTTCACTAAGTAGAAAAGATGGAGATCAAAAATCGACCTCTCCCGCCTCTAAAACATTGTCGACTCCGGTTGACCACTGGTGTTTGTATCTAGCGGGAAGGGAAGTCGACGCATACCTCCATCAGCTATCTTTGCAAAGCGACGGCACTATTTTTGAAAGGCTTCGCAGAATGAAGCAGTGGCTGAAGGAAGAATATGATCCGGATGACTTCATTGAAGAAAAAGATGAAGACCCGGTTTTTATTATTGTTTTTCTTAAGCACGAGTTCACTAGGAAATCCTTCAACGAAAGGATTATAGCTCAGGGTGATCCATCCTGACTAAACTCGACAGCCGATGGAGAAGGAGGCATCCGTTGAAATGATTGGAGCACGATGAAGAGGTCCAACGAAAGAAGACTCTGGATTGTGTTTGAGGATGGGTCTGACCATCCAGCCTGGTAAGGATCAGCAGACGACTGCAGGAGGCCTACTCCTCCCACAAGAACAGTCGGGATAGACGATCCCGCCCCCGTCGTCAAGCGCAATCGCCAGCTCCCTACCTGTCAGTCTACCTTCATCTACAATGGAAGATATTGTATGGTTTATGATAGTATAATACTTCCGGACGAAGAGGTTAGAAGAAGCAGTTGCTGCCATATCTACTCAATTATTTGCTTTGTCGCAGATTTGTTCCGCACCGGTCAATAATACACGACTGACCTACGATCCTGCATGGAAGAAGGTCCAAATACAAGACACATTTGTGTGTCAAGCATCCATCGTGCAGGAAGAATAAACTATTATAAGTAGATATAGAGCGCTTCATCATCCGAACGTCAGGTGGCGCTCAGTCGTTTAAATCTCTACTCCACCCTGTTATTATTTATTCCTCGTATTCCTGTGTGTGTTTGTAGCGTGCAATAGATAAACACGGGTGTGATATAGGTAGGGATAGGTAATAAAATTTATTATAGTTTTATTTTTGAATAAATACATTTTTTTCTCTTTTTAATATAGAAATTTATATGTAAATTATTTATCTTGTTTTTTTCAATATAAATTTTGTTAATCCGTCCATTTCGCTCTTTTCTTTTTAAGAATTTTCTTTAATAAAATATGTAATTTAAGTGAAAGGATTATAGGTATAAAGGAAAGTTTGTGGATAATTTCGAAGGTTCCTACGGTCCAAAAAGGTTACAGTACATTAACTTAAACCGTAGAGGGACCCTTCTCCTCTATTAACGGAGACTTAATAACGGGTAGACGTTAAATTGATATAATAATTAATTTCAGGGACGTATCCCCCTGTAGTGTCTAAGAACCCTGTTACAATCAATAATAATACATATCAATATATAATTAATTGAAAATTATAATGACAGTCAGACTGTCCTTGTTTAATATCACTCCTGTAGATTAATCTGAAATAAAAATATATTAGCTGAACAAATTCTTTATTAGTAAAGTGCAATCTGACTGTCCCTACCACCTTTACCCAATTGAAGGCTGAGGTTGCCCATCGTTTCATGCTCGATACGGCTCCTCATCAGGAACTAAACTAAACTTCATATTAATATTCTCATTTATATATACCACTAAATTAAATTTTTAGTTTATTGGGAATAGGGGATTTATCTAAATACAGTCGACATAAGCACAATTAAAGAAAATACTCATGTTATATTTAATTTTTATCTATATTTTGAATGTCTTAATATTTATAACAGTAATAGAAGTCCATTTTAATTTAATTCTAATATATAAAAGCATAAAATAAAAACTCATAATTACAAGATTAATCAAATTAAATGTTCTAAAATTTTCAATTCTAAGTAATACAAAATAATTTAAGAAATTTTCCAAAAATAATGGATTTAAAATATATCTATTACAATATAAATAAGAAAATCAAGTATACATATATTGTAATTAAATAAAGTTTACTCACAGTAATATTTAGTTACAAGAACATCATTCTGATTTTCTATTGGATAAATAGTCTTCGTAAATATATTTCAGAGTTGTTAATTTTTTGTATAATATAAAAAAATAATTATAACAATATTGAACAAAAACTTAAGGGTTCCATATGTACATATATTTTGCAAATGCACTCTTATGCAATGCAATAGAAAAAATTAATGTCTAAAAAATAAGAACATAAAGTCTACAAGAAATTATAAGAAATTATATTTAAGAAATTAAAAAATAAGAAAATTAAAGTTTATAAAATAAGTGTAAAAAACGTATTAAAATGTTGAAAAGCTTATATTTTTTTAATTTACTCGTGAATATTTATTGTATGTTCATCATCAAAATAGTATTAAATTTATGAACAAGTAGTGAATATGGGAAGCCCTAAAAATATAAAAACCATTCACCGATTAAAATTTTTGTGGAAACAATATTATACAATTAATGAAAATAACATAATGAAAACTAAAAAATTTATCGGTAAACTTATTTTTAAAAATCCATTTAAAAACTGATTCGTTTAATATTCATAAATGACCAATATCAAAATAGGGGTTGAGTTCGAATAATATTATTATAAAATCATATTATGCAGATAAAGTTCATTGCCTTTTGAGATATCTTGTTCTATACATTCTAAATTATTCCAAATATAGCGATAGTGGCAAGTTGTATTAATGAACTAATTTTTTAATTTTTTAGAAGATATTGATACTTTTTTAGATTTACATCTGCTAAAATATATAGAAATTAAAATTTTATGTACGAATAACAAAAAAATATTTAAAAGTATCTCGAAAAAATAATAGGCATATATTTGAGGGTTAGGCTTGAAATTTTTTTTCTCGAAAACCTAATTAATTCTTTTAAAATTGTGGTAGATTTACTCTAAAATTTTCATACTTGAAATTCATTAACTCAGATATTATTGATTGCGTCGAAGACGAATTTATTTAGTTTATACTTTTTTGTAAACTTATTTGAAAGTGAATTTCAGAAAAAATATTCTGTGCCAAGTTTTCAATATTCATAATTTAATTGTTCAAACAAATGTAACATGCCCATCCTTTAATTGAAGTCGATTTACGAAAATACTATGTTAATCTCATACCCCTATCCACAAAATATATTTTTCAAAAAGTTGGTGTCTCAGTTGATGATCAGAAGTTATCAAATATTTTCAAGTGAAAATTATACAGCGCACGAACCGCGGTACACTTCCGATTACTGCAGTAGTAGACAAATTAACTTTACAAGTGATTGGTTTATCCAATTTAAAAAATGTATACATATTTGTAACATCATGCCATAATATAAAAAATATGATGATATATATAATTTAGAATATATAAATATATAATAATATATACAATTTAAAATATGTAATAGTATGTATAAGTTGAAATATATATTAATATATAATATTAACTTTTATAAGTAATAATAATCTTATATATATATATATATATATATATATATATATATATATATATATATATATAGCTTCTGTCCATAACGGCGGACTATTTGGGCTGACGCAAGAATTATACGTCAGAAGTGTATGTTTTGACGATCGAAGGTCCTTGAAGTAACGAACACGTGCAGTAGCATTGCTTAAATATTTCAGATATTCAGTAATTAATAAAATAATTAGTTATAACGGCAAGGGATTATTTATAATAAAATTCGTAAAGATAACAAATATATTATAAGATATCTATAATAATTATTATAAAATAATCGAATGTTAGAAATAAGAAAACGAAAGATCAACGACTGATCGGGTATATAAAGCCCGAATTTTGCCACATAAATCATTCAGTAGTACCAGCAGTAGTCCAGCCAAGAAGTATCTCTCATACTGTCCAAAAAACAAGTAAGTCTAAATGAACAATAATTTTATATAAATCAATTCTTATTATTTCTGCTATCCTTGGAGAGAAGTGTGGTCCCTTGAAAATAGAGACCTGATTCTCCTCCACTATCCTGTCCTCTTCCTCATATAACCACAGAAAAGAAAAACAATATATTAAACAAAAAATTATACATTGTGAGATTTGCGATCGGCATTAGTGTGACTCATGCCGCTCGTGCAATTGCAGTGACACTTATGCACACCGTACCACGCGCTTTTAAACAGAATGAAAAAGACAGTCCGTTTCAGGCTACTACGGACAACCTTAGGCCTGAAGTCCACAACAAATATATATGTTTGTATATACCTATATATAAATATATATATATATATATATATATATATATATATATATATGTATGCGTATATACATATACGTATCATATACTCGACGTGACATATTTAAGCGTTGGATTTTTTTGTTTGTTTAAAAATGTCTTACCTATGCTAGAGTAAGACATATTAAATATATTAATGCACGACAAAATTCTGAGATGCTCGTAAGTAAAATACAAACGCTTATGGAGAGTACTTTAATTGTGCTTATGTCGACTGTATTTAGATAAATTAATAAATAAAATAATTAATTAATAATCTGTAAGTTCAATAACAATCATTGTTTATATCTTATATAGAGACATAATAAAACACCAATCAACGAGTTCTTCGTTACATTTCTGGTTACTTCCATTATAGAATTGTGTATTATTGAAAAATTTTAAAAATTACGTATATTTTCTATCACATGTTTAAAAAAACTGATAATCTCACGCGAATCAACCCTATTTCTATCATTTAACCTCCCACTCTAACATTTTTGCATCCTCTATGTGAGTCGAAGAACGTTATATAGCATGATGCAAGAGGTTCTGACAAGTATATCTGCTACACAATATGACGCAAGTCCTAAACTGAAAAAAGGTTACTATGAGTTTTGAACACATTCTGACAAGCTTCGCGGGGAGACAATTCCTACGCGGGGTTGCTTACATTTGTTTCTTAAATGATACTGGATTATACTGTAATTTGTGTAGAAAAATTCAGTCTTCAAATCACAGAATTTTATGTAATTTTAAACTGTAATAATTATTAGTCTTTCGTATATTGTGAGATATATCTTCAAAATCGGAAGTTGGTTGTACAATCCAGTGAGCGATGACATTGTCTTGCATTGTCTTGCAGTGATATAAATACAACTGCTTTTGGAATAAACGCATTATTGGCGTCGCGTAGACCTTGTATGTCGATTCCATAATACATGGCTTTCTATTTCTGCTGTCAAAAGATTTTCACCGAATGTAATAATGAATTTTACAAACATGACCTTTAATTGAGATTGTTCTATTACTACGGCTACAGCCGCCACTTCTACTACCAGCGCCACCTCTGAAACCTTAAAATAAGCTATAATTTATCTACTCAAGTCAATCTCTATAACATTGACGTATTCTGCATAAACTATACAATTGAGAGCGTTTTCGAGAACTTGCTCGAATCCAACCTCTATGCGCACACTCCCCGAGTTTATATCTACGAAATGTGTTCAAAGAATAAGGTGACTTTGCAAATATCGACGTTTTTTGTGTTGGTAGTGGTATACCGAACATATATTCATAATTATAGCTTTATAGAATTATTTTTTTGTTTGTGACAGGCATACAAAGTTATAAGTGTTTCGTTTGCTCAGCAATTTACTTTTAGCAAAAAAATGGAGCAAAAAATTTCATTAAATTTTATGTCAAAAATGGAATTCAATGCTCTTAAACTCTCACAATGTTCACAGTTGCATACGGTGAGTCTACTTTCTGTAAAAAGAATGCATGTAAGTAATAGCAGCTGTTCCAAGAAGGCTGAGAGAATATTACCGATGAAAACGTTCAAGTAGTAAAAGATATTATGTGAAAAAATCGTCAAATCACTATCAGAGAATTTGCTGAAGATGTTGGCATATCGATGGACTCGTGCTATTTTTCGAATGTTTCGAACGTGAGACGTGTGTCAGCAATCATCGTTCCAAAACAGCTTAATTTTGATGAAAAGAACCGACCCATGGCGGTAGATTGAAGTCAATAATGATGCTGATTTTCTTAAAATGTATGTGTTATAACCGGAGATGAATCGTGGGTATATGGTTGTGAAGGCGCATAACTGTAAAGTTAATGGCTGTTTGCGAGAGGCGATAGGCAAGAAACCTTCGGATCTTTGGAAAAACAATTCGTGATTTTTGCATCACGATGATGCACCTGCTCATTCATCATTGCTTGTGAGAGATTTTTTGGTCAAAACCAACCCACAGTCTTGCCTCTGCCTTTCTATTTACCAGATTTGAGACCCAGTGATTTTTTTCTTTTCGCAAAACTAAAAGACCCATAAAGGGGCATTGAGTTTTAACGATTGAAGAGATAAAAACCTCATCGCTGAAAGCGCTCGAGGCTATACCAAACAATGATTATCAGAAGTTCTTCAATAATTGAAAAAAGCGTTGCCACAAGTGTATTGTATCTCAAAGGGGTTATGTTGAAGATGACAGTATAAATATTTACTAATAAATCAATATTTTTTTGAGATAACTAAAAAGTCCCCTTATTATTTGAACACACCTCGTAGATTTGAGTTAGATGTAAAACGGGGCTGCAAAAGTTTGTTTGGTATTTGCACACCATCAATTTGTAAAGAGAGATGAATCATGTATGATGTTTTGAAATTTATATGGATTAAATCTATGATTGCCATTAAAAGCTCTATTGTCAATAAATCCAATAATAATTTTTTTCGGTAATTTACCAAAAATTACGTTATCGAGCGAGTTGTTCATTATCCACGTGTACAGCGTAAACGATTTTGCCTTCACTCGCGTCATAGAATATTTAGCGGTAATTTTAGCTAATACGTTAGCGTGTGCGAGCAAGACACTAGGATTAGTTTTTACTCTAATAATGAGAGTTATGTTTCTTTATACTATACGTAAAAAATTTTTTTCTCTTTCGGTGACATAGAATCAGACGTTTAAAAACGAGCAGCCGGAATTCGCCTTACATATTCTTAATGATTTGTTGTATTAAATAAATCTAGAAAATAGCCTTTTTTATTACTGTTAGGTAAACCAAAAGCAGAATGTAACGTGTATAATTTCATATGGAAATAATTTAGACTATCAATGAGTTTTGTTCGGTCTAATGACAAAATTCTACGTTTTGTCCGTTTTAAATCACACTGCGCATTATCTGATTATTTAAACGCTACTCTGATAATCTCTTTACAATATATTGGTCGTCAAATCCACTAGAATTATGTACGATGCAAATTATTTCCTTGAAGGTATACCAAGCGACGAAGGGGGTCATCGTGAAAAATATATTCCCTCATTCCACAAACATTATAAAGTTCAGTAACATCGTATAAATGCAAGCAATCCATGCAAATCTGTTCAGTTACGCAAAGGTTAGATAGAATTTTTGTGATTGAATGATTTTGATAAGCTGTATCTTGTCGTTTCTTAATTGTTTTAAACATAAAAAGATTATTTTTTTCCTATTATTTTTTACATTGTCTCGTATAGGTGGCATATAACAAAGTTCTCTTAATTTATATGGCTTTTTACAAAAAATTTACAATTTACAATTATATCGTTCCACCTGGTGTGAGCTACTTAGTACTCCGACTCAGCCGACCTCAGCACCTGACCGCATAACCCGCCATGAGGCTCGCTCGTATAAATCCTTTTTGTAATTTCTCGATTTGTGTGCATTGCACATTGGCATATTTATTGCACATTTGCACATTAGCCCCACGTTTGCTCGGGGAGCGTCCGCATAGAGGCAGATTTCGAGCAAGTTCTCGAAATCGCTCTCACTTGTATAGTTTATGCACAATACGTCGATGTTGTAGAGATTGTTGAATAGACAAATTATAGCTGATTTTAAGGCTTCACAAGTGGTCCTGGTAGAAGAAGCGGTGGCTGTGGCAGTAGTGGGTAGAATAGAATATATCGAAGGTTGTATATGTAAAATTCATTATTACCTTCGGTTAAGATCTTTGGATAAGAGAAATAGAAAGAAATAGATTGCGTAATGGACATATGCGGTCTAGCAACGCTAATAAAGTGTTTCTACCAAAAGAAGTTGCAGTTATATCATTGCAAGCATTATTAAAAAATTAAGAAAAAAATGTAAACAACTCCGTATAAGAAATAAAACGTTCCTTCGTACTAGATCTATCGGAGCTGGATTATGTAATCAATCATGTACTTCGATGATTAAGGTATTGTAAAATTTAATATTTTTATACATAAAAATGTAATCGAATATTGTAATAAATGTAAATCTTTTTCATTCTCTGCGTTCATTATTTTTATCTATTCCACTATTTCCTTTACATAAGACGTGTAAATAACAATGTGTAATAAATGATTATTTAAATGAATTTATATCTAGTTATTATACATAGAAATCATACGTAGAGACTCAAATATATAATATTCAAAAGAAGAGTAGCAAAATATTATTTTTCAAATGCTACGTTGATATTATTTTAGAAGCTACAATGATATATTCTCAGAGCTTACAGGTCTAAATTCTCAACACTTATTCAAATATTTGAAATAAAGCCGTCCGATATTTCTGGGGTTGTTTTATCTAGGGGATACAGAAAGATTAAAGCTTGTCAGAATGTATTGAAATCTGATAGTAACATTCTTTTAGTTTAGGACTTGCGTCATATTGTGAAGCAGATATACTTGTCAGAACCTCTTGCATCATGCTATGTAACGTTTTTCGACTTAGGGGGTGAAAAAAATGTTAGGGTAGGAGTTTATATAATATAAATAGGGTTCTAGTACACGTGATAGAAAATATACGTATTTCGAATATTTCAATAATGCACAATCTATAATGGAAGTAACCAGGAATGTAACGAAGAAATAGTTGTTTGGTGTAAGTAATATGCTTTTATCGACAATATATGATATCAACAGATCCAGCTCGAAAAGAATTACGATAGGCTCTGTATCTTGGATTGAAATCTGATAGTAACATTCTTTTAGTTTAGGACTTGCGTCATATTGTGAAGCAGATATACTTGTCAGAACCTCTTGCATCATGCTATGTAACGTTTTTCGACTTAGGGGGTGAAAAAAATGTTAGGGTAGGAGTTTATATAATATAAATAGGGTTCTAGTACACGTGATAGAAAATATACGTATTTCGAATATTTCAATAATGCACAATCTATAATGGAAGTAACCAGGAATGTAACGAAGAAATAGTTGTTTGGTGTAAGTAATATGCTTTTATCGACAATATATGATATCAACAGATCCAGCTCGAAAAGAATTACGATAGGCTCTGTATCTTGGAATGGCTGTATAAACCTGTTGTAAAAATCTGCAGTGGTGGTTTAAAATGTATGACTTTTGACACTGATAGCTGGGAAATATTTATCTGTTACCAGATGTTTATAGCATCCTATCTGAAGAATGTATATTAGTTTTATGAAGTTTCTGCAACTCGACAAAATTTTTTCTACAGAATCATGATCTGTCCTTTGGAACAACGTACGGTTCCAGAGCAATAAATATTGAAGAACGGCCTTTAGAAACCAGGAATTATTGAAACCGATGTGAATAGCAATAAACCGAATCATCAACAAGAAGAATCTGAAAAACAGCATATATACAAGAGATAAAAGTACGAAATGACACCAAATTTAACTTTGCAACTAACAAAGTTCGTAGGTATGTTGCAGGTTTGCGAATGCATAAATTTTCATCTTAGACGTACGATAGAGCAGACAATGTAAAAATGCGTATTGCGATGACGTAAACAGTATAATAGAACTTTTGTCGAAATTTTTAACAAAAGAAGTGCTCAACGAGAAGCCAAAAGAATTCAAATTTATACATTGTGATCTTCTTGCTTTGAAACAATACTGTTTTCTTCATAAGCATAATATTGAGTATTATGTTAAATCAAGTATGGAGATATCCTTTCCAAAGTTCTGCATTATTTGCTTATTCATTACATATTATAGATCAAATGTTCATAAAAAATTCAGTGTCGTTTAAGAATTGTAATATTTTTAATGATATGTATATAAATAATAAATAAATTTTAAAATTAATTGAAACTAAATTTTACATATTTATTTCATATTCGGTTTATGTATATTACTTTACCTATAAAATATATAAAAAATCCTCTCATATAGACTGCAAAAACATTTTCTTATGCGTCCCAGATATACATTTTATTTTTTCATGAATCTGAATTATCAGACCAAAGATAAAATTCAAGTAAGTTAAAGTTGTTTAAAAACATTTATAATGGTATAAATTTTGATAAATATGCTATACATTGAAATAACACATTGCAATATAATTATAAAATTTAAAACATTGGTAGATAGTACATACTATCGCGTTAGTACTTTACGTGAAATAATTTGAAAAGAATAAAAAATAAAAATTGTTTGTTTTATACTTCTATAAGTATATACTATACCTAATAAGCTATTTACAAATCACTATTTTACAAATATAATATTCAAACCAAATCTCTAATACCTTCCACTCTAACCATTTTTCGCCTACCTGTACCACCCTTTGCTATTTATTTTATTTTACATCAAAAAATATTTCAAAGACCAAAGGGTTGTCAGTCGACTCAGGTATGTAGTGTGCAGATTGTACATTATACCGTATGATCAAATTTGACCCGAACTGGTGTATTTAAACTCCGCGCGTAAGCTGCATCGGTAATAGTACATTGTGACACGAGGGAGCAGAATAGGCGTTTTCCGACGAGGGTATGTTTGCCGCCCGAGCGAAGCGAGTTTTAATATAAGAAAAGCTTTAATATAAGAAAAAGTACGATTGAAGTCTATCGTTTGCATTCGGAAACTTATGGGTTGGAATATATTGGTGAATCGACATATCGCGAGTGGTTTAAGTGGTTCAAAACTGGTAATTTTGAACTTAAAGACAAGGATCACTCTGGAAAGCAAAAAATTTTTGAAGACGAGGAATTAGACGCTCTGCTGGATGAGGAACATCCATGTCGGATTCAAGAAGTACTTGCTGCATTAAGGACCACACGCAACAAGCTGTTTCCCTGCACTTATAAGCATTAGGATTCATTCAAAAGGTTGGAACCTGGGTACCGTATAATTCGTTACCGAGAGACGTCGAACGACGATTTTGCATGTTCAAAATGTTGCCACAGCGGTATAGAAATAAATCATTTTTGCATTGTATTGTCAGTGGTGATGAAAAATTGATTTATTATGATAACCATAAACGCAGAAACACGTATATAAAGCCCGATATGCGAACTGCTTTCGGATAGTCCAACGATGAAAGAACCATTGCATCGAACCCGATTTATTAGTTTGGAATGAGCATTTCAGGAAAACCGACGAGAATAGGAGACCAAGCATGAGTCCGTCATTTTTCTACACGATAACATCTTGCAGCTTCGGTCAAAAACTATTTGGAGAATAGTGGTTGGGAAATTCTGCCTCAGCCGCCTTACAGCCTAGATTTGGTACCATTTGACTACCGCTTGTTGAAGTACAGAACACTCTTAGAGGAATAGATTTAAGTTCAGTAAACGGGATTCATCCATTGCCAGAAAAATGGAAAAAGTTATGGCTTCCGATGAACGATACATTGCATAAAGTATATAGAAATACGTTTTAATAATAAAACATTTTGGAAAAAATAAATTGATGAATGGGTGGAATGAACCTACGATTTTATACATTTTAGATTAAATATTCTATATTACTTTTAATCAACAGTAACTTATCGAAAAATAATACAAAAGAAATTTTTAAAATTATAATTAACTGCAGAATTTTTTGATTTTCTACTTCATGAATGATGTGGACTATTAGCATTATCAATGAAATATTTTTTGCTTTCAGTTTACGTAATCTATTTACATAAATATATAGAAATAACATATAACTATTAATTTTTCAACACAATCTTTATCTTTGATAACAAACGTGCATGATGATGTATATTCTTCTAAATTCTGTGATTAATAAATCTTCAAGCATCATAAAATTGTGCCAGAGCTGTTTTTACTCTGAAACATAAAATATTCAAATGATTAGAAAATTATTAAATATAGTTTTTTCTATAAGATTTATTTTTAATTCACATATTAATATTCGTAACATCATAAAAATTATAAGACTATTTTTCTTATTAAATAAAATGAAATTGTAGTATAATGACAAGATAATGATAAAATCCCATGCTTTAACTTTTGTAAGAAAACTTTGTAAAATAAGACTACTAGTAGAAATATGTTGTAAATTTAGATATTACTGATCTAATATTTTACTTATAATTATTTGAACTCTTGATCATTTGAAATATATTTATAACCATATCAAACTAAATATTACGAAGGAAGTTTAAATCAAATCATATATTGTTAGATAAATTGACTGATTATGCGAGATACAATTCTGAATTTTCTATTATGAAAAATGTATCTATAGAACTGTTTAAAAATAATGGCAATCAGTAGTTAAGATAAGTTTACAGCTATCTTACAATCTTCTTTAAGAAGGTCACAAATATGCTAATCACCAATCCTGATGTTCAAATATCTTTTGATATCAACAGATGAAGAACCGAAAAAATAGTTGCAAAAGATATGAAGTTCTTTTGAGGCAAGAGTAGAATTACTGTGAAGTTCGAAAGTAGAAGGAAAAGATGAACGGGCGCCAGGATGCTCAAGCGCATGATCTCTTTCTCACTCTGTCTCTGTCTGTCTGTCTCTCTCTCTCTCTCTCTCTCTCTCTCTCTCTCTCTCTCTCTCTCTCTCTCTCTCTCTCTCTCTCTCTACATGCCGTTATGAGCTTTACGAAGTGTAACTTAACTAAACGAAGTGTGAGCTTACTTCGTGTAACTATGCGAGATGCGGCGCGTTACTGTAAGGTGAATAAGACAATCAATGGGGACTGTTCCACTGTTGATCAGAAACCAGCCGCTGGCATAGCCACGACAGTCTGCTAACGGTCTTGAAACGGGTTTGTTGAGGGAGACTTATTGTTAGAGAGATAACGGACAACAAATCTCAGGCATACTTGGCGCACGGAACCAGAGTCGAAAATTGTATATCAGTAATGGTAATAGCATAGGCATTTCTTAAATGATAAGAAGCCAAAGTACGGCTCGCATAGCATAACAAACAATTATCTTTTATACTAATAATACTTTTATTTTAATAAATAATTAATAATAATTGTTTTACTTGTTTACAGTCGATCTAGGCGGATGAACTGCTCATCAGGAGATGGGCAAAGATCAGTAGTGTGCTGGCGTTATGGTTTGATTTTCTAAATTATTTAATTTAATTTCATTTTAATTTTATTTTTTCGTAGTAAATTCCATTTTATATTATACGGGGATGATTATAAACAAGGGTTATATGATTGTCTATATATTAATATAGTAAATTATTGTACAAAGACTATAAGACCGATAAAAATATATATTAATCTAATTCACAACAGTTCACATAAGTACAATTTTCTAATTGCGAGTACTTGAGCTACTTTTTTCACACTGAAAAGGTCCATCAAGAATAGAAATGAAATAGGATAATACAAATTGATTATCCTGTTAAAAAATTGTTAAGGCAATTCTGATCACTAAAACTGATGTTAATATTGAAGAAGATATTAGAACTGGTGTATTTTATTTGAGGTGTGGATCCATTACACAATTTCTTTCTTTCTAAATTCTCATAGATAGATCAATAAATTAAATAAATTAATATGTTTGTGTCTGCGAGCGCGCGTGTGTATTGGTAAAAAGTTATAGAGTATTACTTTTTGAATAAACCTCACACAGATGCCACTAGTTAAGTGACACATAATTTTCTTCTGTTGTTTTCTTTTGTTGTTGAACAAGTCTGGACAGAGCTGGCATGATGATTTTACGATCACTGTCTAAATCAAGTTTTATAACGTAATGCTGAAATCGAATAATGATGTTGTTAATAGTAATACTAAATTGAAACTAAACTTGGAAATTTTAATCTATCATTCAAGGATATAATTCCAATTGTAAGGCATAACTATTTAAACGTGCCCAAGGCTGGAGGTGATGATGCTGAAGAAATGTTAGAACGAGAAATATGCCTTCATCAAGTTGGAGAGTATTACTGAATCTATCACCTTGAGAGATGTAAAAGCTGTTGCTGTTCGTACTGTGGCTATGATTATTTCCTGATAACCATAATGTAAGAATCATACGGATACTTTTGCTTTCTTTTATTATTGAGCTTTTTATTTCATTTGTATTATTTTATTTATTTAAGGCAGTATTCTACTTTAGACCCTCGGAAAAAACGCTATTTTTGTGAAAATTTTCTGAGAATGCTATTGAAAATATGTATGTAGGATTTAAATTGCTTAATAAATAAATTCTTGAAGTAAATAAAAAATTTTTTTTTATTTATTTTATACATTTTTTATACATGTAAAGTATGGTCAAAGCCAACACCTCAAAAAGTAGGTAACGTTGTCATGGTCGTAAACTCTTGCCGACGGATGGTCTGAAACAAAAAAATCAAATAGTTGTATGTTCAGCATGACTCCAGAAACCGATCTAACTAGAATATTTTATGTACGTGCAAAAGCAACAAAATGGCGGCGAAAATACGAAAGAAAAAAATGGCTTTTTTCCGTCTTTTTTTGCAATAAAAAAATAGTTAGAATTAAAATTTTAAGTTGATTGTAGTTAGGACGGTTGATACAAACATATAGAGATTTGTTCAAAATTTCATAAGAATCGGTTCAATAGTTTCTTAGTTTTCACGACCACGGTACTTGAAAACGCTGTTTTGAGAAAAACGCGTTTAAAGTTTTTGTAAGTGAAAAATCGTAGAAAAAATTATCTTATGCTCAATCAGCGATACCTGGGCTATACAATATGCCTTCAACTTGTTCCAGGAGAGTATTTTCATTTAATTTAGCCTGCTTTTTTGTCGTTGTGCTCTCCTGTGAAATCTGAGTCGAGCGGCGGTTCTTTCGAACGATGCGGTATTGGTCGCGCATATTGGCGAGTCACGATTTTTTTCCATTATAGACATGCTTCGGTGCCATAGCCCAAACTTTTGAGTTGAAACACTCATTGTTATTTTGAGTTTTTCTGCCCAAACATCTCTCCAGCAATTCCGTTTTTGTTAGATCTTCGTAGTTCGGTTTCAGCATCTCTTGTGCGTCACTAGCAAGAGCAGGACGATGTTTATAATTTTTTAAAGCATTGTTTGCTTCGGCCTTCTTATACATGCACCAGCTGTCTGAACAGTACGTATGCTGTGGTTTGGAGTCCGTTGAGATTTTGTGGTAATAGCCGGCCCAGATCTCGTTTCGCAAGCCTTCTCATGATTTGTATTCCATTCAATTGCAAGACTGTAATTTTTAGATAACTCGTTCATTAATTTGATACTTAGATCAGCAGTCTTCACTTTTTTAATCATGACTTTTGGTTTCTTCACAACTTTCTCCACTACTGAAATGCAGAACTGAAATACAGAAGCAAAATTATAAAGGGAAGGTAATATTGAGAAGCAAAGGTATATATTTTGATGAGAATATATATAGGTGTAATGATTTACAGTAGGGGGACAGCTGCTGCAGTGAACAAAGCCAGGTAGATGGCTTATGCGGCGCGTGCGCGCTGGGCGGTTCGGAATAGCGCGTTCAGGTGAGTGCGCTCGAAAGGTGAAAAAGTATAGTTAGAATACCTGAATCTTTCTAAAATTTTGAGCTAACATTCTTGAATATATTTATTTTCGAAAAATGTAAAAAAAATAAAACATTTTTTTTCAAAGTTGTAAAGTAAAATACTGCCTTAATAGATCTTGGCTTCAGTAAGCCCGTTTTTATTTGTATGGAAGATGTTAGAAGTTTTAAGCTTATTAAACATTATATTGAAAAAACAATTATTTTTACACATTTAAACCTCAAAATTGCATCTTTGTCGCTTGATTCCGATTCTGACCAGGAAAAATATAGAGTCCTCACGTAGTCTGAAAATGATTCTTTACGAATCTCGTTACAATCAATTTGTTTGATCAAATTTGATGCACAAATTACTTTCAACACAACTAAAACCGTTTCAACAATATATTCTAATTATTTTGGACCTTCGTCCTTGAAAAAATTCAGAGTAATCGAATTGCAAACAAAATATTCTGTGTTTTTACTATTCTATTTTTTTAATTAAATATATGTTGTGAGTAAGTACCGTAATGGATAAACGTTATGCTTATTTGCGTATTTATTTGGTTGTATGTACATAATAGCATGCGTAAATCGTAAACATGTGCAAATACAAACCTCATAACAGACGTATACAAGTACAGTTTGTCAAGTAAGAGCGTGGTCTTGTTAATTTATAAAAAAATTTATTTGATGAAATTTTCATATTTACATATACATTGCACACATTACAAGCGATGATGCAATTCGGTCAGTAATGTGTCCAGTCACCAATTACGTCGAAAATTGCCTGGCATCTCCAGGGATGCTTTCTACTAATTTGACGGCGTATTATAGTGGCAACGATCCGATGCATTTGGTAAGACAACTTTTTCAAAGTGTGTATGCGTCTTTCACATAGTTACAATTAATAATAATTACATCTGGACATTACATCTGGTACTTGATGCGCCATTGAGAAAACCAAACCTATAATAGGCTAAGTTGCCATTACTTTTTCGAGTGCAAGCATTAAAATGAAGTTGAATGTGATATGAATTCCCGAGTTAAAAACTGACTGTTTCCATGGTGCGAACTGTTCTCGAATATTCAAACAATCATCTACTAACGCAACAATACTTGTCGAACGTAGATACAGTACATCTAGTTCCGCTACAACTATGTACCGTCTCCGTGACTTGTTTGATTTCATGAATATAGGCGACAGTCAACATCGACAATTACAGGATTTTCTAAATCGAATGCTACCGCTAGCTGACCAGTTTTTAGGATGTACGCACTTGACTCAACGTGTGATCGATGTCGGCGATGCGGGAATAATTAAGCAATGCTTCTACGCAGTTTCTCAAAATATCGAACTGAAAATGTATGTGCAAGTTACTTGATGAAGGTGTAATGCATAGATCAACCACCGAGTGCTATAGACCCGTTGAAATAGCTCGTCAAGGCGACGAGAGCTCTGCAATAAACCAGGATGCTTGGTAGAGAAATATTCTACACTAGAAGGAATAAACAACCTGTCCTAAACAAAAGCTACGCAGGCCCTAAATGTAACAATACTACATTCTACAGAGGGAGGGACCTAGGAATAAGAAATGCTCAAGTTAGATTAGAGAATTTTGTGCTTACTGTTAAAAAACAAGGCCGAAAATTGTCAAGTGTTGTAAAACACAATTTAACAATGATCGACATCTAAGAAATGGCCATAGTCTTCTGTAACCGAGCGCAAGATCACGGATTATCAACAATCACTCAACTACGCATATGCGCGTATGGTACTTATATACCTTATTTAGAAATAAATGTCTACCACCATAACCCGACGGCAATACTGATTTATACGGAAGTTGAAGTAAATGTACTCAACAAAATTGAAATATTCACTGGAATATTAATTCAAAATAAGACAACCAAGTAGGAAGGCGTTGGTGGAGCCCTAGTGACGAGCTATAGCGCTAAACTTCTGGGTGGCTGGGCAAGGAACTAAATTTTGTTGTATCGACTTATACTATAATTAAGACTTAATTCTATGCCAGAAAAAGGCAAGATTATAAAATATGGATTTAGAGCATCTGGTTTTATACTATTTAATCCTATAATTATAGTACATCACATTTTATCATTTCTAAGAAATGTAAACGAAAAGTAAAATCTTAAAAGAAAAAAAGAAGAGTCTTCTATTATTTATGCATTAATTTAATTTATGCAGCTACGACATTTTTATTACGATAAGTGTATTTATAGACATGGGCAATTCTTGGTTCTCCATCCATTTCATTACGCGACGCATCACTTGATTGAGTTGCATATGTGCAGCATCATAATCATCTTTAGCGATGATGGCAGGTGCTACACCATCTATGGATATAATTGAAAAGTTATTTTCAGGATCTGAACTCCGAGGATTCCGTCATATGAAATATCCCACATGTTGAGTACTAACGCAAACCTCTTTGCCACCCCAGAACTAAATATTTTCTTTCTCCTGTCATCTAGTATGCTTCCTACCATTGCTTCTACAGTTGCTGCCTTGCTCAAATCCATATTTTCTGTCGACCAGATTGATGGCAGCCATTGTGGCTTCCTGAACGCGTGATTTCAATAGTCTCTCCATAAACTTTCCAGCCGTGTTGAAATGCTTAGAGGTCGATACCATGAGGGTACTTATGCGGGGCCCATGTATTTATCAACAGAGAAAACTTTTACTATCTATTAGTTAAGATAAAATATAACAGCTTTTAGACGGGAGTTGTACATTGATAAAAGGAGTTGCATTTTCATTATTTTGTGTAGCACCTCTTCTAAAATTTCGTTGAGTCCTGGAGCCCTCTTGTTTCCAAGAATTTTCACAACGCTAACGAGGTCTTCGACACTGAACAGTGGGACATGCGTTTCTTCTTCCGGTTAAATTAAGTCGCATCTAAGAGTAGAGGCACGAAACAGAGTATTTACGATATTCTGCATCGATCGGTAATATAAGATGACCGTGTGTTCATGTACCTCAAGTTTTTCGGTAACCATTCTGTACTCTAATCTCTGTAGATCCTGGTCTAGATTTTTGCACAAGTCCTTCCAGTATCGCGATTGCTGGCCTCAATCGTCTATTAGAGGATAGTTTTTTGATAGCTTATATTCAGCATTCCTCGAAGCGATGTCGTCTCCGTGCTTCTTGGCTCTCTGTGATAACCTCCTAAGACGTAAATACTTACATCTTAGGTATATATGTCCTCCACCAGTAGACAGGTCGTCTTTTAGCATTTATTGCTTTGCGCAGCATTAATTCTTCATAAGCCGGATGAAGGAGACGCATTGTGGTACGAACAATCATCCGGACTTGTTTCCTTATCAATAAACTATTCAGAATTCTAATAAGGCTTCATTGTCCACAATCAACGGTTTGCACGAATTTCTCTCTATTCCTTCTCGGGACATTATATCTGACCTGCATGCAATAAAGTCTGGTCTTTCATGACATTCGCGGAAAGCGATCCAAGTGAATCAAAACCAAGCAGTCTTGGATTCATCAGGCCAGGCACTTAGAGGCGAAGTAGCATTTAGCATTGTTTTGATTTAGCCAGGCTACCTCAAGGTCGAATTAGAGCCAATGTTTAAAATTACTAGCCCATGCCTAGACACTAAATCAATGACTTTCCAATGCCCGAATCCCGATTATGGAATTCTCTCTTCAAGAGCCTTTGTTTTGAAATATCTGGACACTACCAACAGATCTTTCATTTGTCTGACGACGTCTTCCAGTAAGTATAGACTGCTCGTCATTTATGGAACGGTTTAGAGTAAAGTAAGAACTTGCATATGTAATGCAGTTACAAACATAGCTAGTAAAAGATATATGTGCCATGACTCTACAGATTCATGGGTCCAAACGCCAAATAGCTGCCGTTCCAAAACCATCAGCATATCATCTCGGCGTATCGCTCTGTGGATACTGTTCGCTGATGATGACACTTCTAGTCACAATATGACCATCTATTCTACTATGATTAACATTCGCTTGCACAGCAATGAACACGTGGTTTTGTTCGATAGAGCACCGTGAAAGATCGAAAAGGCACTGGCGTTTGCTCTTTAGGGTCAAACGTACGTTCATCGAGCAGAATGTCCAGATCTTTGATTTGCAGACTACATGTCTCTATTATTGCCGCTCTGGCGTCCCGCTTTTCAAATCACTTTGATCTGTGCCCTCCGATTTTCAGACTTGATGTGTTTAATTAATACCTCTCTCGTCTTTGTACCTTAGATGGATCCTATATTCTAAAAAATTCTCTCACCAAAATTCTCAAGCTTAATCCCTTCACGTATAACACCAAAAATCTTTGTATAGGTCTTGCCTGCAGTTAGTAGCTAGTTTTTTTTCTTTTGCTAGGATATTACTTTGCAGATCTTATCAGTCAAACCAATATAAACCAGGTCTCTCTGCCTCTCTCCTTGACTAAAGTTTTATTAGATTAAGCAATCCATATTTCTATTGACGATGCATCCCTGCATGTATCTGACCTCCTGGACCCTTCAATGGTGAGCTGACCGGAAAAATTCCGCAATCGATGCCCGTAGAAGACGACATAGAGGGGACTCTGATGAAGAAATATATGGAGTACTATTGAATCTTAGCTCTCTTAAGTTTCGCATCTAACAACAAGGTATCACTCTCTGAAGAGCTGCCGAAGGAAATCGCTTACTAACCGCACCTATCGTCGAAGCCGATTGACTAGAACTAGGCTTTAGCCTCTCATCTTGCCTCCAGCAAGTGCTAAAAATGTTTAGCTTACGCGTAGCTTGTAACTACGCGTAAACCTCCATACTGAGCATCTTCATTTGGATAGAAAGAATTGCACCGTTCAGAAAACCCCTACACTGCATCTTTTCACTAGCAAACCATCATTTAGTTGTTTTCTTTTATATCTGCTTATAGGATCTTCCAAGAGGGTGCTTTGTTTCTCTTTATATTACGAATCATGATTTTTGATAATTCCTGCGGCTCCAATCAGTCAGCATGAACGTTGGTTGCCTAGTCATCCGATCAGTAAATCCGTTAAAAACTTCCAGACCATTTCTACTACGTTCTTCTACAGTCCAAAGAGAGATAGATACTTATGCAGGATCCCTCAGCATATTCATATAATGGCATCATTTTCCCTTTTCTTTCATTTCTTCCTTTCTGAGGTAGGGAGATCCACTCACTTAATAATAACAACAACATTATTATAACAACAACAACGACGATGACAGTAATAACGATAACAATAGCGACAACAGCAACATTGTTGAAGGAAATGCGTCTCTACCTAAAATTATTGTATTGTATTCTGTTCCAAATAATATAGTGCAAGAAAATTATTCCAGTGCTACTAAATTCAAATTTGTCACAAATGAAAACTCTAAAGAAAACAGTTATTTTAACGAAAGTTCAATAAAAAATCTGAAATCAAGTATTAGAAATAAGTATTTGATAAACATTACATTGCGTACATATTGTCTTTATAGAAACTAGACACCCGATTAAGTTGAAAATGCATTCATTTGTATAGTATATACCAAAGAAAACGAAAACAATAAAAATTAAATGAAGAAAAAACACATAATAAAAATTAAATGAAGATAAAGCACATAATAAAAAATTATATGAAATGAAAAGAAAATTGGCTTACCGAAAAAAGAAAAATTTCAACAAAAACTGAACGGCGTTTAGAAAAAAATTAAAGAAGTACGTATCTTATAAGAAAATATTTTATTCAAATTTAATATAAAGTTAAAAATATGATATTACTAAAAATTCTGTGTTTATAGTGTAAAGTACTGTTTGGATAACCAAGTTTATTCCATTGCTTATATAGAATTATTGACAAATCGGGTATAGTCACAAAAAATTAGAATGTAAGGAGTATGGCAATCTGACATAAATAGAATCGTATGAAGAAGGATAAATAAAACTGTAAAAGCCTAATTATTACCGCGAAATAATGCAATTACTCATAATTTCCGTGACTCCTGCCATGTGATTGTAGAGTAGAAAATGAATGAAAAGAAAAAACACGATAGTCATTTTCGGAGATCGAGAAACAAAAAGAGAATGTTCTTTAGATATCGATACACCTAAGGCACTGCCGCAAATAATACTAGTGCAACTGCTGAAAATCTGTTACACACCGTAGATTGGAGAATTCCAATTGATGATATATATGGATACTGTTTCATCAATATGTTCAGTATGTTTAATATAATAAACATATAATTTCATTGTCTGCAAAACTTACAAATGTATTTTCTTGGAAAGTTAATAATAATAACTTCGTTAGATGCTTTGAATATGTAACTAATGCTATTGAAAACGTTTATAAATGCATCACACGAAAAGCTGTAAATGAATAGGAAGGTAAATCACTAAATATTAAATATTTAAATTAAAATATAACAGTTTTCAACGATGGTAGCAGGAAGAAGCGTAGTCGCATTTACAGTCCTAAAATCGAACTATAGACAAGACAGAGTTAGGAAGTATGCGAAAAAATATACTTATCCTGAAAAAGCGAAGAGTAACAATCTTTATATAATTATATAATTATAATTAAGTATAATATTTATATAGTAAGATAATAATTATAATAATTACAATTATTATCATACTTGCTATAATGCTTGTTTATAATTACTACCTTAGTTCAACAGTCATTATAAAATGTTGTTTCATGAGAACATTTATGAATGGGCAACGCCGTTATATAATAGTATGCATGAGATCGAACACAAGAATCCTAATATAGCATTTATCAAACCATAGTAGAGTGGCAATAAACATTAAAAACAAATCATGAAAGTAGAATTGGCTGAATGTAAATTGAAATACTTTGTAGCAATACAAATTTGTTAACTATACTTTTACGTTATTTCATAAATAAAAGAAATTACTTAAAAATGATAATATAGAATAAAGATAATCATTTAAATGTTATAACTCCTGCTTCTGTGCGAATAATTATGGAAAACAACAATTTAAAAATGATATATTATTCAATTCAACATCATTATCCGTACTTATCGAATAACTGAGAATCTTTTGTATGCCGCAGTTGAAGTAGTATTCGATACAATCCTAATTCCTTTAAGCGTATTTGTCTTTGGGCAGCACCAGGCTCTTCTCTCCATACTAAATTACACACACAAAATATAGCTGCTATTTGTAATTTAATATTACTATGCATCTAGTATTAAAAATAAACGTTAAACAAATATAATTCAAACTATTGAAAAATAATACGATTTTAAATAGTATTTACCATATAGTCCATTAATTTCTTTAAAACATCTTCATTAGCCATAATATGATCCCTGGCTCGATCTCCATCTGCTACATTAGCTAAAATGCAAAGAGCTTGTTCTTTTACATCTGCAGGATGAACTGGATCTTCAAGAACTAAAATAACAGCTTGCATCACATGTGCGGCATGATCAGCCATAATTCGATCAATATGAGTTTTAGTTGAAAGAAGATTTCTTAATAGCCCTAATGTTTTCATTAAAACTGCTAACTCTGGATCCGCAAGGAGACGAAATATTTGATCTGTTCCAAGACAAGATAATATTTGTGATTTCACTCTTTGTTCCGCTTGAAAAGCGACATTCATAAGCGCCCAAATTCCATTCAATCTTAGTGCTGGATCGGATCTTTTTGTTAATGAACATAATAGTTCAACTCCACCCGATTCCAATATAGGTTCCTTACTAGGGCTGAACTCTAAAAGTAAATTACATAGAGTACCTGAGGCAACAGTAAGTAGATCTTCTTCACCTTGACCTTTACCTACAGGTAAAATAGATTGAAAATACCATTAGCATCCAAATTAATATTTAAAAAAAAGATGAAATGAATTTTCGAAATAATTTTTTTATATTAAATATTTATAGAGCAAAAAATCACAACTGAGTTATACCAATTTAAAAATGAGTCTATCAATTTATTAATTTTTTAAAATCAATGTTACGTCAGTTTATAGTACTGCTAATATTTCTAAACGGTGATAGTTTTTGTATGCACAAAAAAAGAAAAATCTATGTTTAGACTGTAGGAGATTTTGTTAACAGGGTAAAAATTTTTAAAGTGGGGTGAAGGGGCTCCTTGCACGGACCTCGGAGAGTGCCCGCTGACCCCCAGAGGTCTCGTCCTCCGACAACCTCCCTGGTGTGTCTTTCGACGCGCCGGTGGGTCTCCGAAGGTCTTAGGCACAATTCTTATTCCGAGCTACTGGGTATTATGCCCGTAACTCCTATCGGAGAGGTGCCCCACCCGGAGTCCGCACCGCGAGGGTTTCGATCTGACCCGGATTTCCGGATCGGACGCGGACGGGCCCGTGGAGAGGGGAATGGTGAGGAAGGGGGGCTCGCTCTGTCCTGATGCACCGCTGAAGTCTTCGTAGGCCTCGGGCATGACTCCCAGTTGGAGTACTGGACACCATGCCCGTAACTGTTTTCGGAGGGGTGTCCCACCCGGAGTCCACACTGTGGACTATGTCTGTCTGGCCCGGGTTTCCGGATCGGACACAGATATTACCTGTGGACGGGAAGACGAGGGGGAGGAAGAGGAGGAGAGGGAGGAGGAAGGAGGTGAGGTCACCTTGGGCCGAAGGCCCTAACTGTAGTGACCGCCGCCGTCCTTGCAGCAAATCAGGTGCGGAAGCGCTGCAGCGGCGGCTCGGACAGCGCTCTCTTTCGAGCCACTGTTAGTGGTGCGTGTGGGGGGCGGCCCGTTCGGCCGTGATAGTTGAAGCGCCGTACGGCGGCGCTGCTGCCTCTCTCTCCACTCGGCCACTATTGGTGGAACGGCATGCTGCGGCACTTGCTCTCTCTCTCTCAGCGCTCGACCGCTATTGGTGCGGCGGCGCTTGCTCTCTCTTCCTTGCTCGTTGCGCGGAGCGAGGAGGCGCTGCTCTCTCTTCGGTCCGTGGCGTTAAGAGGTTTGAAGGGTTGTAACAAGGCACTCCGGATCTCTCTTCCTCCCGCTCCTTTCTACTTGTTCTTTGCGCATCCCCCTTCTTTTATTTGTTTTGCGCTTGCAACTCCCGTGGCGCCATTGGTGGTAGCAAGCGCCGACTGGCCCGTAGTCGTCGCGGCGAAGAAATGCGCGCAAGGCTCTGAAAGAGCTTATACATCGACATATAACAAAATGAATATTGAAATCAACATACAGTGTATTGAAAAACTTTATTGATTGAAAGACTTATACGCGCATGCATTTTCCTACGATGTTCATTCTTTGAGTGCCGAGAGATAACTAACTGGTACCTAAGAGCTTCTGAGGGATGGTTAGGGATAAATAATTCGTAACCGTTGATGAAACTTGGGACCACCACTACACTTCTGTAACCAAACAACAGTCTAAACAGTGGATTGTACCAGGGGAACCAACTCCAACGAAGGGAAAACAATTTTTTCGGCGAACAAGGTTATGGCTACTGTTTTTGGGATGCAAGAGGCATTATATACATTGATTACCTTGAAAAGGGTAAAACTATCACTGTTCAATACTACGCAGACTTATTGTGACGCAACGTTTGAGCCACGAAGTGAAAATTAAACGACCTCATCTGACGAAGAAATAAATCTTGTTTCATCACGATAACGCACCAGCGCACACGTCGATCATTGCGATGGCTAAAATCAACGATCTGAAGTTTGAATTGATGCCGCATCCTCCTTACTCTTCAGACCTAGCCCCGAGTGACTATTATCTGTTTCCTAACCTCAAAAAATGGCTTGGCGGTAAGAGATTTGCGGACAATGAAGAAGTAATCGAAGCTGTAAATGGGTATTTTGAGGAGCTTGATGAATCAGTCAGAGATGGCATTACTAGACTAGAACACCGCTATGAGAAATATATCAGCCTTGGAGGAGATTATGTTGAGAAATAAAAAAAAATTCTTAAAAACGTTGTTCTTCCTGGTCAGGCCGGAAACTTATCAATCTACCTCGTATGATACTTTATACACCTCATCCTCACTCTAAATTTATTAGGATAACATTTATAGGACCCCCTTTTTCTTAAATTAAATGTGAAATACAAATTTCATATGAATAAGGAATGTTCATTTTAATATATATTAATAAGTGTTGTCCAATTTACTTGATTCTAATATTAAATTTACATTATTGGGATTATTCAAAATATGAATATTTTCAAGAGTTTCTCTTTTATATTTATTTTTAATACCTTGGTTCAAAATATTTACATTGTCAAAATCGAAAGAATGTAGAAATATAATATAATGTTGATTTGGAATATAATATTTGTGTTCTTTTTTAAGAAATTCTTGGCTTTTTGTATTCATGTATGATGTTTCAATTTATATAATTTTGAAATCTATTTTTTTTTAAATTATGAATAATCTTTACTAATGAGGTTCTACATTGTTTTTTCAGCCTTGGAGGAGATTATATTGAGAAATAAAAAAAATTCTTAAAAACGTTGATTTTCTTGGTCAGGCTGGAAATGTATCAATCCACCCTCGTATAATATGCGTCAAAGCAACAGGTTAAATAGTTTAAAAATAGTTGAAATTTTACACGCTATAAATAATAATAAAAATATGACTAATGACATATGACATATGACATGATGCATCTCATCTTTTAAAACTGGCCTCCAAAATCTAATTTAAACTTTACTGTATGAAGTATGTCTTGTAACATTTCATCCCTGATGTAAGCTACCTCGTACTCCGGTTTACCCCACCTCGGCGCCTGACTGTTTATAACCCACCACAAGGTTCGCTCGTGCAAGTTTTCTTTCAGTTACCAGGTTATTTACACTATAGGTTTAGCCTACGCTCAGCCCGCGTAGACCCTTGGTCGCACAGCCCCTTACCAAGTACACATAGTGCAAGCATTTATTTAAAGTCAATTTTAACTCCCGCTCAACCCGACAGAATTTTGAATTGAGTTATTATTTATTATTCATTGAGGATTACGTTTCATTGTAGAGCTAGCTATCTTTCACACGTTTCTTTTAAATTGAACCCTTCTTTTAAAAAAATTAAAAAAATATTTATTTAAATTTTTAATGTTGCATCGCTGCGTCTTATTATTGTAAATTTAATATAAATTATTTTTAAATATTTATTCTCGCGTGACTATATAAGATTATATTTAAATTAGTTTTCAATTAATTAATTTTCAATTTATTAGATTATTCATTTTGGCGTCTCGTGTTCGATCCCCGCACTGAGTATGCGAGAACGCGCCGTCTACTATCGTACCGACGACAGATTCGCCCTCGAATAACCGGTTTCGAGGCCACCAGCACAGCGAATTTTAGATCCAGTGCACCGCTATTTAAGTTTTGAGAGAGAGAAAGGTCCTCATTTTGCGACCGTTTCTCAACCATTTCTCAGCGCTCCGCACCAAGAAGCTCACGGTGCTCGCCCTTTACCGCGCCGCGCCGTGCTGGCCGCACCGTGCAAGTTTCGGTACTCTTCACACCGCGCCGTCTACTGTCTATGGAGCTCGCGTCGGCCCGTAGAGAGAGATCGTTTCTTTGAATGACTTCGGGCGCGCTCAGTTTTCTTTATCTCTCTATTCTTTCACTTTTCCGCATGTTCTTCTCGCGCGGTCGATGACTTTAGAGAAATTATATATTGTATTATAATACCATACATAATTCCATTACTTTTATTACCATTTCTTATGAATAAATTAATAAAAGATTTTATTGTTAGTAAATTTGTGCGAGCTTACGGCTCGTCAAAAAATATATATTGATTGTATTGATATTGATATAATATAGGGGGATATTATTATGTATTCATATTAATTTATTGAATTGGACTATAAGATCCATAGAAATATTTATTAATTTATGTTTAGACTTTCAAAAATTAATAAAATTTTTTTATGTGTAGTTTAGTATTGGCGAGAATCTATTTCATACTCATGATAGAGTAATAATACTTGAGATATTACATACGCAGGTCCATTACAGGTAGTATCGATGTCAGAGTTCGGGCATATTTTTACCTAAAACTATCTTAAGAAGGAGAAAATGTGCTTAATCAACTTCTATATTTTTACTACAGAGAGATCTCTCCCTATTACATATAATCAAACTCCGTCAACCTACAGTAGATCGACTATCCCCTAGTACTGCACGACCCTTTCTGTTTCCAGTGAGATACCAACTGGAGACATGAATGCAAGAAGGTGAAATGTGTCTGTTCTTGCACCCGCAAGAGCAGTTACCCAATTCCAACAAATGGCTTACTCAATATCAATATAGTATTTTTATGTTGTACCTTATACAGAATATGTATATTTATAAATTAAATTATGTTTCATACATAATTTTAGCGTATTTCTGTGCTTATGTTTCTTCTACGTCTCGGGAACCCTAAATTCATTGTTAATATTAAATACCGTTAACTGTATCTTCTGGATCTTAATCATCATTTTCTTTATTTCTCCATTATCGAGTATTTTAATTGCATTCACTAAATTTTCAAGTAGATTGTTAATTTAATTACAACAAATCTTTCCTGAATTCCATAAAATGTCATGATAATTCACTTTAAACCATTTGTACTCTGCTCTGGTATTATCTGGAAGTCTTGATGTTGACGGCAACCAAGACGACCACCTAGCTATTTGCGTCGCTCCTGACGAGACTCTCAAATCTATAGAGAGGGTTCCACAGTCCTGGAGAAAAAAGATGGCGAAAAGGAAGAAAATAATAAACCACACTTCAATAACACGGTACATTGTCATACCAAACTGATAATGCTTCTGCGTTCGTGTGACAGATTCAGTTGTTCCATACGAAGGGTGCTTTCTTTTCTTTGCAATTTTCACAAAATATTAAACATAAGTTAATGGAATACAAATCACATTTTACTGTGCATTGCAAACTGATCAACTGAGCAGCCGCATTATCGAACGAGTGAAACAATCAGCAAATTCTATTACATTCTACATTGTAAATTTCGGTTTTTTACAACAATTGTTCTCGGCATATTATAATTTGCAAATATTGTAGAGAATATGACTAAGTACATTACAAGGGGTATTCAATAAGTAAGTTTTCCTCGATTGGCGTTTCTTTCACACACAACCTAGCGGACTTAAGTTAATCATAGTTTTAATTTAGGTTCTACTAACAAAAGGAGAATTTGTTTTGGTGGGCTAGAATAATTTTTTTAGCAATACAAGCTCGACTATCATGGAGCTACCAGTGCAAAATGGGTGCATTGTAAATTATGTGCTGTTTTCCCTTTTTTAACTGAAAGATGGTAAACAGCAATCGGATTCACAATGAATCTGTGACTATATATAATAAAAAATGTATGGGATTGAAAATGTTGTAAAAATATCGCACAGATTTTTTCAAGGGGCGCGCAGAACTGCAACACAATAAGCAATATGCAATATGCCCAAAAAGCGCATAACTTTGGAAATGATGCCTACTGTATATGAAATTCATCTAACTTTAATTTATACAATATTATTCGAGGAGGTAGATTACAGCAAAGTTTCTGCAAAATGGTTTCCACGCCTGCTTTCCGACAACAATAAATAAAAACAACTTCCCACCGCCCAAAAGTTTAAATGGCAAAGCTTTGACCACCCACCATACTCTACAAACCTCGTACCAAGTAACTATTTCCTTTTTCTCAAAGTTAAAAGTCAAGTTCTGGATCGAAAAATAGAATACTCCTTTTTGTACAGAAAGTTGGTTTAAGCATGCAAACACATACAAAGAAATATTAAAGTTCAAGGCGAATACGTACAAAACTAGTTTAAGAGTAAATGAATAAAGTTCAATTCTTTGTATGCCTTTTAAACTTGTGTTTTATTTTATTCCCAATACAGGGAAAATTAGTTTTGAAATACCTCTCATATAAGGATCATACGATATACTCCATGGTATTTTGACATGATTGACAAAGCAGCTGCATAAACAATGCAAAAAACAGTCGTCCCACAAATCAACCAATGCACTCACCCGTTATCACCAAGGATTGCTGTAATAAAATGCCTGCAAAAACGATTTACGTACATAACCCAGAATAATATCAACAACGTATCGAAGTAACTGGATATTTTCCTTATTATCCTAATAATCTTTATCATATTCCCATTCCTGGAAATCGATTAATTAAAAATATTAAGTCAACGCGATAAACATACATTTGTAAATAATTTACTACATTTTTATAAAATCTAAATAGCAATTATTAATTACACAAATCATAAAAAATACGAAGCACAATATAAAGCTCTAACACAAAATCGCATGTATATTTGAAGTAGCCCCACACGTATCATTAATACTTTTCAAAACAGACATCTATATTGATATATTGGACATCGCAATTGAAATTAGAAGAGACTTATTCCACGTTTTAATTAATGCAATCTGAAATAAATCAGTTCTTTATTTAATAAGCAAACAACGAGGAAATAATTGATAATCAGAAAAATGAAAAAGTATAATTAGATGACCCTTAATACAGCGCCACACCTTTTATAAATAAACGTCATCGTGAAGTAGCGTAAAATATAACTATTAATCGAATTTTAACCACATGTAATGAAATCACTACAACCAAAATGACTGTTCAAAAAAATAAGTCTTTTGTCCAAGTGAGACTCAACCGTTTGACGAAAATTGGATATACTAGATTAGCTTTCGTTACACGTTTACATCTGTAATTAATTCAAATATATGTATACCCGTAGTTCAAAAATGTTATGATTCATTACCAGGTTTTGAAGGAATGTAACGAAACGATTGAACCATAAAATTTCAGTTTAGTTTATCTTGAAAGATATACGAGGTAAGTGGCAGCCGCCAAAGTTAGACGTGGTTTTTGAGTTCGTCGATTTTCGTTTGTCAAGCCTTTTTCAGTCTTGGCGATCCAGAATGCCTCCACTGGGACGATTGAGCCTTAGTTTGGATATCAACGCTTACACCACTCATAAATCCTTGCTTTACTCATAGCAGACTCACCATATGCTTTTGTTAACATTTTACAAACTTCACTTTATATATTTCATTTTTTACGCAAAATTGAATACAAATTCTTTGCTTCATTTTTTTTCACAAACGAACGTCGAGCTCAAAAACCACGTCTAACGTTAGCGGCTACTACTTCAAAAGTAAGCAATGAATATTGCTGAAAAATTTATTGTAAAAGAGGCTTGTGAAATGTGGCTGTCCGAGTTCTTCGCCAATAAGGAAAGGGGTTTCTACAAGAGGAGTATTCTGAAGTTGCCGTCTAGATGGAAATAGATTATCGAACAAAACGGCGCATATTTGAAGTAAATCCGACCACTGTAACACTTTTTATAAAGCATTGAATGAAGAGCAAAAAAACGGAAGGGAGTTATTTGACAACCTAATATTATTATCATTAAATATTATCCAGAATTCGAAAAAATTAAATACTAATATAATTATTATTTAATTCTTATTATAGTTTGTTATAATAATTACCATTATGTTTATTATTATTATTATTATTATTATTATTATTATTATTATTATTTGTTATTATAATAATCATCATCAGTATTATTATAACAACTAAATATTATTGAGAATGCGAACGAACTAAATGACGAATTATTATTATAAAACAGCGCCAGAATTATTACAATATAACTTATATTATTGAAAGAAGACCGTCGTCAAGAAGATTGTCAAGAGAATATCAACTTAACTATTGTTTACATAATTATTATTATAACTTATTATTATTGTTATTATTATTATTATTATTATTATTATAATTATTATTTTAAGGCGACAGGCCAACGAAAAAGTCTGGGGGAAGAAGGAGAGCATGTGAGGTAAAGAGAGAGAGAGAGAGAGAGAAAGAGTGAGCGAGTCCATCATGTTGACATCCCACTCATCACCGATCTATTTGTTGTAAGTCACAAATGTTGGCGACAAGCTTTGATTTTTTTTTAATGCTATGAAAATATTATAGAATTGCAATCACGTACTTAATGATGTATATTTTGTTATTTAGTAAACATTAACATAGTGCAATGTACCTTCTACTACTTTATCGGCACCATGAAGTAGTTGCATTAATGGCCTCCAAACGACATGATCTTGAAACGTTGTTCTAAGTTGTTGAACACTTCGAGATAAAGAATGAAGACAACGCACAGCTGCTAATTGTACTTTTGGCCCTCCAGAATCCTGTAGACCAACAACGATTTGCTCCATTAAATTTTCAGTTTCAATGATTCTTTTACGAATATCTTCATCGTTAGCCCCCAATGAAGCAAATGCTCGAAAAGCAGCTTGTCGCATGTCTTGAGAAAGAACAACATCATGTGCCTAATAAAAGAAATAAATAAAATATATATTTATCAGTAGACTATATTTTTTTACAATGTTAGACTACACCCATAATTTACTTACTAATTATATTATAATTTACCCATAATATTACCAGAGTAGCATATTGGACATCTGAAAAACGTCTATTACATGCCATCGTTAAGTAATCAAGTAAACCTTATTACATTTAAGCAGGCATATGTGTTTCATTAATTTATCTATACACTATTGTTTACGCAAATTTATAATTTTCGTTATAAAAATGTTTTAACTCCACAATTGTATGCCTCTTCTCAGCCTAAAACTATATATTCATAAATACTTATTTTATAAATAATTTATTTTTAAAGTAAATTGAGTTATCTTAATCGCTTATAAATTTATTTAAATTTTAACTTAAATTATAATTTAAGGCGTCAATGCAGTATGCTTATGCAATTAACATAAACAGTAAGAAAATATTTGCTACAAAAATTATCCACTACTGGGTTCATCAGTCATCATGATAAAAAGGTTCATATTAGATTAAATAGCTTATTCATAAACTGAGTAATTTATAATACGAAGGTATTTAAATTGATTCCGGAAGAAAATATTCTATCGAAATAAGTACGTAATTTTTTGTCAAATTTCAACTATAAGATGAGTCAATGTGAAACATTGTTTTGTGAAAACTACATCATAAATTTTACAGAAAATTTATTTTTCTTATTTATATTATTTTCATTAATAATTAATGAATAATTCGAAAATATGATACTCTATCGTATCATATTTAAAGTCACCTATCATATCTTTAAATGTGATAGCGTATTATATGATCATAAAATAAATTACATCTCAAAATTTTCTTGCATTTAAATACTTTCCAGTAATGTCTTAGTAGTTTCCTGCAAATTCACCTAAAAACTTGATTTATTATATGCACAACTTTGCTTCCGCCGTTTCTTTCCGAATTTCGAGGCTTTATTGTAAAAGAACTGGTTATACATTTATAATTCAAAGTATTATTCATCGCTGCTTACTACTTTCTCCCATCTTTTAGCATACGAATTCCGCGTTGAAAAAACTGGTCATTTTTTGAAGCTATCGAGGAATCGATCCAAATTTTTACTCCTTCGTAAGACCGGAAGTGCTGGTCAGCTAGGCCGTCTACCATTAATCGAAATAAGAGATTATGGTGGATGGAGTAGAACTCATCATTTCAACGATGCAAATTATGTCTTAAAATCTTTGGCGACACGTGGTCGAGCATTGTCACGTTGTAAAATCACTTGTTCATGTCTATCGTTATATTTCGGCCGTTTGTCTTTCAATGCTCAGCTCAAACAAATTAATTACGTTTGTTAACGATCGCCAGTCATTGCTTCAGTGGATTTCAACAACTCAAAATACATTACGCCAAGCTAATTCCACCAAATACTGAGCATGACCTTGGAATCGACGTAGAAGCATGGTCGGGATATCCCCATGATTTTCTTGACTTGTCTCAATTTTCGCCTTAGTCTCAATGCGATGCAAAAATTCTTCCGTCTTTACCTTGCAAACAGCTGTTCACAAATAAACATACGTCGTTTAACATCTCTGGGCTTCAACATGTACGGCATCCAATTTTCGTGGTTCTGAATCATTCCCATGACTTCTGGGCGTTTTGAAATAGGTTCTTGCGTCACCCCAATGATTCTCCCAGTTCTCATAGGTCTCACCATAGGTATGTGAAAGCATTCGATGAGCCTTAGCCGCAGATTCCTTCATATTAAACCATAAAATTATAACCTCCCTCAAATGACGAGAACTTGGCTCGTGAGCTGACATGTTTAATCGAGAATAACTTTATGATGCAGACACAATTTGACTAATATTTCGATGACGTTATGTTTAGTAGATAGCTAAGCTTATTTGTATGACATCTACGATCCACTTATTTCGACTACCACTTACCGCTACAGCCATCTAATCTAAAATGCGAAAGCAAAGTCGTACAACTTTAATATTTTAATTATTTATATACATATCTGAAAAATTGTGTAGGATATATCTTTTCAATATTTATGTTACATTAACTACTGAATAGATCGGCTTAAATAAAACGTACATTCATATCCAAATAAATTTGTAAGCGATTAAAATAATTTATTCTATTTTAAAAATAAATTATTAATTGAAATTCAAATTTAATTCAACGGCCTAATCGGATCAGCTGATTCAAAATGCCCTCAACGGTATTGCTACATAGACCCCTAAGCGGTCAAACAGGTGGAAACAGGTCTCCAAATTTGGGTTTGGAATATCTCGCCTTCTAAAATAGTTGGTGGAACCAACTTCACATAAACATATTTATCTTAAAATGATCAGTTAATCATTTTTTTCATACATTGGCGTTAAATTGATGTCATTTACTATATTTTTTTCTATAATCTTGAATTTTTTCAGGTTTTTAAAATTGCTATGCATTATTTTAAACTGTTAAAAACGTGTTTCCTTATTATTATGATTGAGGAATATTAAGTGTAATTATTGTATTCCGACGACTCTACAAGTGTACTACCGTCAGAAATTTGTATCGAGAATATCTATATAGAATTTTTGAGATACGATTTTATTGAAATGAGAGATAGAGAGGGTGAGTCGACGAAGTTGTAAAGAACGAACAATGTTCTTGTTCATTGATTTTCTTCTTAAACCTATTTTCCTATTGTGTTTAAATAATAAATATATTAAAGATCTAACCTCTAGAATCTAAGAAATAAAAGGTTGGATCCAGATTAACACCCCGTTCAAACCCTTCTATACTTCACTCCCTAAGCAAACAGACATTATATTTTCCAGCCATTAGAAACTATTTTTAAGAAAGATCCAAACAAAGTAGCACTTTGCAAATAAAATCTTTCCAAATGTGATTAATCGAAGTACAATGAGCTTAAAATATTGCAAACTTACAAATTGATTTCCAGAAGAGACTTTGTATTTTCCATACTATTAATAAAGTCTGCAATGATATCAACTACCATTTTTATCATAACGAATTCACAAGAACACATCTACATAATATACAAAATTCATTCAAATAATATAATGAACTAGGAACAGAAATTTCGTTAGCTGAAATGGAAAAAACAATTCTAAGATTAAATTTTCAGTAATCAAGGGACGAATATAAGGCACAGTCAATTCACCAATTCTGTTTAACATAGATACTCACGATCTTTTTGATGCTTTAGATGTTAGAAACATCGGTAACGGTTCCTACTTTATCAGTTACTCTGATAACTTAAACATTCTCCTTTTTAATCCGCTTTTTAGCATATATTTATATCATTACATAAAAAATGTACGCAAGTTTTCATTAACTCTTGTGACCTGTTATATGTTACCACCTTAATAATTGAGAAAAACACGAATGTTATATCAGTGAGAGTTTATAAATCAGTATATTGGACAGATGTTTGTTCTATCATTTACACTTGCAATACCTGTGAATATTATTTGTACCCACTAAAATAAAACACTTTAAAAAGGAGGTGGTACAGACGCATGCTGTTTGGATAGTTATGTTTGTTTATTAGTTTCGATTAGTGAATAATATTGTGATTTAAAATATAGTACTTAAGATTTACATTGAGTGCATGTAACATTATTTTATAATATATATATATTTCCGAATATATTCGGAAACAATATAATGTATGATATACTTGTGTGACAAAGCAGTAAAATATTCTGTTTAATATAAATGATTAAATATCAATTAGACAATAAAGAATCGATCAGTAATTGCAATGTAGTTTTTTATAACTTAAGAATTTAAATAAGTTATAAATAGACTAAATTAAACACTAAAAATAGTTAAAATCTATACAATAATAATCAACATAAAAATACCATAAATGATAAAACAGTTCTTAAGTATCATAGGTTAATAAGGATTTTCCTAACTATCTATATAATCAATATAATTGTTTAGTAGTATTAAAATAGAAATGGATAATGATTAAAGATCTCATGAAATTACCTGAATATTCGTCTTTAATAGTTCAGCCAATGTCGGTATTAAATGATTACTGATAGACGCCAGCCTTTGTAATTCAGTATCTACTTCAGTTAAGTAAGCTAGTGTTTCAGCAGCAGCTACTCTTTCTCTATCAGGTCTATCTTTATGACAAAGTCTAATAAGGCATGGAAGAGCTCGGTAAATTACTCTAGAATCTGAAGTTGACAATGCTTCAGCTCGATACAAATATGCTATACATCGTGCTGCTTCTAGTTGTATCAAAGAGTTTTTATCTCTTCCCATCAATTGACCTAGTACATTCAATATGGATCCTCCATCTTCAGTTTTAGATGTTATGGTAGTAGTAATGATTGATGCTACATCCCGATTCTGATAGCACATATTAGCAAGGCATGCTAATGCAGGTAACTGAACATCAGCAAGCTTGCATTCTAACTGTAAAGCTAGCGTATCAATTGTTCCGCACTTCAATAATATGTTTTGCTCCTCGATAGTCTATAATAGATAAAAAAAATCGAATAGCCATATTATGATATACAGTAATAAAATATTTATGTGTGCATTACGACTAATTTATTTAAAACTATTGAAATAGATCCTACACATAATACTGAAAAATTTGAAAATGTTAAAGATTTTCCAACGATTATTAAAACTATCATCTGATAGATAATTATATAATTAGCTCTTAAATATTAGTTTTTGATGTGCATATACGTGATCTAAGGAAATTATGACTTCACCAAAGAGGTATAGTTGGGAACACAGCACCAGTCTAGGACTATATATTTCCTAGGACATGAAAAGACGCTTTAGATTCTAACGACTTTTTAAAAAACTATTTTGACTATTACTTTGACTATTTTCTAAAACCTTCATTACACCTATATTTTTGGTGCACTTTTGACTATCAAGTCACAGTGTTTCAATATCAACTATGGAAATGTTATTTATATTTAATAATTCTACTTCCGTCTATAGATATAAATTATTAAACTTAGCGGGTTAACTAAAATAGAGACACCAGTATTTTGGTTAATAACACTTTTAATATGAAACTTCTATATATATATATATATATATATATATATATATATATATATATATATATATTTTAATGAATAACATACTACTAAACACAATGTATAAGGTACAAGGTCATCCACGACCCGATTCATCGAGCTCCTATATTCGAACACGGATTATAGCCTATCTAGGTTGGCGACACTCCATCGAGCACAAGTCACAATTTTAAGAACATATAGTCACTGTTATATCACGCAAAATTTTGACAGGAATGAAAATATATGTAGAAAAATTAGAAAGTACAACTTAACTTTTCCTTCTTAGAAGGCTCCAAACTCTGCACCTACCGCACTATCCGATCCTATATCTCTCCTTAGCATTGTATGGGGCCGACGCGTCAATAGATACGCGGCACAAAAACAGCAACAAAATAAAATCAATCGATACTCAATTTAGAACTGCGTAAAAGTCTAATCGAACTCTTTACTAATTTTCTAATTCAAAACGGAGCAGCTTCCGAATACAGGATTAATAATCCCACCGTTTAGCTTACTCTAAATGCGAACAAGGAGTAGATTCCGAATACGGAATTAATAATCCACCATTGAGCTTACTCTAAGCACGAACACGGAACGGCTTCCGAATACAGGATTAATAATTTCACCGTTTAGCTTAGTTTGTTCTGTTTTATTTATACTTTTTAATATGTAAACGAGATTTGCGAAAAATATAAACAATGTTTACCAACAATAATTATTATTATTTACTTACTTATAAAAATTTATTTTCTCCAATAACAATCGGTGTACGAACTGCATTTGCTTATGGAAACAAATATGCGTTATTGCTAATTCTATAAGCTAATCCGAAATTATAAACTTATTAAATTTGAACTAATAAAACTAACTCTAAAAATCGTACAATAAAACTAGGTCCGCACACAAAATTATAAAGATACCAAGCTAAGAAAAAATCATACAAAAACTAAGTCCGCACACGAAATTCTACTAAAAAAAAACTTCGTACGCAAGGAGAATTTTTGAAGAGAGCTGAGTCAAAAAAACTAATTCCGCATAAACATTTTTCGAAAGTGTCTTAAGCAGTTGTCAGACCTAAACGAAATCCTAATTGACAGTGAAGTCTAGTTCTGCCGGGACTGTATTTATATGCAGTCCTGACAAAGCCCTTCAAATATTTTCGTAGAAATTCGTCTCGGTAGTGGTGGAAAGCCAAAAGAAGAGATTAAACTTTGTTTAAAAACAACTCATTCATTGGTTTTCTACATTGGTCAAAGCTTATAAATATTAGGAGTGTGAATAAGTCTTTCCCGTTTATTGTAAGAGATGGCGCCACCAATACTGTGCGAGTATTCAATGGTTACATATGTCATAATCAAAGCTTATTCATATGTCAACAATTCCATACTAACACATTAGTTAAAATTTTTTCGCATCATAAATTTTTGATATCGTGAAAATGTCGAAATTTGAGCCGAGTCGACGTCATTTGCGGGAAGTTTCACTTTATTGGTTCAATTTGAAGAAATCTGCTGCCGAGACGCATCGATTGCTTCAGGAGGCTTATGGAGAAGGTTGTGTCGATGATTCAAGTGTTCGCGGATGGTTTCGACGCTTCAAAAGCGGTGATTTCGACGTGGAAGACAAGGAGCGTTCCGGGCGGCCGCAAATCTTTGAAGATCGAGAATTGGCGACTTTGCTTGATGAAGATTCTTGTCAAACGCAAGAAGAACTTGCTAAAGCATTGGGAGTTGACCGAACAACCATTTCCAAGCGTTTGAAAGCCATGGGAATGATCCAAAAGCAAGGAAATTGGGTGCCGTACGAACTGAAGCTGAGAGACGTCGAACGGCGTTTTTTCACTTGCGAACAGCTGCTTCAGCGACATAAAAGAAAGGGTTTTCTGCATCGTATGGTGACTGGCGATGAAAAGTGGATACGTTACGATAATCCGAAGCGAAGAAAATCATGGGGACTACCCGGCCATGCATCATCATCGACGGCCAAGCCAAATATTCATGGCGCCAAGCTCATGCTCTGTATATGGTGGGACCAGCTAGGTGTGGTTTCCTATGAGCTTCTGAAACCGAATGAAAGGATCACAGGCGAGGTCTATCGACGACAATTGATGCGTTTGAGCCGCGCACTGCGAGAAAAACGGCCACAATACTCCGACAGGCACCACAAAGTTATTTTGCAACATGACAATGCTCGCCCACATGTTGCACCGCCGGTGAAAACATACTTAGAAACGCTCAAATGGGAAGTCCTACCCCACCCGCCGTATAGTCCAGACGTTGCTCCGTCTGATTACCATCTCTTCAGATCGATGACGCATGGCCTGGCTGACCAGCACTTCCATTCCTACGAGGAAGCCAAAAAATGGGTGGATGACTGGATAGAGGCCAAACCGGTCGAATTTTTTCGCAACGGGATTCGTATGTTGCCAGAAAGATGGGAAAAAGTTGTAGCTAGCGATGGCCAATACTTTCAATAATTCATTTGTAACCATTTTTTCACAATAAAGGCTCAAAATTTGAAAAAAAACGGGAAAGACTTATTCACATACCTGATAATATTTCTATAAAATATCTAGAAAGTATATTCCTATAAAATATTTATAAAATATCGATAAAATATCTAGAAGTTATATTTCTATATACTACAATAAATCTAATATATCTTATATACTATGATCGCCCTATTCCTTTTTCTTTGCACTTTGCTTGTATAAGTCTCGTATCTTATAAGAACGTGGATAGGTACCCAACCTTCCTTTGCAAAATTTTGCACTGACCAGGCTCTAACGCCCAATTAGCATTCCGTGATCGTTGCATCACTCTATTGAGCAATTCGGCGTGTTCATATAAGAATTTAGCATAGATAACGATGTCATCTACGTATACCAAAACGCCGTTTCCGATAAGGAATTTTAAGGTAAAATTGTTCGTAATCAACGGATAGTTAACAGCCCGATGTCCTGGTTCATTAAACAATAGCCGAAAAGCTCAACCGCCAAATAGACAAGACGCATTAGATAGTAGTACTGCTCTTAAGATCGAAGTTTGTAGATGAGGCTCTTCAATCCGGTTAGTGCAGAAGATTGACGCGGAATTAGCGTCGTTATTGTTGCCTTGACATAATTCTCGTATGCACTTCGCTAACTGTATCGCAGGATCGTTTTCATTGTCAACGATTGCAATGGGTGCCGTGTTATTACGTTGAACGCGATCAAACTCTGATGATGCAGACAATGCTTTTAGTGGAGATCGTTTCGTTACTTGCAGCAAAAATAGAGGCGATCCCAGTTTTATATTCCGTATTGTCAGCCCAAAGTGCCTAACGTTCTTGATATTTTTTAATCGAAGCTGTTCCCCGCACATTGCTCGCTGTTAGTATATAATACACAGGGAGCTGTATGAGGGTGGATTGATAAGTTTCCGACCTGACCAAGAAAAACAACGTTTGTAAGAATCTTTTTTTATTTCTCAACATAATCTCCTCAAAGGCTGATACATTTCTCATCACAGTCTTCTAGTCTAGTACTGCCATCTCTACAGACTGATTCGTCAAGCTCCTCAAAATACCCAATTACAGCTTCAATTACTTCTTCATTGTCCGCAAATCTCTTACCGCCAAGCCATTTTTTGAGGTTACGAAACAGATAATAGTCACTCGGGGCTAGGTCTGGAGAGTAGGGAGGGTGCAACATCATTTCAAACTTCAAATCGTTGATTTTAGCCATCGCAACGATTGACGCGTGCGCTGGTGCGTTATCCTGATGAAACAAGATTTTTTTCTTCGCCAGATGAGGTCGTTTAATTTTCACTTCGTGGCTCAAACGTTGCAATAAGTCTGCGTAGTATTAACCAGTGATAGTTTTACCCTTTTCAAGGTAATCATTATATATAATACCACTTGCATCCCAAAAAACAGTAACCATAACCTTGTTCGCCGAAAAAATTGTTTTGCCTTCGTTGGAGTTAGTTCCCCTGGTCCAATCCACTGTTTAGACTGTTGTTTGGTTGCAGAAGTGTAGTGGTGGTCCCAATTTTCATCAACGGTTACGAATTGACGCAAACATTCGCTTGGATTACGCTTATACAACGCCAAATTGGCGATAGTAATGTTCTTTCGAATCAATTTTTGGTCGACTATTAGCAAACGCGGCACCCATCTTGCACAGAGCTTTTCCATATACAAATATTGGTGCAAAATACTTTGTATACGTTCATATGACATCTTACAGGTCTCAGCTATCTCACGCACGTTTAATCTGCGGTCTTTCAGCACTATTTGATGGATTTTTTCGATCATCTCTCGAGTTGTGACCTCAATGGGGCGTCCTGAGCGAGGCTCAGGAAACCCACTACTTAACGGCTGAATATGATGAGAAGGATATCCCCAGTGTTGATTCCATATCTTTTTTAATTTCCTTCGTCGTTAATCCCTTCAAATAAAAGTATTTGATGACAGCACGATTTTCCCAGATTTTCCATTTTTACGAAAAACACAGAGGCGTCTTGTTGAGCGTGCTCTCAAACCTAAACTACCATGGGGATCGGACTGAAACTATAGCTACAAGCTATCTAAGGAGGGTACTATAGAACGCCACCTCAAGGCAAGCCTAGTGGCGCCGGTCAGGCCGGAAACGTATCAATCCACTCTCGTATTATTTATGCATTGATCAAAATTGCGTCGAATTCCCATTAAGTACGTTCTCCCCTTATTACATTAACTACTAGTGACCTTAATATGAATCGTGACAGCCATATAGAATCCCTACGAGCCCATGTTCTTTTTAGTTGGTCGACCAGTTTTCTTCCTCTAAAAAAATGCGAAAAAATTTAAAAATATTAGTCAATTTGAACAATAGAAACTATAGTCTAATTTCTCGTCGTTTTGCGCATATATATATATAAATATATATATATATATATATATATATATATATATATATATATATATACACACATACATATGGTAGTTTTGAGACACGTATATACGTATACGAACTGGTGCGTCAAATGGTCCCGAAAATCGGAAAATAACTAATCAAGCAAGTGCAACCGCGCGCGATCTGATGGCACCGCGTAGATGTTTCCTACACCATCTCTCTGGGGCCTTCAAAATTTGTATGTGACGTCCCACCTTGGTTAATAATTCTGCTTAAAGGCGAGTGACACCCCGACTCTTTGCGCAACAATTTAATTCCGTGAAATAATGGCGAGATTTGCAAAATACCAATATAAATTATATTTTAAAATAAGAAATTCCTATACAATATATTAGGTCAATACATAAAAATCTATACAATATTAAAATAATTCAAAACATAAATATGGCATACAATTCATTTAGTTTTATAAATATCAAAAATAGTTCTGATGTAGCGAAGTATTAATTAGTATAATAACTAAGAGCTTACAAAAACGAAACAATAAAAATTAAACAATAAAATGTAACAGAGTACATTCGCACATCTATCAGCCTATAAGATAAAATAAGTAAGTAAATTATTTTTTTAGACTCACTCTTCATGCACCATCATAAATATATTATTCATAAATAGTTCTTCATCTCAATAAATACAAGCAAACATAAAATTAAAGACTAATTATAAATTAGACAAAAAAGTCGAGAAACGAATTAAATTCACATTTATTAACATTTACGATAGAGAGAGAGAGAGAGAGAGAGAGAGAGAGAGAGAGAGAGAGAGAGAGAGAGAGAGAAAGAGAGTGAGAAAGAGAGGGAGAGCGGCATGTTTCAGAGATTTGTAATTTTATATTAAGTGGCAGCAGTGATTACATGGAAATGCTCAATACATAAAAACCATTTTTCTCGAAAAGTAAGACTTTTATCCTTATTAATAAATGCCGACCTGATAAAAGTCCTTAATCCTACATCTCGAAACTATACATGTCGCTATAAAAGGGGAATGAGACGATAGTATAAAAGAACGCGATGACTATGTACTCTAATTCCTATAGTGAGGCATTCAATCGAATAAGATTTTTCTTTCATACAGTAGCAAGATACGACGGAGCAGTCTTGGATGAGCAACTATACGGGCACATATATATCAATTACAACAACATACCTCATCTGCTAATGTTTAATTTGTCACATAGACATTAAATTAATAAATAATTTTATCGGTCTTACAGTCATTATAATATCATATATTAGCTAATATCTGATTTAATTCAGAACAGCCGACATAAATACAATTTTTAATTTTAACAAAGACATTAATGGAAATGATTCTAATGATCTAAGTTTTCACACGATATCAAATCCGAAAGTTTATTGGATTTTGTCATATATTTATAAGATCGAAAAATAAATATGGTGTTAAATTAAGAGTATATTTAAAAATTTCTTAAAATTACTTCTTCAGAACATGAAATGAATAATTAATAAAAAATATTTATCGAATTTACAGTACCTTGCAAGCTGTAGTCAATATCATTGCAACATAAACTTGACAATTAATGGAAATATTTGATAACTGAAGCAGGCGCGGTATAAGTTCAGAATCATGGAATATAGTGGATACTGGTGCCGATGGATGTTGAAATATTGTTCGTAAACATCTCAAACATGCTTCGATAAATACACGACGTAGTTTCAAATCTTCATTATTAGAAATATTAACGAAAGGTGTTGTTAAAAGAACTTGTGATAATGACGTCACGATTCCTAATTCAATCAATGCTAGTATATGCTGTTCTGTTCCTTTAGCCAATGAACCCAGTGTAACTGCTGATTCTAAGCGAATTCTATCACTGTTTATATGATTAGAGTCACATAAAAGTTGTAGAAGTCGTGGAACCACACCTTGAGCTATAACAGATTCTTTTTGACGATTGCTACCAATCACAGAGTTTTTTAGACATCTGTAAAAAATTTATATATAATAAACAAAAAATTATCATTTTTATAACTACAATTCTACAATTACTGAATTCTTTTAAATAAGTCACTAATATTTTATTATATAACGTTAATACTATGAATGAAACAAAGCTAAACAATAATACATATACAAAAATTGGCAAAGGTGTTAGTAAAGCAAAATAAATTGTATCGACTGAAGAAAATCCTTGGGTGAAGTATATATTTACCATATTTTATTAATGTTTTCTCAAGTTTGGAAATAAAATAGAATAGGGTAGAAAATCAAAGAGGGTAGGGAAAAAATGAAATATACCCGGCGGACCAATGACTAGCGGAAGCAATGCAGATTAAAAAACAATTAAGATGAAAAGTGAGTCAACGCAATTATAGCCTATGTAGGTACAATTTCACAGTCAAATCCAGCTGCCGATAGTAATGGGGTGGGAGGCACTGACTTCTGGGATTGTGGGGAGAGTCGCGCTCACGACATAGTTTCTCGTGTTTATCAGTCGACATGTGCGTACCAGTTCGGAAGACATGGAAGATAGGACAATGCAAACATTCCCTATCTTCACTCAAAGACAATTAGATTAAAAAAAAATTATGCATTGGTGACCAGAATACGTTCACCTGCTATAGCGATAGAATGGGAATGGACAAAGGTGGTGGAAAGAAAAAAATTGAGTAGTAATTCATGCCCATGAAAGCTCGAGAAATACCAATGAAGGTCGAATTATTCGATCAGAGGCCCAATAGAGCCAAAGCAAGACATATACGTACATCAAATGCTGTTAAGATTAAATCATCTGAAAACGTTGTTTACGGTGATATTCTTCAAAAAATAAAAACAGAACCCATATTGAAAATCGTAGGAGAAAGAGTGAAGCGAAAAAGATGAATCAATCGGGATATTTGCTTCCGCTGCTGAATAAAGCAGGTGTAGCAACTGAAGAGCTGTCACTAGCTGTCTCGTTCACACTTCACGAGACAGCAGAATTTACACCGCTATATTATAAAGAGATCATGAAGATCATGGACAAAGACGAAATTACGAAAGTGGAAGAAATTGTTTCTACTAGTAGTACCAGCTTGCTCGAAAAAGATGAAACTGCCTAACGATAATGGCTCACGTGCTTTCAATAAATTGAAACGACTGCGAATTAGCTCAGGACTTCTTATCCCGGATTGTCCGTGAAAAGAGTACCGATATAGTTATTGTGAGTGAACAGTACATAGATATTGGTGATCCAAGGTAGATAAAGGATGCTACTGTTCAAGCAACTGTATGTATTACTGGCTCTCTACAAATAACTAGCAGGATGTCACCATCCCAACCTGGTTTCACATGAATGGAGGTAACCGGCATAAAAACATACAGTTATTGTTTACCACCCTATCGTGTTATCGATATATTCCAAAAAACATTGAATAGCTTTGTGGTAAGTGCAAAAAACTCCAAATTACTCACTGCTATTAGTGGTAATTTTAACGAATGTACAAAAGATAGGGGTAGTTCGAGGACAAATATACGTGATTGCGTAGTAGTAGTACGCGACAGGTAGTTCATCGATAGTAGCTCTGACCTTCATAGATCCTAGACTTTTTGGGGGAAGGGTTGGAATGGGAAGTAAACAACCAATACACAGGTAGTGATAACAAGTGCTGAAGTATCAGCTTCAAAGCTTTAAAAGACTATCAATAAATACTCACTAAATGAGAAATGGAAAAGAGAAATGGATACCATCAACATTCGATTGCCAGACATTCTTTTGTGAATTGGAAGACATTAGGTTGATTCAAGTAGCCAAAGAAAAGTTGCATACTCTTTTGGAAGCTCTTAATCGAGTTTGTAATGTCTCCAGCATCACAATCCAACCTTCGTAGTCGACCAGTTTATTGGGGAAGATGAGACGTAGCGACTCTAAGGTGTCAGTGCCTACAAGCTTGAAGGTTATATAAGTGCAAGTTAAAAGACCATATACAGTACAAGATATATAGTTCAAAATTGCGTATGATGCAAATAAAAAGAAACTCAATGCAATTATAAAAAAAGCAAGAAAATATGTTGACTGACATTATGTAAGGAATTGGACAAGCTTGGTAGAGACCATATAAAATGGTCATGCGTAAGATCAAACTCCAGGATTTCTATACACTATCTAGTCCAACATTCCTCAAAAAACTAGTTCACTATCTATTTCCAGATCATCAAGAAAGACCACCTGACACTCGTTTGCATACAAGTGCTGATGTAGGAAAAGAGCTGGACGTCAGTACAATTGAGCTTAGTACGGCAGCTTTGAAGGTTTCTGTTAGGAAATTACCTGGCATAGATAGAATAACTGAATTAGTCGTGAAGACGGTAGTTTTTAAAATTTTTCACAGATTTTTCAGAAGTGTAAACTGCCAGTTTTAATGAAGGTATCTTTACGGCTCAGAGGATAATACAGAGGCTGATACTTCCGGTCAAACGGAGAATAAATTTTTAGAAGAACGTGCTCTACTTGTAGACGTGCTCTACTTTTATCGGTTAATAATTCAGTAATACTTTACAAAGCTCCTATATGAGCTGATGCTATGTTGAAAAATAGTGATTATGGTACTGTCTGTAGGCGTTCTAGCTGTATAGCTCGACTTAGAGTCACTTGTGCACATCGCACGTAATCGGTTTGGATTCTGGATGAAGTTATATTTGATGCTACTCGCTACTCAGATCTAAGAAATATATCTAGCAGATTGTGACTGAATGACTATTATCTGTTTCGTAACCTCAAAAAATGGCTTGGCGGTAAGAGATTTGCGGGCAAGGAAGAAGTGATCGAAGCTGTAAATGGGTATTTTGAAGAGCTTGACGAAGCAGTCTATAGAGATGGCATTACTAGACTAGAACACCGCTATGAGAAATGTATCAGCCTTGGAGGAGATTATGTTGAGAAATAAAAAAAAATTCTTAAAAACGTTGTTTTTCTTGGTCAGGACGGAAACTTATCAATCCACCCTCGTACGAGAGAATTGATTTCGTATGGAGTAGTGTAAAGAATTAACTATTGGAGCCCGACCTGACGGACGAATTCAGAAGCGCTTCCTTCGCGGAATAAATACGCGTACTGCGATCTAACTAATTGTTATTCTGCGGGCTTGGTTTTCTCTCTTAGGTATGTGTAAGAGAGATACATCACTCTATGCCTCGCACAAGTATACTTCGAATCTTTTATATTTAAATATTAAATGTAGCTAAAAAGCAAATTTTCGCAAAATTAATCTCGGTAAAATTATACGCTAACAAAAGATAGCGCGAATTATAAATATCAAGAAATTATGAAACAAGCTTGATGGTTCTAATCCTTGGATATGAGCTCGTAAGGAATATATTAATGAAAACGACTATGCTTTCAATAATACAAAGTTCGTTTTATTTTTTTACTGGTGTACCTTCACTCCAAAAGGCAGTCACCGATAGTCACCACGAATAAAAATATAAAACTATTATACTTATTAATAACGAAACACGGAAAACAAGCACAGAATAGGTATAATATTATAATATAATATTTCTTTTTTAAAAATGTTAAGTCAAACGAAAAAGTGAAGAAGCTCTTACCAATAAATTTATTTGATATTAACTGCAAAAATCTATATAATATTCATTTAATATACTATATCTTATAGCTATATCTCTCTCAACTATTCCCTTTTTCCCTCCAATTTTCCTTTCTAACGCCTATAAAAAGAAATTTCTTAATGTTTTACAATATATTAGGAGTCGAAATTAGTTTCTGACCTACACGTTTAGATGACGATATAAGCAATAAAAAACTTAGATGAATCGGATCTAGTACTTATTTTTTAGTTTTGCCATTTACCAATAAAATTCAGTCAGAACACGCCATCGTTTGTTTAAACATTATAATTTTTTGATCAGTGGAAAATGAATCGTGATAAATCGTTTTTTCGACATATCCTTTTTCACAATTTTGACCTGAAAAAAAGTTCAAGAATGTTATAACGAACAAGCTCCATTGCTTACAACATGTAAAGAGTGGTTTCAGTGGTTTAGGAGTGGATCTACTGATGTTAATGAAAGTGAACGTTCTGTACAACCGAAAAAGTTTGAAAATAGTGAATTCCAAGAATTATTGAATGAAAAAGTTTACATGCGATGGAAAAGATACATAAAGAAGGAAAATGAATGCCACACGATTTGACCATTATGAATTGATACAACACAGTCGATTGTCTTCGCCGTTTTTTTTCGTTCGGTGCATGGTCGTGGTGACTCACGAAGCGTTCTATCATAGTCTAAATACCTTTATTTACGTTCTCTACTAGGTGATCGGGGGTAACGTCTCTGTTCGTTGTTCTCTCGGGATGAGCGGTAGTTAAGAGAGGGGCTGATGGTTATACCGACCATGTTAAGTGGGTACGTGCTTCTAGGCCTGTATCGAGATTCATCTGTCAAACTTGATCGAGGCTGAGGAAATGTTATCGAACGATATCTGAGAAAGGGACTTCGGTTTTGTTTTTCCCTTGATTCTCTTCTAGGTTCTTTCCATGATCTTCTGGGTATTGGGCTATGGCTCTTTTCCCGGTTTCGTCTTCCTGGCGATAAGCCCATGCTGTGTTCTTTCTTGGATGTTATTATTGATGCTGGCGGTTCAGCTAATGTTACGCATTTTGGCTGTTCCTCATCTGGTACTGCCAGTCTTGATCGTCCGGTTATTCTTCCAGACGGTGGGCAAGCCGCGTTACTCATTAGGCAGGTCTCTGCTGCTGCTGGCTCTTTATAACAACGAGTTCGCTCTTTTTTGAGTTCTATCTGCTGACCTAGTACCTGCAGCTCGTCTAGCGTCTTAAAGTCCGCTCTATTGATTCTGTCGATGAAGGTAGGGTTAAAATTTCTGTAAACCCTATCCAGCTGTGTTTCTGGTGACAATGGTGGCGACACTTTTCCAAGTATTTCTCTCATGCCTATTAAGTATAAACCTATCGATTCATTAGGATCTTGTGTCCTATCTCTGAGTTCCTCTTCTAATCTTAAGTTAGTTAGTATGTCATTTTTTTTTAGATCGGCCTTGCCCACGAGCAGATCCCCATAAAATATCTAGTATCAATATTAGTACGGGGGTGGTTTGATAAGTCCGTAACTTTTAATCCTTATGTGAGCAACCGGATACCCGGGTACCCACCGCATTACATTTTTATCGATTGCTCTTTGAAAAAATTTTTTTACGATCTGAGGCTCTGTATCCCCACGATTTAACGTTTTCAGAAGCTGTTGGCTACATTAGATGCAAAAAAAAATTTTTTGTTAATGAAAATTCAGCTGTTGAAAAAAAGTAGCTCTGGGGGACAACCGGGTACCCGGGTACCCTCTAGAAAATAAGTCACGTACTAACTTAGAAACGAGCAATGTTAATTAAAAATCTGATAATTATATAATACAGGTTTATAAATAAATAATTAAAATAGTTATTAAGTTAAACGTAATTGATTTATTAATAAACGTAATTCATTAATTCCAATCTTGAAAATGAATAATTTTAGATTTAGTCAACGCAAGCAGAGCACAATATTTTTGTTGAAGAATGTTCATCGCATACGGGTTTCTGACATTCTACGCAACTCTTTCTGGCCTTTCTACGTCATTTGATTGTCAATCTATAGCAAAGATGACAAGAGCCTGTTACTTTCAATCTACCTGTAGTATCGCGAGGCTCATCATCTCTTTTAGCGGCAGGCACAGGACCGACGTGACCTTCGAGTATGTCCTCGACTGCGTTCTTCGTTGAGTGGTGGTGCATGATTTGATTGTTTGAAGAGTGGTCTTCAATCGAAGGCTTACATAGTTCTTCACTCAATAGACGTAAAAAAAGACGACGCTGATGGGTCTTTTTCCTGATCATATTATTGTTTTCATAGTAAACTATATACGCTGCAAGTGCAGCAATGTCTAAAATGTTAAAAAACAAAGCGAGTGGCCACCTATGAGTGCGTCTGTGAGTGCTATATCTGCCTACCATCTGATCCATTGTATCAACACCAGTTTTGTATTTATTATAATAAGTAATCATGTGTGGCTTCTTTTGCTCGTCGACATTCACAGCAGTATCGGAGTGCATAGTAGAAAATAAGATAACAGCTTTCTTCTTTTTCGGTACATATGAGCAAATAGTAACGCTACGTTCATGAAAACCAAAAAGAGAAGAGTATTGTTCTCGAGATTTAGTAGGAGCCATTTCTTTATAAATGTAAGGCTTATTTTTTCAAAGTACCAGTGATTGTCAATCTTCCACTATTTTTGAACTGAGCTACAAGTTTCTTCACGACTCTCTCTCCTTGGTTTTTTTCACGAACATTGCCCACTTTGCCAATATAAATGATTCCGAACAAAGGATACGCGATCTCAGCGTCGCAAACCGACCAAATTTTGATACCGTACTTAGCAGGCTTTGAAGGAATGTATTGCGTAAATTTGGTGTGACCGCGAAAAGGATAAAGTTGCTCGTCGATAGTTAAGTTCTCTGTTGGTTTATATATTTTATCCAAATTTGCATTGAGCATCGTCCATATATCCATTATGAGAAGCGACTTGATGAACACCAGGCGGAATTTTGCTCCAAATCGTTTTATCTTTCGATATATATTCTTGGAGCGTTCCCTAACCGCTTCTTGCCCCCACGCCGCCATACCTGACGCTGCACCTTTGCCCTCGCTTTCACTTTCGTTAGAACTGGAGCTGCTCGCACCCTCACCTCCGGACGCTTCGCTGCCAATTGCAGCGTCTGATTCCGACACCGTATCCATAGTGCTTTGAGGTAGCCAGTCGTCGTCCACACTGTCGTCATCGTATTCCGAACTGTCCTCGGGATCTCGGAATATATTATTCAAATTAGTCGTTTTCCTGGCACGTGAAAAATTGATTTCATGATCAACATCTGTTGCAAAAATGGAAGAAAATGCTACTGTGAAAGTATGCTCCAAAATAAGTCTTACCTTGAAAATTCATGACGTGATAAATGGTTTTGCATGATGATGGATGATGAATATCTTCTACACAAATCACTCAATAACACTGAATTAATTATAACAACGTTCAAAACTGAAATGGCTTTAGGCGTCGATGTATATTCTGCGTAGCTGCGACTTGATGCTCCACCGCACAGTCGGCTCTCGTTGCTATACACGTCTTTCCCCTTCGACTGGACACTGCGAACTGAGCCGCAGCTGTCCCAAAGGCCTCAGTGCTATAGTAACGCAGGTAGGCTACCCTGTTACCACCACTACTAAAATTGCGAGCAGCTGTCTACCCATTAAACAGGAAAACTGACCGTGCGATACCTGCTGTACGCTCGAAATCTCTGCTCCGATTTCCATTTAAGATTTCTCTACTGATCTATATGTCATGGAAATAATCCAAATAGTTTCTGTTTATGTTTATTTATTACATGGAATCGGTTTGAATTGATCTCAATTATACTACTACTCAATAAATAAAAAAAACCACATGTGGGTGTACCCGGGTACCCGGTTGCCCATCAACGTAAGAAAAGTTGGTTGCTCACATAAGGGTTAAATGAAAAAACAATTTACATAAACAATTTCTTTTATTTTTCAATATAGTCCCCTCCCAACTCAATACATTTATTTCAGCGGTATTCAATATTTTTTAAGCGTTCCAAAAAGTAACTTTTGTCGAAATCCTCAAAATAATCATTTGTGGCAGTCATAATCTCTTCATTTGAAAATAATAGAAAATAATGGGACGGTGCTAAATCTGGAGAATAAGGTGGGTGAGGAAGTAATTCGTAACGTAATTCTGCTAATTTGACTGTTGCTATAGCACTAGTGTAAGCTAGTGCGTTGTCGTAGTGGAAGAGCACTTTTCTCTTCACCAGATGGAGCCACTGGTCCTTCAGTATGGCTTTAAATCTATCCAATAATGAAGCATAATACTGTCCTGTAATTGTTTTTCCCTTATGTAGGTAATCGATTAGTATTATATCCCGTGAGTACCAAAAAACTGTGGCCATGATCTCATCGGATATGGAACAGTTTTTGCTTTTTTCGAAGCAGATTTTCCATGTTCAGTCCACATTTTTACTGACGTTTCGTTTTTGACGTATAGTGATAAATCCATGTTTCGTCATCAGTAACATAACGGCGCAAAAATTTGGTTGGATTACGCTGAAACATGTCCAAACATTGTTTAGATGCAACAATGCATGACCTTTTATTGTGAGCAAACGCTGAATACATCTTGCAGATAGTTTTCTGATATTCAAAATTTCATACACGATATGAAATACGCGTTCAGTCGAAATTCCTACAGTGTTACTAATCTCGTATATCTTTAATCGACGATCTTCGAGTATAATATCATGGATTTTGTTGGCCATATCTTGATTAGTTACCTCTTTTGAGCAGCCAGAATGCTCAACATCACTTTTATTCATTCAACCACAACAAAATTCAGCAAACCACTTATGAACCATTTCACGTGATGGAGTAGAGTCCTTATAATATTTTTTAAGCTTTTATCCAGTTTCCTTAATTGTTTTTCCACGCAGAAAGTAATGTTTAATAATCACTCGAAATTCGTTTCTTTCCATGCTTTTGTAAAAACAATGATACACTAAATTCAAAAGACTATCAAAAATTTTCTAATCAATGTATTGACTTGAAACTTTGTATACCTACTTGTATGAGATGATAGTCTCTTAGAGTAGTAAAATATTTACGATAACAGCATCACCTTTCGAGAGGTCACGGACTTATCAAACCACCCTCGTATAGCTACCCCCGGAATGTCTAGACTTTCGCAAGTCTCTTCTAATCTTTCTATAAATTCTTCTACATCTTCCTGCGGTATTCCTGAATACTTCACGTTCCATTGCCTTAACAGCTGACGCGCTCGTGACTCCTTGAGGTATATACTATCGTACGACCGAGTCTGGTGCCAACTTTATGGATTCAGAACTCCGTTTGATGTATGCGGCGGTAGTGGTGCTGTATATTCTCTTTGTCTGTTGTTATCTTGGACTGGGACGGTAGGTGGTTCTTGTGCTAAATGTCGCATGCTCGCAGTATATTGCTGCATCTATACATTATGGGGGTCGTTCCATGGTTCTGGCATTTTATACCAAGGATTTGCCATAGTTGCTGGTATTTTCTCCACACCGGGCAGATTTGTGCTATGAGCCGGTGGTGATTGCCATTGGCCCATATTATACCCTCCAAATGAAGTATTAATGGAGAAACACCATGGTTGTGTTGTTGTGATTGTTCTTGGTCGGGGGATGTGCTGAGAGGCGGCATTTTGTGCATCCACAGTTTCAGTAACAGTTGTTACTTTGTCTATTTTTATTTCATCCAGCATGTTTAGTTCTGTGGAGTTAAAAACTTCTGATATTTCTGAAATATCAGAATAAACTTCGTCGTTTACCTGATGAACAATTCACAAATCGCACTAATCTGTTCCGTAGGGCTTCGATGTAATCTTGGGTTTTGATGTTTTGCTGCCTCGCTTCCATTTTAATTAAGTATTAAAAAAATTGGTTAATATATAGTTTAAATACCGTTCATTTATACCATGTAAATATGAATTCAAATTTTATTTATTTATTTTTAAGTCGAGTAATTAATTATTACGTTCAGTATTTACGCTATGTACGTGTCTATTATAAAAATAAATTAAATTATTTATACTTAGAATTACTTACAATCTATAGTAATGAGTCTTCGTTACATTAAAAGTAATTTGTTCTCTTAAAATACTGTCTTCACTCTCTATTCTCTTTACTTCAAAATATGTTTTATTTTTATTCACTTCGAAAATTCTGGTTTAAATTCAAATTCAAAAATTATCGTTTTCTCTGTAAGTATTTTCTTTCCTCTTTTTTCGTTTTTTTTTTTAAATTTATTATTATTTATTAAGTGGCAGTATTTGTTAAATAATGTTATTATTATTTTTATTATATAGGTACTCTTCCACTATTGTCATGGATATAAGAGAAAGTTTCAATAGTTATTTATTTTTACTGAGGTTCTAAAAAACTTTTTTAATTATTTTAAATGGCACAAAGTGACAGAAAAATCAAGACAAATTAAAAAAAAAAAATTATTAGAGTTGAGGTAGATTTTTGTAAAATACTTCTCAAGTCCAGATACAAGCAGAGAAAATTAAAAAAAAAATTTTAATTGTTTAAAAAATTTTATGTAAAAAATGTTTATTATTTATTAGTTGTTAAATAAATGAAATTTGTCCTGGTTAGCTTTCTCAATTAGTTCTTTTAAATGTGAAATTTATTGTCTGATCATTTTCCAAATTATATGTTGTTTATTTATGTATTCATTTATTATTCATTGTTTCTGTTGTTTATGTTTTAAATAGTCATCTATTGCTTATGTGCCAACTAGTTTCGCATCTATTCGAACAATTTTCATCCAGTTATGTGTTGATTTTATTATTGATTGTTAATTATTGAATTGCTTCTTGATCAATTAATTAATACAGGTAAACTTACATCAAACTTGTCAGTCTCTCATGTTTCTGTTTATTAAAACATTTTTTATTTATACTATTCTTAATTTGAAATATTTGTATTGTTGTTTTATGTTTTCAGGATATCTCTCCTATGATTCCATAACTGTTCAAAGTTGTCTTTCTTGTACAAGCGCACCTTGCTTTCTCTTATATTTATGCAGACTGACCATGTTGACATATTATTTACGTGTTCATCATTATTTATTGAATTGAGAATCATTTTTGTAAATAATTTACTATTTATTCCTGTCCATATAGTTACAATGGTTTGAAAAAAATTCTAATGTTAAAATTGTAGTCATTAAAAATTTTTTTTATTTAATTGTTTATTTATTTATAGTTTGATTTATTGTAAATTTATTAATTTTATTACTGTCTAGTGTTTTTAATCAATTTATTTCACCAAAATTATTTAAAAATATTATTCCATAGGAATAGCGCATTTATATATATATTTTTCCTATGACATCTATAATAGAGCCTCAATGTGCAAATGTTAATTATTTATTCATTGTTAACTATCTGTTCCTTTTGCCTTCCTTGATACCTAACGTAGAAGTACTTTCCAGTGAATGTGCGATGCTTGAAACCGGTTCAATCTAACTGTACACGATGAGACCCAGAAACCTTCGTGTGGTATAAAATACCCACAAAGTATTTTTATAAAAATTGGTAATTCTTTATAAATAATTCCCTATTTAATTTCCGCCATTGCTGTGGTTCACACGAACCTAACAAAATTTTTTGGGCTCAAAAATTCCCATTCCTTCCCACCCTTTTAATGATTTTAAATTTTCACTTATATGTGCTACTATATCTTCACTTATAGTTGACATATAGGTTATACGTGTACTTTATGCCCCATGTGGCAGACAGCTTTAACCCTTCTACTTATCTTAAGATCGCTGGCAATTTCACTGGATTTTATTAATTATACTAGAGCCCTAAGTTAGAAAAAGGCGTCCATTTTGTGGAACTATAATAGCTATTCTTGGCTTGCACAAGGGTTACTTACAGTGGATGCATACAAACAAACGCCTATATCACTTCTATTATATATAAAAAGAAATAAACAAATACAAGACCGATCAATTCCAACTACTGTGTCGATGATCCTTTTACTCCATAGCCTATCAATTTGCAAAAGAAAATGAATTATTTATAAAAGAGATATGCTCCTAAGCGTTGTATGTACGGCTCGTCGAGGACATGTTTTTATTAATGTATGGCACGTCTCGAACGTTTCACGTTTTCGTCATATTTTCCGACCGAAACTCTTATTCAATGACTTGAAATTTCGTACGCAAAGGTTCCTATTGCCGTGCATTACTCGGACTCGTTGAGATTATATCGCTTATGCCTGTCGAGCCCCACGTCGGCGGCGCTGCAGCTGGAAACAGAGGGAATGGGAAACAGAAATGATGAAAGTCAAATCCCGCTTTTACTCGGAACAAACAAACATTTATTTATAATATTATCTCTCGAAATCACAAATAACAGCTTATAGCGTGGCGACGACAAATACCAGGGAGCGAGTTCCGCGGAAATGGATAAATAGGGCAGGGAGGGGAAAGGGGGGACGCGACACATAGTGGACTTAACACAGAATGCTCACGCGCGTGGCCGTACAGCAATGGCGCGCGCTCATATTGGGATGCGCCCTTCACATATGTATATTATCAAGAGGCTACTTGCCACTACTTCCTCGCGTGCTGGACTTCCTCTCGTTCTTCTTAGACTTCATCGCCTTCTCTCTCTCTCTCTCTCTCTCTCTCTCTCTCTCTCTCTCTCTCTCTTTCTCTCTTTCTAGATCTTCCTTCTTTCCTTCTATCTCTTTCTCTCCGTGGATCTTCAGAGCTAGAGCTGGGACGACTATGAGTATGATCACAGTCACGATATATATATATATATATATATATATATATATATATATATATGCACCTATACTTATATACTCTTATATACTTATATCTTACGAAAGTAAATAAGTAATAAACACAATATCATGCTATATAGTTTTGTGTTGGGGAGGTAAAGTACGACGTACAGGTATCCAGGGACTACTTCTACTGGACGTTAGGGTATTCGAATGATAGAATTCGAATCTCTTCATAGACGTCGTCCTGTATTACCTCGACGTCATTTTCTATGAATTATTAAATAGAACACTCCCGAAGAAATGGTCCAGACACTTGAACATCGTATTGTACCGTCCGTTCATGAAAGTATGTGTAGAAGATGTCCCAAGAATGATAGACATTGTTACTTATCGACTAAACGTATTACTCCCCGTAGAAGTTCGGAAATGCCTAGAGATCGCATTCTATCATCCTAAGACAAAAGTCCCAGTAACAATCGTCCTGAGGTACCGGGACATCGTATTCAACCGTCCGTACACGCCAATACAACATTTCTCTGAAGACGTCGTATTTAAAATATATATATATATATATATATATATATATATGTATATTTTGTTTTTAGAACATTTGAGTAGTTGCCCGAACTAAAATTAAAGCAAAATGATAGCTGTGAATAGCATATTTTTTAAGCGGACGGTCTGTCTTGCCTTTTTATACAGAAGTGACAATGTCGAGGGGCAAATCACTGAACCGGAAGCCCAAAAGCCCGAAAGAGCCGCAGAGTTCTCAAGAGCGCTCGTTGTAGTGCTTGTACGCATGCGCAAGTGATAGTTGGTGCGTAGTAGAAAAGGATAGTTTAATTTTATATAGCCTTCTCTTTCTAGCTTGCTCTGACCATACGTATTTCTCTGTCTCTCTTGCACTCGCTCATGCAACATGTTTGCGGATGAGCAGGTAAGATAGAGTGAGAGAATAGGAAGGGACTCGGAAGGAGCAGTGTGGTAGAATGGACTCCCATATACGTGCTGTAGGCAACACCCACCAATATCAGCTCATCTCCATTAATCCTTTTGGGTTTTTCCCTTCTCTCTCTCTCTCTCTCTCTCTCTCTCTCTCTCTCTTTGAAATGAAACTTTATTTATTTGCATTATAATTTGTTTCTTAAATAGAGAAGCATTATAAATTAAATATAATATATTAAATATTGTAGATAAAAAGTAAAAAGTCAAAACAAAGTCATTCATTCAAAAAAGATTTTATATATATATATATATATATATATATATATATATATATATATATATATATTGGGAGAGAGGGAGAGAGAGAAGGAGTGAGACAGAGAGGGGGCGCGGGAGAGAGGGAGAGAGAGAGATAGTATGAGAAAATGTATTGTACGTATCGCAACATAACTATATTTCAAACGGAAACACAACCGTTCTAGCAGTTCAAGCTCTAAATATCCTGATAACAATTGTAATTAGGGCTATCATATAGATCGTATCCGATGCCCCAAAGTCATTAGGCGACCATGGTAAAGTGCCTTTTAAGTGCTCTAGACTCTAGAAGGCATTTAACTTTTAAATGGAAAGCATGGATATATAGGTTTTGAAAATAAGTTCTTAATTATATATTATAAATATTATTACTTTTTTTAACACCCTGTTGAAAATGGGTTCTTAATGTTAATTTAAATAAATTGAAAATTAATTGATTCTTATTACGCTGTTTAATTAAATAATTTCATTGTTAAGACGGCTTGTTATAGCCGCTGTCGAACTCCAGCTTGAGGTAGGGGAGTGGGGGAAGAAGAAAGTTCAGTTGAACTATTATTGAGGCACGATATAGTGAGACGTTATTCCTTCTTTGCTAATTTAAGTTTTAATAAACTATATCTGTTGGTTAAATTGCTTTTATTTTGTTATCGTTGTTGTTCTGATGATTTTGGTTTTATCACTTGTTATTTATTTTTGTTATTGTTCATTCGTGGTTCGAGTATTGTTGGCTTGTTCCACCAAGACAAAAAGAATATTTAAAAGATTATTTGAAAATCAACAATGGAAGATCATCGGGCTCGCAACGTGAGCTACAACTAATAGACCGCAAATAATTAACAGGTATTTAGAATTGATCTATTAGTAATATCTTTCATCACTTGAATAATTTGTATCACGAGCCGACTAATTATCAAGTAGAAAACCGCATTATATTAAAATAAAACGCGCGAAATTTAAATTTCAAAAGAAAAAAAAAGAAAATTCAAAAGCTCTCTTGAACGCGGATGTACTTATATAATAATTTATATTATTATTTACAATTTAATAAATGTAATTTAATTGTTATTATAAGTTATTTACATTTATTCATTCTATCAAATAAATTCTGACATTGGCGATCCTGGCAGTTATTATATTTATTATTAATAATGTTCATATTATTTATTACTTAATAATAAACAAATGCCGTTTTCAAACTGACAGCCGTATGATTGATTTTATTTAACTTTTTTTCAACAATTGAAAAATATTTATATGACCAACAGCGACAAAGAAGCTAATATTTATTAATAATTAATTATTTAAAAAATTTAATAATTGTTTCTAGCCAAGGAAGGTGAAACCTTGACAATAACAAATAATTAATTAGAGCTAAGTCCTATAAATAATAGTAACGGCCTATAGAGATAAAAATAAGGTACCAGGACCGTACCTACCCCTAATAGGGCCCCCTTACAATATATATTGTAACAGGGTTCTAGGTTACCAAGGTACTAAATACGACCTTGATGTATCTCTTCTATTTTTACCTAATCCTGTTATTATTAATATAGAAATTAATCATTTAAATACTTACCGTTGCCAAGGATCAACTTACCTTGGCCGGAAGTGGTGAATAAAAATTTTTTTAAATTTATAAATAATTATAAATTTATTATAAATATTATTAATTATTTCTATATTTATCAATATTTTTATATTCTTAGTAAAAATTTTTTCTAAAATAATTTAATTGTACTTATGTCGACTGCCCATATACAAATTAATAAATATTTTTTTATCGGTCTTACAGTCCAATCAATTCTTAAAATAAAACTGCAAAAAATATTCATCATGAAATCTATTATTAATGTGTACCGGAAATATATTTGATTTTTTGCATCTAATAGGGAATGTAAGTTTTTATTTAAGAATTACAACTTTTAAATTCATTTTTATCCATTTTGAACAATAATCTTTAATAGTATTACCATATTTAAAAACAACTCTAACGGTACATTTGTACATTTGTTCACATTTCCAGGAATCGAAATAATGTGAATTTAATGTTAGAGTCTGGTAGATTGGACAGTGTTTATCATTCCTTATTAAATTGATTGGTTTTGGACAATTTGTGTAGAGGGGGAATTTATATTTAATTTACTAAATTTGGTGGCGGGGATGGGTATATATAGATTAGAATATAAGGTTTAGTTTAGTCCCTCATGAGGAGTCGTAGCGACCTCGAAACGTTGGACAAGTCTTCAATTAGGTAAGGGTGTTGGGGACAGTCAGACTGCACTTTACTAACAAAGGATTTTTTCAGCTAATATTTTATTTTCAGATTAGTTTACGGGGGTGAATGTAAACAAGGACAGTCTGACTGTCATTATAATTTTAATTTAATTTTTAATTTAACTTTTATTTTAATTTTTATTTTATTTTTATTTCTTTATTTTTATTTTTATTTTTTATTTTTATTTTTTATTTTTATTTTTTATTTTTATTTTTAATTTTTATTTTATTTTTATGTCTTTATTTTTATTTTTATTTTTTATTTTTATTTTTTATTTTTATTTTTTATTTTTATTTTTAATTTTTATTTTTATTTTTATTTTTTATTTTTATTTTTAGATTGAATTGATTGGACTGTAAGACCGATAAAAAAATATTTATTAATTAAAATTTATTCTTACTACACGGCCCATAGTTTTATCCTTGGCAATCGATTATATAATAATTCCGGTTTAGTGTAGATAATATTTTATTTATAATTTATTTATAAAAATATAGTTTTTATACCAAGGGTACCGCGGAGGCGGCAGAATACAAAAATCACGTTCAAATATTTATAATCTTATATTTTATATGAGAAAATAGAGGATTATTGGTTTGATAATTATTTTTCATAAATCAAACATTTATAAAAAGAAAACAATAAATAATTAATTATTATATAAGAAAAATAATTATTTTTAATTATAAAATTTATTATTTTTATAGTATGTATAACTCTGCTTTATAATTGAGTGTGCACCCAATAATGGGCTGAACTTTCGAATAGTTCTAGTGCAGCCTGAAAGAATTGCTCTTCCGTCAAGTTTGACATACTACGCAGCTCCTCAACCCGGTCTAGGAATATTTCAATTGTTTGCGTTCCATCGCGTTTAAAGGAAACCTTCCATTTTCGGACTACCTCATCTGCATCGCGAGGTTTAACCACAGATAAGGCATTAGCTATGTCATCATGACGGCTAGTGCCTGCCCTTGAGGTTCTATTATCCCTCAAGAGTTCCCCACTCCTCCCTCTGACGCCACGTCCTCGTGGAGTGTTTGTTGGGGTGGTTCGCTGAGGGGTTCTCTCTGGGAGTTCCGAATGGATCGAGTTATGTATGATAAATGTATCTCTAATAGTTACATTACGTAAATTATCATGCATATTTCCCATTTCGGTACTCGACCCACGTCCGGGTTGGTGTTCAATCTGGCTATGGATTGCAACTGTTAATCTTTGAAGCATGCGTTGCATATCATTTATTTGGCGTTGTAACGCCTCCATTGTCAATACTTCCGATTGATCTCTGCCAGATTGAGGTAGGGGCTCCTGTCGTACCGTTACATTGGAAGGTGGGTTCCAATGTGTAAAATCCACTTCAGTATCGTCTACATATGCCGTAGCTAGACCATGTTGTCGCCTCGAGGCATCTACCTCTCCTGGATTAGGAAATCATCCCTTATAAAAATCCAGGGGTGTCTGTCTCCCTCCACTGTCGTATCATCTAGGTATGACTGTCCTCCAGTCCGTATTGCGTCTTCTATAAACGACTTCCTGGCTGCTTCGCATTTTATATATTTAATGCTGGGATCTTCATCTACATCAGCGATGAAGTCTTCGGGTACATAGTTACCTTTCAGCCAGTTGTTCAGCCTTTGCATTCGTGTAAACCTATCTCCGTCTACACGTAGGCTCAGCTGGAGGAGACTTTGATTCTTTAGTGGTTTTGCAAAAACACCCATTTTCGACTTTTTCGTCAGTATTGCTTGCCACTGGTACTTGTGAGGCTGCCATGGTTCCAACTTTCGTATTTATTTTATTTTTCTTTGAATAATTTCGCTATTTTTACACTGTTTCGTGCTCTTGGTGCACTATAATATGCCAAGATTTGATTATTGTTGTATTCGCACTAAATCGATATGCGAATACACCAGGGAATTAAATAAACATAAGAGAAATTTTTTTAAATATAAGATGTATATTGTAACGGTGCGCGTGTCCGCCTCGAGCACGAGGACGGCGGGCACGGCCGTTGCAAATTCGTGCCCGGCTGGGCTTAGCCCCGAAGGATTTCGGCAAGGGAGAGGGGCGGTTCGCGAGGGGCGAATATCGCGTTCAGGATTGCGCGTGAGGTAGGGCGGCTAACGGACCACACACGAAATAATAAAATAAAAATAGTTAAAATTCAAACAAGGTTTAATAACGCCGTGCAAACAAGACTACAACGCAGCGCCTATATATGAGGCGTGTGGGACGCAGGCCGAGGGTCGCCGAGGCGACGGCGCGCGAGAAATTCGGGAAGAGAGAGAGAGAGAGAGAGAAAAGGGGCTGCCACTTACAGCGAGTCGGGGCTCGATGATCCCGCAGCGTGTCCTCGTCCGGCAGCAGCACCTTCCTTCACCGGGAGCGGCGGTGACGTCGCCGTCCAGAAACCCCGGGATGGGGCGGTTATTCCGCGGAGACGGGGTCTGGCGACAAGTTCGTCCGCTCGGGCCCGTCCTCAGTGCGAGTGCGCTACACGCACACACAATGCCGTGGCACAAACACGCGCGTTCGGGAGTGTACCCTCCCCGAAGAAGAGGTACGTAGCGAGGGGGAACACGTGGAGCACGAGGCGTGTTCCCGTAGACGATGACCGAGACGACACCGTAACAGCAAAGAAAACAAAGCACGTGGAGCGAAAAGCCGGCTAAAACGCGTGTTCAAAGCTCGCGGCCTTCTCTCTATCGTGTGACGAGGAACGCAAGCACTGCGTGCGCCTGCCTTCCCCGTCCCGTTGCTCTCTCTCCAGCCGTAGCATGTACATATTTATCCGTATATTTATATGTAGAAATGTTTATATGTTGCAGGCCGACGCACAACCACCGGCGGAGAGGTAAGTGAGAGAGAGAGCGGGGAATGGGGAGAGACGGCCACGCGCGCGAAGGATTAGAGTAGTCTTGTTTGCACGGCGTTATTAAATCTTGTTTGAATTTTAACTATTTTTATTTTATTATTTCGTGTGTGGTCCGTTAGCCGCCCTACCTCACGCGCAATCCTGAACGCAATATTCGCCCCTCGCGAACCGCCCCTCTCCCTTGCCGAAATCCTTCGGGGCTAAGCCCAGCCGGGCACGAATTTGCAACGGCCGTGCCCGCCGTCCTCGTGCTCGAGGCGGACACGCGCACCGTTACATGGCCCCACGCAGTGCATGCGCACCAAGTGGCAGCCCCTTTTTTTTCTCTCTCTCTCTCTCTTCCCGAACGCCCCGCGCGCCGTCGCCCCGGCGACCCTCGGCCTGCGTCCCGCACGCCTCATATATAGGCGCTGCGTTGTATTCTTGTTTGCACGGCGTTATTAAACCTTGTTTGAATTTTAATTATTTTTATTTTATTATTTCGTGTGTGGTCCGTTAGCCGCCCTACCTCACGCGCAATCCTGAACGCGATATTCGCCCCTCGCGAACCGCCCCTCTCCCTTGCCGAAATCCTTCGGGGCTAAGCCCAGCCGGGCACAGATTTGCAACGGCCGTGCCCGCCGTCCTCGTGCTCGAGGCGGACACGCGCACCGTTACATGGCGCCCAACGCGATCTCGGGATCGCACTTTATATGAGAACATTTCATATATCTTTATATATCTTATTGCATATATACATTTTATAATATATATGTAATAATATACTATATCATAGTGCCCCGGCGAATATTCGTAAGTGACGCGGATGCGCAAAAATAATTTAATAATTTTATTATATTGAAAATTGTAATACTACAGAGTGCGAACGCACAGCACATCGCGAGTGTTTACGTTGCGAGCTCGTAGACGTAAACACTCTCGAAGTCGGCCAAGGCCAACGGCAATTCGGCGAAAGCGGATGAAAAGCAGCACAAGTGAAATATAATGCCGAATACGGTAATATAATATTTGTGCAGTTTTTCAAGCAAAACTAATTTTAAGTTAAATAGACACATATACATTAATTTATATAATATTGATATATATATATATTAATTGGATGTAACTTTAAAATTTAGCTTAAATTAAATATGTGAATTCCATCTAAGCTAAACTAAAATTAATCAATAATTAATTTTTAAGATAGCGTAATATGAAAATATAACTGATATAAATAGATTCACATTCGCCATTATAATATAATAATAAAATTTTCGCCGTTACAGGCATAAGGAACATTTAGTGTAAATTAAATATAATTAAAAGTTCTCTTCATTACACATAGTCGACTATAAATAGCGAAGTCAGCGATCTGTGTATACTCACATACACACACCACCGCGACTCTACGCTGTACATACAGTGTACATGCGACTAACGCAAATTTTTCTTTGCTCTCAATTTAATTTGATCAAAATTGATTATCCCCTTTATGCTTTTCGCTTTCGGATCTTCATTTTGATATTGTAATATCTCTAATATTTGTGCAGTATAATTTAAAAAAAAAAATTAAAATTTTTTTTTTTTTTTCGAAAACTAAAAATTAAAAATTTTTTTTTTTTTCGAAAACTAAAAATTAAAAAATCTTTTTTTTTTTTGAAAACTAAAAATTAAAAATTTTTTTTTTTTTTGAAAACTAAAATTTAAAGTTTTTTTTTCTTTTTTTTTGGAAAACTAAAAATTAAAAAATTTTTTTTTTTTTTTTGAAAACTAAAATTAAAAAATTTTTTTTTTTTTTTTTTTGAAAACTAAAAATTAAAAATTTTTTTTTCTTCGGAAACTAAAAACTAAAATTTTTTTTTTTTGAAAACTAAAATTAAATTTTTTTTTTAATTTTTTTTCCTTTTTTTTTTTTGGAAAACGAAAAATTGAAATTTTTTTTTTTTTGTGAAAACTAAAAATTTTAAATTTTTGTTTTTTTTTTCGAAAACCAAAAATTGAAGTTTTTTTTGGAAAACTGTAAAATAAAATTTTTTTTTTTGTAGAAGTTATAAAAGAACTAAAAATAAACTATATTTTTATTTTTTTTGTTTTTTTTGTGTTTTCCTCTTTTTCTTTATATTTTTGTATTTTTTTTTTACATTGCTTAAAAAAAAAAAAAATATAAAAAGGAAGAACTATTACAGTTTCAAAATAAATCTTTTTGGAAAATCGGGAATCCGAAAGCCGAAATAAGAACTTTGGAAAAATTTTTGGAAAATTTCTTTTGATAATTTTTGAAAATTGTTGAATCCTTTTTCTCTTATATTTTCTGTTTTTTTTTTGCGTCAGTCGCCCCTAATTTTTGCGTTTTCGCCCTCGCACTCCACTATCTCTTGAGATTGCCGGCTTTTAATTATTTGCTTTTAATTATTTAATCGAAAACTTTGGCTGTAACGCTCTATTTTTCTCACGTTGTACTTTTTTTTCTTTTTCCGTTTGTTCGTTTGTCTTCTTCTAATTTTCAACGAAAAGAAATAAAAGATGGCAAATCCGCCAAACGAATTTAACGACTGGCTTCAAAGCCGATGTGAGGAAGAAACAAACCTAATTACAGCGGAACTAGAATTAAAAAATGAGGGTTCCCCATTTCAAAGGGCTGCTAGGCTATACCATAGACTAGCAGGAAATTATAGCCCAGGAGATTTTGTGGAATGCGAGAGTGACAGTGATAGTATAAAAACACGCACGCGAAGAGATAAAAATCTGTTAAAGATAATCGTCACCTCGACAATGCGCGACGCAACAAAAACTTATATTTTGGATCGAATGGAAGCGACGTACGCCGAACAAGCGGACGGATCAGCTGACATACAGCAGGCTCGGGAAATATACCCGAGCACAGATCAAAGAAATATAACAACAGCTGTCGATCACCAAATACAAAATCTGATCGACTTCAATTTGGCCGAGATGAACAGGCATGAACCGCTCGCATGGAGCACTACCAACGAATCGCCGATTCAGGCAGCCAACACGAGCGTAATTACGCCTCTCGACTCGGGTGTCACGAATGACACCACACGTCGAACCCAAGTCGCATCTCAGGCGACAAATACAACAGTCGAGCCTCAACCGACTGACCTCGAAAACAATGTAAACCTTCGTCAGGGATTACATGGCCTGCAAAATATGCTGCAAACTTGGATGCAACACCAAAACTGCACTGTCCAAGATTTGCAGCAGAGGCAAAGTGAGATGCACGCTACGCTAGCCAGCATCCAGCAGCAGCTGCAGAAATCGGCGCGACGCGACCGTGTCACTTTCCAAGACACGTACGATCTGCAATACGTGGAAAGTGACAAAAACCTCAAGAATAATAGGTTTGTAGGGTCGACCGGCGAGCCTACGTTTTCGGCTCCTTGCCACCCTCGGTACCAAGGGCCTGGAAGGGGGGGACATCACATGGATCGAGATGTGATGAGCTCGCCCGCGAATACAACGCGATCAACGCTGTCAAGCACCTTGGCCCAGCGCACGGATATTGGTAAGACCGTGCGCCAATGGAAAATTAGATTCAATGGTGCCAAGGGGAAAAGTGTAGAAGAATTTCTGCAAAGGATCGCGGAATGTCGCAGGTTGACACCGCTCACGGACGAGGACATGCTCAATGCCATGACGGAGCTCCTCGACGGTGTCGCCCTGCATTGGTACCGTCTATCTCGGAAGGACTGGACCACGTGGCAAGAGTTCTGCCACGCAGCCCGGAGCTGCTACGGCGTCGATCGACGCTTCCAAGCTGAGCTAATCAGCGAAGCGCAGCGGCGTACGCAGGCGAAGCGCGAGCCAACACGTGACTACGTGTTTTGTTTGTTAACGATTCTCAATCGGTTCGAAGAACCATGGTCGGACGACAAGCAACTCGCCCTGATATACCGTAATCTACTCCCGGAGATACAGAAGTTAGTTCCGCGGGAGAAGATTACGAGCGTCAATCGGCTAATCGAGCTTGCTCGAGAGGCCGAATGCGTCCTCGATGCGGAGCGAAATTATAAGCCACCGCCATCACCCGAGGACTGCATAATGCCCGAAGTGGCCTTCCATGCGGCCGACACGTCTCGAACGCGCCCGAAACCAAGAATCGCGGCCGTGGACGTGAAGCCGCCCAACTTCAAAGCTCTGGTGCGAGAAGTTTTACATGAGGCTGGCTTTAGAGCCACCTCACCTGATTTAGAGGCGCCAGGCGTCGCAACCCTTATCCCGAAGAGGAGCGGTCGCGATTCACGCCCGAGGTCGCCGCGTACAGGAAAAACCAGAGCGCCGACCTCACCTAAGTCGGAGAGGAAGCCCTCCTTCAAAGGAAAGCTGGTGCACGAGCCCCTCAGTGACAAGAACAAAGGTCGGACAGCAGGTCCTGATCCGCGGTTCTTGTGCTGGGGCTGTAGCTGGCCTGGCCACACCTTGCGCAGCTGTCCCGAGTGTTCGGGAAACGCGAAAAAGGGCGAGTAATTGAGGTCCAACTCGCCCCTACGCTCCGTGAGACCTCTGAAGATCAGCATGCAGCTGCGAGGACACAGGGTAATGATGATTGCCCCCTCCTGTCTGTAAAGGAGGAGCATCACGACCGTGACTCCGCTGACTCAGCCACAAGTGTCGACCCCGATCGGTATTCACAATGGTGGGTACAGGTAGGCATAGGCGAGTTTCGCATTCATGCACTGCTGGATGCAGGGTTGCTCGTACAGCTCTCGGAGCAATCGGCCTGCAGATTGCATCTGCCCTCGGTCGTCTAGTTCGACCCTTTCCTGGATCTGGCGCTCGACTCGCCACGGGAAAAATTGAGCCGATAATAGGCCAGGTGGCCCTTCCGTTTGCCATAGCAGACGTAGAAATGGAGCTAGACGTCATCATAATTCCAGACTTGGAAAATGACTGTCTGCTCGGTGCAGACTTCTACCGCGCCTTCAATGCGGTCATCCACCGGCGCGACAACACCATGTCGATCGAGGGTGCTGCGGATTTCGTTCCGTTACAACTCTGCACCGTCTCAGTTACCTCGGCGTATTCGCTTGCCTCTATAGGCTTGGCCGATATTGACGATAGTCAACGCCGAGCTCTCGAGGAACTCCTCGACCGGATGCTGCCTCCGGCTGATCAGCCTCTGGGCTGCACGCATCTGACCGACCACGTGATCGATGTCGGCGATGCTAAGCCGATTAAGCAGCGTTATTATCCGGTCTCTCAGAAGATAGAGCTGGAAATGCATGCGCAAGTTCGCAAGATGCTTGATCAGGGCGTAATTCGCAGGTCAACCAGCGAATGGTCTAGCCCCGTCGTGATGGTTCGCAAGAGCGATGGGAGCTACCGATTCTGTGTGGACTATCGCAAATTGAATTCCGTGTCCAAGGTCAGCGCGTACCCGCTTCCTTACATGGACGTAATCTTACGGAAACTGAGAAATGCGCGATACATCTCCACCCTGGACCTCAGCAGCGCCTACCATCAGGTCCATCTTCGTGAGGAATCGCGACACCTCTCTGCCTTCACGGTTCCAGGCATGGGGTTATTCGAATGGACCCGTATGCCATATGGTGTCGCCGGTGGCCCTGCCACCTTTCAGCAGTTAAGCGATAAGCTGATCGGCCCTGAAATGGAGCCGGTGGCCTTCGCCTACCTCGATGATGTGATCATCGCTACGGAGAGCTTTGACGAGCACCTCAGGTGGCTCGAACATATCCTGAGACGGATTTCCGATGCCGGCTTGACCATCAATCGGCAGAAGAGTAAATTCGGACTCGCGGAGGTACGGTTCCTCGCCGTCCTCGTGGATCGTGACGGTTTTCGACCCGATCCGGATAAGATTGCACCAATCTTGACTTACGCCGCACCAAAGAACCTGAAGCAGCTCCGTAGGTTTTTAGGCCTTGCGTCCTGGTATCGCAAGTTCTTAGAGAACTTCGCAACGCTTGCTGAGCCTCTCACCCGATTAACCAAGAAGAACATCAAGTACCATTGGGGAGAAGAGCAACAGCAAGCCTTCGAACAAATCCGGGCGCTCGTCGCATCTGCACCCGTCCTTTCTCGACCGTCGTTTGGAGAAACGTTCGTCATCCAAACGGACGCCAGCGACTCGGGACTAGGCGCCGTGCTCACGCAAGCAGTTGATGGCGTGGAGCGCGTGCTCTCCTACGCTAGTCGCACGATGACTGCGGCTGAGCGTAACTATTCGGTCACCGAACGTGAGTGCCTCGCCGTGCTATGGGCTGTGCGTAAATTCCGCCCGTACGTCGAGGGCTATCACTTCCAGGTGATAACCGATCACAGCAGCCTTCGTTGGCTGCACTCATTGCGCAACCCCACGGGCAGACTCGCCCGTTGGGCCTTGGAATTGCAGGGATACGACTACGAAGTCATCCATCGGAAAGGTACCTTGAATTGCGTACCAGACGCCCTCTCTCGTTTGTACGAAGACGAGCCGACCTGCGAAGTCGCCTCCCTCGGCGTCACCGATGTGCAAGACCCCTGGTATTTGCGCCTTCGTAAGAAAGTGGGGAGCGATCCGACCAACCTCCCATGGTGGAAAGTCGTTGAGCAGCGACTATACTACTACCGTCCTGATCCTGCCGTCGAGGATTTAGTAGACGACCAGGATGCGTGGAAGTTAGTCGTGCCTAAAGAAGATCGTCGTACCGTTCTGCATGAATGTCATGAGGAGCCCACAGCTGGTCATTTCGGACGCCATAAGACGTATGACCGAATTGCACGATCATACTATTGGCCATCAATGCACAAAGATGTGACACAATTTGTCCGTGACTGCACCGTGTGCCAACAATGTAAGGTACAGCAGACTGCACCAGCTGGCCTGATGGGCCATCGAACGGTCACCCGCCCTTGGGAAATAGTAGCTGGAGATGTGATGGGTCCATTTCCGCGATCTACCCGGGGATACGAGTATTTGCTCGTCTTCATGGATCTATTCACTCGCTGGGTAGAATGTATTCCCATCAGAAAGGCGAATGCGCAAACGATTCGCCGCGAGTTGAAAGATCGCGTATTTTTACGCTTTGGTACGCCCGAAGTATTCCTATCGGACAATGGCACCGAATTTCGTAATAAAATCATTGAGAAATTCCTTGTGGAGCGTGGGGTGGAGCATTCCACGATACCCCCTTATCATGCTCAAGCCAATCCGGTAGAGAGGGTCAATAGGACTCTGAAGACCGCGATAATCGCCTTCATTGAGGAGTCTCACAGTACTTGGGATGCGCACATCGCCGAGCTCATGTTCGCGTACAATACATCCGTACAAGACTCCATTGGCGTAAGTCCGGCCTTCCTTAATACGGGTCGTCACCCCTCAGCCCCTGGCACACATCGTCGCCAGGAGGAGCAGCGCGCACAGATTGCGCAAGAAGAGGCTGCTCTACAACATTGGAAAGAGCGCATGGAGAAATTATCTGATCTCCATCTAAAGGCAGCGGAAAACTCGCAGAAAGCGCAGGCAAAGCAAGCTCGCTATTATAATGCGAGACGTCGCGACGTGCATTACGCGATTGGCGATCGCGTATGGCGGCGTAATCGCATCCTCTCGTCAGGCATGCAGGGCGTCAGCGCCAAGCTGGCCCCAAAATTCGACGGGCCCTTTACCATCACGGAGAAACTCGGCACGAATGTTTATCGACTGATCGACTCTACGGGAAGAGATGCTGGTAAGCATCACGTCGCCGACCTGAAGCCCTACCATCGAGATCACGACCCCGAAGATGATAGCAGTTCCGACACGGAAGAGCCTTCGGGCGAAGAGCGTGACCGCGATGCGTCAAATTGTAATGTCGAGGCGAGCGAGCGAACCCGCATTGTAACACCACTGGTGAGCGTACGGCGCCCCGACGACGCGCCTCATTGTAATTCCGATACAAGCGTGCGAAGCGATACCCCCGCGGGCAATGCCACGCGATCTAAGGCCGATATCGCACCGCGTAGATTAGGGAGGCCGCGTAGGACGCGAATCGTAACCCGTCGAAGAACCCAAGCGCGAGCCCCTGCGGAGCCCGATAACAGCGGAGCCGCCTGCCATAATGACGTGCCCCTGGTGAGGCGAAAAGTAGGTCGCCCTAGGAAGAGCGGACGCTCAACCCCGCCGCGGGACCAATCTCCCCGCCGCACTCGGGCCCAAACCCGCGCCCGTCAACGGGCCGACTAACTTCAATTATTGACTGGCGCCGTTATTGACGGAGGAACACCGGCGATTGTTACCTCCAAAAACAACTGCGTCTAGGGAAGAGAGTTCTTTACCCGTCCTTCCTCATCCCAGTGATCCTCAGCGGTAGACCGCAGCCACCCCGTTCCTCATCCTGACACGATGGTCGATCTGAGAGAGAGATGTTGGGTCGAGCTGTCACGCTTCGGCTACCAGCGTCTGGAGGGGGGGCGTGTGACGAGGAACGCAAGCACTGCGTGCGCCTGCCTTCCCCGTCCCGTTGCTCTCTCTCCAGCCGTAGCATGTACATATTTATCCGTATATTTATATGTAGAAATGTTTGTATGTTTCAGGCCGACGCACAACCACCGGCGGAGAGGTAAGTGAGAGAGAGAGCGGGGAGTGGGGAGAGACAGCCACGCGCGCGAATTAGACAGATAGAGAGAAGGCCGCGAGCTTTGAACACGCGTTTTAGCCGGCTTTTCGCTCCACGTGCTTTGTTTTCTTTGCTGTTACGGTGTCGTCTTGGTCATCGTCTACGGGAACACGCCTCGTGCTCCACGTGTTCCCCCTCGCTACGTACCTCTTCTTCGGGGAGGGTACACTCCCGAACGCGCGTGTTTGTGCCACGGCATTGTGTGTGCGTGTAGCGCACTCGCACTGAGGACGGGCCCGAGCGGACGCACTTGTCGCCAGACCCCGTCTCCGCGGAATAACCGCCCCATCCCGGGGTTTCTGGACGGCGACGTCACCGCCGCTCCCGGTGAAGGAAGGTGCTGCTGCCGGACGAGGACACGCTGCGGGATCATCGAGCCCCGACTCGCTGTAAGTGGCAGCCCCTTTTTTTTCTCTCTCTCTCTCTCTCTTCCCGAACGCCCCGCGCGCCGTCGCCCCGGCGACCCTCGGCCTGCGTCCCGCAACGCCTCATATATAGGCGCTGCGTTGTATTCTTGTTTGCACGGCGTTATTAAACCTTGTTTGAATTTTAATTATTTTTATTTTATTATTTCGTGTGTGGTCCGTTAGCCGCCCTACCTCACGCGCAATCCTGAACGCGATATTCGCCCCTCGCGAACCGCCCCTCTCCCTTGCCGAAATCCTTCGGGGCTAAGCCCAGCCGGGCACAGATTTGCAACGGCCGTGCCCGCCGTCCTCGTGCTCGAGGCGGACACGCGCACCGTTACAATATATAGAAATTAATTATGCTTTACGTATACACATACTATATACATGATTAGAAGATATTAAAAGAAATTATAGAAGAAATTCCTTATTGAAGAACTTATTCGCTTCAATTCAAAATTACAGTATAACCCAGTTCTCAATATTACCCATTTGTGTACTATAGTGTACAACTGAAGATTATTATATTGTTAAATTTTGAAACCAATACCTTGATAAAAAGGAATTGAGTTCTTGAGAGAAGTTAATTAATAAGCAATCAATTTCTTGCAATCTAAAAATAGTTGATATAATTAGTAAATATTGATTAAATGATAATTAATAAAATTCTCTGCGTCCCGAATATTAAATAAATATATTCTTATATTTAGATATAAATGGTATTTTATATTAATATTTGATCTTTTATATATATTTAATATTTTCTATTATAAACTGAAGAATAGTAAATTTGCTTTTACAGTAATAAAAGCAAGGTTATTATTTTCTTAATTTATGAAACCAATATTTTAATGTAAGAAATTAAGATCTGAAAGTAGTTATTTATCCGATTAATTTTTGAACTAAAAAAATACTACATAAATATTAGTAAATATGTATTAAAATGCAGTCAATAAATTTTTATGTGATTGTATATTAAATAAATATTTTTTAGATTATGAAATAATTTGCTTCAAATAAGAAAACCAGCATTTAAAAACGTTCTTTTATCAAAAACTTGTTCAGTTGAATTAAAATGATATAAGATTCATATCATATCATATCATATCATACTTCATATATACTAATTTATAAAAACAAAGCGTGTTTTTGTTTATACACCATAACCGAAAAAACTACTAAACCGATTGTTCTGAAATTTGACATATAGATTCTATATTATCTTGGAAAGGACATAGGTTATGTTTTTTATTGAAAATCATTTTACTTTCATCAATAAATTAAGTTAATGGTCTTAGCAGTTAGTTTCACCAGCGGCCACTATGTGGCGTCTTGAATCACGAACATCCACTCAAAGTAGTCCATTTAAATTATTAATAGCAAGCCAACTCAGACGAATGTTCATATCGAACTTTTGGATTCGTATCCTAAAGAAGGTGCGACGTTAGTCGGTATTACCCTTTTCTTTCATCAGGTATCTGGCACTACTTCTCACACCTTATGGATATCTTTTGATTTTTACTATCTTGGGTTTATGTTAAAGGGATCTTGATCTGTTGCTAGCTTTTTTGTAGCGTACTGTTGACCGCCTATGTGATTTACGCTGGTATCTGGAGATTTTCGCGCTTTAACAAGGTACGGTTCGAAGCCGCTAGCTCGGGGGTTCTTGGTATCATAGTCGTTTCGCCTAATCTTCATTTTCGCAGGCGATTAAGACATTCGGGAGTTTCAACGATGTAGCTTTCTGCCAATCCCACTACTG